>JAREIS010000196.1:1200000-1860000 GCA_030060385.1 Muscicapa striata striata | reverse complement strand
TTGGGAGTGTGCCCAGCCCGGCAGCTTCTCCCTGCCAGGATCATGGGCCCCACTTGTGAGTTCAGCCATAAACTGTATTTAATAATGTATCTTAATACAAATTAAGGCAATTTTTCTCTTTCAATTAAACTGCTTTTAAGTACTAAAACACCAACTGCATCTAAACCCCGCCGGTAATTACAGCTCCTTTCAAGTTCTGCGCATCCCCCAGCGGCACCAGGGAGAGGAGCCTGTGGGATGTGCAGGGGATGGCACCACTGGGGAAGGAGCATTCCTAGGATTGGACTGCCCTTCCCAGGGTGGGGTTCAAGGCCCTTTGAGCACAGCTCTGGATCCACTTGCACATTGCACATGGAAAAATCCTGTCCCTGTGGCTTCCTTGTGGCCCTGGCAGGAGGCTGAGCCATTGACATTTCACCCACTTGGCTTTGCTGGGGACAGGAGGTGACCTGGCCTTGCTCCTGTAAAGAGCAATAAGGGGAAGAAAACCTTTTTATTGATGCAGCTGGCCATTAGAGGTACCAGCTCTGCCTGGAAGTGAAACACCTGGATCCAGCTGCTGTCCAGGAGCAAACCCTTGTGGTGGGAGGCAGATCCCAGCACATCCCAACTGGCCCAAAGAGGGGCCATGAATTCATCTCAAATGAACTTTGCCTTCCTGTCCTAAATTACACCTTGTTCTAACTTGTCTGTAGCATCAGCCACCAGCCCTAACCTCTTCAGAGAGCATTCCTGGTTTCAGTTCCTCCCATTCAGCAGCAATTATGGAGCACCTGAGCTGCCAGAGGAGCGGGGCACTCCCTCCACACGCCTCTGCTTCCCTTCTTTGGGAGACACAACAGGCAGGCTGGTGTCTGCTGCCATACAGCTTTCCCCAGAGCTGCCAGGTTCTCAGGAATTGTCATGTTTTCTGCAGGGAAGCCCATGTTCTGGAGACCCTACCACTGCTCTGTGACACTTCAGCATCACAATGGTTAAATGCTGCTTGGGAAGATTCCCTCCTCCCAACTTCTCCAAAATTGTACTAAAATCTTAAGTAGAGGCATCAGAGGGACATGATAAAGGCAAAGCCCTTCTGCAAGAGGATTTGTCTTTCAAATCTAGATTAGCAATTGGTGTTTGGGGAAGATGAGACCCTAATCTGATTGAATAAGAGGAGTTTGTGATATCAATCTCCTTGGATCCCATTGTCTTTGTGCTGCTTTGTAAATTAATATTCATCTTCATCTCTGTTTATGCCGAATCTCTTGTGCTCTTGTCTCTCACTGCTGGATGAGCTGCAGCCCTGTGTGTTAGACACTGCACAGCAGAACTGACATTATTTTGTGGATTACCTTTCTATATGTGCTTAAGGGGCATGGAGAGAGCTGCAGGGTGTGCAGGCTGCAGGGCAGAGCCAGGACCAGGCACTGGCACTGACCAGGGTGTTGGCAAAGACCCGTCCCCAGCTGCTGGCTCTTGGCTGGCACTGCTGACTGCACTGCCCAGGGCTGTCACAGCCACCCATTGCTCAATATTTTGGGGGAGTTCTGGCTCTTCTGCACCTCTGGGGGCTCAACTCCCCTGCCCTGCTCTGTTTTGGGTCAGTCTGCAGCCCCAGCATCCCCTCAAACTGCCCCATGGCACCGTGCTCTGCCAGCACCACAGTGCCTCTCTCTGCACAGTTCACTGCCAGTGCCACCTTCCCCAAAATTCAATTTTTTCCCCTTCCCTTAGAACATTGCATCTTGTTCAATCCTTCCCCTGTCACACCAGCTCCAGCACTGCTTCAATTGGATTCCAAAAATAACCTCTTTATTCACACGGCTCATGCTATTATATCGTAGTACAGCTCGGGCAGGCGAGGGGTCATTCCATTATCCGGGAACGAGATAACTGAGTATTAGGGCAGCCAGGCTCTTTGACTCCCTGCCCTGTGGTAATGGGCCTTTTTTAAGGGCATTAACCAATGTTTCTACTTAGGTATTTGACAAGAGTAAAGGTAACATTGCCATTTAATCCTCCCTTGGCTTTTTTTCCCTGCCTACAGACAGCACTTGCACATTTACTTCTCTTTGAGTATTCAAACTTCAGCTTGAAACCAGAAAGCTCGTTTTCTCCAAACCCTTCCCCTGGACTTCTGGTTACAGGTCTGATTAAATATCCCAGGCACTGGGACACAGGGAATCACTCCTGCTCTGACTGCTGCTCTCCTCCCTTCACTGAGCAGCCCATGAATATGGACCTGTCCAGCAAGGACTGGGCAGATGTCACTAATGAAGAAATACCAGGGCACCAGGGATGTTCTCCCTGGCCCGTGGTGTGTGTGAATCTCACCCTGACATGGCTGCAGCCTTTGAAACACACTACAGAAATTAAGGACGAGCCACCCCTCCCTTTGTCCACATGCAACACCTGGAAGTGTTGCCTTCAACTCCTTCTTATAGCAGGAAAATGCCAGAGATTTGGGAGAAACAGATGAAGTGCAGGGTTTGTAATGTCACATCCATCTCTTCCTCACCTAGGGCAGAGCAGGAGACAGCGAGGGGACAGGGAGCAGCAGGAGTAGGGGAGAGGGGCTGAGAGGAGACAGCAGCTGGATGGGACAGCCGATTTGGAGTCCTTTTCTGAGTCTCTTGACTCATTCACAGATTTTCCCAGGCAAGGCAGGATTCAGGATCTCCTCCAGCAGGAGCATGAAGCTGCTGTCAGAGCAGCCGAGCTGTCCGTCCCTTCCATCCGTGTGCTGGCTCTGGGCAGAGCAGCTCCAGCTTGGCAATAAAGCAAGTGGAGCTGAATCTTTCTCAAAGGACTCAGTGCCAGCTGAGTTGGCATTTCCTGGTGCTCAATCTGAGTCTCACAGCCCCTGCCCAGGCTCTGCTGCTCTCCCTGACCAGCCCAGCATGGCTCTGGGAGCTCTGCACACACACCTGTGCAGGTGAAGTGGGGTCCCTAAAGTTCACCGTGCCAGCATCACACCTCTTTAGGAGTGAAAATGTATATTCCAAAGATTGTGGCTTAATTGATTGATTAATAACTGAAACTCTAATTGAATCCTCCCAGCTTGTACATAAGATGTCTTAATGTTAGAGCCTAGGGAGCAAACGCACAGCATGGAAGTATGAACTGCAGCACAACCAGCACCACTTTCAATTTAAAAGTCAATCTCATTATACAAGAAGCTGTTTCCTCTATCCCTCTGGAAAGGCAACAGCAATCTCCCATCTTCTCCCTACCAGAGCCACATGGTTTGTTAGTGTCTGTGGGAGATGCAAATACAAGGGTTTTTTTATTTGTTCCCACCGCTGCATATCTGAGCAGCTCAGTAAATATTCATGAGCTGCCATTGTAGGAGCTCTGAAAACTACAGAAAATATGCCCTCTGAGGTGACATGTAATTTGGCACTTCCCCCATGGAGAGGCAAAGGATGCAGCCAGAGCTGCAATATCCTAATAATTAAATGTCTTGCTACAATCTAATCTTTTTTGTTTCTCATTAAACACAAGACACCTCAAACCTTTACCATGCTCAGGGCCCCCTCTCATGCAGAAGTTCTTGGTCAAGACTAACCAAGAAGAGGACAAAGTGTGTGGATGTCCAAGAACAGGGAGTCCTGGCAGTATCTGGGGTCAGGAATTCCAGGAATTTCTTCCCAAATGCACATTTTATGGTTATGATGCCTCTAACCAAGGAAAATAAAACCACTCCATCCTTCCCAACATGACCTCAGGTAGTTGCTGGCTCCCTGGGGAGCTGAGCAGACCTGTGGACATGACCCACAGATGTCAGGGCAGATGTGCAGGGAGCAGAGCACATCTGGATGCCCATCCCTGGAGTAAGGCAGGAGGATCTTTGGGAGGAGATGAGCTCCCACCAGCAACTTGCCTGGTCCCCCATAGATGTGGGGGCAGTGGTGGCTGAGTCCTGTTGAAGCTGACAGACACACACTGATGGTGACAAGGTGCCCCAGAGGGTATTTGATCAAAGCCCCAAGCTGTGTTTGTAACATCCCCTGCAGAGATCTGCCAGCCAGGAGATGTCCTGCTACTTGTGCTACTCATTTTACCTTCCCTGGCATTGGCATTTCGCTGTTGTTCACGCTGTAATCTCCCAGATATCTGCTTCCTATTTGGATTCCTACCTGTCAGAGCTCCTCTCTCCCACTGGCAGTATGGGTAGTGAGTGACCTTCAGCCAGGAAATGGTTATAGCCTTAAGACAACACAATTAAACATGTTTTATTGCTTAACACGCTGTGTCAGGAGCCTTAGTGGTGTTTTTGTTCCAGTCTTCTATCGTTTTCAGAAACGCCTGGAACTGTGACAGCTCAAAGCACCAGTGCTCTCCTGCTCCCAGGTAATCAATAGAAGGCCTCAAGGTATCTCACACTTCTGTCAAACACAGGATTTTTAGCATGAAAGCATTTCCAAGAGTTTTTGGTCATTGCAAGACTCCCCCCACCCCTCTTCCCTGACAGTTATCACGGCAAGGACACGGGGTGGCAGTGGAATGAGGCAGCCTCAGCCACCTGGATGATTCCCAAGGAATGTGTCCTCCTTTGGGGACAGCTCCTGGGGAAATGCTGGGATGGGATGGGATGGGATGGGATGGGATGGGATGGGATGGGATGGGATGGGATGGGATGGGATGGGATGGGATGGGATGGGATGGGATGGGATGGGATGGGATGGGGTGGGCAGAGCTGTGACCTGGCAGGTGTATGTGCAGGTGAGGACAAGGCATTATTTTCATTAGTGCAGATACTCTGGTTTCCTTGTCTGGTTTTACCTGCCTTCTGGTGATTTTTTAAAGAATCCTTGTGAAGTCGATTCCAGCAGTAATTTCCCTATTTTTCAGACAAATGCCCATGTTCATAGGAGCAGCATTCCAGCATGAGATGCTTCTTTGAGTGCAAAAACTGCCTTTTCACTTTATAAAACTATTCCAGGAAAAAATTAAACATTTATGTGTTTTGCAGTCTCAAAAAGCTTGGGTTTTTCTCAGATGAAGATGATTTTCCACTATCTCCCTGCTTGTACCACCATGGACTGGGTTGCCAGTGGCCAAAATCAAAGCAAAATCATTAATAGACTGAGATGTGCAATGCCAGCTTTGCTTAAAGAGTCTGATGGGTGAGGATGTCCCTCACCCCAGCACCTGTTGGCATCATGCCCACCACAGCACACAGAATCCCAGACTGGTTTGGCTTGGAAGAGCCTTAAAGGTCATCCCACCCCCTGCCATGGGCAGGGACACCTTCCACTATCCCAGGCTGGATGTCCAACCTGGCCTTGGACACTTCCAGGGACAGGACAGCCACATCCAGGGCCTCCTCACCCATCCCAGAGAGCCCCACAGCACTGCAGGAGCCAGAGCTATTTATTCCTCATTAATCTATATCCTGCTTTTAGACCAGAACTGTTCCTGGGCTCATTGCAGCAATGCAATGCTGACTGCAATCAGAATCGATTCCACATCAAGAATTCCTCCTGGGGCTCCCGAGGCTCTCCTGCAGCAGGGAACAGGGATGCAGGCAGAGCCTGGGGGTGGATCAGGCAGCTGGCACAGAGCTGCTGGAGCCACCTTGCTCCCCTCTAGGGGCATTGGGTGACAATCCTGACCATCCTCCACTGGGTGCTGTGGTCCTGAGGAGCCCTGGAGAGCACCCCAAGGTGGCACTCGGCAGCCAGAGGCTGGCACTGCTGGGCTCTGCCTGCAGCAGGAAGAGAAAACCTTCCTCTTTCAGACATACACAGAACACTGACACCCCTGCCCAGCTGTCCATCATTACTGTCACCACTGTCCCACCCTAGGTCTGGTGGTCTTTGGCCACTTCCCTTCTCCCTCTGGATTTTGCTGGAGCTCAACTCTCCCCTCAATGCAAGGATCACCTTGCATTGTATGCCTACAGTGAGCTTCTCCACACTCAAACCACCTCTCCTGGCACAGGCTGGTCACTGCCTGTGCCCAGCTGCAGCAGGAGGCCCTGGGCAGTGAGGCCAGAGCCAGGCATGGGCTCCATGTGGCACTGGCCAGCAGCGAGGGAGGAGGCCACGAGGAGCCAAAGGCATTGCCCTTGATTGGAGAATCCTGACACAAATGGCAAGAGAAAAACAAATAGGGAGGGAAATGAACAAATTATACTGATAATTGGTTTAAAAAATGCATCAAAGAAAAATGATATCCAATAATACTGCTGGTTCCTAATGAATGTGTGTGTAATAAAATCAGGCTGTTTGGGCCGTGGTTAGCCCTGCACTTCACATCCCCAGATTAAAAATGGAACATCTGTGATGATTTAATTTACATGTTAATAACAAACAGGCCTCCAGAAACCAACGAATAAATGCCTTTTATTGCCGGCGTATCTTTTCCACTGCAGCTTGAATGAAAACTCTGGTAATTAATTGTTTTAAGCGATTCTATTAAAAAGTGTCTGGAAGTGCTGTGTGCCGAATGTTTATGTGGGCAGGCAGATGAGGAGAATACAGACGAGGAAGCAGCCTGCTAATTATGTGCCTTTTTAAAATTCACTGCCTTAAAGACATGGGATACTTTTATACATGGAAGTCGACCCAGGCGTGTTAGTTTTTCCCCATTGTTCCTTTCCAGCTGAAAAGTTTGCAATTTAAAATAAATAGCAAATCCTGATGTTGCTGGTTCCTGCAAGAAATGAGATGGAGGCGAGAGGGCTCTGCCTGGACTCACTGGGAGCAGCTGAGTCTGGCTGGGGGTGGCCATGTGTCCCTGCCAGCCTTGCCATGTGGTGACAGAGCACTTGGGACAGGGGACAGGGCCCTTGAGTGAGTCCCACAGTGGCTGCAGCCTCCCCCTCAGGATGTTTGTTTGGAAAAGGAAACTCCCTCAGGTGTTCTGGGCTCACAAACACAAGGAAGGCACCCCAGCTATCAAAATGCAGAGGTAAGGCTGAAATTTCCATTTCTCAAGCCCTGCAAAATTCAGGCTGCAGGCTTGGATATTCAGCTTCAGTGAATCTTCTTCCCCTTGGACAGCAAAATCCAGAATGTGTCAGCACTGGGCACCCTCTGCACTGGCAAAGCACAGAGCTCCAGAGGCAGAGAGAGGCTCAGGCTGCTCCAGTGCTGGCTCACCCCTGCAGGGTCACCACAGAGCCAGGTGCTCCTCCAGTGTGTGCAAGGAACAGAAAACACACTCTGCAAAAGGAGACAGAGGTGGCCTTGCCTCAGCACAGCCCCTGGTGCTGTAGATCACCACAAACACATCTGGAAGCTGCAGATTCAGCACCTCCACAGCTCCTGTCCAGCTGCTGATGGCCAAAAGCTGGCTGCTCCCCAGGCACAGAGGGGCAGGAGATGAAGGGTCCCCAGGCCTCGAGAGCCTGTGCCAGCCACAGGCAAGGAGAGGCAAAGGCATCACAGGTGACAGCAAACTGTGCCATGGGCCCACCACTGTCACCAACCATGCCATGGTGTCACCAGGACAGACAGACCAGCTCCACCATCATGGGGGTTATTTATAGCAGGTGGCAGGAGGACAAATCTTCCAAACTAAAAATTACTCCTAAACCACAGCATAAATTTCATCTGACAGCAGGCAGCCAGCACAGCAATGGGGGAGGAAGCAGGGCTGCAGCAGTTCTGTTGGGCTTGCTATTAAAAGATGAGGAAGACAGAAAAAAAAAATACCTGTGAGGTGGGGGTTACACACAGCTTGGAGTAATCACAGCCACGATTCTCCTGGGGTGACAGGGAGCTCTCCAGAACCACCAACAAGAGGCTACAGTGCTCTCATGAGAAGGGGAGAGTTTCTTCTCTCCCTCCCTCTCTGCTTTTCATGTCGTGATTGTTCAGAGCCCCGAGCTGCCCCCCTTGGCCAGGGGTGTGTGGCATTCAGCAGGCAGCAAAGAAAAGCCCCCTCTCCCCTTTGTTTTGCACATGAAAAGCTCTTTCCCTCCCTGTCAGCTGAATGCCATGAGAGGGACCTTCAGTGCATGCAGAGTTGGGGCAAGGCTGGCTCCCCTCAAACCCCCCCCCGGCTCCCCAGGCGGGACAGCATTGAAAATAAACACGGAGGAAATCGCCATTCCATTCGAAAAGCACCTGGGAGCGTTTAGGAGGCTCCTCTGCGGGATAGAGAAAACCTTTCCTCCCTCCTCCTCCTCCCTCCTCCTTCCCCTTTGGTGCCGAGCTGTTCTCTGCTCAGCTCCACCGAGGCTCATCCCCAGGGGATGAGGCACCTTTCCCGAAAAAATGCCTTACCCCTAGCTAAAAAAGAATGCTGGTTCAGCAGGGGAGCGGGAGGAGGAGAGGAAAGCAGCTCCCCGGGGATGGATATTTGCAGAGGAGGCAGCAGGAGAGAGGTGCCCGCAGGGGACACTGAGAGGAGCCCTGCGCTGGGGCAGCTCCCGGGGACAGCTGCCAGCGATGCCTCGGCTCCAATCCCCCGGGATGAAATCAGGGGCTGGAATCACATCCCAGGCACTTCGGAGGATCTTCCTAAATGCAGCAGGAAACAGCTTGGAGAAGGGAGAGGGAATGGCTGGAGTGTGGAGGGATGGTGGGTGCCCGGAGTGGTGGCACAGGCGTGGGCTCTGGGATGGGCACAGCCCCTGGCACCCATCATCCCTCCCCATTCCAGCCATTCCCTCTCCCTTCTCCAAGCTGTTTCCTGCTGCATCTAGGAAGATCCTCCGAAGTGCCTGGGATGTGATTCCAGCCCCTGATTTCATCCCGGGGGATTGGAGCCGAGGCATCGCTGGCAGCTGCCTCCGGGAGCTGCCCCAGCTCAGGGCTCCTCTCAGTGTCCCCTGCTAAAAAAGAATGCTGGTTCGGCAGGGAAGCAGGAAGAGGAGAGGAAAGCAGCTCCCCGGGGATGGATATTTGCAGAGGAGGAGATGCCTGCAGGGGACACTCTGGGATGGGCACAGCCCCTGGCACCACAGGCTGCCCGATGGAGCCCCCAGCCCAGGAGCAGCAGTGCCCACCCAGCTCATCACTGCCTGCCCACCACTGCTGGCACCCCTGTGCCACCCCCAGGATCACGGTGACCCTCCAGACAGTGGCCCAGAGAAGCCAAATCCCCTCCTGCTCACCCTGCCAGCAACAGGAGTGGCCTCGTCCCTGTCCTGAACAAAAGCAAAGAGCCACTTGTCAGCTCTTCAGTCAGTCAATATTTCACTGAACTTTGTTTTCCCTATTTAGTACAATTAAAATCCCGAGGAGAAGTCTTGTATAAATCAAAGTTCTTTTAAAGTGTACCACGCAGACACGCGTATCAGAGCCTCTGCACAGCGTGTGCCAGTAAAAAATATGCAACCCCCTTTGGCAACACAAGCAGAAATAAGCAATTTGGGATCTTAAAAGATAAAAGATAATAAAAGTAATTAAGATAATTAACCACCCTGAAGAGAGAAGAATTTACTGCTGTAAATTTTGTACTTAGTTTTAGTTGGCAATATCGCAGCTGCCACTCCAGTTAATATACAGCACATCCCAGCACTGCCTCCTCGGCAGCTGAGAGGGACCCAGGGCTGTGCTGCTGTCCCTGGTTGTTCCCACCACATTTGGGGAGTCTGGTCCAGAGCCTGAGCTGCTGGAACTGCAGGGCACCCACCTCACCAGGAATGTGAACAGCTCTGGGTGATGGCAAGGCAGCTGAGCACCTGGGATGGGATGGGATGGGATGGGATGGGATGGGATGGGATGGGATGGGATGGGATGGGATGGGATGGGATGGGTGGGTTGCAGCTTCTCAGCTCTCAGGCAGAGCCTGCTCATTCCCATCTCCTGCTGGAGTGAGCTCACTGTTTGCACAGTACCAGGAACAGCCAAGTGCTCTTTCTCTCATCAACCACTTGCCAGGTCCCAAACCAGCGTGTTGTCTCATGCTGGCTGTCATGCTTCAGACAAACCACCTGCAAGCATCCCAAAGGAACCAAAACACTCCTCAGAATTCTCCATTGCTTCCAAAGCTCGGCTGCTGCTGTGCTTTGGTGAGCACACATCGTGCTGCTGGTATTGCTGTGTTGTTTCCCCTTCTCCCCACCCATCTGTACCCATCTGTTTTGACCCAGATCTAACAACAAGTTTTGTGGGATAAGGAGTGGTTTGAGCTTCATGTGACACAGAGGGAGCACAGCCACAGTTGGGAGTGCTGACCAGCACTGCAAACCCTCCTCTTCCTCCCCTCCCTTCCCGAGGTGCCCATTGCAGCTCTGCTGTGAAGGATGCTTTCAGGAGCGTCCTGCCCCCATGCAGGGACACCAGGGCCATTGTCACCTTCACTCTCTCTGCCCTCTGTCCCTTTGAGAGGCCATCCTCTCATGACACAAACATCCACCTCCCCCTTCTCCTCAGGGGCACCAGCCCTTTGCACTGCTCCTGTGCAGGATCAGCCTTTTCTGAGCAGCCCTGAAGGGTGGATGCTTCTGCCTCTCTGTCTGTGTTTATTCTGCTGAGATGTGCAGGCTCTGATCCCCAGCACAAGCCCAGCAACATCCTGGCCTTGCCATGGCATTCCCACCATTCTCTTCCCAAAAAATGCCCACTGTGAGGAGCATCCCACTGGTGGCATTGCAGCACCAGGCAGTGTTTCCAGGATTTGCTGTGCAGGGCTGCTTGCTCCCCTTTCCCTTCTTCTGGGTCCTCTCCTTCCTCTCCTTGCTCCCAACCATCCCTCCAGCTCAATTGCTCATCCCCAATTATCAATGATGCAGGCAGAGGTGGCTGAGCCAAGCCTGTGAGTCCCTGATGCTGGTGACAGGATTTTGCCTGCTCCCAGGGCAGCTGCCTGTGTTGGCATCATCTCTGGAGCTGCCTGGACCTCTCCAGGAGACACTGGGTTAATGTGGCAGAAAACCAGCCTGGGGACACATCCAGGTCAGAGCTGACCCGATTCATTTCAGGCAGAGAACGAACAAGCTCAGCGCCAGCACCGTGAGAGGCAGGGCCGGTGGCAAGGAGCAGGGGAAGGGCAGTGGTGGGAGGATGTCCCTGTGCTGTGACACACTGGGGGTGGCTCTGTGGGTGCACAGCTGGTGGCAGAGCCCACCAGGCCGTTGGGATGCTCCTGCACCCGCCACGCTCCAGCGCGGCCGGAGAAACCACATCCTGAAAGCAGCGTCCCCACAGGCAGGAAGGGGCTGGCTGAGGCAGCTGTGCAGGAAAGACACTGTGGGGGTGAATTAGCACAAGTGCAGAGAAATGGCCTGGGTGCAAAGGAGGGAAGGTTGCAGTTGGAAGCATTGCCTGGTGACATGAGGGGACTGGCTGTCACTCCTGTTGGGTTGTGGGCAGTGGTGTCACAGCATCAGCCTGATGAACCGTCCTGCCACAGATCCAGCATCTGTCTGCTCCTCTAAAACCAGGCAGCTTGTGCAGAGTGACCCCAAAAACCATCAGCTGCTCAGTTTTTTCCACACAATACATCACATATCATGTCCCCAAGCAGTGACAGGCTCACAGCCTCTCTGGGGTCCCCTGGTCCCCAGCAGAGCCCCCCAAAACCTGTGGTTACCCCTCACTGCCCTGAGCTCCATGTGGGCTTTCATCTTCTCAGTCTCATCCCTAAGGATCTAAGCAAGATTTCACATTCCTCCTCCTTCACCCATTCTGTTCCAGAGAAGAGTTGGAAGCAATTAGAGTATATTGGAACCAGTCTGTCCAGTGAGCATGGACATGGAAAGGGGGAGTGACACCAGGGCTGTGGGGAGAGGAGGGGAAGATCCAGCGTGGCTTCAGCTCAGCTCTCTAATGAAATGCAGTTTTTGTGATGGGGCTGTCCATGCCTGGCTGGGTCTGCTGCATGTCTGCTGCAATAACTTTGTAATCTCCCAGCAGATTTCAACCAAATCTGACAGAAGTGTGGGGACAATGACATTCCTCCATCTTTCATGACAAAGGGCTCCTGCATGGGGAAGGCTGTCCTGTTCCTGCCCCTGTCCCTGTCCAGGGCTGGGACCAGCTCAGCTCACTGTCACCATGCCAAGGAGGAGAGCAAAGGCTCTTCCAAACCACCCTGACTGTGGGAAACCTTTAGCAGATCTCACAAATATCAGTGAGAGAGAAACTAAAAAAACCGGGTCAGGTTCCTGAAGCCATTGGGCTGCAGGAGGTGCCAGCATTTATGGATCCAGGGTGGTCACTGTGAGAGAACAGTGAGGGTACAAACCCATGGGTTCTCAGTCCCTGCTCCCTGCTGGAGCTTCCCTGCCCCAGCCCTTGTGCTTTCGGGGCTCATCCAGCCATCCCAGATGTGTTTTGTCCCACTTCCCCTTTTAATTTGACAGAGAGCGAGAATCCTTCAAGTATTCCTGAAAATGCAAATGATCCTGTATTTTGCTAATTGTCTCTTCATCTAGCCTGCTCTTGAGAAGCACCGAGTGCCAAGGTCTGTCATCTCTCTCTGAAACACTTCAGTCTGGGGCTGGTGGAGGGCGAGGGTCTGTATTGTGCACACCAGCAAGCTCTGCAGCTCGGGAGCCTCCTCGTTTCTTTTCCAACACAACCCTTGAGTATTCCCTTCATCATTTTTCAAATCCTTTTGTAAATGGCTATTGTTCAGCACAAGAAGCTCTTAGGAGCTAAGACTGAGTTTTATTTAATTACTGAAATGCAGAGTGAGCTGTGGCAAGCACTGCTCATGTTGGGTCCCTGCCCCCCTGGCACTTGCCAGACCCCTCTGCTCAGAGTGAACCCCCCTGGGAGCACCTCCAGGACCTCTGGGATCCAGCCCCTCTTCAAAATGTCCTTGCTCTCCTTGGACAGCATATAAACTCCCATGAGCCACACTGTGCTTTCACTGGGGTTTGAGATTTTGCATCACTTGGGTGCTTTTTAAAAAGGATTATAAGAGCTAAAAAGTGGAATCAAATGATGGGTTCCTGGGTGATGACTGAGCTCAGGGGGAAGGCCAAAGGAGGCCCTGTTGGAGGGATTTGTTTTGGGCTCTGAGACAAACCAGATTCCCTTGCTGACTGGTCACTGTGCTGCTGCAGAGCAGGGACATTGCTCTGGAGCTCAACAGAGCAAGATGAAGTGAAGCAAGCACATGCTTCCCTTTACCCTGGGCAAAATCTTGTCCAGCAATTCCAGAATCAGAGCTGCTGGTGGGGAAACCTGGGAGGGAGAAATTAAGGGGGGAAAAAAACCAGCAGGAAAATAAATTTATTTTATTCCAGAGTGACAAATCTATTTTGAAATGAAATCCAGAAGTGTTGCCAATGAGCCTTTGTTTGCTCTGGTACAAAAGTCCCCTGGACGGGTTCTGAGAAGGAGGAGGAGAAGGAGGAGGAGGAAGGGGAGGAGGAGAAATAGGAGAAGGAGGAGGAGAAGGAGGAGGAGGAGTAGTGCAGCACTGCTGAGGCCCTTCTCAGCTGCATTCCAAGGGGCTTTCTGAAAAGAATGAAGTGTTGAGCATTTGCCAAATAAAGGAGGGGGGCAAAGGTTGCTATTTATCCCAGAAA
Organism: Muscicapa striata striata; assembly: GCA_030060385.1. Classification (NCBI taxonomy): domain Eukaryota; kingdom Metazoa; phylum Chordata; class Aves; order Passeriformes; family Muscicapidae; genus Muscicapa; species Muscicapa striata. The sequence continues at coordinate 1,846,577 of JAREIS010000196.1, read as the reverse complement.
AGTGGCCAACATTATGTCTATTGATGGGAAGGAACCTGAAGAATTGTGGGAAGGAAGAAAGTTACTTCAGCTGCCAATCAAGGGCCCAAATTTCCATGAGCTGCCAATCATAATTAGAAGGAATGTGGCAGTTCAGGAAGGTCGTGGCAGCAAGGATCTCCCTGAATAAACACCAGGTCCCCACTGAACACCCTCCAAAGGCTTCAGTGATAAAAACACCAACAGCTACATCTGTGGCTGTTGTTGTTCCTCTCTCAGAGACACTGCCATTTACCATTTTTCTCTGGTGCCAGGGATCATCCCTGGACCTGAGCAGGTTACTGACACTTGTAGGGGCACAGACCTGTGGGGTGGGGTGGGCTCCCCAGGCTGTCCTGCTGGTGGGGGCTGTGCAGGGCACATCACTCCCTGGCTCTGTGCTCCCATCTCCAGGGACAGCTTCTCCCTGGAGGATTTTGGGATCCTGGCTATTTGAGCTTTGCTTGATAACAGGACTTTTCTAGGTGACAGCACAGGAACAGGAATAAAGGGAGCTCAGCACCAAGGGAAAGGTGAGGCAAACACTGCTCTGAACCCTCCCCAGAGGGTTCAAGGCCACTGTGGGGTGGGAGCTGGGCAAAGCAGGACTGGATGGGGCATGGGTTCATCCCCCTGGGGTGATGCTCATCCCAAGGATGAGCCCTGGAGGGACAGGAAGGTTCCCCCATGTGCCAGCAGCTCACTCCCAAGCCAGCCCACCTCCTGTGGCATCTTGCAATCCCGAGGGAAAGGAACCACCTGTACAGCAGCTCTGCTGATGGAAATGGACAGCAGTGCCCTGGCAGCAGCTTTTCAGAAAGGACACACCTCCCAGCTTGCCAGTAATCTGGAATGTGATGGGAGAAGCACCAGAACTAAGCAGCAAAGTTTCCACCCCAAAGGGTTTCAAACCAGCCCCAGGAGTGTGGCACCAGCTGCCAGGGCTGCAGGTCCCACCCAGGACAGCAGCCCCATGAGGGCAGCCAGGCCCTGGCACATGGCACACAGCACACCAGAGCCCCAGGAGCTGCTCACTCCCAACCACAGCCTGCTCCAGAGAAAATTGTTTCTGGGCAGGGAACCAGCAAGGGCCCCTGGGGCTGGAGTGGGCTGTGAGGGAGACACAGCCAGGACCCCCTGCCAGGAGTAATTCCAGCCTCACCAGACAAATTCTCTTACACATTCAGGCTGTTTGCAGTAACAACCACTCAGTTTTTGCCTTGAGGATGCTGCTCAGCACCCAGGGACAGCAAAGGTAATCTCTCCTGCATCTAACCAAGCTGTTCTGCTCTCCTTGGATAGTGGAAGGTGTCCCTGCCTGTGGCAGGGGGCTGGAACTGGATGGCCTTTAAGGTCCCTTTTATCCCAAACCAGGCTGTGCTTCCATGATTCTGCACTCCACTACAACACACTCTGCAGCTGAGCCATGCACTGGGAGCTGCTGATGTTTAAACATCATTCCAGTGCACCAGCAGGCAGCCACCCACCAGTATGAGCACAGCTGAACAGCCCCAAATAGCACTGGGATGGATGAGAAGGCAGGATGGGAGCAGGATGGAGGCAGGATGGAGGCAAGATGGAAGAAGTATGGAAATGGGATGGAGGCAGGATGGAGGCAGGATGGAAGCAGGATGGAGGCAGGATGGAAGAAGTATGGAAATGGGATGGAGGCAGGATTGGAGCAGGATGGAAGCAGGATGGGAGCAGGATGGGAGCAGGATGGAAGCAGTATGGAGGCAAGATGGATGGAGGATGGAGGGAGGATGGAAAGAGGATAGAGGCAGAATGGAAGCAGGATGGAAGGAGGATGGAAGCAGGGGGGAAGGAGGATGGAAGCAGGGGGGAAGCACGCTGTGAGCTGGGTGCTGTGCAGCACACCAACCCTTGTCTGACAGTGCTGACAGTGACTCCCAGAGCCTGCAGACACAGCAGACAGGCAGCTCCTTTACAGGGAGTGACATTCCCAGTGGAGAGGGGAGCTCTGCCCTGTGTTTCTCCCATGGGCTCTTCCAGCCTCCACATCCCCTGAGGTGAAATTCAGCTCTGGACATGAGTTCTCCCGTGTGCTGAGGTGGCTGCAGTGAGCAGGGGCTGCAGAGCCCTGTGTGCAGTGCTCCAGGCACGGGCACTGGGGGTGTGCACGGCATCCCCGGGTGTTCCTGGGGCTGCTGGAAGCTCTTGGCACGTGGTGCTAATGTGATGTGACTCCCAGCCCTGCACTGCCTGCTGCAACATGCTCCCCTTCAGACCTGCACAGACACACAATATTTCACTCAATGTCTTCTGAGCCTTTTTGTTCTATGTATACTTAAAAATTAGATGTTTAACTGCTTCTGTGGTGATGGGCTTTTGAGGCAAAAATGAAACCTCTCACACATCTTTAACAGAACTGGTGATAAAAGGCAACTATGAGCTTGACTGAAAAAATATCCTGCACAATCATTTCCTCTGCAGCCATGATCATTCAAACAGCCAGGCACTGGCCTGACAATATTCAAAACAAATTGAAGCAAACAAAATGCATTTTATGCCCACTCCCACCTTCAGCTCATGTGTCCAGTTCATGTGTAGGAGCACCTGGTAAAAATCTTACTGCAGAGAAGGACTTCACGACAATTTATTGTACTGCAAAATGTCGAGCAAAAGCCCTAGAATTTGACTTAGTGGCCCCTGGTGACTTGTCAGCATGGGAAGTGGCTCTGGCTGTCCCAGCCTTGCATGAGGCTGGATCAGACCCTCCTTGCCTGCTCTTGGGTGCCTCCCCTGTGCTCAACCAATGCTCCATGTGGGGCACATCCATAATGCCCTTGGTGTTTAATTAGAGGAACCTTGACCCCATGCCCAGTGCACCCCTCAGTGAGGCCAGGAGAGCAGCTCCATGACATGCCCATGCTGGAGCAGAGCCTGTGACATTCTCATGGTGGAGCAGAGCCAGTGTCTGTCGTGTGATGCACGGAGCCATCTGCCCAGTGTTCCTTTCCTCCTTCCCTTTGACACTCATTTACCCCATGGGGCAGGGAGCTGTGGGGCCCAGCTCTGGGGATTGATGCCCAATCCCCAGCACAGGAGCTGTTTCCCACAAGGGCCGGGGGTGTCCCTTGTGTCACACCCCTAGGGCTCACCCAGAGACTGTCCCCTGCCCACAGGTGCCCGGCCAAGGGGCATAAGGTGTGCCCAGAATGGCCAGGTCCATGGCACTGCCAATCATCAGAGCTTTTTAGGCATCATCTCCCAGTGGAGAGCCCATCCCAGCGGCCCGGCCAGCCTGGACCGGGCGGTGCAGGGCCATGGCTGTGGGTGGGTGACACGAATGCAATGAGCCCATTTCCCCGGTGCGGGGCCATGGCTGTGGGTGGGTGACACGAATGCAATGAGCCCATTTCCCCGGTGCAGGGCCATGGCTGTGGGTGGGTGACACGAATGCAATGAGCCCATTTCCCGGTGCAGGGCCATGGCTGTGGGTGGGTGACACGCAATGCAATGAGCCCATTTCCCATTTCCCGGTGCAGGGCCATGGCTGTGGGTGGGTGACACGAATGCAATGAGCCCATTTCCCCGGTGCAGGGCCATGGCTGTGGGTGGGTGACACGAATGCAATGAGCCCATTTCCCCGGTGCAGGGCCATGGCTGTGGGTGGGTGACACGAATGCAATGAGCCCATTTCCCCGGTGCAGGGCCATGGCTGTGGGTGGGTGACACGAATGCAATGAGCCCATTTCCCGGGCCATGGCTGTGGGCCATGGCTGTGGGTGGCTGTGACACGAATGCAATGAGCCCATTTCCCCAGTGCAGGGCCATGGCTGTGGGTGGGTGACGGGGCCATGGCTGTGGGTGGGTGATGGCACGGTGGGTGACACGAATGCAATGAGCCCATTTCCCCGGTGCAGGGCCATGGCTGTGGGTGGGTGACACGAATGCAATGAGCCCATTTCCCCAGTGCAGGGCCATGGCTGTGGGTGAGTGACACGAATGCAATGAGCCCATTTCCCCGGTGCGGGGCCATGGCTGTGGGTGGGTGACACAATGCAATGAGCCCATTTCCCCAGTGCGGGGCCATGGCTGTGGGTGGGTGACACGAATGCAATGAGCCCATTTCCCTGGTGCAAGCCTGGCCCCCGGGAAGCGCGGACGGCACTGTGGGATCCAGCCCTGAGCCGCTCCCCCAGTGAGGAAACCCCCTGGAGCAAGCGCATTTTGGGGGGATGCTGTAAGGAGAGGGAGCCCTCCCTGCTCCCCAGGAAGGGTTTGGTTTGGTCCTCTCACAGCCGGTCTGTATCAGTCCTCCCCTTTCCTAAATGTGAGCATTTAGGGAATGCGGGATGTGCTGCAGGATGCCAGCGCTCACCGGGAGTGCGGGGCGGGGATGGAGCAGCCCCACACCCCGAATGTCCCCGCTCACCCCGGTGTCCCCTGCCCACATCCCCGCACCAGGACACCGTGTGCTCACACCACAGGGGCACTGGACCCGCACGGCTCTGCTCAGCACCGGGCCCGCGCTCCTCCGGGTGCAGGAATGGTGCTCGGATAATCGATACCAGCAGCGGCAGGGTTTACAAATCTTGTATCATTCATGCAAATGGGAAATGATGAAAAATAACCCTTCCCTGCCCTTCGTGCAGGCAGCGGGAGAAGCTTGCCCTTTCCTTAGTGTTAGTTAAGGCTAACATTAAAATACTCTCTACATTCTTGGTGCCTGTTCAATATATTTTATATAAGTTTAATAAAAAAAATTGCTAAGATCATTGGAAGGGTAAATAACTGCCATGCTGACATTGCTTCTATTTAAATCAGCTACACACTGCGTGCGTACATCGTTTGCATAAAACAATATTCAAGTAGGGTGATTTTAATGTTCTGTGCTATTTCTGACTCTCTCTGGATTGCTGTTTGCATATATTTGCATACCCTAGGAGAATTAAACTAGGAGTATGTAAATGAGCTTGCAGGCTCTGTGGTAGAGGAGTTTCTTCAGTTCTACAAAGCAGCTCCCCCAGCCTCCCCTGCCGCTGTGGCGGGGGGGGCCGGGACCGGGACCGGGGCCGAACCGGCAGCACCGGGGGCTCCGAGCAGCCTGGCTGGGGGGCACAGGGCAGTGACCACCCCAGGTTTCTTCTGCTCCCTCCTCTCGTGCCCTACAGTGCTGCCGGGTGTCCCCACAACCCCCAGATCTGTACCTCGCGGTCCCCCTGGGATCCAGCTCCCCTTTCCAGGAAGGTTCTGGGCAAATGGAGAGCACGGATGCTCCTCGGCGTTATCCCGGCGGGAGCAGGCAAAGGAGCAGTGATGGGTTTCTTCAGGGGCTGAGCAAACTGTTCCCATCAGGATAAATCCACATCCTTCTGCTGGGCTGGGCCTTTCCCCACCCCAACACACTGCACAGCACAGCGGTACAAACCGAGACACATCCCTGCAGGGAAACAGCAAGGTCCAAAAACCCCAAACAAAGGCTCTCCCAGTATTCCCTGCACTTCCAAGGGGAGTGAGGATGGTGGGAACAATTTCCAGCGCCGTGTGATGAATCTCCAAGAGGCCACATGGGGGCTTAATTAAGCAGCCTGGTGAAGTCTCAGATTTTCCTGCTGATAATTGCTGAGCAGCCTTTGCACCGCCTGCCTCTCCCCAGCGGCACGCCTGGGAGCACAGAGCCGGGGCTCGGCCGCAGCAGGACCCCGGTGCAGCTGGATGCCAGGCTCCTCCGGGGACACTTGGAGAGCACCGTGGTGTGAGGCACCCGCTGCGGGAGGAAGGGGTGGCCGTGCCCTGGTGGCAGCCCTGCATGGAGAGAGTCACCTCACCCCTCACTCTGAGGCACCTGGTGGTGCAGCTCTGTGCACCTCCTGTTCAGCCTCTGCCCCCTGGGCACTCTGGGATCCCTCCCGAAAGATTAAAACACCCGACCCCAGTGTTAATCTAAGGGATATTCGGTTATTTGCAGCAGTTTGCTGCCATCACAGAACTCTGTGCCCGTGCAGCCAGCTGGGCACTCCCCCAAAAGCACCCAGCTCTTGTGGCAAAGTCACAGATTCACCAGTACCTAAAATGCTGAGATGCTGATCCCTGCACAAAGAAGGGCCTCAGCACAGCAGGGACCAGCCAGGCACTGCAAGGCCTGCTCCACACTCCCAGTGGAGCCATGGAAAGGAGAGGCAGCGAGATGGGACAGATTCACAGGATTCCCAGTATTTACTGGGAGCACCCTGGGAGAGACAAGGCATATTTTGGGAAAAGCAGGGTGTGCACAGGCACCCAGGGTCCAGAGCACCTACATATGTGTGCAGGACTGGACACACACAGATGGATCCTGATCTGTTCCTGCACACAGTGAGCAGTAGTGGGATGCCTGTATTATGCACCATGTATCATCCTTTCATCTCTCATAGGGACCCAATCCAGAGCAAAGCAGTTGCTGGCCAGGATGTGCAGGGGAACTGGAATGGTTCCTCCATAAATGAGAGGTTCTTCCAGAGCCTGAGCACGGCTATGACCACCCTGCTCAGCCTGCCACACCACAGTGTCACAGAAGTTCTGTGGTGCCTGTTCCCAGGGCCGGTGGCTCCACATCTTGTTGGAGGCATCTTTTCAATAATTAAAGAGGTATTGGCTTCTTGAGCTGGAGAGATCATTGCTGTGGAAGGATTGGTAATAACTTCCCACCACAGAAGGACTTTTTCATTCTCCTGCTGATCATGACTTGGCTTTACTGTAAATTAAACACATCCTCACCGACACCTGAAGGTTAAGGGGGATTTTCCTGCACTAAATCAAAGCGGACACCAGTTTCTTCTGTAGGAAGAATCTGAACTGGCTTAAAAGGTCAAACAGTTCGGCACAGGATTTGGGTGGTTGTTTAAGGTCATCAAGCAGCCTGCTCGTGTCAATACATCAATTATTAACAAGTCATTGGAGTTAAAGTGAATTAGTCTTTTCTTTTCCCATCCTGTTAACAGGATTAGCAAAGAGTAAATAAAAATAGCAGTAGAGGTGAGCAGAGCAGGGGCTCAAAGGCACTCATGCAACTCAAAGGCAAGTGCAAGGCAACATACCCCATGTTCACCCCCATAGGACCCAGTGCTGTGTGTCCACCCAGGCTGGCTCTGATGGGGCTCCCAAGCCTCTCCTTGCCTGCTCACACCTTGGCAAGATCACAGGGGCCAGGCAGGTCAGCAGCTGGGGAATTCTTGTGGAATACTTCAGCCTTTGCAGCCAGGATGGCCTCAAGCCAGGGAGGGATGCTCATGGCAGGACTGGGCATCCCACTGGGTCCTGTCCAGCCCTGGAGTCCAGAGCCACTCCCGACACCCAGGGACCCTCCACTCTCACCTTGTTTTCCCAGCAGCTGTGGTGAGCACCACCCTGAGAAAGCTGGGCCAGGACTGGGGTGCTGGATAACTGCACCCATCCCCATGAGAGACAGGATTCATCCCCAGTTTGTGAGCTCAGACCCAGCTGCAAGAGCAAACAGGAATTAAAATGACAAGAAGAGCGAGAGACTGATTACACCTACTGTGCAAGGGACTGGTAACACGTTCAGTGAAACAAGAACATGCATTTTCTTTCCTGTGCCCCACTGCTGCAGCAGCACTGGCATTACACTGGAACTTCCTCTCAGGATGGAAGGGTCTGGCAGTGCTTGGCAGAATCCATTCCCAGTGAGCAGGAGGAATCAGAGGATCTGGGCCTGGGAGGGAGCTGAGCCGGCTCCAACAGCCAGCGCAGGGTTTGGATCTCTGTGCTTGGATTCTCTTTTATGGTGGGTGGAAAATCATTTACCATATTTACATTTTTTCATGACATTTTTAATTTTTCATATCCAACTTGGACCAAAATTTTGAAACTGTTTAGAACTGCCAAAGATTTTACCTCTTCCTTCCTGCTCAGTAGCAAAACAGGAGGGCAAGGGACTGAAGCCAAGGGGAAAAGAAAAAGAGGATAAAAGAAGAATTATCCTTTCACAGAATTTGTGACATGCTTAAAAGGAAAGAAAAAAAAAACCTACCGGGAAACTTTTTAATGTTTTAACAGTCTTTTTATCACATCAAAATTTTAAGATATATTTTTGTCTTGCATTAGTTTTAATAAACGTGCCTTAGCGGTTCCTTTTATCGCTGTTCCTGGACTAATTAAATGTACACATACATTTTTAAATGTTCACTTTGCTTCAGCACTCACTGGTTCAGTTTTATTTAAGAGCTTATTTAACACCTTGCACAAAGCCCTTTGAAATTCCTTCCAGGAAATGTCACACCTTGCAGAGGGAACGCAGCCCTCTGAGAACATAGACCCACATTTGTACTTACAGGCAAGTGCATCAAGGCACAGGGAAGGGGCTGGGGGGGCTGAGGGTCCCTATGTCTCCCAGTGCTCAGGTACAGGCTGCTCACTGCTCCCTCAAATTTCCCAAATGTGCTGCTCTGGTTCCAAGAGCCAGAACAGGGGGTGCAGGTTGTGCCAGACCAGGTCAGGGTTCTCCCAAGGAGCAGGGCCAGGAGGTGCAGGTGGTGCTGGACCAACTGATGATCCCTCAGCCCCAGAAGCCCAGGATGATGGGAACCCAGTCAGCCTGGCACCCTGGGAACACAGCAGCACAAAGGATCCGTCCACCTGCAGCACTGCTTCAGCTTGAAGGATCGTCACAGACCAGGCAGGTGCATTAAATGAATGTGCATTAAAGCAGCAAAGTTAAATGTGAGGTCCCCTCCGTGGCTTTGCCGAGAATTCAGGCATCTCTCATCCCCACCAGCCCTTGGATTGTGCCAGCCTGCGCCTGCTCACCTGCTCTTCTGCAGCAGATGCCAAGTCCCCATTTGTGTATGGCCCAAAACCACCCTCTCCTCCAGAAATCTTCCCTCTCCCCCAAATCTGTGGTGTTATTTGTTTAAAATAAGACACTGGCACTTGTCAGGAGACTTTTTGCAGCATATTGTTTTAAAGAAGACATTCAATTACCTCGGCTGCAATGCTTCACTGTGCTCTGATGATCTACTAAGGGAAAAATAACTAATATGTAGCATGTTGTGTCATAGACAATTATAGAGAACATCGCTTTTAAGGAAACAAGACTTGTGCCCAATTGTGCGAGATTTATTAAGTTTGCTGTTTTACAGCAACATGGCAAACTCAGGGAGGGGAACGCATTTGCATCTCCTCCCCAAACCCCTTGCTGCAGGAGGAGAGGACTGATTTTCCTTCCCTCATTAAAAGATGAGGAGCTGGTGAGGCTGCGAAGGGCTGAGATAAACATCTCAACAGACATGCGATTATTTCCTCCTTTAGTTTTACACAGCGTGAGATTCTTATGTGGAAACAAAGTGATTTGGCTATAGATTTATAGAGGGAGCAAATGATTTGGTCCTACATGATGGAGCATATCATGCATATTCCGTGCCTTCGCTCGTGGGCATTCTCAGCTCGGCGCAGCTGATGGCGGGAGGCAGGAGGGAGAGGAGCTGGGAATGTGACATTATGCACAAGAGGGAACGCTGCGAGGATTTCACATCTCCTCTGGTGAACAATGTGACTGAGAAATGCACTTACTGGAAAGGATAACTTAATTCATCCACCAGGCAGCAAGCATCCAGGAATCTGAGCAGCGGAGAGGGGCTTGGAGAGCCCCAGGGACAGGGATAACAGGGACAAGAGCACAGAGGAGCCTTGGCAGAGGTGGATCCTCCTGCCCCTGCTGCCTTCGCTCCCATGGACTGCACTCCCTCACAGACCATGGCAGTTTGGGCAGTTCTTAGCAATGTGTTTTATTTGAGTGCTCACCTGTCCACATGCAAAGAAAGACCCTGCTCCAAGGATTTTGCAGTTTAAGACCTTGATCCTTCAGACTTACCTAAGTGCTTCGTTTTAGGTGCATGATTAATGCTGTTGACTCTGGTGCTTAAAATTCAGCATCATAGAACAGTTTGGGGCTGGAACTGACAGCCAGAGTCCTCTGGAGATGCTAATGTGCCTTAGCAGAAAACATAACAGTGCAATCCATGGGAGGTGCCTGCAGAATCACCCAGAAATAGCACAAGGAATAGCTATTTTTTCCCAGGAAGAGGAGCCTGGGAGCAGGGATCCATGCTCTCAGTTGGCAGGAGCTGACTTTGATAGGCTTTGGGGTGGTGGGCATTTCTGCAAGCATTTGGATGCGATTCATGAAGAATCTTAGGGGTGTGATTGATGGGTTTGCAGTCTTCACTGAGAAAGCAAGACAGGGCTGAAAACAATGAATAAGTCTTTATGGAATTCAAAATTCCCACCCAACGCATTTATCTTTTCCGTTGGCTATAAATGGGCCGGGAGTGGAATAGCATCATTCCTGCGTTGCTGGAAAGTGCAGGGCAGCCTTCACACCACCCACCGCAGCGATAAACAATGTTCTCATGAGCCTGCTGCTATTTATAGCAGCGATCCTATTTCACACATATTTGCCTCAGTTACTGAGCAAGGGCACTTTCCTGGCCCTGATGGATCTGAGCACATCCAGCTGCCGATCCCAGGGGAGGGCTGCCATTGCGGGGATGCAGCGCTCTGTCTCTGCACAAACCGTCACCTGGGATGAGCAGCACGGGATGTCATTAATGGCACAGGTACAACACACACACACATGTCTGAGCTTCCACCTGGGCAGGAGAGGGAGGAGAGGAGAAGGGAGGGGGAAGGATTTTAAAGGATGAATGATCTGTTTCCTGCTCAGAACTCAGGCATATCCAATAACCTCAAGCAAAGCAAATCTCAGCCTGAATTAAAGGCTCTTGTGGGCTGGATTCTCCTAAACATTCAGCACCAGTTGCAAACCCTCCAGTTTCAGGCCCATCTGCTATCACTGTACCATCGCCTGAGCTGGTGTCCTCACTTGCTCTGAAGTGCTGTAGGCAGAAACCAGCTCATGTTTGGGGGAAGAGATGCCAACAGAGAAGAGGAAGCAGCAATCCAGCACTAGTGATGGGAGCTGATGGCTCAGCAGCAGTGACTGAGCTGCTGCATCTCCCTGGGACAGCAGCACCTCCTGCACCAGCTCTGACACCTGCCCAGGTGTGAGATACCTGGGGAGTGTGTGCCACCTTGCCTCAGCTGGCTCCTGAGCCACCATCTCCTCCACATCACAGAAGGGAGAAGAAGGAGCCAAGAGCTGGAGCCAAGAGCCAGAGCCAAGAAGAGGGCTGAGCTGCTCCCCATCCCCATAACACCATGGCAGAGTCACACAAGCAAGCACAAGGGCTTTGGGGGCTCTGGGCTTTTCCTCTTTATTTGCTTAAAAAATCCTCCTACCAGAGATAGGAACAAAATGCACCTTCTGCCCTGGTGATTTATAGCTGTGCTTTGCTTGTCTTGTTTCCCTCAGTGCGATATGCAAATCCCAGCAACAGGGAATGCAGTGAGCTCTTCCTGCTGTAAATTCACCGTGTGCAGACCTAGAGCACCCTCACAGAGACAGCCCAGGGGAGCCCTTTAATTACCACTGCCAGACAAAGGACAGCTCCTCGGCAGCTCCTGGGGACCTGGCAGCTCAGCGGTGCCATCGCCTCGTGTTTCCCAGGGTGGGTTGTGTCACACAAGATATTTGAGCATTCCCCAGTTACACTTTGAGCTCCTCCTCCCAGCCCCAAGAGATGCTCAGCCCCAGAGAAGCTCAGCCCTGAGCCTGGCTGAGAGGACACAAAATCCCCAGGGCCATGTCAGGGTTGGGGGTGGGAGTCAGGGTCTTAACATTCCTGCTGTCTTCCTGCATGGGAATGGCAAAGGGGACTCCAGAAGTGTCAGATCCATCTGACACTAGGAAAATTCTTATAAATAAAATAGTTCCCATAAAATCTGTATGAGAACTCCACAGTCCATCTTATACAGACAGTAATAAAGGACAGGCATAGTAGCAGCAGCCAGAGCCACCATCTTGCAACAAGAAATCAGATTTTAAGAAGTATGAAAAGAAAAGCCATTTAGTCACTGTTAACGTTTTAAGTGTGTATTAGCAATGAGGGCCAATACATTACTGGCACCACCAGAGAGGTCCAAGCAGCTCAGCTGGTGCAGGAGTATTTCTGCACTGCCAGCAGGGCTGGGAGCCAGCATGGAAACTCCTGGGACATAAAGATGGCAAACTGTGCTGGACTGCTCAGTGCCACCACCCAGGTCACAGCCCTTCCTCCAGCAAAGCTTAAGGTTTTTTTAATCCCCCCTAATCAACCCAAGAACTACCTGATGTTGCTGTGGGTGACAGGCAAAATCCAACCATGTTCATCATTTTCTGCCACCTTTTGCAAACCAGCAGCCCCAGCCCAAGCTGTGCCTTGAGTTCCATTCTCTCTCATCACATCTGGAAGAGACAGTGGATAGTGATTCCCAATGCTCACAGATATTCATCCAGCTCCTGTAAGTCATTCCTCACCTGTTCAAACCTTTGTCATCAAAACATTTAGAGCATGAAACACAATTAAAGATCAACCTCTTGCTGTTACAATGGAAGAGCTACAAGAATTAGCACTTAAGCTGCATTAGCAGGAGGCATTTCTAATGACACTGCACCCACATTTATCTTTGGTGATTACTCAGGGCACACCAAGGGGAGCTCTCATTTCTGGGCACATTATTTACCAGGCAGCAAGTTTTTCCTACATCCTGTGCTGCACAGAGACCTGTGCAGGATCAGGTGTTCAGTCATCCCTCAGGAAACATGGCAGGTGAGGTACCTGCAGGACATCTGCTGAGGGACCTCTCCAGGAAAGCAATAGCTGAGAGGACACAGAAAACTGAGCTCAGAACAGCCTGGACAAGGCTGGGGTAGTGGATGCACAAGAAAGTGTTGGTGAGAACAAAATCTGGCTAGGAGCCCTTGCCCAGGCACGGCTGGGGCACTGCTGGTGCTCCCCGAGTGCCCTGTGCAGGGAGAGGGGAGCAGACACTGGGCAGCAGAGCTCAGAGAGCCAGGAGCTGCAGGTGTCAGTTGAGCCTGTGTCCTTATAATAAAAAGAATTCTCAGCAGCACTGGTTCATGTTGGAGCAGTCTGTAAGCAGTCTGTAAGCCGCTCTGCCCTCCAGCAAGGGAGGTTAATGTTATTCACTCCAGTCTGCAGAGAAGGACGCAAAACCGTGGAGAGGTTATGGGCCAGATAACCAAAAATGGCTTTTAGTTTTGGGCACTTTCATTTTACACTGTGTGACCTCTGAAGTACTATCAGTCCGATTTTCAAAGGCATTGAGCAGATCCTGCTTTCACTGACCTTAAAAAGAGAGACACACAAAATTAAAGGGAACTCTACAGACTGCTGGCCAGAGCGAGCCCATGAGCCACTGGTTGGAGGGAGGAAGAGGGAGCTGGAGGTCACCAGAGCTGAGTCACATATACACCTCTGGCCTTTTTGAGTTTCTTTTACCAAATCAAAGGCCAGCACGGTGTGGGAAACAGGCAGGTATGAGCTGCTTGTTAACTGATTTGAACTGAAAATAGCAAGAAGTTTTCCACTGCCAGAGTTCAGAAGTGCAGAGCAGCACCTCCCACTCCCACCCACCTCTCGGGGGTCTTTCAACTTATGACAGCCAATGGCTGATAACAGCCCTCATGTGTGCAATGGGATGAGTTTTTCTCCCACTGCCCACCCCAAAAAGATACTCCCTCTTGCTTCCTGCTGCCTGTGTCCTGCCCCCTGAGCAGCTCCCAAGCAGTACAGTCTCCCTCCAAGGAGTCTGGGCAGAGCATTTGTATTGAAGAATCAAATAATATTTCATGGATATCCCAAAAGTTGGGTAAATTATTTCTCTCAACCTTCATTACCTAAAAAGCTTTCCTACTCGAGACTGTAATTATGTACATGAATAATGAGATTAACATATCCATCAACTAACTCCTGCTCCATCTCTGTAGATACAGGAGGCTTTTGTGGGAAGCCCTCTGTGCTCAGATTCCATATCAGCAGCAGCTTCCAAGGCTGCCGTGGGAAGCACCATGGTCGTTCTGACTGCTGCTCCTCACAGAAATCCAAAGTTTCACTGGCATATGGTGGGAAGATGGTGAAGCTGGGGTGAGCACCTCACAGCATCCACACAGCATCCTGCCACCTCGAGCATTCCTGGGAGTGTGCAGTAGGCACAGGACCAGTGAGGAATGGCGAAAGGGAGCACTCTTGGGCTATCACAGAATATTCCAGGGTGCCACAACCATATCAATGACACCCTGTGGCTGATGCAGTGTCGTTGTTTGGCAATGGGCATGGATGGATGACGGCTGAAGGAATGGCAAAGGGAATGTGGCAGCGGCTCCGTCGGCACCAGGTGCTGGCTGGGAAGGGCAGAGCAGCTGGTAAGTGAGGCACACACCCTAGTACCCACACCCAAACCCATATCCACATCCATGTGAACCTCTGCTGGTGTGTCGAAGAACCTGTCTGCATTCCAGGAATGTGTTCAGGGAAATGTACATGGAGAAATGCCTCACAATGGGAACAACCTTCCCTGCACCCGGCTGTGGAGCTGCTCCTTGACTGTAATTGGGGACCTGGTAATTAGATGATGGCAAAATGTACCAGCAGCTCAGTTTTCATTCTGTGGTCCAAATTACAAACCATCATATTTTGAAAGTGATGCTGACATTCCTCAGCCAGGAGCCTTTGCCAAAAACAACTTGAGCAAGGCTTGTCTTGGCACCGAATCAAACTCGGGGCCCCAGCAGCGAAACTGAAAACATTTACACAGCTGGACCCAAATCACCCGATTTTCTAAAGAGTTTGTCAGAGCCTGAAGCTCTTGGTATATTTCTGCCTGTTTTAAAGGGGCCTGTGTTCTCACAATCCCCCAGCTCTCCACAGAGAGAAAATAAAATACTTGAGGAAAAGTGGGTGGTCTTTCCATTGCAGTCCGAAAAAATAATCCAGAAAAGTCTCATGAGGAAAATGCGAATGAGCCCGGTGTTCACCCAGCCCATCCACAGATGTGCCAGACATATTTCATTTGCATATATAGATATGGAAACCTCATCATTTTGCTGTACGTATGTAATGGCTAATAAATGCATTAGCAAACCACTAATGAAAACAAATTGGAGCCAGTGTCAGGAATTACGCCAGCGTGAGGAATTACCTTGCTGCATTTTTTCCTATCTAAATGTCCTGACGATATTATTTTATTACATCAGTCATACCCGCTGCATATGCATTATCCATCCCTCACTCCAGCCAAGGCCAGTTCCTCTTGGGCTCTTTGGAATCATCTTCCCCAGCAGCGTGGGCACAGGCATGGGTACAGGCAGGACCACAGGCAGGGGTGGGCAGGGACAGGCAGGGATGGGCAGGGGAGGGCAGGGACAGGCAGGGGAGAGCAGGGACAGGCAGGGATAGACAGGGGAGGGCAGGGACAGGCAGGGACAGGCAGGGGAGAGCAGTCTGCATGGCCACCATGTATGGAGCACCCCAGCACTCAGACCTTCCCAGAACGCCACCGTGTCCACCAACAGCTGCCACACTACTGGGAACACTGTTCCTTGTCGCAGGGAGCAAGGACCAGGCAGTGAGTTTACATTTTGTACCTGTTTCTGTGTTTTTTCCTCAGAAAACAGGTCTCATTTTTTCACATGGGGGAAAGAGCCTGAAAAACTGGGAGAAATGGCCACACTTGGTTCCAGCTCTCGGGAAGGCTGTGGGGACCTGTCTCAGTGCTGTAGGCTCAGGGTCCCCCTCCCTACCTCAGGAACAAGTCTGGCACTGGGTATTTGCCCCTGTTTCTTCTCCTTCCTACATGCTGCCTGATTATTATTTTTTTTTCTTATTCATAAAAGTAATGCTTTAGGGATGTCACAGAGCAGCTTGAGCCGGTTGGGGCATCTGTCCCACACCAGAGACTGGCCCTTGACTACACACTGCCTTCACAACAGAGAATGGGACAGCACAATTAGTGAACTTACCTCGTTTGCTTACTCTAAAGGCATCCTATTGATTACTTAGAGCCCCGCAGCAGCCAGCAGTGGCCTCGGTCACCTCTGAACAAACACAGCACACAAACTCTGTTCCCTGCCCTGAGAAATTCAGTTTCTTCTTCCACTGAGATAATTAACAGCCTGTTTGACAGGAATCCCTCTTCAAAGGCCCTCTTTGCCCAGCTGTGATTGCTACCAGAAGACACGGTAGAGCCATTTTTCAGAGCTCAACTTAAATTTTTGTGGCTACATGGGGACCTCAAAATCTTGCAAAATTAATTTTTTTAATGCAAAACCTTTTAAGTAAAAATACTTGTAATTGCAACCTAAAGCGATGTGGGATCTGTGAATGGCTCTCTGATTAATTCTTCTGTGAGGCGAGTCTCCTCTCTCTGTTCTACTGAACAAGCATACACATATTATTGGGATTAATGCTGCATAATACATAATTAATGAAACTGCATAAATATGCAGATTTGGAATTGCAGATTGACTGCCACGGCTCTGTCCCTGAGCGCTGGGGTAACGGATTGGATGTTCATTATTACCATATTTAAAACTGTTTCCCTGTGAACATGTGCAAACCAATAACTCAGAAGGGCAGACAGCAGCAGCGACCATCTCCAAATTCCAAGGGTAGGAAGGGCTGTGTATGTGGCAGGTACAGCCCAGGCCCTCCTGCAATGGGGAGTAGGGGCACAAGCACTGCCCTGCAGCCCTCTGCCAGCCAACAGGTCCAGAGAAATGGTTTACAAAAACATAAACCAGGTGTATCTGCTGCTGGGAAGCTGAAATAGATCTTTGGGATGGGGCTGGTCAGCAGGAGCTGGTCAACAAACTGTTTCCAGTCAGTTTTCAAATGTCCTTTGTAGCTCATTGTGTCCACCAATGACTCACCAAAAGATACTTCATGGAACATGGGAAAATGCCTTTCAGGCTTTTTGGCTAGGATGGCAAAGGCTGCACCCCTCCTCCCCCCAAGTCCAGGTTCTCTCCCTGCACTTTGCTAAGGTGGATATAGAGATTTCCTTGGGCGACTCCTGGGTTGTGAAGCCACCAGCTGCTGGTGATGGGAGAGGCAGAGCAGAGCTGCAGAAGGGTGCTGTTGGTGAGGGTTATTCCCCGATAGCAAGTGGGAGCAGGAGCTTGAGATTTGCTGGTGGATTGAGCTGACCTCAAGCTCTCAGGGGTACATTTCAGGTGTCCCCAGAGCAGCAGCAGGTGACTTGTTCTGCTTCATGCAGCCTGTTTGCTCTATTGAAGATGCCAGGATTTATTGCACGCTGCTGTTGAGAGGATTCAGATCTCACCCAGGGAGTTTGATCTGCAGATCTCCAAGCTCTGCCCGGGGAGGACTGCAAGCATTGTTCCCATTCCTCACATTTACAGGCTCAAATTCTTGCTTGTAGAAAAGGAAAAGCTTCCCCAAGAGGTGTTTGGGAAATGTTTTTACTTTAAAGTACAAGTTTCCTACGGATGTCTTCAGATGTTTATTGAAGTGGAATAAATGAAAGTGTGAGTATGTGCTGTCTTAGGAGGGACGGGAATTGCAGCTCCGTGCACCAGAACTGCTCAGCCAGGTGCCCGACATGCCTGGGGTGACATCTGTGTGGGAGATGACATCCCTAGAGAGCCCAGGCTCATGGAGAAGAACAGCACTTTCTCCTGAAGCCAAGACAAAGTCACAGCGCTCAACTGTGCAGAACACCCACACAGGCTGAGGCACCTCTGCTTGTCCTGCTCATCCCCACCTCCGGGAGCACAGAGAATTTATCCGGCACATCAGCCAGGTATCCTGACCTCCCAATGCCTGCTACATTTTTAGACTGCCCCAAAAGTGAGAGGAGCATGGAAGAGGCTCTGTGTCCAGCCTCATCCTTCTTCTCCCTTCTCTGCACTCCCTGGCTCCACTGGCTACAGGGTCAGCACCACTTCTCCAGCCACTCACCCCCCATATCCCCCAGCTTCTCTGAGAGGAAAGGAAGTGGGAAGAGTGAAGGAGAAAATGTGTGTAGGTGGCTACCTAAGTCAGGTTTAATTCTTTCAGCCGAGCAACCTGGCCTCAGCAATGAACTTAACCCTGCCATGTTTCTTGATGAAATATTAATTGCTTAGCGAGATATCTTCCCTTCCACTTTTGTTCTCAGGGAATGTCTGCACCCTTCTCCTTTGCAAAATAACTCCTGCTGCAAGGGTCTCAATCAATCCCTTTCTTCTGGAAAACATCACGCAGCAAAAGCAGAGCAGCAGCTTGGCCTGAGCTTTGGGAATCTGTGTGAGCAGCGCAGTCAGAGCTGGAGAGCAGGGCCAGCCTCCCAAAGGCCAATCCATCACAATCCTCCATCAAGATGAGACATGCAAGTGAGAGATGAGACCCTCGGAAGGAAAGGAGGGGACAGGTGACCTTAATTGCTCCATGGTTATTGATAGGGCAACTTGTCTTCATGATGCAAATTACCCTATAAATAAAAGTAAAACAACTACAGGAAGCAATTTGCCGCTTTGTTAGAGTTAAAGTAGACTGAAAATTAAATCAAGACATGGGATTGCTATTCCACAGGGCTCTTCTGGAGCCTCTACAGGCAGGGCCAGAAACATGGGCCATGGGGGAAACTGAGTCACAGCTGCCTTTCATGGGCTCGTGAGGGAGGATGGGACAATGGGTCAAGCCCTGGAACCAAGCCACCAGCAGAGGTGAGGGCATCACATTCCTGCACCATTGCCCTAACACCAATGATCAGTGAAAGATCCCTGCTCTGTGGTGAACCTCCATGAATGCTTGAGTTCCCCCAGCTCTGGGAGAAGACAGGGGGTGTCCTCTCCCCATGCCAGGGCAGCCACTCACACCCACCATGACTCTGGTCTCCAAGAGCCATGTGTCCTCTTTGCTGTTTGGTCCATGAGGTGTCCGTGAGGCTCAGAGGTGACTTGGCATGTGTCCCCCAGATATGATGCACTTGCTGCTCCTCACTGGCTTCCCCTGGTACCACCATTCAGCACAGCCACTCATCATTGTCAGTGGAAGAAACGTACCTGAGTCACAAAACTACACTAAAAGCATCTTCTCTGACACCTTAAGTGGGTATAACTCTTGTTTTACATTTCTAAAACACCTTTTAACTTACAGATCGTTATATCCAATATTTATTTGTCCACTGAATGAGCCAGAGCTTTGCCCAAAGGCTTCTTAGCAGAGGTTCTCCAGCTCTCTGATGACCACACCCAGTGTCCCCATTGCAGTGGGATCTGATGTAGTGCTGCTGCATCCTCAATCCACTGCACCCTCACTCCCACTGCTCATAGTTTTTCCCACCTCCCCAAAGCAGTAGTAATGCCCTGTCCCACCCCTTGGTCCCAGGGTCAGGACAGCATCTGACAAGGGCAGGGCAGAGGGGAGCAAACACGCAGAACCAGGGGTTTTATCAGTTTGTCTCTGCCAGGGAAATTAAAATGCATTATTTTGTCACTAACTTGCATCTTTTTTCAAAATACAGGCAGCCACAGAGATTTTCTACAGCCCCAAAGGAACACTTTTAAGTGCTTCATTTTAAGAAGATACTTCTTTCCTGGTCTTTTTTTTTTTTTCATTTATTTTTTGTGTTTGTTTTCAAACCTGTCAGAAACACTGCTATTTCCAAGCTTTGTTGCTGCTGTTGTTGTTGTTTCCCTCCCAATGCTTTTCTTTCCCGTTTCTGAGCATCCTCGCTGGTTTCTGTGCGAGGCCCCTGGAGGCTGCACAGCAGCAGGATGCGATGCCGGAGCCTCTGCCTTGCTGGGCGAGCTGCTCCTCTCCTCAAAGCTTTGAAGCTGCCACTTCACATTCCCACAGAAGGATCATGCTGTTGTTTCTTCAGGAAATTATGAAACACTTTGTGAAGCGACATCAATGGGAACAATAAGGGCAGTGACCCCAGCAGGCCCCGGCGCCCGGCTGGTGCCAGGGCCTGCGCTGGCCGTGATGGAGGCCGTGAGTGAGGGCCAGCAGTGCCCACAGACCATGACTGAGGGCCAGCAGTGCCCACAGACCCCGAGTGAGGGCCAGCAGTGCCCACAGACCAAGAGTGAGGGCTAGCAATGCCCATAGACCCTGAGTGAGGGCCAGCAGTGCCCAAAGACCCCGAGTGAGGGCCAGCAGTGCCCACAGACCATGACTGAGGGCCAGCAGTGCCCATAGACCCTGAGTGAGGGCCAGCAGTGCCCAAAGACCCTGCCAGCAGTGCCCATAGACCCAGCAGTGCCCAGTGAGGGGCCAGCAGTGCCCAAAGACCCTGAGTGAGGGCCAGCAGTGCCCATAGACCATGAGTGAGGGCCAGCAGTGCCCAAAGACCCCGAGTGAGGGCCAGCAGTGCCCATAGACCCTGAGTGAGGGCCAGCAGTGCCCAAAGACCCTGAGTGAGGGCCAGCAGTGCCCATAGACCCTGAGTGAGGGCCAGCAGTGCCCAAAGACCCCGAGTGAGGGCCAGCAGTGCCCATAGACCCTGAGTGAGGGCCAGCAGTGCCCATAGACCCTGAGTGAGGGCCAGCAGCCTCCACAGACCATGAGTGAGGGCCAGCAGTGCCCAAAGACCCTGAGTGAGGGCCAGACCCTGAGTGAGGGCCAGCAGTGCCCATAGACCCTGAGTGAGGGCCAGCAGTGCCCAGACCCCGAGTGAGGGCCAGCAGTGCCCATAGACCCTGAGTGAGGGCCAGCAGTGCCCATAGACCCTGAGTGAGGGCCAGCAGCCTCCACAGACCATGAGTGAGGGCCAGCAGTGCCCACAGACCCCGAGTGAGGACCAGCAGTGCCCATAGACCCTGAGTGAGGGCCAGCAGTGCCCGCCCATAAACCACGAGCAGCCCCCACAGACCACGAGTGAGGGCAACCAGACCCCACAGAACATGAGTGAGGGCCAGCAGTGCCCACAGAATACAACTGAGGGCCACCAGCCCCCACAGACACCCCATGGGTAAGGGCCAGCAGCCACCACAGACACTCCGCGAGTGAGGGCCACCAGATCCCACAAATACTGAGCAGGTGAGGGCCAGCAGCCCCAGCAGACATCCCATGAATGAGGGCCACCAGCCTCCACAGACACCCTCTGAGTGAGGGTCACCAGCCCCCACAAATACTGAGTAGGTGAGGGCCACCAGCCCCCATAGACACCCCACAGGTGAGGGACACCAGCCCCTACAGATCCCCCTCAGCTCTGCCCATGCTTGCCAGTCCAGGCCTCTTCTCTCCCCTAGCTGTGGGCAAACAACTTGTATAGCTCACACCTCGCTCCCCATGGGCCATGCTGCCTGTCTCGGACGTGTGAGGAGATGGAAAATACACAACTTTCCCTGGTAGTTTTTTCCAGTCAGTCATTACTCTCCCTCCCGCAGTCTGAGCCTTATTTCCATGTTAAATGTCCTGCTCCCGCCTGTAGCCTTTGGCTCAGCTCTGCCTTCACTGCAAGACTTGAGGTCTCCCACCCCTGGTACTTTCTCCTGAGAAGGTACTTCAGGATTTAATGAAGGCATTCACTCTTCATGATCTCAGTCTTCTGTAATTCCTTCTCTTCATATCATAAACAATTTTGTGGCTCTCTTTGACATCTTCAGGATCCTTTTACAAACCTGGACACCGGAGCCTGGGCAATACTCTGGTGTCCCTCTCACCAGTGCCAGGGAACTTCACCGTGCCATAAAATCATTGCACTGCTCCTACTTACTACTCCTTTCTGTGTATCCCCTGAATGAATTAGCTCTTTATCACAAGGTCAGGGCACTGTGCCTCTGTCTGCTCAGATGCTTTGCAAAGTCGTTAGGGAATGTGGAACCATCTCCTGCTCTGGCAACAAATCTATCATTCTTGGCCTTTATGAGAGGGATGATTTTGTATTTACTTACATTAAAATATATTTATTTCAATGGATGCATCTATCTTCCATAAATGCTCTCAGCTGCTATCTACTATACCCCAGTATACCTCAGCCCTTCATCAAGTGGTCACACTCAACTTCTGAGCAGGACTGGTGTCCAGATTCACATAATTTAGGGGGAATCTCAATTCTTTGAGCACTCTTGTAGAGCAGCCACTGCCCTCACATAGTTTTAGTTTCTATTCCAAGGTTTATTGAACACAAGCTTACAGCCCGGTGATCTCAGCCAGGTGTTCAGCATTCCTAAGTGTTCCACAGCTCACCAACAGTCATCACAAATCCATCTCATCTATCTCATCCATGTCTCGGCCTCCTGCTCCTTCCAGTTCCCTCCTCTTCAATCCAAAAAGTCATGAATTTGGGAGCTTGCTGGGGACAAATATGTCTGGTTCTTTAGTTCCCCTTTCTCATGGATGAAGAAGAATCATTAATCAGTGATTTCAGCTCAGGTACCCAAGAGAATAGCCACATGGACAGGCTTCTTGCCTCTTGCCAGGGTAGGACCCAAAATCCCCATGTGGGAACACCAATAGACAGCCAAGATAAACAGGCAGCTGCCAGGTCCCTGGATCTGCAGTTGTGGGACACTTAGGATTTCCTCCTGAGTGCCTTTCCCTTCAAAGCTTTTCTTTTAAACACAAAAGTTCAATGAATTTCATAAATTGTTACTTTCTCTGTTATTTGTGTGTTTGTGTCTGGTGCACACCACAGTTCACGTTGTGCCCAGCACCACCAGGGAGCAGAAGGGGTGAGCCCAGCTGAATTTAAAGGCACTGGAGACAAATCTGCCCATGGCTCATCTCACCCATGTCCCCACTGGAGTTCCACAGTGGCTGTTCATCCCCTCCTGGCTGTTCAGAGAGGAGAAGGTGTGGAGCCACTGGTGCAGGGCTCGGATGCACAGGGCTCCTAAGCCACCAGGAAATGCAGAGGCAGGGCAGTCAGTCCTGCAGAGCTACCACGCATTTCCAGGTTATGCCAGTGTATTTAAAAGTGAAAAGGACTATGATGGAAAAGGTGCAGGTGAGATCAGGAGCAGTTCTGTCCATTGGAGACCACCATGACAAGTTGAGCCAGGAGCAAGCTCCCCTCAGAGAGCTGCCATCATGCCAAAACCAAGAGAAAGGAGATAAAACCCCAGGGGATGAGGCACGGAGGAGTGGAGGGAATGGGCAGGACAATTACATTAACTGAAACAATGTGTTATATTTTAAACATTAAAAACTTATGACTCTACATGGCAAGTACCTGATGCAGCTAAGGAGGAGAAGGAAACTGAAGCCATGGTTAAACAATGCACAAGGCATTGGGGTCTGGTTTGTATTAAATCCATTTGGAGTCTGAGTTTCTCCTTTGACAGCTGGCCACACTGCTCAAAGGGAATAAGAAAGTTTTTGTTTTTTAAAAAAGATGTGTAATGGGTTTCTTATGTACTAGAAAAGAAACGCTCTCTGAGCTGGATCACCTATTTTCTTGTCAAAAGACTTTGGACAAAACGTAATCATGAATAAAATGCTTCATGATTTTTCAAACGGCTCTTTTATTTGAAGTCAGCTTTTCTGAAATGGGAGGCAGGACAGGGTAATGCAGCTCTGGGCAGAAGGCAGCTCTCACGCCAGGCCTCTGCTCCAGCCTCTCTGGCCACACTGTGCCAGACCCAAGCACCAGCCCATGGAACCACCACAGCTCAATGCTGGGGAACACCTTGCTGAGATCCAGGAGATCTGCAGGCAGGCTGGCTGGCATCAGCAGTGTCCCCTCACTGAGCCACCTCCAGGGCAGCACCATGGCATCTCATTCATTCTCTGCCACTGGGGTTCACTCCCACAGCTGCCTAAGCATCAGTCCTCATGGCCTTTCAGCCTGTCTGGAAAGACACAACCACCCTGAGCAAGGGGGCAGCCCCAGCAGCCCAGCCTGGATTTGTGTGTCCCTGAGGGCACTGGTGGCAGTGCTGTGATTCGTGAGCAGAGTCAGCACCCAGCACAGCACTGGGGCTCCAGCTTCAGCCTCTGAGGACTGAATCTGGGCTGCAAACATCTCCAGAACAAGTTTTCTCACTAAGATCTATCTACTCCTGGCATCTCAGGGGATTTCCTGCTCTGGTGCTGGTCAAATCCAGAGAGCCCAACTTGTCATTAACCACTCTGCCATTGCAGGGGCCATTATCCTCCCAGCCCTGTCCCAGCTCCCTCTGGGCAGTATGGTGCTCTGAGCAGACACGAGGCAGTGGAGAGACTGGGGGGTGCACCCCCTGCCACCACCTCCCTGGGGCTGAGACTCTCACAGGTCTTTCATAAATCCACACAAACCTGAAGCTGTTTCTGGCTGTTGGTCAGCCTGGGGTTTTTCTTGGCCTTTGCCAGTTGTTTATGGATGGAAGATTTTCAGCCCTTTGTCGTGGACACCCAATGGCAGAGAGGACACTGGAATTTTAATTGTTCAAGAGCTCTAATAGGTGTAATAGCCTTGTGTGTTACATATGCATTAATTAAGTAACACTGCATTTAGCTCCAAATCATGCGGAAGGCGCGTGCTGTGTTTGCACAGACATAAATATCTCCTCAGTTAGAGTGCAGGCGAGCAGCTCTGCTCCCTTTGCACTGCAGTGCTTCCACCCTGGGGAAATTGGGAGCCTTGGAAAGCTTATCCCTGGGTAATCCCAGTTCACTGGGTAGCAGCTCAGCACGTCCACATCTCCTCCTCTCAGACAGGCTTTCTGAAATGATCTGGTTTTTGTGGTGCCAGCACCAGGAGAGCCTCTGCAGAAATTCACACCTCACCCACCACCCCAAGCAAACAAGCTGGCATCCTGCTTTGGGGTTCACCTGCACCCAAGTTTTTCAGCCGTGCTCTTTCACAACACCCTCCTTGCAGCGATCTGTGAGCATTAAGAACAGTGTGGGGAGAAACTGCAAGGAGAAAGAAGAAACAAAAGGATCCAGCATTGTCAATGTAATGTATTCTCATCCCCTGTGATCCACAGGGAACTTCCATGCCTTAGACAGGAACATACCACCAGGCTGACTGTGGAGAGCTGCTCGTGTCAAACCCCAGTATTGCTGCTCTCACTTTGCTGCTTCAGTGCAACCTGGCTCTGAAGCAAAATGTGAAGTTGGAATCCCACGTGCTGGTGAGCTCGGATACACAGGCTGGACAAATATTTGGAAGAGTATTCACTTTCACTAGGCAACATTATGCAATGTGGATTAATTATACAGAGTATGGTCCTGACTGGGCTTTGGATGATTAAAGCTGTTCTGGAATTCCAGAGGATTACTTAAATGTGCAGCATTAGTGGAGGTAAAACATCTTCAATATCCCTTTCCTGCAGCCTCCATTTCCTTGAGAGAAATATGCAGATTAGAGCTCAGAATTAATCTGCAGAGGCTCTGAGCTGGGCTTCTGCCCCCAAAGAGTATTGGGAGGTGTGGGGCAAGGAGAGGGAGGGCTCTGGGAAAAGGGAATACTGAGGGAGAGACATTTTATATGTTTGTAAAACAATCACAAAAACGAGCTACTTATTCCACATGTTTTAGTCTGGGAGAAAAGAGCCTGGATGCAGGCACAGTAAGTGCAATCTATATGTGTAATTAAGAAATGATTTCCTGAGATCTTCCTTAAAACACATCTGAATACAGATCAAATTTGCATAAATAACTTATGCCTTTCACTTTTTCCTTGTGGAAAACACGTAACATTGCCTCTTGCTTTCTGGTTTCCAGAGCCTGCCTGGCTCAGAGGAGGATTTGCCATATTACACGATTCTTTCCAATTGTAATCAGCCTTAAATCTGAATAAAAGCAGCAAATGGCTGACTGGCACCCAGGCTTCCCTCCCTCCCTGCCCCCATGGCAGCGGCAGCAGCAGCTTCGAGCGGGAAAAGACACGACTGCAGCGCTGGGTTTGCATTAGTATTCATGGAGCATCCGACTCCAGAGAGGATTAATAGACTCTGATGCCTAATATCCTGGAGAACAATTAATTTGCCCACAGTTTTGTCATGGTTGAAAGTCAAATGCTGGAACAGATCGATGCACTGAGCTGCAAGTTGAACACTGCAACCTTCTGCTGGAGCTGAATTTTAATTTTCCCATCATCATTTCCCTCCATTCCCAGCACACCAGTTTTCTAATAGATCTAAAAGCCTCTTACCTTCTTCCATCACATGTTGGGCTTCATAACAAAAGTCCACCTTGATTGTTCAAATATTAGAGCCTTGTATTGCTCTCCATTACGGGATTAGAGATGTTCGAGGCCCCTTGTGTTCTGACCTTTTCCTGTCTCGTTTCTCTTTAAATGGTATGAAAAATGCCAACATTCTGTAATTAAAGCCAAAACGGAATGCAGGAATAAAGCTTTTTTCCTTGCAATTATTCAGTATTTAGGTTCCTGTTTTGATAGAAGTGTTTGTGCAGAAATCAAGGCTGGGGTTTATCAAAGCTGGGTCAACAGACCCGTTGGGAAGGGCTGGCAGCTCCATGTCCAACCCCCAGAGCCTGCAGCAGCCGGAGCTGTTGCCCTGGGCTTGCACTGGCCCAGGAGCTGATTCCCTGTTGCACCAGATCATCCAGTGAGTTTGTTCAAGCCACTGAATCAGTGCACACAGGGGAGAAAATATATCAATAAACAGGCTCAGATGGCTGTTGTGGGGAAGTAGTGTAAGCATCAGAAAAAATTAATTATATATATATATATATGGATATATACATATAAAAAGAGTCCAGATGTCTCCATGGGTACAGCACCGTGCCCAGTGCCTGGGTAGGGAGTGCCTGGGGCCGCCCTGCAGCTCTCCTGGCCCTTCCTTTCATGCCAGGGGTTCAAATCTCCCTGGCAGCAGCTCAGAAACTCTGGACACATGGGAGGGGTGATGGAGACCCTGTAGCAGGGCCAGGAGCAGGGAGGGGCTGGCTGGAGGCATTTCCCTGCTGCCCTCCCTCCATTTCTCCCAGTGGAAATAACAACGTGTTGCCAGAGGCAGGTTTAAGGACCAGCATGAAACGAGTTTGCAATGGTAGGAAGGCAGCAAATCCCACCAAGTGCAGACTGTGCACGTCACTCCCCTCAGCCTTGACCAGAGCTCAGCCTCCAGCCCCTGGGGCTCGATTCTCCAGTTCCTGCAAAGGAGGACAAGTCCTTTTAGCAGAAATGCTGCAGCACAGCAGGCAGTAGAGGGTCCTGTCTCACTGCCCATGTGAAAACACCTTCCTACACCAGGCTTGTGACACATCCTGGCACTGCTCCTCTCCTGCATCATCAGGCTCCCAGCACAGTGCCTGGCTTTTCCCAGGGAAAAAAGGGCCATAATGGGTTAAGGGCAGGACTGTATGACTCTTTCCAAGCTATTGTGCTGTTCTCTCAGCATTTCTGGTGTCCAGGCTTTTGTGGTTTAATTATGGTCTGCTCCAAATGGTTTCAACCAACAGATCAATATATCAGGAACATTAGAATTGTTAATTTGAATGGCTGATTTGAATTTAAGTGCAACTTCAATTTAATCATTTTAGAAAGGAAACAACATGTGAGGGCCCTCCTTCTCCTTTTCCTCTCCCAGTGCAGCAGCTCCAGCGCCCCACGGGGATCACAAAATTCCCTGACATGCACATTTTCCTTCAGTCAAGAGCTAAGCCCTATGAGCTGCTGGATCATGACAAAAGTGGGGTTTTAGCAGCCTTTCCTACAAGCATGGTAATCCCAAATCCAACAGTGATTAACTTGGACTCAAAGCTCACAGCAGAAATTAATTCTAAATCAGGGTCCTGGAGCCATGTCTCTCCAAACCCTTTCCAAGGCTGATTGTCAATGTATAAACCAGAAGCACCCAAGGAAATGTATAGGGCAGAGTGCCTGGGTGCAATTTTTGCAAATAAAGCTGCATGAGCTTTGGGGTGACCTATACTGCAGCCTCCCAGTACCTGAAAGGGCTGACAAGAAAGGAGAGAGACTATTTACAAAGGCCTGTAGTGGCAGGGCAAGGGAGGTTGGCTTCATACTGAAAAAGGGAAAATTTAAGTTAGATATTATCGAGAAATTCTTCCCTGTGAGGGTGGGGGAGGCCCTGGCACATGTTGCTCAGAGAAGCTGTGGCTGCCCCGTCCCTGGAAGTATTCAAGGCCAGGCTGGATGTGGCTTGAAGCAACCTCACATAGCGAAAAATATCCCTGTCCATGGCAGGGGGTGGAACTGGATGATCTTTAAAGTCCCTTCCAGCTCAAACTATCCTGTAATTCTATGATTCTGTGATTCTATAAACCTATTAGTCAAGAAAAATGAAAATTAAAGCATTCAACAATGTCCTGTAACAGTAACAGACTGGGTCTGAAGCTCTGCTCATGTACACATGATTTTTCTGACTGTCACACATATATCCAGCTCTTATATCATTTATCAGCCATGAAAAGCTCAGATATAAAGGTAATGCAGCTTCCAAGCACAAGTTTCTGAGTCTTCCCACAGCCAT
Source organism: Muscicapa striata striata (assembly GCA_030060385.1). Taxonomy (NCBI): domain Eukaryota; kingdom Metazoa; phylum Chordata; class Aves; order Passeriformes; family Muscicapidae; genus Muscicapa; species Muscicapa striata. The sequence goes on along the minus strand of JAREIS010000196.1, from coordinate 1,818,298 downwards.
TTCAGAGGGACCAAATTTCAGAAAAAAGTCCAGATGATGGCAATCTGCAATTGGCTTGTACAGGAAAGCCAGGGAGCTTTGCTGGGCAGGGAGTTGTGCTGGCTATGTGGAAAAAAAAAAAAAAAGGAAAATAAGGATTTTGAGGAAGCAGAAAGAAATGGCAAAGGTCTATCTGTTCTCCTATTGGCATCCAGTATCAGTCCACTGGCCACAGCAGTGCTGGGTCTGATTCTGGCAGCCAGACCTGGGTCTGCCTTTGGAGAGGTAAAAGCTGGACTGAGAGCCCAAAACTCGGCCCTCAAATTGAGCTACTGCTTTTTTCTGTGATAGATTAAACCAAACATTCTTCTTGGTGTTATTTTGTTGGCCAATGCATCAGCCTGAGTGACAAGCACTGACTGCATCCTGAGAACAATCTGAAGGCAACCCAGGGAACCCACCCAGATGGTGCTCAAAAGCCTTGAGGAGCAGAATGGGCTCTGCTCAATGCAGGAATTTCGCAGCAGGAACAAAGGGAACTTTGCAAACAGAGCTTTGAAACGGAAGTCATTTTATCCAGCATGCCTGCAGGAAACAAGAATCCATCTTCCAGCACAATCAAACATAGAGCTGTGCATGGGCATAATTATTAGGGGAATGATGGCAACAGCAGAGGAGCTCATCAGTCAGAAAGCTGCATAATTCCTAAACTGTCTCTTATGCTGAACCACCTGGATTTAAAGTAACATTTCCAGAGAAGATGAATGAATTCTTCTACCCAACATGCCTGAAGTCACACCTGCAAGGAGGGTCACTGCAGACATCAGATATGTCTGCTCTGCCCCACAGTTGGGCACTCAACTGTCCAAGCCCTCTGACAGGACTTCCCTCCTGTCCCTCTCACTTGTGGGGACAGTGAAAGCCAGAGAAATTGTGTGTTTGCTTTTGGGTCATTCTTTCAGAATCTGTGCTCTTCATTCTCAATCTGAGCAATAGCTGTGGGCAGGCAGAGGCTGTGGGCAGGCAGAGGTCAGCTGTCACTGAAAGGATTTGCTTGTGTGATTCTCCCTCCACCTTCCTAAAGATGCCACGCACTGTTCACAGCTCAGCAGCCCTCTCCAAGTCTGTCCTGCCTGGGAAAAACAGTATTGTTTAAATAACAGAGCAAGGTTCTTGGCTCTGCTGGGTGCCATTAAAATGGAGACAAGGAAAGGCTCAATCTGGTGGGACTGCCATCACTCTTGTGCCAAGGCCAGGCCTCAGTGCCAGACCCTGCCAGCCTTGGGAGGGCATCCCAGCACCCACCTGAGCTCCAGCACCCAAGGGAGGGTGAGTGAGCTCTGCCGAGCGTGCCTGCCAGAGTGCAGATTGGCAGTTGGCAGGAGGAAGAACTCAGAATATGCCAAAGAGGCCAATTCCAGCCCTCTCACCAAACCTGCCAGAAGAGTGAGCCCCATCCAGGCAGGGACAGTTCCTTGCAGATGTTCAGCTGCCTGCTCACAGCTGCAGGGGACCTGCAAGGATGTGGCTTGATGAGCACTTTCATCTTCACACGGCTTCCTCCAAACTGCTGCAAGAATCTCTTCTAATATTTAAGACTCTCCTTTTTTAAGCATTTCAGTTTTGCAGAGAGTGGAGAGCTCTGTCCTGGGGAGCTCATTCCAAGAGAAGAGTGGGATTAAGAACTTCAAAGTAGAGTTCTCCCCTGTGACAAGTTCTTAGAAGAGACCCTGTCCAAGAGTTATCACATCTCTCCAGCAAAGGAAAAGATTTGCCACAGAATCCTTCTGGGCTCACAACCTTGTGCAGAGGTGGAGATTTCTGCCAGCAGCGGCTGCTCTCCAATGGGAAGCACACCCTCCTCCTGGAGGTGTGAAATCTCCAAGGAGGGCAGGCTTCTTCCCACGTGGCAGCCGGGGAACATGCCAGCAGAAGCATGTGCTATTTTAGGAAGACAGGAAAGCAATGAAAAGGCTTTCAGAAGACTGAAAAGCCAACGTGGGATGGATGGAGGGATGACAACTGGCACCAACTGAAAGAGAAAACTGATGGGCTGCAGAGGAGAGAGAGAATGTGGCCTCTGAGTGTGGGAAAAGACTCCTGTCCCACTGTGCTGCTTCCCTGGGGTTCACACTGAGAGTTGGAACACCACAGTGCAGAGCTGGCCTCAGCCCCAGCAGCATCCCAGAGGATACCACACCCTGTGGCAGACACCCTGGTGATGCAGTGCCAGTGATGCAAGCTGGGCAAGTGGGCAGGGCTGTGCTCTGCCTGTGTGAGTGCTCTGGGCTGCCCAGAGCAGGTGAGGAGCAGCACGTCAGGTATTGGCCTGGGTCAGAACAGCTACAGAAACACCAACAGGAAAAAGCCCTTTTGTCCACTATGTCTCACCATCTGCTCCAAGTTTTGCCACAGGGCCTTTGGTGCAGGAGAATTCAGAGAGCTTTGTATTTTGTTATCAGTGCACAGCACCCTCAGTGTCTTCCCTTTCATATCTGCCACTCAAAACCCTCTGCTATTTGGGAATCTCTAAAGCAGTCTTGGATACAATGGGCTGCTCAGAAATAGTTTCTTGTCCTGCAAACAAAGATGATCCACAGCAATGAGTCTTCCCTGGCAGAAGAGTGAGAGAGAGGATGACCATAAGCTGGTAATTCCCAGGGAACCCTGTCAGGAGGCCTTGACACTGGTCTGGAGACCTCCTTAGCCAAGAGACAAGGTATGGCAGCTGCTGGAAAGCTCTTCTCCTGCCAGGCACTCTGCCCTTGACAGATCTCTTCATACCCAAGGCAGACCTTGGCAACAAAGAACTGTAGTTTGAATATTAAACCTAAATATAAGACCTCTAATACTATTTGACTATTCAACCCTAGAAAACTGCAGGAGTTCTGTGCAGCCCCTGAGAACAATTAGTTTATCATTTCACTGATAAAACAAATAAATCTCTGCTTCTGATGACTGTGGAGACTGGGGGTAAAGATTCAGTGCTGCGGCCTGTTCAACATCCCAGTGGCAAGAAGGTTGTAGAGGCAGGACAGTGGAGAGGTGAGGATTCTGCACCAGGCTCCAGGGGCTTTTTGGCAGGTGGTGGTAAAACTTTTGGGGTCAAAAGTTTCACTCAATGATCTTGGACATCTTTTCCAACCTCAGTGATTCTGTGATTTCTATGATTACTGGGTCTCTGGCAAGGTTTTCCATGTCCCAGGTGGGACAGGTAATGAGAGCACTTGACTGCTGAACTCTTTTTGACATCTCTGCATTTGCTCTTCTGCAGAAAAAAAAGAAAGCAAATCCATTCTGATTTCTGTGGAATTCACTCCTCACCTCTGGGTGGTGTTTTAGAAATCAAAAGTAAATCCATTATTTTGCTTCTTGTCTAAGGACTCGAAGCCTTTCACAGATGTTAAGGCCACTTATAAGTGATCGGATTTGTATTTCAAGCTCCTGGCTGTATTTTTCATGCGTTTTAAGTACTGACAATGGGAGAGGTAAATGCACAAACTCAGCAAGCATGCTCACACACACCAGGATTAGACAAGCAAAAAGAAGCAAATGTATCTATTCCTGTGCCCTGGTCATCCTGAGGGTAATTTATTTCCAAAATACTCTTAAAAATCTCCCAGTGTATCTGGAGCTTGCAGCTTCCTTTCTTACCTGGAAGAACTTTCACAATTTGTCGAGGCTGGATAGAGGAGAGAAGAGCTGCTCTTTTTCCACCCAGTGTGACATTCAGCCACACTCTGGGCTTAGTCTTCATCTGTGGTGTAATTCCATTTCCCTTCTGGATGATGTGCTCTCGGGAGCCTGCCTTGTGCATAAAAGATCCATGATGGGGAGCCACATCATTCATTTTTTTTCCCATGAGCAGGTGCAAAATATAATGTCCCTGATTTTCAGGATCTGATTAAACTGTCATAGATGTGGAGCAACCTCAATAACTCCCAGCGCCAGGGAGGGACGGCTTATTACAGCACTGCACCGTCCTATGCCAGCAGAAAGCATCTCTCAGCATTTCAATTACAAAGCCATATCCTCAGGATTTGTTTATTTAAACTGGAGGATTTTGGTGCTCCTGGAAGCCTGTAATCCACAGGCTGGAGTCCAGCAGGCACAGCCACATCCCTGGTCTCCAAGAGGGGCTGCTGGGCCAGAACAGTAATGTGCAAACCTCGCCAGCACACACTGGCAGTGGGAGCACCAGCCACTCCAAGCAGGTCCCACCCCTCTGTGCCTCCAGCACTGGGGCTTGTCCCAAGCTCTCCCACACATCCCCTGTTGTGTTCACCCATCCAGCCACAGCTCCTCTCCCCAGCCTCACTCTTCCTTCCTCCAGCACCAGAACTGCCTGGGCACAGATTCCCAGCAACAGCTCCTGGCACTCCCTCACCTTTGCTGAAGTTCCTCAGTGGTTCTCCTGTCTCAAAAATGTTTATTTTTCTGTTCCCCAGGTATTGGAGCACCAGGATAAAAACAAGAGGATGGGAACATCCTCCAGTTCTCCAAAAACATGAACTATGCCATGGCCAGTTTGAGGAGCTGGTCTCTGGGAGGGGGAGAGGCTGAAGCACAAGGAGGGAGAATTGCCTCTGATGGAAATAGCGACAGGAACCAGCTCTGTGTTTGGGAGGGGGAAACCCCCATGTCAAGGGGGGTGGCAGCAGGACCCCAGAGGCAACAAGCCACTGGGGCAGGGGCAGCGAGGATCACAGAGCACACTGAGCTCAGCCAGTCTTCACTGCTTTCCCTTCGCTGCTTTTTGCCAAAGCTGTTTCCAATATTGGAATTGAATGCTTAACTGTTACACTGATGGAATAAATTAGACTGAACCTTTTATCCCGAAATCCTCTCCATAAGAAAGAGACATCTGAGGGCTCTGGCACGCTGACAGGTATTCCCTTCCCTGGGGGCTGGCAGGGGGGTCACAGATGTCCCTGGCTGACGCCAGCCGGAGCAGGGCATCCACGTTCCAGCGCTCCAGCCTGTCCCTGCCCGGTGGGATGGGCTGGCCTGGCACGGGCACGGCCCAGCTGCAGGAGGGATCGCCCTTGGCAAGGGATCAGTAGCATTTCTCTGGCCAGTGCCAGCGTGATGGAAGCAGCCTGTGAGGCGCTGCGCCCGCCTTGCTCCGCGACAGGAATTAGCCGGATAATTGCTTTGGCTCCCAGGGTGTCCTGGCCACCCAGAGGTGCAGCATTGGGCAGCAGCTCTGCTCCAGCACTCCCAGCACATTTTGCTGTGCTCTTACCACAGTGCAGGGTTGAGCCAGGCTGGATCCCAGACCAGCCTGTACCAAGACCAGCCTGGCTAGTCCAGAACAATGTGCTGCACTGGTGTCAAAATCCTATGGCAAGCTGCCATGCTGTGGCCTTGTTTCATATTCAAAGGTAGATATGCCAATGCTGGAGCTAGAAAACCCCAACTATTCAAATTAGCAATCAGCACCAATGACTGCCCTTCCATCCTGTCCCTGTGCTGAAACAGGAGCTCCAGTCCCTGCACACAACCAGTGAACACATGCTCAGCATCTGATTCCGAAGAAGGCTTGGGCACCGTGAAAAGAACAGGGAGAAGGTACGGCAGAGTGGGAGCTGCCATCTGGGCTTGCATCTGCGCGTTTGCCAAGGCGCAGATGGAGGATCCTTTTCTCTGACTCGTATTTGGCCCTGGAAACTGGGGGATGATGGAATGAAGAAGCAGCTCTGCCTGGAGCCTGGTCACTATTTGGGATTCAACACTGATGCCAAGCCTGTGAGGCTCCTGTGACCAGCACTGGGGTAAGTGGCAGGTCAGGGCCAGGCTGTGGGGACAGTGGCTGGTGACACAGCACCTCCACCAGCACTGGAAGTGATGCCATGGTTGCTGGATGGGGAGACACCCCACCATGGGTGACATGTCACTGGCACCCAACACTTCACACTTCACTTTGCTGTGGTGTGTCAGCACCATGTAGTGCCTTCCTCACCTTCAAGAGACTCGGGGTTATCTTGAGTCCATGGAGTGACACCTGGTTTCCAAGTGACACAGAAAACAAGAGCATGTCTGACTGTGAAGAACAAAGATACTATGGGAATAAGGAAACTTGATGCCACTGGCAGGAGGAGCTTGGACTCTGAAGAAGAAATAAGGGGGGAGGTCATTGCTGCAAGCAGTGAGGTCTTTTCTCCAGGTCAAGGGCTGTAGCCAAGCTATGTGCTGAACGTACATGTGCTGTAACAGGGGAGGTCTGGGCAGGAGCCAAACCCATCTTAAAACACATATAGAAAATAACAATGGCATGAAAACACTTGCGAGTTCTCCTTTCCTTCTCCAAGGATGACATTCTTGGCTCTCATTCTTTAAGTTACACATTACCTAAATTCCTCCTGTTTCTCTTACCCCATTCATTTCCAATCAGGTTGGGATCTGGGGGTCCTTTCCTACAGTTATTCCTTGACACCAAAGAGAAACGTGGTGGAAAAGTGGAAAAGGATGAAAGATGGTGGAGGGGCAGCCCAGGAAGTGTGGGCAAGGGCTGCTGCAGACACCAGCTGCCCACAAGGCTCAGCACCCCAAGGCTCAGCACTCCCCTCCACTGAGGGGCTGTTCAATGATACCAAACAACCACTGGAGTTATCTCAGTGTCTCCTTTGCCCCATCAGCAAGAGGCAGAGCAGGAACAGAACTGTGCCTACAAGGGGCTATCCAGTGCTCAGTAATTCCACAAATACATAGGATCACACCCTGGCACAGGAAGGTGCATGTTTGACTGTGTCTGAGTTCCACGCCTGCTGTTCTGGCAGCACATGGTTTGGTGGGTGTGGTGGCTCCCCAGCAAGAGAAGGACTTGCTGGCCTCCATCCCCCTGCTGAACTCCCAGGGATCCTGTCTGCTCCTTCAGAGCTCATTCCTCGGTGGAAAGAACCCACCACACCCAAACCACAGAATCCTCAGCACCAAAAAGCCAATTCCAAACATAAAGCCTTGGGGAGGCAGAAGCCTGAACGGCCAGATCAGTAGCAGACAGGAGGATTAGTGACACAAATTGGAGGGAGTTTGAGCCCTTGTGGTCTGGGCTGGATTGAGACAGGACTCAGTCCCAGGCCAGGAGCAATGTATTTGCTGGGCCAAGTGCTTGGGGAGCCAAGCAAAGGTGCAGCACCTTGACACATCTCCTGTACCCACCGCGTTTTGTGAGTCTGATTAAGTGCAGGAGCAGAAATGGTGGAGCACAACAGAGCTCTTGGAGGCTGGCTGTCCACAAAAGTTTCCTCAGAGCTGGATTGTTCAGATGAAGGAATGATCTCATGAGCAGATGGGAGAAAGGCTTTGCTTGTTCCACGGAAATCTGGGCTAGAGCAGACATGAAGAAACGCAGCACAGAAAACCATTGTGCTGGAGTGTGAGAATGGAGCCAGCAGCCGAGGGGGGAAGGTGTCGGGGGCTGTCCGCTCCCAGCAGCAGCCACAGGAGCATCCAGGCAGCTGACACAAGCCTCTGACTTGGCTGTGAATCTGGCACCAGCATTCAGAGGGGGAATGGGGGAGCTCTGCTGGGCACTGCATCCACTTGGTGATGAGTGCTGGCAAAGGAGAGTGCCAGAGGTGCCATCTCCTGCACCGCAGGACACACTCCCAAGGGACTTGGGGACACCAGGGAGTCCAGACAGGGAAAGAGATATTTGCAGACAGCAAAACTTGGGGGTTTTTCTTCTTTTAAATTAGGTTAATTATTTATTCATGCACAAAACACAGGTTATTGTTTGCTAAACAAATCTGTGCGCCAGTCTGTGTGCAGCTCTCTGTACATGCCAAACGCCCAGTTTCTGAACAAATTGTGCCTCTGTTGGTCCAGAACTCTCTCCTGTGCTGGGCTAGGCTTGCTGTGGGACCTCAGGGGAGTCAGATCCATCCTGAGGGGGCTATGGGAGAGGAGAATTCACTGGGGAGGGAAGAGATGTGCATCAGGGCTGGGTAGGAGCAAGGAGCTGTCAGTGTGTCACAGGCACCACCATCCAGGAATGCCCAGGACCCAGCCCAGGCAGCAGTGATGGAGCACCCAGGGAGGGCCCAGCTGCTCCAGCTCCATCCAATCCCATCCATGGAACCACCTCAGAAACACACTCAGGAACACCAGCATCTCTGCAGCAGCCCAGACACAGAACTAACGCCTCGCAGGGCTTTGTTATCACAACACCACACGGTTAAATGTCCTAAGCAATCTTTTTTTAAGGAAAACAAGTCTTTAGAAACAGAGGTGACCTCAGAAGCGATAAGTGAAGAGGTGCACCTGAAAGTCTGTTATCAGCTATTTGTGCCTGGCTCTGCCTCAGATTTCTCATTTCGATGTGACGGCAGCTGAAAATTGGATAGATACTGGCTTCACCTCAAACAAGACTTTCTCTTTTTGTCTTCAAGGGCAACTTAAGTGCTTTACCCTCTGAGGTCGGAGAGAATCACAGGATGCTGGAAAAGGAGCGTTCTGGAGCGGGAACCACAGTGCTGCTCTGCAGCACAGTTTGATAATTAAACTCCATGGTGAAGGAAGTGTGAGGGAGGCTGGGAAAGCACAAGTTTGCTCCTTATTTCAGGTGCTGATGATGTTTCCCTTACAAACAAAAAGCAGGTTAAATTTCCAGCACCAGTGACTCCTTCCAAGTTATGTTCTGCCACCAATGCTGCCTCCAGGCCAGGTCCCACATCCCAGAGGGACCCAGCTCAGGGAGATGCAGGTGGGGCAGGCTCTGGCACCACTGAGGATTGTGCTTGAGAGACACATGCCAGGAAAGGGAAAGGAAGAAGAGGCAAAGGGCTGAGGATCACTGGGTTCTCAGCCTGAGTGCAAATTCCTCCATCCATGACAGCCCAAATCATGAGGAATAAACCAGAGCCCATTTCATCCCCATTGCAGGGAGCAAGGACAGAAGGGGACAGTTGGGATGCTGGGGTGAGAGGGCAGAACTCCTGCAGAAACAAGGCTCTGAGAAAGAAGAAGCAGACACCAAAAGAAGTTCAGTCTGACAGAAGAAAATGGAGGGAAAGAGTTCCTGAGACCAGGCAGAGCTGGGAAAGCTGTGGTTGTGCTGAGAGTGTTCACTCCCTGAAAGAGGCTATGGCATCCTGAGCAGTCTGAGAACTCTCCCACCACCAAAACACCTGCATCTTACCTTAATCCTGAGCAGGTTACATCACACAGACTTCCCAGCATCCAGAGACAACTAATCCACTGAAATCTTCTCTCCCCCATCTCGACTCAAGCTCTGCAGCACGAGTGCAGATTCTGAATCAATACATTTCTTCAGTCAATGTTTTTGTCTGTTTTTCCCTATAAACACCCATCCAATGCAATGTGTGAAACGCAGATGTGCTGAGTGGGAAAGCTGAGTCTTTCAGACTCATCCTGTGCCAGCATAACCAGTGAAGCCTTCCCAGGAGCACAGCTGGGGAGAGATGAGAGATGCCATTACAGATGTGCTCTGCTGAGGGCTCCCAGTGCTTCCTGGGCAGGGCAGCCCCATCAAAGCCAAGTAAATCCCTGAAGCCCTGGGTTTGCTCCATCCAGACACATACTTCTGCCTGGATCCAAGACTGCGACTGGGAACTGTGTGTGGACCCTGCAGCTGGAGGGAGAGAATTCCATCTGGAGAATCCTGGTGCTGCAAGAGAGATTGAGGGTGAGATGTGTGCATAGAGCCTGCAGCTGGCCTGGGATGGACACCCACCTGTCCTGTCCCAGCAGCAGGCAGCAGCCTCTGAACTGCTGGGAGACCTCAGGTCCCTGGAAGGGAACCACGAGCAGGGACATGACCTTGCTCACCCTGTCACCTGAGCAGGGGATTGAGGAGGGAAAACCACAAGACCCAGCCCTGCACCACTGGCCCAAATTCTCTCTGTTCCAGGAAAACAGTTCCCTCTCTGTCAGCAGAGGCCACCAAGTCCCCTCCCCTTGCAGTACCTGAGGCACCATCCATGTTCACTGCGCAGACAAGGCCTGAGTAGTACTTCAAGATCTGCAGAAATGTTTCCCAAATTGCAGAGACTCAGCCCAGCTCTACTGTTTCCCACAAGACCCATTTCAAACCAGACTAAAGCCCCCTGGTCCCACTTCCCTTTATAACAACTTGTCTATTTTTTCTTATACTTCGGTGGGAATTTTTTCCCTTTAATACCAACAGCTGACACATTATGAGTAAAAGGAAGAGTTCACAGAATAAACTTCAGTGCATTAATTATTGAGGAATATAATCCAAATTTATTTAATGAATTAATAATAAGTCATAGGGGTATTTTAATAATGAAATACTTCTAGTTGTGTTTCAATAATTATGGCTGGCTTTCATAATTACACTGCTGCAGTGAAAATAAAATCAAAATCAATTAGGTGGTAGCAATTCTGTCCCAGGAGTGCCCTGTGCAACTCTATCTAGATCAGGTTTAAAGGGACACAAGGAAAATCAATGTTGGTTTAAATTTCCAGTGTGCAACTCGTTCTGTGCTTTACTGATGGAAGCAGTCAGGGCTTCCCTGTGTGTAGCCACTTCAAGAGATCAGGTCTTCTTCTTAGGAGAATCTGGGGGCAGAGCTCTCAAAAACCACTTCCTTTTAAAGAAAACTGACATCTTGTCATAGCCATTGATTTCAGGAACTGAAGCTGGAATTCTGCTGGGGCTGTCACCCTCTGGCTCTGATGAGTGCCAAGAGCCCAGGACACTGAGATGCCTGAAGATCCCCCAACGCTTGTTCCCCTCACCAATTGTGTTTGTTTAGACAAAACACTACCAGAGCATTTTTCCAGAAAGGCAGACAAATTGTTTGTAATTCCCTCCCATTCCAGGGAACCTTTGTCCCACCCTCCAGCTCAGCTGAACTCAGAAAGCAGCTGGGTTTCTTTAACCTTTTTCATCTCAAGAAAGAGTGTTTGAAACTGGGAAGAGCTCCCTATTCAGCTTGTTGAGTCAAATTGTCACTTCCAGCAGCTGGGATCCTTCCCAGTGGCTGCAGAGCCTCACAGCTGGGCAGGCAGGAAGGCTCAGCCTTCTCTGTGGAGCTCTGGAGAAACCTCCTGCTTCCCCCAGCACCTGGGTCCCTGCCTGGCAGGCAGCTGGGATCCCAGCCCTCCCTCAGGGTAGGTGACACCCGTGTCCCCATAACCCAGCTGTGGGATGGAGATGAGCTCCAACAGCAGCATCCCCCAGCACAGCTGGAACCCCAGGATGTGCAAACAGAGACAACACCAGCCCCTGAGCAGCACCACCTCACTGGGGCACAGCCAGGGCAAACCCAGGGAGTGGAAAAGGTGACCAGGAAAAGGCTGGGCATGCTGCTGCTTGCATTTTGGGGGCAATTCTGAATGGCCACATTCAGGTGAGCCTCTCCTCCCTAGGAGTTGACTTAACCCCCTTTCAGGATGAGTTGAACTCAGTGAAGAGCCTGCCTGCCTCCCCCTCCCACAGGGCTGAAGGCACAGCATCCAACCCCTCTCCCTTGGCAGCTGCAAGTCCTGTTCACACAGTTCCCACATCTTTGAACATCTGGCTGCTCATCACAGAGGGCTTTGGGAAAACATCCCATTCCCCAAAAGATATTCCAGCCAGGATTCTCCAGGCAGTGGTTTCTGGGGATCTCACACCGAACAACCCAGAAGCAGCAGAGTAACAGGGGGCTGGCCCAAAACAGGAAGGGACAAAGATTTTCAACATAAAAGATTGAGAGCCTTAAAACAGAAAAGGGAAAATTCAAGTACAGCCCTAAAGGCAAAGTATTCCCAAGCAAGAGGTCAATCAGGCAGTATTTATCCAGAGGGATGTCGTCACCAGAGGCTTGAGCACAAACAAGATGTGACACTTGGAGAAGGAGGGATGAGGGGCTGCAGTGCTGGTGTGAAAAATGGGTTTGTGCCTGAGGAAATGTTCAGCAGTGCTGAGGACACTGTGGGTGCTTCTCCCTGACACCCAAAACATTCCTGCTGTGCTCCAGCAGCACTGCAGCTTTGGCTCCCAGAAAAAGCCAATGTGGCTTCACTGGAAATAATTATTGTCACCTTGGTATTTGTGTCCTGTGTAATTTAAGGAGTTACCAGTGTTGCCTGTGAGGGGATGCCTGCCCTGTAATTATGCATCCAGTGTGCAAATTTCCATCACATGCAGAACCACCACAGCTCTGCACCTCGGTGCTGCTGGGACAGTTTGTGTTTTGGATTATACACGGAGTGGAGCATGCTGTGCTTAATGGCAGGGATCATTTTGGGGCTGATGCTTGCAATTCTGTCCTCCAAACAGCAGTACTGGCCACCTCTGGGAGCTTCCACAGGGATTGAGGTGCCAGGGAAATATAGCACAGCCCCCAGCTCCCCCAAAATCACACAGACCCAGCTGCAGGACAGGCAGGGGAAGCCTGTCCTAATTTTTCTCTGGGGCAACATCACTCCTCAAAACACCAACTGCTCCTCTGTGAGTGCAGTCTGCATGGAGAGCAGAATTCCAGTTGAATGTAGCAGTCCTTCACAGTGAGAGTGGTTTGGTGCTGCAGCAATGGCTGTGGACTCTCCATCCCTGAAAATATTCACAACTCATCTGGAAAAAAGGCCCAGGACAACCTGCTCGACCTGTGAGGTCAGACCTGACTCCAAAACCAGCCCTCCTTTGAGCAGAAGAATGCATTTCACCTAGGATACAGGATGCCACCTGCAAGCAAGAGCCTCTGTGGGTGGTGGGTCCTCTGAAGGCACCAGCTCTGCTCCTCCATCGCTCAGGAAGGGGTCCATGTACAGATAATTGATGCATTTTTAACTTGCAAATGTGGCACAAACTTCCCTCAGGAACATCTAATTCACATTTTAAGTAACAAAAGGGCTCAAATCCCTTTCTTGCCTATTTAGTCATGCTGCATTTGGTAGAAGTGAGATGAAATGCTCAGCTCAGGGAAGATCAGAGAGAAATTGTATGATTTCCACATTATAGGATAATTCCACGGCTGACTTACCCAAATGTGCAAGATGAGACGCCACACTCAGACAACGCTCACCATGCTGAGCTGAACTCTGGGTCTCAGAGTCAAAAGAGAAGGGAGCAAGCAGGGGGAGCAGGATTAGCAGGAGAATAACAGATGGGGTCTTGAAGCATCAGGGCACAAAGGAGAGCAGTGAGAAGGTGCTGGATGCAGGAGCCTGGCTGCAGTTCCAGCAGAGACAAATGCTTCAGAGGAATGAGAGGGTCCTGGCAGGTCTGGATGCCTCCAAGGTGAGCTCACATCTACAGAGTGCCCTCTCATAACCCCACCCACACCAGCTCTGCTCCCCTCCACCCTCAGCTGCTGGTAGGGGGGGTCTCTGCCTCTGAGCATCACCCTCGGTGCAGGTGGAGGCTGACAGAGGGAGGCAGCTCAACTGTAGCCCCCTGGCAGCCAGCTCTTTGTATCTCATTTATTTTAAAATGAGATACATCTGGGCCTCTGCACTGGGGCAGATGTTGTCACTGTCCCAGTCACAACCTCCTGACCAGCCACTCGAGGGTTTTACCTGCTTCATGAGGTCTGGACACTGCCTTTCCTTCCCACCCCTTTCCTTTGTTATCAAACTGAGTTTTATCTCAGAGTGGAACATCTTTCCAGAACAGAAGGCTCAAATGCTTCATCTTGACAAAGCTGAAACCAAGCCTTTGTTTTGCCAAAAATACCCCTTTCACTTTTCATTTTGTCCTGCTAGTCACCAGATTAAATCCACATTAACAAATATTGTCACTCATCCCAGAAGTACATTTTTTGGAAAGCAAAGTGTTTGTTACAAAAAGCATCATCCTGCTCTCCCAATCCACCACAAGCACACGGGGTGGGGAGCAGGAGCCTTTCCCAGCCCTTGGCTCACAGTGAGCACAGCTCTGCCTGTTCACCCCAGCAAGCACAGCCCTAATGAACTGTCCCAGCCTCACCACATTTATCTCACCACTGTGCTGGTGAGATGTGCATTGGTTTCAGCTGTGGCTCCCAATCTCTTGGCGGTTCCTGCAGCCCCCACCTGCCAGAGCTGCCCATGGAGAGCCCAGTGCCCAGCCCAGCCCTTCAGGATGCACTTTTCCACCTGGCTGTGCACAGGCAGAGAGCACAGGGAGAGGGTTCAGTCCCATGGAGCTGGGGACTGTCCCTGCCACTGGCCATCCACTTCCAAAGGTGCTGCACAAGAGACACTCGCAGCCACTTATCTTGCAGCCCAGTGCAATTCAATTATTAACTTGGAAGCTCTCCAGAAAAGCATAAATAGTCAACCCATTGCAGTTGTTTAGGTGTATCATTGCCCTGCTAATTGAGTTTGATGGGAATTTCAAGAGGACTTTACGATATTTTCCTAAAGTGCTGTTATGTTTGAGTCTTCCTCATTCTCTGTGTTGCTGAAGGCAGAAGAGGGGTAAGAGAGAGATCTCCTTTCATCCCCAGGCTAGGAGTAGTGCACAACATATGAGGAGATGCCTGCTTACTGAGCCATATCCCTCTTTCTGAGAGCCGATTCCCTTTTGAGGAAGGCTGCTGTGGACATCAACTCCTGCCAAACTACAATAACCTTCTCATTTGTGTCTGTGCACGGGGATTTCCACCAGTCCCAGACACCCAGACCAGCCTCAGTCACGCCATGGAGGTGAGGATGTGACAAACAGTTCACAGCAATGTCCTTCCTCACCCCAAATCATTTCACCTCCAGGGAAAATCCACCCTGCCATGGCATTCTGCTCCAGACCCAAAACCCCAGCTGTAACCAGAGAGCCCAGATCTCTATCTCTGTGAGGCAGAGGCCATGGAAATCAGGAGCATAACGGGTGCTTGGGGAGCTGGCACTGCTCCTATCATGCCAGCATGGCCAGGATGTGCCACATGGCACCTGTGGGGTTGGCTCCAGTACGGGGCATCCCCTGGGAAAGGGCAGGAGGGGTTCTGCTAAAGGAGTCTGTGACACACTGAGTCTCTGAATATTCTCCATTCTCTTGTTGTTATTTAAACTCTTAAGGTGCAATCAGGCTAAAAAGGATAAATAGAATCTCTGAATGTGTACACAAAGCCCCCCAGTGCCTCTGCCCAGCCCCCGAGAATCACTGGGGAACAGCTGCAGAGGGTTTCATTGACCAAAAGTCTCAGCAGCCAGCAACGAGGCCAACAAACCAAGGATGAGAGAGAGGAATGGTGTCACTGAGAACCCCACAAGCAGAAACTACAGCTGAGAAGCTGCTTAAGCAGATTCTGCTCAGAGACACCTGCACTTTGCTTTGGGCAGGTCCCCAGAAGCCTGGCCTCACCTCAGCTTTTATCCCTGTGTCACCCTCCGGAGCCTCCTCTGTAAATCCAACAGCCAAATGTGGGCAGCAGCAGAGGAGAGGGAAGTGTAAAACCAACGCCAGGTTCTTCTGGTGGGAGGTTTCCTGAGTGGCCACAGCGAGGCCAGGCTGGCACACAGCAGCTCAGCATCAGATGCCACCGACCTGCATCCCTCCTCTGCTGCCCCAGGGCTCACGTTGAGTCTGTTTCCTGGCTAAACACGGCGGAATTCTGGATCTTCCCGGCTGTCAGCATTGGTTCTGGGTTTGCCCTGCTGTCCCAGGGCTCTGACCACCTCACCCACATGCCAGGAGCCAGGAGCAGCCTCAGCTGGTCCTGCATCCCTGCCCGTGCCCGGCTGCTGGTGCCAGGCTGATGATATCCACCGTGGCCTCTGCTCTGCAGCCACACCAGCTCTGACACGGGGGAAGAGACACTTTTCCTCTCACATCAGGAGCAGTGGCAGCAGCACACGTAATCCACACTGGCTCCAGATTCTCCATTTCATGTTTGAATGATGCTGCCACAAACATTTATTGTCACAAAAGAGGTTATTCAAACACGAGCAATTAGGCAACTATATTAGCATATTTTTCATTGTAATATTACAACAAAGGGTATATTCCTCCCAGTGAATGTATTTATAGGCTTTCAGAGCTAATATTTGTTTAAATGATTAATATGTTTTTCAAATACATGTGACAAGTGTGGCAGAAATATTTTTATCTCCACAAACAATGTTCTGAAAGAAAAGAGCTCAGAGTCTCCGGGAGGGCTGTTTTCCAGGTTTAACAGAGTTTTTCAAGACATACAAGTTACATTTTTATCGTCATGAATTCTAAGAGAAGGCTTTTCTCTGAGGAATGTTTAGAAATAAGCTGAGGCTACATGGTCTCTGCCCCAGCCAGTATCTTTCTGTACTGCACCATTCCAAAGAGCCCCTGGATTCTCTCTGGAGTCAGGTCACCATTTCCATTCAAAGTGTTGGAAATCTTACTTTTTACTTACATCCCTTACTCTTACTGGGAAAATTCCAAAGGGCAGATGGTTCAAAGTGAGGCTCAGAGCAGAAGTGTGTCGAGTTTTTAACCAACACTTCCCTTCACTGAACCCCTTCACACAAAGGGACACAGGATTTTACTCACAGTTCTGGTGTGTGGGTGGCAGGAGTCAACTTCCAGAGTTCCATGTTCCCTTTTCTGATCACCCCCATGGACAAGCACATCCTTCAAGTCTCAGTGATCTGTGAACTCCATCACTCTGGCTTTTCTTAAAAAACAGAAAAATACAAAGAGAAGTAAATTCAAAAAGGTTGATGTTGATGTGTCTGGAGCTGAAAGGTTCTGGTTGGAGGGAGCAGAGCTGGGGGTGATGCTGCCAAGCCTCAGACACCAGCAGGGACCCCCTCACTGCCCTGCCTAGAGGAGTCAGCTGGTCCCACCACCCAATCCCCTCCTGATCTGGGATTTCCCCCTAAATAATTTCTGTCAAAATCAATCAGACCCTGCTCCTGGGGTTTGAGTGAGAAGAGGCAGGGCTGGGACAGGGCATTATGAGGTACTGCTGTTCATTTAGCACCCAGCACAAAACTGTGGAGAAGCTGTGAATAAACCTCCAAATGCCAGCAGGTCCCAGAGCAGCATCCTGATAATTCTATCAATGCCCTGACCTGTCTGCCCCATCTCCCCCACCCCTCTGGGTTGAAGCACGCTGGTTTTGGGGGCCCAACAGCTCTGGCAGACCCATGTGGGACAGCAGCCTTGAGCACCTGCACTCTCTTTCCAGACATTAAAAGCCAAGGCTTTCCCCACTGACAATCTTGGTGTCCTCAGCAGATTTCTGGAGCTGGCAGAATGAAGTGACATTAACAGAGGAGTATGAGATGTGTGTGATCGATGCTGCAGCTGAAATCTCAGCCTGGGGTTTTTCTGCCTGTTCAAGTCCTCCTTCCCTTTTCAACAACAACTGAGCCGTTATTTACATTGCACTCTGCTGCACGAGGAAGTGCAGTCTGAAGAGGAATACATTAAGAGCACCTGTGGAACTGAAATAGCCACCATCTGCAGGGAAGTGGGCTGCGGGTCCAGCCTGGTGCCTGGGAGCGGCGAACGGAAACTGCTGCGGGCTCGGAGCCGGGTCTGCTCCGGGATGAATGGCTGAGGGGAAGGGGGGCTGGGACAGCTCTGCAGTGGCAAACCAGGGTGTTTTCAAAGAGGTGTTGCCTTCTTGGACCAATGAGTCTTTTCTATTTTGTTTTGCACGGACTATCCTATATATAGAGTACTTTTTCTTTACATAAAGCTCTCTGGTTTTGCTTCTCCATTACACGAGGAACTATGCTGCATTATCCTTTTCACTGCTCACCTATAGCCTAAAATGCAACACCAGGGTCACTCAGGCTGGACACTGGAGGTGACATGCAGCCATGTCACACACTCAAACCAAACCCTGTCATGGACAGGCATCTGCTCTTCTTCAAACCACAGACTTAACCTGCTCAGACCCCAAGCTCTCACCAGGTCCTCCTGACACCTTGTTCAAGGCAGCTCTGGCAGGTCCTGGTGCCAGTAAATCCCCAACCTCTGCATGGACAGCTGACACTGAACTCGACAGCATTGGTGGCACAGGGTCACTGTTCTGTCCTTCCCAGAATGGCTCCACAGGGTGTCAATATCTCTGCAATTCAGAGAGGAGTTTAAAGGACTTTCCAGCCAGGCTCCTTCTCACGGCATCCTCTGACATCTCCCTGAGCCACCACAAAGGTCTCAGTGGCTGAAACCCCCAGTTTGGGCAGGTCCCTGCAGGACACAGCACAGGCAGAGCAATCCTGTCTAAAGAGGAGGAACCTCTTGACAGCAGAAGCTGAGATACTGTGCCCCATCCCTGGAAGTGTTCAAGGCCAGGTTTGACAGGATTTGGAGCAACCTGGGATAGTGGAAGATGTTGCAGCCTATGGCAAGGGGTTGGAACTGGATGGGCCTAAAGGTCCCTTCACACAAACTGTGATTCTGTGATTCTATAGTGGCACTGGTGAATGGCTCCTGCCCCTGTCGAGCCCCCCACAGCACCTGCCCCTTCCAGTCCTCCCCAGCCTGAGCTCCCAGGGCTCCCCTCACAAAGATCAGCTGCAAACCTTGATGGAATCTGAACAGCATCTGACACCTTGCAGCCATGCTGGAGATGTGGTTTTCCATCACTGCTGCTATCTGCAGAGAGAGTAAATTTACAGACAAATCCATGACCCTGGATTCTTTTAAAAATTCTCCAAACAGAGACTTAGAAATGCATGGCTTTGCTCAAGATCACCCTGTTTGTGTTGGTATGAGGCCAAAATCCATGAAAAATAGCATGCATGCCAAAAAAATCAATTTTATATAATAAATACAGATCATTTGGATGTTTCTTGCCAAAAACAATGCAAACATATACATCCTTCATGATTCTTATCAGAGCACAGCTGAATCTTTAATACACTCCACAGACAGGCTACTAAAAGGCAAGAATACACTGCTCAATGGTTAAAGTTTCCTCATGTCCATCACTTGCAATGGCTTTAATTGTCAAAAGTGTGAAATTCAAAAATTAATAAACCAAACCCCAAAGATTCTTTTAAGTAAAACCCTATTTTAAATAAAGAATAGGGTCTGTAGTAAAAAATAAATATATTTGGCAGCACTAGAATTGCTTTATGTTGCTGCAAAAATGTTTACCAAGGAGTAGCTGTTCTGAGCTCCACATTCCCAACAATCTCATGTGTTTAAGGTCCACAAGTGTGTCAGGGCACTCAGCAGCATCCAACACCGTTTCCTGGAACACAAACGTGTTGCAGCAAATGGTTTAAATTCTCCATTACAGCCTAGGTGGAATAAATAAAATATTCCATCTGCCTAATGTGACATGCAGATCAGACCCCTGTGGGTAATCCTGGAGTTTGCAAAGGTGCATATGGGATGCTCCAGCAAATTTAATAAATGTAAAGGAGGTTGTTTTATTTTTTAAAATAACCTTTATGTTATCCTTGCTGTAAATTATGTAAGAGGATGCTATCGGAAATGTGACACACATGCTGCACGCGCTCGCAGGGGAAAGGCAGCGCTCAGCCTGGCAGCGCCGTGCCAGGCTCTGCCGACAGCCTGCGGCTCAGCGGGCTGCGGCTCCGGCGGGACGGGGACAGCGGGAAGGGACGGGGACAGCGGGACAGGGGATGGGGACAGTGGGAACGGGATGGGGACAGCGGGACAGGGATGGGGACAGCGGGACAGGGATGGGGACAGCGGGAAGGGGATGGGGACAGTGGGAACGGGATGGGGACAGCGACGGGGACAGCGGGACAGGGACGGGGACAGCGGGAATGGGATGGGGACAGCGGGACAGGGACGGGGACAGCGGGAATGGGATGGGGACAGCGGGACAGGGACGGGGACAGCGGGAAGGGGATGGGGACAGTGGGAACGGGATGGGGACAGAGGGATAGGGACGGGGACAGCGGGACAGGGACGGGGACAGCGGGAATGGGATGGGGACAGCGGGACAGGGACGGGGACAGCAGGACAGGGGCGGGGACAGCGGGAAGGGGATGGGGACAGCGGGAATGGGATGGGGACCGTGGGAAGGGGATGGGGACAGCGGGACAGGGACGGGGACAGCGGGAATGGGATGGGGACAGCGGGACAGGGACGGGGACAGCAGGACAGGGGCGGGGACAGCGGGAATGGGATGGGGACAGCGGGGTGGGGACAGCGGGAGTGGGACGGGGACAGCAGGGAGGGAGAAGGGAATGGGATGGGGACAGAAGGAATGGGACGGGGACAGCGTGAAGGGGATGGGGACAGAAGGAATGGGATGGGGACAGCGGGATGGGGACGGGGGAGCGGGGTGGAGACAGAGGGAATGGGATGGGGGCAGCGGGAAGGGGATGGGGACAGCGGGAATGGGTTGGGGACAGCGGGAATGGGTTGAGGGACAGAAGGAATGGGATGGGAACAGCAGGAGAGGGATGGGGACAGCGGGAATGGGGACGGCGGGAAGGGGTTGGGAGCAGCAGGAGCGGGATGGGGACAGCAGAAGCAGACATGTACCCTGGGCTCGCATGGACTGGACGTTCCCGGCTGCCTCCACCACACTTTATTTGCCGTACAGAACACACCGTTCCCTCCCAGTGTCGGTGTTTGTGGCAGAGCCACAGCCCCCCAGGATGGCTGAGCTGCTCGGTAAGGCCCCCTGGAAGTTGGAGCAATTCTTGTTTATTCATGCTGAACGCTGGCTGTGCCCTCCGAGAGCCGTCCCTTCCCCTCGGGAGGTGGCTGATCCTGGTCCCAGGCTGTTGACACTCTCCCTGTCACTGGAACTTCACATGCAGATGGAGGCTGTGGCACACGGACCCCCGCTGCTGTCCCCCAAAACACTGTCCCCACACCAGTCCCCCCATCCATCAGCAGCTCCTTCTGTGCAAGCAGAGCAGGAAAAGCTGCTTGAACCCAGCTCTGGGAATTTTGAGGAGTTTTTCTGCCTTTTTTAAAGCATTAGTTATAGTGGAGAGGTTGTGTTTCACAGCAAAGTTTGCAGGAACTATCAGGGAGTGTGGAACTGCTGGTGGTACTGCCTAATGAAGTGTGTTTGAAATATTGAAGTATATGATAAACCATTATGTAAATTAAATTCATTGATAGCTCTGCTATGAAATTGCTCTGGTAGCAAAATAGTAGATAAACATGGAGCTTAGAAGGTGTCATTTATTCATCCTTAAAATGGTTTCTCAAGTTTCTAGTGATTCATTATCATTCAGCAGAAAACAAAGAGATCATTCGTTTCGCAACTAAACTCCAAGACAAGCTCTGGGATTTTGCAAATGCCCATGCCAGTCTGAGGTGTTTCAGGTGCTCAGACTCTCCCAAACCAGATCCTTCTCCCTTGCAGGTCCTGCCTTTGCCAGCTGCAAGGGAAAATTCACTCCAGGGCTGAGCAAGCCCAGGAGGGACTGGAGGAGGAATGTGCAAAGAGGATAAAGATAGTTCCTGATACTTCCCAACAATGGAAATAGCATTTGATATGCTTTATCTTTTATGATCCACTGCTCCACAGTCCTCTCAGTAGCCTCAGGTTTTGTCTCCATGCAGACACATGGGAAAGGCTGGGGCCAGCCCATTCTGCTGTGACCATGTCAGTTTGTACATTCACCATGTCTGGAACCACAGGTAAAGAGATTCCTGCAGGGCAAAGGCTTGGGGCATGGAGCAGGACATCCCACCAGGGATCCTGGGGAGAGTTGCTGGGGCCACAAGCAGGACATCAGCACCATGACCATCCAACTGCATGGCCCAGCCATCCAGCACAGGCACAGCTGCCCCTGGCTATGGGAATGGGATGGACACAGTGTCCCTGCAGTGCAGGGTGGGAGCAGAGCTGTGAGGGGTTAATGCTCCCGCAGCCGCCAGCCAAGCGTGCTGGGAAGGAGACAACCCGCTGCTCTGAAACTAATTTTACAGCTTAACTCCTATCAAATATCCTGGGCCCCCCTCAAAAACCCTCTTTGAGAGGAGTGCTCCTAACCCGTTGGAAAACCCGTGGCGTGTTTTGATTGGCAAGGTTTCTTCCAGACGGTGGGAGTTATAAATGAACATCTCAGCAGGGCCTGGAAAAGTCCGGCTCATTCTGCCAGCCCGAGACGGCGCGAGTGCCTCTCCACGGGGTCGGTCCCTCACTGGAGCCCCTCCATCCCATTACATAAGCCCCAAACAGGACATTACTGCATGTGTGTGAACAACTCGTGTTACAGGAACAGCAACTCCTATTCACCGGGAAAATTGCTGGAGCTCTCAAAAGGCCCCTTTTCTCACAGCCTTTCGGCCTGGAGAGCCCAGGGAGCTGCTGTTTGCACGGGCAGGGACAAAGCCTGGCTCCAGGCTGCTGCACCCATCACTCCTCGCTGCAATCTTCATGTGGGAGCAGAGCAGTGAAGCACAGGGGTCCTGCCTGACCACACAGCCCCTGCCCGTGGCTGTCCTGCTCGGGGCTGCACACCCCAGCACACCCCAGGAGCAGCCAGCCCCTCCACTGAGACACCTCAGGGCTCTGTGCTGAGCTGTGCCACCTCTCCCTGTGTGCCTGTGGGCAGCCAGCCCACCCAGCCCACAGTGGGTCACTCCCAGGGACAGTCCCCATGCTGCCAGTCAGTTTTGCAGGGTGAACACCTTGATGGATGGAGACTCAGCTGCTCGTGCACCAACCACCCCAGAATGACTAGCCCGCTCCAATCCATGCCATGTCTCCTTCAGCCTCTGGAAGGCAGTGGAATCAGGGATGCAGGCCCATGCAAAGATGCCCTGGCTCACAGAGATGGGTATCTGCCCCCAGGACCTTCCCCACACACCAGGCACTGCTGCTCTGGGCTGGGGTTGCTCCACAACACCACAAACCACCCCCATCCCCTTGGTGCCTTCCCTGTCCCATCCCCAGTGTCCTGGCCAAGCCAGGTGGCTGGAGGGCAGCTGTCCCTGCCTGCTGTGCCCTGCCTGGTCCTGCTGTGCTGGTGCTTCATGGAGCTGTGCTGATGGAGGGTGCCAGCAGCGCTGGCCTGGTGACAGATTGCAGCCATAAGTCACCAAATGCCACCAGCCCATGATGTGTTATTGCAATACATCACTGGCACGACGGGCAGCAGGACCCAGCCCCTGCCCTTCATCAGGCATTTAATTCTCCAGTTCTCAACTTCTCCCCTTTTCCCAGGAAATGAAGGCTGTGTTTACAGCACATGGGCTGGGAAGTTCCCCAGGTCACTCCATCAGCGGGCAGGGAAGTGGCAGCAGCCAGTTTCCCAGCAGGAGCACAAGCCCCTCTGCATGATGAGCAGGCTGGGTTGTCCCTCTGGCTGTGACCTCTTCCCACAATTTAAAAGTCACCACTGGTTCATCGATCCTGCTTCCCCTCCCCTTCCACAGAGGACAGAGGTATGCCTTAAAGAGGCTGTTTCTGTTGTAAGACAAGTTTTCCCCAAGTCCCACACCTACAGCTGATCCCATCCTGCATCATCCCATGCACTTCCCATGTGCAGCATGTACCTGACAGCTCGGATCCACTGCTCTGCACTCAGCCCTGCTGGGCAGCTGGTTCTGCACACCCTGCAAAGCAGAGGCCATCAAAAACTGTATTCCTCTGTGCAAACTGAGCTATTCTCACCAGCAGCTGCTGCAGCTGCTTCTGTCCTGATCCCTGGGACCACTTTGGCTCCTCGGGAGCTTTCCCTCGAGGTCACTGCTCCCTGCTAGCCCTGCTGTGACTGTGACCACTGTACAAACCCCTGAGAGGTGAAACAGCTCCAGGGGACACGGGGTGAATCTGCAGCTGCTTCAGAGAGGAGCTGAAAACATCTCTCTCCACCTGGATTGCAGGTTGAATGCTCTCTGTGAAGGGGCTCCTGGTGTCAGTGCAGAGTGAATAGGAAAGGCTGGTGCCACGCAGTAACAATTCAATTACTTGCTGGGGATGCTGGGGAGAGCTCTGCTCATTTTAATGCTGTGGAGTAACTCATTTCATGCTGGAATTGCAAAGCACTCACTAGTCCCACACACACATGGCCCCTGGAGAGCCTTTTCCAATTAATAATCATTAACATTCACTGCTTCAATAAGTAAAATGATTTCTGCATCATCAAAGAGGGCTGGCTCCTCTTGAAAGCCAGGCAGCATGCTCCAGGCTGGCACTCCGACAGCAGTGTGAGTCTGTGGGGCATGAGCTGGAGCAAACACCTTCCCAAAACTCCCTGTGACAGCACAGAGCCCACTGATATCCTTCTATTTCATCTTCCCATGCTCTTGTGTTTATCCTTTACTTACTCAATATCATTTCTGCAGTAGGAAATTTTGGCCAAGCAGATTAACACACTGCGAATATCTGGCTTTGGGAAGGATCTCCCTGAGCAGTGGCAGGTTTAGAAACTGCACCTTTGCTGTTAAGAGGATTTGCTGCTCAATATTTTTACCCACAATTAGCTTGCCTTTGTAACATGCAGCAGAAACTGAGGGCTGGCACAAGAACAACCCCTTTATTTTATTTTGTGGGAAAATTTTATCGTGCATCTGCTGGCATCCAGATTTTAAAAGTTCACCCAATGTTAACCATGTGGCAATTTACATTTGTGTGTGACCTGTTGTTCATCTGCTGCTGGCACTCAGATATCAAATTGCACTTCCAATTTTAGGCGCTGGAGTTTGCCAGGTGTATTTTTGCAAATGAATTTTTGTCCTGTTTTTTGGAGGGTCACACACACACACCCTCACAGCCTCGTGTGCTCATCCAGCCCCAGGGACATGCCTTGGGTATCTGTGGCAAACCCAGTTTGGATTTGGGGTGGATTCATAGTAATCTGGAGAAAACAGAGAGCCCAAGGCACCACCAGCTCCCTGTGGAGCTTATTTGCAATGAGGTTCCCAAACACCCCTCTCCTGCTGAAGCTGGATGTCCCCTGGGTTCAGCTGCCCATGGAGCTCTGCAGTCAGAGTGAGACACATAGCAGGGCCACCAGTAGCCCATCCACCAACCCCAGACCTGCAGCACCAGCTGTGACCTCACCACAGCCTTCCCAAAACACAGCATTCCCGGGAAAAGAAATCTGTATAATCCCAGTGCCTCGTCCTGGCCTGTCAGCCCAGAGCTGTGCCAGCCTGGGGCTGGGGGGCCAACAGGGATCTCGTGCTCTGTGCTCACAGCACCAGGGCCACAGGACAAGGGACACAGGCACAAAGAGCTTGTGAGGTCAGGCTGGGTGCCAGCGGGCCGGGCTGTGGGGCTGGGGCAGGGGCTTTGTCCGCCAGCAGCGCTCCTGCCAAGCGCCACGGCCAGCAGGGAACAGGTCATTCACGCTTGAGCTGAAATCCCAGCCGCATTATATCACTTACAGCTAATTAGCAGGCTCCAGGCACAATGCAGCGAGACACTGTTTCTTGCAGAAATGGGTAACTGGGGACAGCCCTGAGCGCAGCACAGACCACGCTCACCTCCTCCTCCTCCTCCCTGCTTGGCACAGAACCTCGGCAGGGTCTGGGTATGAACCCAACAAGTGACAGGTTATGCTGGAAGGCTGCAGGAAGCCGTTCCCAGAAGAAAGGCTGCACTGATCTGCAGGGGCAGGGTCCTGGCTCTCCCCCACTCTCACAAGGTTGGGTTCCTCTGCACTCCTGGATGTCCAGGCAGCAGCAGGGGCTGAGTCGGCCTCTGCCCTCTCCATCACTCCCCTCAAGGCCATATCATTGCTGTCTCCAAGTGCCCCTGAGGGGCTGCAGGGCGAAGCCACGCTGCTCCAGGGCCAGCAGCCAGGCTCGGTGACGCAGGGCAGCCACTCTGGCTGTGAGGGACCATACGGGAAGGGGTTGCACGCCCGTGCTCCTTGCCAGACCCCTGAGCTCCCCCGCCAGCACTCAGGGGCTGGGCAAGCCTCTCCAGACCTTCAGAGCAGGCAGGGTACACCAGGAGGGTCTGGGAGGCAGAGGACAGGTGGAGGCAGAGCAGGACCCTGCTGGTCTCGCACCTGCTGACCCCAGGAAGGCAGGGCTGCAGCTGCCAAAACCGAGCCTGGACACATGGCAGCCACGGAAAGAGCCAAGGATTCCCCTGCTCCCCCATCAGCATCTCCTGCTGCCTGGTTTGGCACAGTTCTGTCCCCATCGTGGGGCTGCCCCTGGTGCAGAGCCAGGGAAAGGATCTTCCCATTAACAGAGGAAGCAGTGCAGACAGGGCAGGACTGTGCAGGAACAGGAGCAAGCCAGGGATGGGGCACAATTCCTCCAGTGAAGGATGGCCCACTCCAGCCTATTAGAGCCAAAGCCTGGTTGCACCTAATTCCTGAGAGACTGCAAGATCATGGATTTCCTGGTTTCCCACTGCCTTTCCCAGATGAGCCATGAGGTACCTGGCCTCAGACAGAAGACCAGAAGAGCTCCAGTTAAGGATTCAAGCCCCTCTGACAGGACCCCCAGCCTGGCAGCCACAGCGTGGGCAGGCTGGGCACAGAGAGCTGGTGAAAAGTCCACCTCACTGCCACTGTAAACACTTGGAAAACATTTCACACAGGTTTCCTGCCTGTGCTTCCCTGCTGAGGAGCTGGGGAACAAACATACTCTGTCAGGTTTTGGTTCATCTAGGCACTACTGATCAAGATGGGATTTTTTCATTTTCTGTATTGGTACTATTCATGTCACTGGACTCTTCGCAAAGGAATATTTGGGGAAAAAATCTGAATTATTCGCCAGAAACAAAGGATGTATTTCTTTTTAGCCAAACATAGCAGTTATGTGGATAGTTCAGTTCCAGCCACAGTTCACAGAGGCTATTTTGGAGCAGACTTACCTGGCTGTGCCCCACATCACCACACACTGAGCAGATGCATCTCAGTCAATGTGCTGCATGCATTTAAAGGGTATTTCTTTGGAGAGATGTAGGCTGAGCAGTTTAACTAATTACTTACAAAATCATTTTCTTACTTGACAATAACAGCCACCACCTGTTCTGGGGCTGGCCTGGGCTTCAGGCAAACATTACCTCGCTTGTTCATTTCCCACCTGGGAGAATGAGAAATGCTCTGGTTTTGTACAAGTTATTTCTACAAAGCTGCTCTTAATAGACCAATAAAGAGAGGATTCCTGCAGGCCAAGGACCTGGGGCACTTTGAAATGCAGAGTTTTACTGGACTTGCAGAGGCAGAAGTTGCAGGATGGAAACCTGGATTTGAGGGACATCCTGTGCTCACCCCTCTGCTCTCCCAGGAAATGTCTGGAGGCCCCAGCCTCAAACTGGTTCAGTTTCTTCAATAACAGTGTCAAGCCATGAGACAAAACTTCCTGAACACACATGAGCAGCTTGCCCCAGCTCTGCACCCCTCGGACATCCCCTTTGCCAACCCAATGGATTTACATTCATCCACTTGGGGAAAAGCCCCACCCTCACACAGCAATTTCCATTCCCAAAGCTGACAAAGAGGGAGATGGAGCTTCCAAGGCCATGAGCACACAAGGGTGTGATCTCAGCCTGCACTCCCTGTGTCCCAGGCTGCAGCAGGTCCCCCTGGGCTGGCAGGTGACAGCAGAGTCCCAGGGCCAGACCCAGGTGGGGACATGGCACTCCTGGCCACCAAACCCTGGCAGGTCCCAGGTGCCCTACACAGAACTCTCTGTACTCACACAGGGCTCTGGGAAAAGACAAAAAAAAAAAAAAAGAGCAAAAAAGCCATTTTTGAGGCTATTTTGAGTGCTAGTGGATTATATTGTAATGCAGCCCAAGTGCCAAAATACACTATGCTTGGGGGTATGTAAACTAATTCCCAAAAAAAAAATCTTAGGACTTTATTCCACTGTCCTGTCCCTCGGTCTGACACAGAGCCAAGCCCTGCTCAGCACCACCACAGCCTATTAGAGATTTTGCTCTAAGCAGCTTGAGAGTGTTTATTTGGTGTGCAAAGAAGATTGGAGCTGGGAAAAGCACAAAAAGGATTATTCTGTTTATCACTCAGCTTTCCCTGGCCAATCTCTATTCATGGAAAAAGTCATTTACTCGGGTTATCCACAGGCTTTGCTCGCTAGAAAGTGTTGAAAGCCCTGAAAATTAGAGAGATGCAGAATGGATTGGAAAAACGTAAGGCACTTAGAAGCCTCTGACACCCAGAAATACACCAACACAACACAAGGTTTTTTCAATCCCAACTTTCCCCACCGCTAATAAGAAACTGTCCAAGTCCCAGCACGTGCCAGTTAAACTGCTCCAAAGGCCAAGCAATAATTAGATGGATTGTCAAATCTGGGAGGCTGGGTTGTGAGAAGAAAATTAGAAACCAAAACATCAGATTGGCATAATGAGTTCTTCATTAATTCTTTTCTTTAGCTCTTTGCTTTTTATATGGTCTCCAAATGACATTTGATTTTATTTCCATTGTAGCAAACACGGAGCAGGAATACACCGGGCTCGTGCAATAACTACAGTCAGGGAAAAAAAAAAAAAAAAAAAAAAGATAAGGCAAGTAGGAGGGCAGGGCTCACAGCAGCAGGACAGTCCTGTGGGCATCCCTGGCTCCCCTTGTCCCCAGCTGGGGTTGTTAACACAGCTGCTGTGGGGAGCCAGCTCACAGGACCCAGGATCTGCCCTGCATGGATGGATCACTCCAAGGAGGAACCCAAGAATGAGTGAGTGCAGTGCTGCCAGGGGAATGCCTTCTGCCCCTGCCAGGCACAGGGCTGTGTGACACTCACAGTGGCAGCTGGTTGGGGACAGGGACCCCCGTGTGGGGCCACGCAGCCCCCAGCTCCCTCACACCCCAGCTGGAATTGGAGCTGGATCAGCCAGACGGCTGCTCTGACACCACGAGGCCTCCCTGAAAAGGGAGATTGTTTCTCAAAAATAAATATTAAATAACTCTAAAATTTCAAATAATTCAGAGCTCTGCTGTTTTCCATGCATTATGAAAACAAAATTGAGGGGAAAAGGTATGTAATACGTTTCCTATTTCCTGTTTCTGCAGCTCTGCATGTGCCCCGGGGGATCAGCACAAGTGGAATTATCTCTCCTCTGGCTGGGAGCGTTCATTTCGGGCCAAAAATACCAAAAAAGTATGAACTAATCCCTACATAGAGCTAGGAAGTGTGGGATCGCAAGCCAAATGCTGAAAAATGAGGCAATTTTCCCCATTTCAAGAAGTGACTAAAATCCCTGTGCTGTTCTTCGCACAGGCGTGTTCTGTTCCAGCCCAAACCACTTCAAGAGCCGGATCAGATCGTCTCTCCTGGAGCAGACAGCAACCAGGAGCTGGTGCTCAATGCAAACATTGTCCCTCGCCCAGGAATCCCTGCACAGAAAAGGGGCACTGCCCAGATATTGTTTCATTTTTCTCTGTGATGCTCAGAGCAGCGGGAAGAGCAGCATTAAATGCATTAACAGCTGTGATAAACTCGTCACTGGGAGAGGGATTAGCACAGCATGGAAGCACCTGGAGGATTTGGGGTGGGAAGGAGCAGCCCCTGCTCTGGGAGAGGGAGATTTGGTTGGGATGCCTGTGCAGGACACAGCAGCCTCTTGCTCCTGCAGCTTCTTCACCACCCGGGTTTTGCCCAGGAACTTGGATCAGGGTGTGGCAGGAGCAAACACAGTGCAGAACCCCTGCACAGGGTGAGTGACCACCAAAACTCGTGGTCACCACACCTGCAGAGAGAGGCAGGAATCCTTCTGGAGGAGGGAGGGAGGGAGGGAGGGGGAAAGGCAGGAATCACCTCTCCTTCCTGAAAATACCTGCCAGCCAAAGGCAGGAGCCAGCATGAGATGCAAAAATGACAGGAATGTGATGCTTTGGTTGCATAACTGTAAAACAGTCAAGAACACAGCAGTCAATCCTCACCCTGCACCCAGCAGCTTGTGCACTTCATGCCATGAGGGTTTTCACACTTGAGGTTGGAGAGTCAAGTGTAAATCCTACCTTTGGCACTCTCTGAATAACTCATTTACTCTGTCTGACCCACAGCTCTGCTGGCCACACATTCAGGGGGTCCCTCATTCTCAAACACATCCTTCAGATTTCCAAAACCCAGAGAACACATGCAGGGATGTGCATGCTCTTACACGGCTTGATGTCTGGCCCAGTTTACTAAACTGCACTTTTATTTAAAAAAAAAATTAAAAATAATTTTCTAAAACTTTATAAGCACCATGGAGGAAAATTCTATGTAAGAATCCATCTTTTCATATTTCCTTTCTTTGACAATGCAACTTCAACTCCTCAACAAAGATCTTGCTTGGAACTCAATTCCTTAAAAAAATACCAAACAACCAACTTCTCAAGAAGCCACAGCAGTTTCTTAACATGAAAATTCTGTGTGCTCATCAGCCTGGAGTCCTGTCCCTGATTAATACTGGTTTTGGAGAAGGGGAAGTGCCCACCCCTCGTTTTTATCACTCAAAGCATGGAAGGGAGGTTGGAGATGCAGACCCTTGGTGTGCACAGGGTGTGAGGAGCTGGAACCAGCCCTGGTCCCATCCCCCCCAGCCCAGCCAAGCTCCAGGACACCGAGCCCATCCCCACCTGCACCATGGAGCTCGTGATGCTGCTTGAGGCAACAGAAAAAAAAAAAAAAAAAAAAAAAAAGAGAGAGAGAAAAGAGAAGAGAGGAATCATGGCAAGACAGAGCATGCTCTGACAGCTGTGCCCTCCCCCAGCCCCTTTGCCCAGTTTCCCATTTTCTTACCCCTTTTTTTCCTTCCCTTTAATCTTCCCACTGAGGTGCTTGGGCCAGGCCAAGTTCCGAGGCTTTTCAGACTCCAGACTATTTTCTGTAGCCCTGTCTGAAGGAGAAGGGGGGAAAAAGTAGCTAAAGATTTTCCAGTGGGAAGCGAGTATTTTCTCTTCTCCCATAACAGAAACACAGCCAAAGGAATTTTTCTCAAGCTTGACAACAATTCACCTTCAGGCAAACAACAAGCATGGAAAATTTAAGCCCAGCAGGTGAATGTTTGGGAAAATTTTTAGCCTATAGAAATTCTCATGTAACCTTAACTATAGGGGTCGCTCTGTGGCATCGCTCATCGCGGGCTCCCTCCTCCGCCGCGCTGGCAGCCGCGTTCCCAAGGACAGCTGAAGGATTGGCATGAGAAAATAGGATCTTGGAAAAAAAATAATCTATCCGGCCCATTGAAAGCACTGCACACGGGCTGAGGCTGTGCTGCAAGCTGGGTACAGGCAGGGATCTCAGGAGAAGAGAGGGATGTAGGGCAGGCAATGATCCCAGGAGGGCAGGGATGCAGAGCAGGCAGGGATGTAGGGCAGGCAGGGATGCAGGGCAGGCAGGGATGTAGGGCAGGCAAGGATCCCAGGAGGGCAGGGATGTAGGGCAGGCAGGGATGCAGGGCAGGCAGGGATGTAGAGCAGGCAGGGTTCCCAGGAGGGCAGGGATGCAGGGCAGGCAGGGATGCAGGGCAGGGATGCAGGGCAGGCAGGGATGTTGGGCAGGGATGCAGGGCAGGCAGGGATCTCAGGAGGGCAGGGATGCAGAGCAGGCAGGGATGCAGAGCAGGCAGGGATGCAGGGCAGGCAGGGATGCAGGGCAGGAAGGGATCCCAGGAGGGCAGGGATGCAGGGCAGGCAGGGATGCAGGGCAGGCAGGGATGCAGGGCAGGCAGGGATGCAGAGCAGGCAGGGATGCAGGGCAGGCAGGGATGCAGGGCAGGCAGGGTTCCCAGGAGGGCAGGGATGCAGAGCAGGCAGGGATGCAGGGCAGGCAGGGATGCAGGGCAGGCAGGGATGCAGGGCAGGCAGGGATGTAGGGCAGGCAGGGTTCCCAGGAGGGCAGGGATGCAGGGCAGGCAGTGATGCAGGGCAGGCAGGGATGCAGGGCAGGCAGGGATGTAGGGCAGGCATGGATGTAGGGCAGGCAGGGTTCCCAGGAGGGCAGGGATGCAGGGCAGGCAGGGATGTAGGGCAGGCAGGGATGTAGAGCAGGCAGGGATGCAGGGCAGGCAGGGATGTAGGGCAGGCAGGGATGCAGGGCAGGCAGGGATGCAGGGCAGGCAGGGATGTAGAGCAGGCAGGGTTCCCAGGAGGGCAGGGATGCAGGGCAGGCAGGGATACAAGGCAGGCAGGGATGTAGGGCAGGCAGGGATGTAGAGCAGGCAGGGATGCAGGGCAGGCAGGGATGCAGGGCAGGCAGGGATGCAGGGCAGGCAGGGATGTAGGGCAGGCAGGGTTCCCAGGAGGGCAGGGATGCAGGGCAGACAAGGATCTTGGGCAGGCAGCACAGGGGTTTGGCTTCCACCACCCTGGGACCACAGAGGAATGTGCACAAGCCACAAATTCAGCTTTGCTCCACAGCCTGGACTTGGTGCATGTATTTAAGTTAATCAGAAACAACTGAACCACTAAGAGACTAATTTCTCCAGTGTTAACTGTCCACAGTGGCAGCACTTCTGGGAAGGCTGTGGCATCCTTCAGTTTGGCGATGTGAGCCACCAGCTGAGCAAACTTTCCTGGAAAAAGAAAGTCAGCTGGATATCATTGGCTGAGCAGTGACTCTGCCTACAAGGCTGATCCACCATGGCCCTTCCAGCCACACAGCACCAGGGCTCAGCTGATCATGAGCATCTGAGTAAAGGTGAAGCTTCTTTCTTCCCCCACTCCCGCCTCAAGACATTCTGATAGAAATACTCATCATTTCTAGCAGAAAGCATCCAGCCTGTGCTGAGCTGACCATGTGCCAGGATGGCAAGGGCAGCTCCATCTGGAAATGTTCCAGAAAGAGCATAGACCTGTGATTCCAAAGCTCACCTGACAATCCCAGGCAGGGAGATTCATTCCAAGCAATGTGACTCTGAGTCCCTCTTACAACCATCATTCCCCAGCACAGGAGCAGCTGCAGTGAACAAAATGTTTGGCCAAAAAGGGAATTTTACTAGTGCTTAGACTTAGCAGTAACAAGTTATCTGTGTCCCTTTGGAGGTGTGAGGTGTCTGTGCAGAAAGGACCCCGTGTGTCACAGTCCCAGCTGGGACACCTGCAGACGAGCTGTGGTGGCAGAGTCATCACCAGGTCTGCTGCAATGAACCAATCAGCCTGTCCAGAGCCCCCAGCTCCAGTCATGGGGCAGTTATGGATGTGGAGCATCCCTGCAGTGCTGCCAGAGCAGACACGGCCAGCTGGGCTGGCCAGACCCTGACCTGGACACAGGGAGCCCTTGGGAGTGAAATGCACATCAGGGCACTGCCTGGCACAGGCAGCCCCCAGCACACAGATCCCACTCCCACAAGTCCCACTGAGTTGTCTGCTGAGGATAAACAAACACAGGAGGTGCTCGATGGCTCCTTTTGGAAAGCACTGATCACTCGGCAGCAGCACATTCAGCGAGGCAGAGGAGCAGCAGGGCCAGCAGCTGCCTCCCATCACAGCCAGGTTCAGTTCACTCAGTCTGGGGACTGCTGTTAGCCACCTTCTGGTAGACAACACATCCTTGGTGCAGTAAACATCCATTTACAGCTGAGGGACAGCAGCACTTGTCAGTGTCCCCACACACTGGTGGTGCTCTGGCTGGTCTGGGATGCCAGAATGAACAGTGGGGACGGGGGCTGAGGCTGGCGGGGAGGAGTTGCTGTTGGAAAGGGAGATATTTTGAAATACCACGGCTGATATTTTTATACAATAGAGACATCATGTACGTAGGAGGCCTTTTTACATTTTAAAACATAAACTGAATCACCAAAGATAGAAGATGAGCAAACCTACAAAGCATATGAGCGTTTTACCATCTCATAAATTCCCTCCTCAGCACTCCAGGGCCAGCAGGCAGCACACACAGGCAGCTCACAGGGAGAGCATCACCTCATCCTGGCAGGGAAGGGGGTTACAGAGGGAGAAGGTGCTGGTTTCTGTCTTCCTCTTTCCCTTGAGCTCACCCCTAAACTGGGAGCAGCCATGAGAGGAGCATCAGGTTTTAAGGACAAGTCCATGAGCAGACTGGGATGGGACGTGGCACCCACTCATGGCAGCCCCTGAGGACACAGCAGCCCCACACCCAGATCTGTGCCCACATCCAGCACCAGCTGCTGAAGGTGCCTGACAAGGTCCAGCAGGGGTTGTGTTTGGGGAGGCAAATAAATGAGAACCAAATGTAGAGATGGCTACGCATGGACCGGACTTGTGCTTGAGAGGCTGAAAGACGCTGCACTTTAATTACAGCTCTTACCAATCAGGCAGTAATTGCTGGTATCCTTCCTGTAGCCCACAATTGCCTAATCTTGTTATTTGAGAGCCATCACAGTTTAAACAGCTGGTGAGCTCTGCCTGCTCCTCAAAAAAGTCACAGTTTGCCCAGCACTGCTTAATCTAACAACTGTGTGTGACGATGGATCCCCTGGAGCTCCCCAGCTCTGTGGCTGCAGCCTCACGCTGTCCCCTGCCCATTCCCAGGACATTTGGACAGGTTCACTCAGCTCAGTGTCCAGCTGCAGCTTGCCCCTCTGCCATTTGCCCCATTCCATGGGGAATCCCACCCCATCTCCAGTGAGGACACATCTCCAGGAGGCTCCAGAAATGAACATCTTTGTGCATCGTCAAGGCTTGGGCAGATCATCACAGATGTCAAAAAATCTGTTGGCCACATAAGAACAGATCCAGTGTTCCCATTCAATCATTAATTTTTGTGTTTCCATACTGGACACTCCTGAATGACGTCACCTAAGCTCAGTTGTCCCTGGGTGGCACAGAGGTGACACCTCCCCAGACCCACACTGCTCTTGGGGCTCCTCGAAGAGGAGGCACCACCATGCAGGGCTGATACCAGTGCACCCCACAGCCCCAGAGCCCCCATCCTGATGAGCCCTGGGGCTGCCAGGGAGCAGGCTTGGCTTTGAGATTGTCACTGGTGAGCCCAAATGTGAATGCAAGGATCATGAGCTCCTCACAGGACTCTGCTCAAAGCCGCAGCAAGGGGGAGTTTTGGAAGATGGTCCCTTCCCTTTGGTCATATTTAAGAATTAACACGTCATGGAAATGCTGATGGTATCTCTGCACCATTCCTCCTTCATACTTGGTGACTTATCAGCCTGGGAAGCAGCTATGGAGATGTTGTCAGCAGCATCCATCTCCACAGAAAGCCTGGAATGATTGTGATAACACGGCAAATACTTCAGGCTTTTATTTTACTACCATTGCCAATTACAGGAATACAGAAGCGTCTCAGCAAGAAACCCCAGCTGGAGAGCAGGATGGGGTTTGGGTGGGCTGGGGTGGGCAGGGGCAAGCTGCCATGGTCTGTGGGGGACCCTGCAGTGGGTTTGAGCTGTGGGGCAGAAGGCCAGAGCATCAGAGCCTTTGTGTGCTCACAGGTTTGGCTTTGGGGTCACCTCCCTGTGTGTCTGAAAGGGCAAGTGGAATTGAGGGCACACCCGGCTGTGAACGGGAGGCTTGGGAAGGCCAAGCCTGTGGCTGTGGCTCCTGTTCCAGCCCTGCACTGGCAGCCACAGGGGCTGGTGCACAGGCCAGGGGAGCACACGGGGCACAGGCAGGATCTGGTTGCACCACCCCGCTCGGGTTCGGCAACCTCTGACAGCTGAGCACAGTAACCCTTTAATCCGTTGCAGAGCTCGTCTGTCAGAGCCCCAAAGCCCATGGGGAGGTATCAGTAACAAAATGCAGGAAAGAGAAATGAGAGTGGAAAATGTTTGGCTTTTTTGTCTCCTTGCTCGGTGGAAACACAACGGGGCTTGTGCTGTGTTTCTGCACGTCCTGGGGCTCTTGGCAGTCCTGCCCAGGCACAGGGTGGGTGCCTGGGGGCTCCTGGGAGCTGTGACCTGCACCCATGGGTGCCACCAGCTGCACCCAGCTCGGCACAGATCCACCCTGCTCTGCCCGTCCTGAGCCCTGCTGGCTGCTCCAGAGCCACAGGAATCAGGGGGGAAGAGATGCAGGCAGAAAAAAAGCAAAGTCATAACGGGACCTCTAATTCTGAGCAATTTAAAGGTGTAAATAATGTTTGCTTGTGGTCAGTGCCCTCCTCTGCTCAGCTCCTCACCTGAGACAGGTGAGAGGTGCTGCTGTGAGGTGAGAGTGGAGGCAGGGCACTTCCCCCCTTGTAATCTGCGGATTATGGCTGTGAAACTGGATTACCAGAGGCTGAGAAGAGGCACTGAGTGGGATCCAAATCACACAGCAAAACAGCAGAGAAACCTGGAAGAATGTCTCACACAGTACGAGTGCAAATACATCCTTGCAAGACCACATTTATATTTTAATATCAATTTTTCCGTAATGCAGAACACACTTATGGCCCAGCTCCCTTGCTGGGCAGCTGCTGGGTTTCAGCGTGGGGGAATTGGCAAGATCTTTTCACCAGGTGAAATAAATAGAGTGCTGGGCCCCAGATAGGATTACGGTTTGTTTTCTTTAGGTGTATAGAATCCGCGGGAAAGCTGAGCCCAAACGGAAACTCAACTCCTAAAGAATTTGGCCTATACTGGCCAGCTCCTGTCTGCCTGCCAGGCATGCTCTCTTTGCCTTGTATTTTGCTCTTTATCTTTTAAGAGGCTTTGTTAGCAATGGATCAAGCCATTCTTTGTGTGCCTGGAGGACAGGGGGCTGCTTTCAAATTATTTGAGGATGATAAAGTTACAGGGCTTTACCTGGAGAGCCGCAATGAGAAAGTTCTCCTGGGCATTTCCAGGAACAGACACTCTCCCAGCCAACCCCCCAGCTCCACTTCCCAGTATTTCCAGAGCCAGCCAGGGGGGGCTGAGCATGGTGAGGGAGAGAAGCATGACAGGGCAGAACCTCCCCCATCCCTGACTCCTATTTTTTGTTGTTAACACGTTTTTCTCCTTGCTTTTTCCTTCAGGGAAATGGGGTACAGGGTGGTCAGCCACATTCTCCCCCAACACAGCCACAACAGAGGGGTCTGGACAAGGATGCAGCCTCAAGGTAACACAAGAGACAGAGAAAAGCACAACCCAAGAGCCAAAGGCTGAGTCCAGGAGTTTGCTGCACATCTCATCTCTCTCCTTTTCTTTGTTTCTCTAGCGAGCAGCATTTGGAGGAAAAGCCTTGGCGAGCATCTGCTGGAGCCTGCAAGCAGCTGCCTCCTCCTGCTCCCTCACTCCTCCAAAAGCTGGGACATGTGGGAGGTGAAGGGGCAGCCCTGGGACAGAGCCATGCCCAGGAGGACCTGTGGGATCAGCACTGTCCCTGGGCACTCGTGGGGAAGGCATCACTTCACTGGGTCAGAGCCAACAGAGGAGAGCCTGGCTGGAGTAAATCTTACCAGAGTTACATCAGTAGGAGTATTTTGAGGGCCCAGAACAAAGGAGACAGCTAGATGTGCCCTGGAACGGGCAAGGGTACATTCAGTCAGTGCCCAGAATGACATGAAAAGTCTTTAAAAGCCCAAGGAGAGGCATCCCCAGGGTCCTGAGACACTCACTGCCCTCCAGGAATGGGTGCCAGCTTCCCAACTGAGCCCTGCCTGGGCACCTCAGGCAGCACCACGTGCATCCCAGAGCATCCCACATGGAAAAACATGATCCAAGCCTTAAAATTAACACAGGGTAAAAATTTGGGGCACAGGACTTCTAAACCCTCTGCTCCAATGGGACATCAATACACATTTTAAAGCACAAAAAACTCTTCAGCCATGCATTTCTCTCAGGCAGTTGAGAGCCTTTGTGCCCATAGTTCAGCCCTGGGGCAGTGCTGGGGCCCTGCAGCTGCTGCTCTGCTCCCAGAGCTGGGAGCAGCCGTGGCTCCTCTGGATTCAAATACACTATTGGAAATTCCTGTGGGAATACGGAGGAGAATTTCTCACTGAAAATATACACATCCCTTCTCTCCAGACACTCCAACAGCAGCTGAAAAATGGGTCTGCAGCTTCAGCAACCCAGCTCTCCACCACAGTCAGCTGTGCAAGGACGCTCTGCACAGCAATTCAGGTCTTCATTTTTAGGTCTTTCTGTGTCTTTGCTCCCCCTGTACAGCCCAGGTGGCTGCAGGTGCCAGGTTGTGGATTGTCCCCATGCCTGGGGCTGTCCCATGCCATCAGGCTGGGAGCTGCCTCAGACAATTCCTGCAGGCAAAAAGGGATGGTGGGAGTGGAGCCCATCCCTCTGTACCGCCCCTCTCAGCTTCACCACCTGGGCAAAAAATGCAGAGAGCTGCAGAGACATGACCGGGCTGCCTTAGGGAGGACGAGCACGGCCGAGCTCCTGTTGCTAATCAGACACCCAGAGCTGTCCTGCTCCTCAGGTGAGCCCTTCATGGAACAAAGGAGCCCTTGTCAGGAGCATCCTGGTGATCCTCGGAGGTGAGGGATCCCAGGCTCCTTGGCAGCTCTGCCAGTGAGGCTCTGCCAAGCCCATCCTGCCTCCTGCCACGCAGGGCTGGGTCCCCATCCGAAGCAGAGTGTCTGTGACAGGAGAGTCAGTGACTCTGGTGTCCTTTTGCTCATAACTGCTGCTTCACTTGTGCTGGAAAAGTCACAGAAGCCTAAACACGACCTCGCCTAAAATGCTGGATGCCAACGCGGCTGGTTCATGGCTTTGTGAACATCTGCAGCCAGCAGATAATGAAGGGAGCTGGCTTTGTACCATGGAGAGGGAGCCAGGGGGGGCTGGCACTGCTGAGTCACCTGGCTCGTGTGCCAGTGGCACCTGGCTGTCAGGGCAAGGAGGAGTTTGGTGCAAAATGAAAAAAATTGATATTTGTTTGATGTTCAGCAAATTCTCACAGCTCTTTCCTGCTGCAGGAACAAGTCAGAGCTGTTGCATGTGTGAGCAGGGTGAATGTGCTCCTCTGGGGAAGGCTGGTGTTTAACTGAGCCAAACCACACTCTGCCTCATGGAGACTCCTTGGAAAAATGTCAAAATCACACGTGTGCTGACAGGGAACACACCAGGCTCATGATAACCAGGCACCTAAGGCCACAAAAGCATGGCAAACTTCACCACAGAGGACACTGAGAGCGGAGTGTGACCAGCCCAGGAGGAGTGACCAGCCCAGGAGGAGTGACCAGCCCAGGACTCTGCTCTCCCTGTGCCAGCCTGCAGTGGGCTGGCAGCTGTGCCCCCACCAGACCCAGCCTGCCCCATGAGCACCTGGAGATGCTGCTGGTGGGACTGCAGGAGCTGCAGAGCCACGAGCTCTTCAGAGCCTGAGCTCACAGACCAGCAAAGAAATGTTCGGCCCATGATATCACAGAGAACGCTCGCCAAACCAGCTGAAATCACTCAAACATTCAGAGCGTGCTTATGGGGGGGACCCTCTGTTCTAAATATATTCCTTTGAAGGCAGCTTGTTATTTAAACAGTGATTGCAAAACAGGGTTTACATGGAGCTGCTCCAAACCAGAGAGGCAGGGAGGGAGGGACGCAGGGAGGGAGGGAGGGAGGGAAGGCAGGCTGTGGGCACAGTCACCACCCAGGTATTTTAATTGCAAATCCCAGCATGTTTTATAGATATCTAGAGAGTATCTTTTTACGTGGGCTCCAAGGATTACAGTAAGATCCATCACGTTTTATATGATCCTAGTGACAGTGCCTAAGTCCCACCCTGACAGCGTCTAGGATGGGAGTATCCCGTGTAGCAGCTCATCCATGGAGTCAGGAATAGTCCAAGGCATCTCCATGCAGTCTGAGGCTCCCAGGAGAATCCAGCTGAGCAGAGCAGTCATGGGGCAGTGCCTCCATCCTGCACTTTGGAGGTCTGTTGGCTCTTGATCCCTTCCCTCCCATCCACACCGTCACAGCACTCCTCTCTGCAACATCCCAGTTCCTCCAGATCTTGCAGCATCCCAGGCTCAGCTCCCTGCTCCCACCCAGGCCATGGTTCCCTGGCTTGCTGCTTTTAGGCTTGAGAACTCCAGCAGAGGAGGGAAAAGCAAGGGCAGGACCAGGAGATGGTGTTCAGCAGGGTGTCCCCACGGGCTGGCACCGCCAGCCAGGAGCTGCTGCAAGGCTCATCCCCTCCAGCCCCACAGGAGTGGTGCCTGTGCACATTGCCAGGCTCCTGCTCAGCTCTCCTTGTGTTGTTAATACAAACAGGGGAATCCCAAGTGTGTCTGTGAGCCGGATGTGAGATTCCCAGTGGCAACCAGCCCAGCAGTCAGCAGGGGCAGCGTGTCCCTCTTGGCCTGACATGACTGCTGCAACCTGCCACAGCGCTTATTCCAGAAATCCCAGAGGTGCAGTCTTTCCTGAAAAGTCTGTCAGTCTGTGCTCAAGCACAGGTTTTGCTTCCTGCCTCAGAAAGCTCCAGCAAGGGAGGTGGTGGGTGTGCAGTGCCTGCACTGGGCTGGAGCGTTAACGCTGGCAGATTCATGGATTTGTACACCCCTGGATCCCCAGGGAGGGAAACTCTCTGCTCTTCTGGAACAGCACCACCAAGGGGGAGAAGCCCCTGCACAGCAGCAGGGTGGCATCAGCGATGGCTCAGACACTCAGCAGCACGGGCACAGGGACACAAAGGAGCCTGGCTGCCAGCAGCAGCGAGGTGGCTGTGTATGTGACCAGAGTGCTAAAGGGACATGTCTCCATTGCTCCAGGGAAACACTGGTCTGTGTGCTCCCTGCTCCCAGTGACCTCTGTCCTGACACAAGGGGCAAATCCAAAACAAGGCTTCCACTCAGTAAGCTCTTCCTGCACTCCCCATCCTTGAGAGTGCTTGATGGAGTTTGTTTGTTGTTGGAAATGCCCACAGCAAATGACCTGTCAGCCTCTTGCTGCACTCATCTTCTGGAGACATGGAATTTGCTTTGGTGGCACCAGGGCTGCCCCCACTGGCACCGAGGATGCCAGATCACTGCTTCCACCAAAGGCAGTGGATGGAGGGTGGAAGGGAATCACCCTGCCCAGTCATCCCTGATGCTGCTGGTCACCATCCATCACCCCCAAGGCCAGGACAAGGCATCATGGGCTCCTCTGGCAGCCAGACATCAGCAGGACCAGCACATTTCACAGCACCCTGCCCTGAAAAGTAGGGATTCACTACCATAAAAAGCATAAGGAAGCCTCCAGCCCCCAGGTGAGACACTGGTCCTGTCCTTCTCCTCACAAGGATGGACCACGGACCCCACTCCTTGCCAGGCCAGGAACTCCTTTGTTATGTTTACAACAAAGTACCCAAAGGTAGGAGGCTGGAAAAGCCCAAACCTCGCTGGCACTTGTATGTATGACAACACCCAGAGGAACAGGACATGGCCTCTGGGGCTGTGCAAACACAAGCAAATCCGAAAATGTTCTTGTACCAGTCCAAAAGCATCATAAATACTCTCCCACTGCCAAAAGACCCCTCAGTCTTTTACTAAATCTCATCACAGGAACAATTTACAAGCCAATAATGCTGAACAACTCCATTTCAATCTCGGGGTTAAGCTTTATTTCAGGCTTTCACACCTTATCATGTTCGCCCCTCCCAGGCAGGCATTGGACTGCTGAAATGGAGTGAGGTTTGTCTCTGTGTCTGAAAATCGTCAGGAAAAAACTGCCCTTCCCAGGGCAGCAGGGCTCTGCCACCCCTCTGTGCTGCCAGCACTGCCCTTGGGCCATCCCCAGTGCCTTGTCCTGAGGGACATGGCAACAACAGCTGCTCAATTCAAACTGCAGCTTCTTCAGAAAACACTTCCACAAACACTGACACTCCAAAAAAAGCTCTCTTTAGCCTTTTCTAAGCTGGGAGTTTATTTTGTTAATATTTTTCTGCACGGCGTGTTTCAAATGAGAACATTCTGAGAGCAAATTGGTGAAGTCTTTATTGCTGTTTATTTCTAAGCAGCTACAAGCCAATAATAATAGCAAATCCTCTCCAAGTGAAAACTGTGTTCCTTTTGGTAAAGCGGCTCAGCGCGGAGTCTGAAGCTGTGTTTTGTCAAGCAGATGCAGAGTGTCACCTTGTAACGCCCATGCTAATGGAGTAATGGGATTGGAGCTGTGCTGGCTGCCCAGATCGCTGTGATAATCCTGGCCTAGAGAAAACAATCCTGTGTCGAGCATTACTGCTCTGGAGAGAGGCCATTCCCTGCTGGCCCTGCTGCAGACACACACACACATGTGCAGAGACACATTGGAGTGAGAGCTCCATCCTCCAGCTGCCCACCAGTGCATCCACCAAAGCTGGGTCTGGATCCCTCCACAAGTCCAAAATCACTGGGAAACCTCAGGCACGGCTCTGCTCCATCTCAGCCTGCTGCTGGGGACACAGGAACATGCCCAGTGAGTGCACCACACACACCACGGGCTCTGGGATGGAAGTGGTGGCACTGTGGTGGCAGCTGGAGCCAGGCAGGACTGAATGGGGACAGGGCTGTGTAGGGACAGGGCAGTGTGGGGGCAGGGTTCTGGCCCAGGAGGCATAGAAGGAATTCATCTGGGTGGCAAACACGATCAGCTGAGGCTGTACCCAGCTGCAGAGGATAAAAGCCCTGCACAAAGAAATGGGTCTGGAGCAGATTTCAGCTCTCTGGCTGGGGATGGATAAAGGATGCTGGAACTTGAGGCTGCAGCAGAGATGGGAGGAGAGTTGAGCTGTGTCCCTGGAAGCTGAGATCCCTGCAGACAACAGGACCTGCCAAGAGCCAGCCACCTCCATCAGTGCTGCCCCTCAAAGGCAGTGCTCCCAGCAGGAATGACCTGGGTGTAAACTGAAAATCCTCAGGAGCTTCTGAGGATTGTGTTTACTTCTCCAAGAAGGTTTCCAGTTCCTGAAGCTCAGGATATGCAGTGGTGAGTCTGGAAAACCAGTAACAATGCTTCACAGTCCCTTGGGAGGTTCCTCTGTCTCCCTACAGGGCAGCATGGTGTGCACCCCAGCATCCCTGCACCAACACACCATCGAGTGCCCTGGGGGGAAGGTGTTGAGCAGGACTGAGACAGGGCTGTGGTCAGGACCTTCCCAGCTCATTGGGTGTGGAGGCAGAGCCTGGGGGTGTTCGGGGAACCCCCTGCCAGCCAGGTCCTGTAGAGAAGCTCTGTCCCCATCTGCATGAAGAGGTGACCCCTTCCCAGCCACACCAAGTTAAACAAACAGGAGCAAAGCCACAGGCTGTGACTGGGTTTGACCTGTGGCAATTAAGAACAGGGCTGCTGGTGGTGGTTTGAATGCAGAGGAAGGACCAAATCGACTTGTGAAGGTGTTGGAGAGCTTGGCAGCTGCTGGCAGAGCCAGTGGGATGCCAAGTGTGGCTCTGTGCTCTCCCAGTCCTGCACCCAGCAAGGCTCCTGCTCACAGCACAGAGGTTAGGAGAGGAAGGATGCCAAACCACTGACAAAACAAACCCTGCTGGTGCAAGGAATCCCAGAAGCGTCTGGAATTTGCCTGTGAAGCTGGGCAGCCCGTTGCCCATCTGCTCTCCTGCTCTCTCCATTCACACGCTCCTCTCCTCCTGGCTTTACAAATTAAAAGTTGTAACATTCTCTCTGCAGGTTTGCAGCCAGTGCAGGAGGCAGGTGGGGACTGAGTGACTCCCTCCTTGCTGTTTGCTTCCCACACCTCTCTCCCAGCCCATTCCCTGCCCTAGGAATACTTCTGCAGATGCAAACCCCTGCTCAGCACAGGGTAGGGGCTGGCCTCCCCCAGAAAGGATCATACCTGCATCCTGAGCTATTGGCAGCAGCCTGGCACTTCTCTGAGCGGAGGAAGGAGCAGTGACTCTAAACTCCAGCGTGGCAGGGATGGTCCTGGAGCCAGGTGTGAGGGTGCTGGTGGCGATCACCCCGGTGCCCAGGGCCAGCATCCCCTCCTCAGCCCACAGCTGCTTCTTAAGGTGCAGGTTTTGTGTAGCCACAGGGCAATTACTAAAGGAAAAATCCCTTTATCCGGAACAGAGTACTTTGTTAATGTGATTATGTGTTAATTGCTCTGATTTAACTGAAAGTGGGTGACCTTTACCTGTTAACCATCGGTGTGCTGAGCCAAGGAGATGCTTTGAGAGGAGGCTCGCTGTCCTCTCCTGGAAGAGAGGGGACACTCTCTTTGTCACTGCTGCAGCTCTGAGCTGTCTGTGGTGTGAATGGAGCCCACAGGCAAGCGGGCCCATGTCCTGCACCTGGTGGCACAGAAAGTGAGTGGTTACTGGTCCCACGGAGGTGTCAGAGCGTGGCATGGAAGGGCTGGGAGTCTCCCAAGCTGTGCTGGGGGGCAATCAGCAGCGTTGGCAAGGGTCTCTGTGGGCCTGTGGAACATCAAACCCCTCCAAAACACTTCCATGTGCGCCTTCCCTGCACGTCAGTCATCCTTTATTAATCCATTGGCCGGCGTGAGCGCTGCTGTCCCCACAAGTGTTCTTTCATGTTTGCCTGCAGCCTCAATGTCATCGCACAAAATCAAGAGTAATTATGAGCAGATACCAGCCCCTTGCTCCCCCCACCGCCACCATTCCTCCACA
This sequence comes from Muscicapa striata striata, assembly GCA_030060385.1. Classification (NCBI taxonomy): domain Eukaryota; kingdom Metazoa; phylum Chordata; class Aves; order Passeriformes; family Muscicapidae; genus Muscicapa; species Muscicapa striata. The sequence continues at coordinate 1,774,173 of JAREIS010000196.1, read as the reverse complement.
TCTGGTTTCCACAACCACTCTCAGGGGTTCTTGGGGCTGCAGCTCCAGCACAGACCCCTCAGCTCTGCTCAGCATTAACCTCCTCTGCCCCTTCCCTCCTGCCCCCCATAATTTTTCATTTTGACCAGTGTTCATCATCAAACAGGTTTTAATGCCCTGTTCCACCATTCCTGAAGGGTTTATCCTGGGTTTCCTGCTCCAGCCCTTCAGAGGGACCAAACCCACACTGTTGTGCAGTGAATCCCCTGCATTCCAGCTCTACCCTGGTAGCTTTTTGTCATTTCATTTTGCCAGTTCAGGTTCTGGACTGCAGGAAATAAATCCCACTGTGTCCATGTGCAGAGAATGTATCCACTGTCCATCCCCTCAGGGAGACCAGCTCCTCCTGCTCCTCTAAATTTTTACCTGATCAGGTAACTCCACTCTTCCCCAAGCCAGCCCCTTTGGGCCAGCAGCCTGCAATCCTGCAATCATCCCCTTCACATGGTCCTTGTTAAGGGCACAAGATGTGCCTTAATCCTGTAATTTCTGCTGGGGTTGGAACTTGCTGCATCAGCATTTTGGGTCCCTTTGTAGAGGATTTTCCTTCAGTGCTTGTTTAGGTGGGAAGGGGCTCCAAGAGGGCCCTGCAGCAACAGAGCAGTGGGTGCCTTTGGAGAGATGTCACCAAGAGTCCCAAGTGTTTTCCTTTCAGAAAGGTGTTACCAAGAGTTCAAAATGTTTTCTCAACTGTGGTAAGTGTGGGTTGGGGTGCCAGGATGCTGTGAGGAGGGGTCTCAGGCAGAGTGGTCCTGGCTGCCACTGCCACTGTTCCACCTCCTGAGCTCCCTGGTGTTCTCACAACCCAAGGGAAATAGAGGCTGTGTTTAAAATTGAGAAAAGGGGAAAAAATGTATTAGACATCAAATGTTGAACCAATTTCAGCTTGACCAGAATCCAATAAAGTGCAGTTCATACAACATTTTTATTGCTAATTGGTTTGACTGTTAAAATTTAAATGCATGAAGTTACTTTAATGATGGACAGAGTAGACCTTGTTAACCTTTAAAAGGGGTTTAATTAATTTATGGACCTCCTAAAATGCTTCACACTTCTCCCTCCCATGCCTGGCCCTGGCTGGCTCGGCCAGGCTCCTGTGCAGCCCCTGAGCTCTGAGAGGTGATGAATGCAAAATGTGGTGAAGATGGGGCCAGCAGAGCATGGCCAGTGCTGGCCAGGGGCAGAGACACCCTGGGGTGAGCCCCCAGCACAGGGGCTCTGGGGTGGGCTGTTAAAGCAGCCAGGGCCACGTCCCCACCCTGCAGAGTGGCTTGGGGAGCAGAGGAGGGTCTGGTCTGGCTGCCTGGAGCTTCCCAGCACCCTGCTGGTGTTTTACCATGGCCAGGGACCCCTGCCATGCACAGCCCGGTGGGTTACATGCTGCCAAACATTTTCCATTTAAATGCAAATTTTGACTTTTCACTCAGCAGCTCCACGAAGTTTTTCACAGCGCAGTGAGGGTCACAATAATAATTTATCCACAGGCCTTGTCCTACAGGTACTGTAGTGCAGAAGAGTTGGTGCTTTGATGGCTGGGAGAAGGGAAATGGAAGAGGAAAGGGAAGAAGAAAGGGAAAAGGAAGGGGAAGGAGAAGGGAGTGAAGAATAGACATCAGTGTGCCACAAATGTGCTGGTCTGGGCATCCCCAGCTCAGCTCCTGGAGCCACTGGCAGCCACAGAGGGTGGCCAGGCTCTGGAATCTGCCAGAGCCCTGCCAGCTCTTCACTGTGTGGTGCCTGCTGAGCTCCCCACAGCAGAACTCTTTCTCTCTATATATATATTATTCTCATTCTTCCATACATGGTCCCTGCCATATCTAAAGCTGTGCCTGGAAGACAGAGTGTTTATGTGCTGCACCAGGGAGGCTGTTCTACAAGGCACATCATCACAGCATTTGATGTACACACAAACTCACCTTCATTTATCTGCAGCCTTCCCACACAGTACAGAAATTATATTTCTCAGCACCATAAAAAAGGGCAGAGATGCAAGGAGATGAAATTCAAGATTCCACTAATTTGGATATCAAGGCAGTCACAGCAGATGTGCTGCACCCCCAAAACATCAGCCCCTCTTTCTGTTGCTGTTGTCCCCACTCCCTACCATCTGCCTGGCAAGCAAAGCTGGGCTCTGTGAGCAGCAAGCAGCCCCAGCACAGGACCAGGGCTGGGCAGGACCAGAAGATGACTGAACAGGACCTGACACATCAGGGCCCAGCCATGGGAGTGTCAGGAATTCAGATAAGTAAAAAAAGCAGAAAGCCTTTCCTGTGACATCATCTCACAGGCAGGACAGGGGTCACTGCAGTGCCCTGTCCCTGAGGCTGCTCACTGCTGGGACAGGGGACATGGGCAATGCAGCACAGCTCCTCCTCACCCCACCACCAGAGCTGCCACCTCCACGTACAGCAAGAGCCATAGAAAAGGGATCTGGAGCCGAGGTCATATCCTTTTTCTAATGTGAATTAGTCTGAGCACTAAATGAGTTCAGACTTAATTGTAAGCATTTTCTGTTAACTAAGCAAGAAATCTTATAATAACACAATAAGGTGCCATTTCACAGCATCCAAATGGAGCAATAAGCTGGGGCCTCATTTGTATGTATTTTTTTTCACAGTGATTGCTGACGCTGCTGCTTTTAATATATTCACATTGGCACAGCCATTTGCATTCAGATGCAATTATGAGTTAGAAACTCCCTCCTTTCTGCAAGCTCCAGAAAGGGAGAATTTCAGCCCAGAGACACGTTACTGTTCATTTTGTGGGGTCTAATTAAGGAGTCTGCTCTGGCAGGAATCGAATTCCTATTGTTACCAAAGGGAGCGTCCTGCAAAGAAATAGATTAAATTAAACCAAGCCTTTAAAATTCTCCCTTTTTCTCAACAAAATCTTATTGATCTTGAGCAGAAATAGTTATTTCCTATGGAAAAAACGACACTTTGGGGACAGAGGCCAAAAGAATGCATGAACCACACGCAGCCATTCCCAGGGAGTATGGGCAGGTCACAGCTGTGCCACACACAGTCAACCACTGGACAGCCAGCATGAGATCCTCACAGGGAAGGTGAGAGCCTGATGGCAAACCCACTGCAGACCCCCAAACCCACTGAAACCTCCCAAACCTCCCTCCAGCTTGGCAGCAGCGACAGGGTTCCCCAGTGACAAGGTTCCCCAGTGACCAGGTTAGTGCAGATGCTGCTGGAGCACCAGAGCTGGGCAGCTTCTCAGCCCTACTGGGAAGAGTCACCAAAGAGCAACTGGATGGCTGCACATCCCTTCAACCCCCAGCTTCTCTGAGGAGCCAAAACAAGAAATAAAAAAGAGAAATTAAGAAAGCAAGGGAGGCTGAAGCTCTAGGAGGAGAACTAGGGTGGGAGAGCAGAGGCTCTTGCCATGGGCACAGGTATCATGGTCCTCAACAGTGTGAGCACCATCCATGGTAGCTGGGTGTGGTGTGTGACAGCACCATGGGTCAGGGATTAGGGACACCCACAGGAATGCAGTGGGACAGGGGCCTTACATCCCCCACAGCTCAAGGAAAGGACCCCATTTTGCTAAGACAGGTGCTGCCCATCTCATCACCTCCACTGCCATTCCCAGGAGCAGCACAGGGATTCTGGGGAGGAATGAGCTCAGGAGCTGCCCAAGGGCCATGCCACACCAAAATACCAACCTGCCTGGGGAAACCCTGGCATGAGCTCAAGAACAGGAAATTTGGGGTGCCCCTCAAGCTGGGCCACAACAGAGCCAGAGCTGAACTCCTCAGGCACAGGTGAGTACCCTCCTCCTCCTCTTTCCAGGAGGGAGAAGTAGCAGAGGGAGGAGGAGGAGGAGAGGACGGTGTAATTACTGCAGCACCTGAGATCTCATAAGAGTGCCATGCAGATTACCTCCTCCCGACAGGCTGGAGCTGTGGTTTATAGTTTACACCAGCATATATCGAATTAACCTCCGAGAAAAAGGTTAAACTATCAATCACGAGCTGCAGTTTAAGGAACTGCATCCCTGTGATGTATGGCACCGGCAGCACGTCAGGACTCAGCCAAAGACTGCTTAAAAGTAACTGGGGATAATGGGCCTGGCTCCTTATGGAGATAGATGTGCCGAGTGTTGACTTTAATATGCTGCATAAATGAGACCCCGGTGTGGAAATATTGCATCACAATGTAAAACAATTTCCTCTATTCAAACAACCCCTAAGTAGACTTCTTGTTAATATTTGCAGGGTGGGGTGTGGAGGGCATGGCAGTGGCAGGGGTCCTGGAGCAGGGCTGGGGCACCCAGGGACACCTGGGGCAGGGGACACCTGGGGCAGGGGACACCGGACAGTGGCTGGGGCTGGCCCGGACCGGGGCCCCGTGAGCAGAGGGCTTCGATTATCCGCACATGTGTCGAGCAGCAGGGCTGTAATTTGAAGACATGTAACACAGACTGTTTACATTTTTGCAATCCTGGATAGTTGTGTGCTGAATTTCCCTACTGGAAAGAAAAACTGCATGAGTGGGGAATGCAGAGGAGGAGGAGGAGGCTTCTCCCCCTTCCAGGCACAGGCAATGCAATGCATCTGGGAGCAGGACACGGACCCTCGCTGCCCCATCCGAGGGGCCCCTCACAGCCCTGCTTGGCCAAGGGGTCACTGGGCAGCCCAGACAGAGGGACAGTCCCCAGAGAGGGGCCCAGGCAAGGGGCAGCCCCACAAAGCCCTGCAGAGAGCCCGGCCACCGTGACCACCAGCTCTGAGAGAGCGGGGACACGAAGCTGGGTTTTAATTGTAACGAGTGTAATCGCTAATTTTAGGCAAATCTACTCATTACTGCTCCAGGAACCTTGGGAGAATTGGCACTGGATACTCCCAGCCAAGGACAGCACTGCCCAATTTTGGTTATACACTTTTTATTTGCAGCAACTGCGTGGAAGTCACCGCTTTGGCCAAGGAACTGTGATGCCAGTGTGAGAGCCAGGAGGGTGGCCAGCCTTCCCCTGCACCCCCCAACACGGGGACCGTGTCACTGCTGTCACCGTGGCTGCTGTCCCATCACCCCAGCCCTGCAGAGCTCAGAAGCGTTCAGGGAACAACCCCTGCGCTCCTCTTCAGATGAGCTGAGACCTGATCCGCTCATTGTGCTTTCTGAGCTGTAAAAAAGGCTGGTCTGAGGTTAGAGCTTCACCTAACGCCGCCTGAAGAATAAGAAAAGGTCAGCAAGACTTGTGAAATAAAAATGTTTCCATCTCAGTTGAGAACAAGTCCAGATGGGTGAGCAAAGTTTAGAAATGGGAAAGAATTGAGCGAGCAGCAATACTGTGAGAAGCTGATAAGAGGAGCTCTAGCAGGAGAATAGGGGAGCCTTGTCTATCAGCCTATTAAAGGCTATTCTTACAAGTTTTTTTCTTTTCATTAATACGCAGGGTGAATAGAACATTGAATAAAAATCAGTACTTACTGCACAATTGTAGGATTGAAAGGTAACTGTCAACAGAAGGATTGGGGTGACAAAAGGGGCCATTTCAGTGCTTAGCAAATGATTTTCGGCTTGTCATTTCAATAGGCCGTGTTTTTCAGAGATTGTGTTTTTTTGAATAGCGTTTATTACCATGCTTTTTAAAAATTTCATGTTGTCTCTTTGCAGGCACCATTCATTTGCAGATGCAGTATTCCTTTTGGGTTGTCAGAGGGATACTGCTTTAGAAAAATAAAGTACAGTCGTCCAGTGAGAAAAAGGATTCTCTTGTGAAGCTAATGGCTGGGAGAAAAACAATCGGGGCAGCTCCTACCTTCTTGCCAGCCTGACCCAGTTTCTCCCACTGTTCTTTATTCATGATCGCGTGGGCCACCGGTTCTCTCCATTTCAAATTACAAGTATGATGCTGAGTAAGATAAAACTTTTTTTTAACAGAAAAGCCCATCTTCCTAAATGCTCCGATTTTGCAGCGGGAGACCCCAAAACCAAGCCGGTCGCCTATCTCTCACCCACAGACAAGAGGTCCAATTCTGCAGCCTTTATTCAGACAAAATCCCATTTCTCTCAATGGGGGCTTTGCTTGAATAAGCAGTGGGGCAATTAATGCTCAGACTTTACAAAGGAGATACGTGGGGTGTTTAAGGCTTTGTGCGTATGCCCGAGAGGAGAAGCGAAGTGACAAAGTTTTACGGTTATCTGCCTTAAATAAAATCTTTGAAAACACATGTTGGTTTAATCGAAATGATCATGTTCATTGCTCCATAATTGCTCGCATAGGTCCGGAATTTGCATGACACTGTACACTATGCAACAGTGGTTAAAAAGACTGGCATTAGGATTTCATATCATTTTAACAAAAACCACCATTTTTGGCACCCTGGGCTCCTAAGTAGAGAGTAATCTAGAATTAGTGAGAAATAGATTTCATGGCTTTAAGTCACTTTATAGTGTGCAGGTCTTGAACCCTGATCTTTTGTAAATTGAACCACTTGTGAAAAAACAAAGGGCTCTAATCCCTTTAAACTACCACTGCACATCCCTGGCCCAGCGCCCTTGAGAAGTGATTTAAACGGCGTCGGGTATGGCAGCTCAAAACATACTCAAATCTGTTAAGAGGCTGATATATAGGAAGGGAATGGAAGCAGGGTTTAAAAAAAAAAAAAAAAAAAAAAAAAAAAAAAAAAAAAAGCTAATTAAAAGTATTGATGAGTCTGACAGAGAATAATATCCTCCAGCCTCTCTGAAAATCACCGCGACTGGGATCCTCCTGGAGCAGCCGCTGCAGCAAGGGGAGAGGAGGAGGGTTCCAGGCACTGTGGGGAGGATTTGCTGGGGCTGGAGGGGCAGGATGAGCTCCCAGTGATAATCAGAACAGCCTGGAGAAGTTCACTGCCTGTCCAGAGCCCCTGTGGTCCTGTGCCTCCTACCCAGCTCAGCGAGGGCTTTGTGTCTTGAAACTCCTTTTTTCCCCCCTCCTCCAAAACAAAAGACACCACTTGTGAACTATCCCAGGTGACCTGGAGTTTTCTGTGCTAGACAAACTTTACTAATTCTTTGCAACGCTGGCATTCCATCTCTTTCCTGAGGAGCTGCAGCAAGAATGGGGGTGTTAATGAGGATTATCCTTCGTGCCAGCCCAAGAAGCAGTTGATCAGTCCCTTGAACCCCTCATCCCAGCTGATCAATCCACTGAACCCTCATCCCAGCTCCTCCCTGACTCCCAGGTCCATGGCTAGTGTCTGGGGATGGCACAATGGTGAGACCCTGGCAGGCAGCCATGGGGTGGAGGGCAGGGTGCCCATGCCAGGCAGAGATCCTGCCACTGCCAGCATTTTCCCTGGCTGCATCCTCCTTGTCCCAGCCAGGACAGCTCCTCAAAGCAATGTGCCAGGCTGGCAAGGCGTTGCCTGGCACTGTGCTCCAGCATCCCCCCTCCCTTCTGCACACACAGCGAAGGACTCATGGCCTAGGCTTGATTTTACATTGAGTGCTGGAGCTCAGGGGCCAGCAGGGACAAAATGTTCAGTTTCCTTAGCAATAGCAGAAAAACAAGAATTTCACTTTGAAAAACTTAAAGCAGTGTTCTTTAACAAACCTGCTGTCTGCCCTTCTCCCAGGGGAAGGCTGAGACAAGGATCTCTGCAGCAGAAACGCCTGACTCAGTGTTTAAAGTGCCCTTGTTAGCCCTGCCTTGATGGCTGTCTGGAGAATCACAGATCCCACCGATATTTAAGGCCATATAATTTGCTTATCTCCTTGTACAGTCTCAAGCAGCCCCTGAAGAGAGAGACAGGCTGTTCCCCTGCAGATGCTTTTGTTTCCAGCTGATGTCCAGGTCACAACAGCAGGTGACAGCACAGGGACCCCACCAGAGCACCCACACTGGCACCAGACCCTGTCCTAGCGAGGCAGGAGCGCAGACACCCAGGGCTGGGATCCAGCCCTTACCTGACTGTCCCTGCAGGTCCCACTGTCACCTTGCCTTCCCTCCATGGGTTCCTTGGGGGCCCCCAAAGCCATTCCCTCCAAGCCATGCCCTTCATCTTGCAGCCCCCCTCCATGCAGCAGCCTTTCCCAAAGCCTCCCATTGTAAATAGGGATGGAGAACCAGAATGAAAGGCCAAGCGGCCATGTCAGAGCACTCCGGACATTAGTCAGACAAAAGGCTTTAAAACAAAGTTCAATTAGGTGTGAAGGAAATAAGAAGCTGCCAGCAGCAGCAGGCGTGTGAATGCTCTGAGATGCTGGAGCAATATGCAACATAAATGCGTTTGTCTCTGCTCTGACCAGCCTTCCCTGACAGCCTGTGCTCCAAGCCGTGCAAACAGAAGCCTCCTGGCATACTTGGAAGATATTCAACATTTCCAGCTATAATATTTTAATTATGAAGCATGCTGTTGAGTCAGTTATCTGAAGCGACTGGCTCAGGGAAGGCCCAGTGCCACCGGGCGTGGGCTCTAAATGGGGTGCTGGGATAATGCTTCTCCAAAAAAGCCAACGAGCTCCTCCCCACAGCCAAGTGTGGAGCTTCCCCCACATCCAGCTGAGCTCTGCAGCATCCCGGGACCAGTGCCACCCTTCCCTGTACAAAGCTGTCCTCAGCAGACACCCACCTCACACCTCTGGGACAGACAAGGAGCTGCTGCATCCCTGGCACTGATCAAGTCTTAAGGCAAAGGATGAAGCCACCACAGACCTTCTCTGGAGTCAGACGTGGTTCCTACGTGGCTGCTGCAGATCTCAGTTTGCCTGGAGTTTCCTGAGGACTTTTTCAGCTGCCAAGGTATCTCCTATATTCTTGGTTCTTCATCTCCTCTGTGCCACCCATCCTGCCTTCCCAAGTACCCCATGTGTGCCTCTCTCACTGCTTTTCCATGAGAACCAGTGATTGTTTTGGTTCAGAGCCACGGCTGCTATTGTGTCCTGAGGTATCTCTAGTGGGAAATAGAACATGGAAATATGAATTCAGCAAGGAAATAATAAAATAAACAGTTATTGCTAAATGCAACAGCCATAACACAAAGAGAACCTGAAAGCTGAAGACATGAAGCCCTGAAGTGCTGGGAGGCTGGACAGCAGTGGCATGGTCAGTGCAGGCATTTTGCTCCAGGACTGTCTTTACACTAAATTAAAGCTGGAGTAGTTCTCCTCAGGGTTGTACACGAGCCCCAGCCAAGGCGCCAGCAGCGAGCATGTGTGTTACACCACGGGCGCCTCAAAGACCTTTTGGGCACACACAGGGATCTGGGCTGCACAACTGCATCCCAGGGCTGGACAGGGACCACTGATTGTGCTTTAATTGCAGGCTCAGTATGAAACAAGGTGTGGGCCAAAGTGCAGCTCCAATAGGTGCAGCGCCAAGAAGGACACAGTGCCAGCAATAGATACTCTGGCAAACTCGGTCCTCCAGCTCCAATTATGGAACTTCTCTTATACCACTGTCTCTAAACATTGGCTTCTGACTGCAGTGCCTCATGCCAAATTGTAATCGCCCTCATTCTGCTGATGGTCAGAACGCCTGGAGCCCAAACGGGATGCAATAATCACCGAGGAGGGGAAAGCACGCTCGGAGTGATGCTCAGCCCAGCGTGTGCCGCGCGCAGGGAGCGGCAGCATATGTCACAGCACTGTGATTACCTCACAGGAGCTGCAAAAACACACTTCTCCTGCTCAGGCTCCAAAATGATCGTAAATCCAAATGGGTTTTGCAGCTTTCTGCGAGGAAGAGTCTCCAACAAACCCCACCAGCCAGGGACGGGCCAGGCTGTGTGCAGGAAGGTGTTGGCAGGGCAGTGTCATTCCTGGTGGCGCGAGCAGGACCCACCAACACTGTTCACACCATAAGCCCTGATTTATAGCTTATTAAAATAGAGAGAGCTGAGATAAAATGCCAGAAATAAAAAACTCTGACTGGATCGAGTGTGACTTGGCTTATTGAGTTTGTTTCCTCTCTTTTTATAAGGGCTATAAAAACAAACAGCTCTCACTTGACTAAAGAAATCATTCATTAAGCTCCTTCACTTGTTCCAGCAAATCCAGACACACGAAAATAAATTCCGGGTGTCCCTTTCTGGAGCTCATCTCAAGAACACTGGTGGGGCCCTTTCACTCCAGCTGGGCCACCTGGGCAGGCAGGCTGGCAGTGACACAGCCAAGGTCACACCAGGGGTCCCCAGGATCCTGGGGGTCCTTGGGGCTCCCCAGCCAAGCACGGCTGTGCCCCCTGAGGGGAACCTGGCTGGGTTCACATCCAGTCCAGAGAGAACCCTCAATAAATGTGATGGGAAAGGGAAAGGGAAAGGGAAAGGCAAAGGGAAAGGGAAAGGGAAAGGGAAAGGGAAAGAAGGGAAAGGGAAAGTCTGAGCAGCTGGGGAAGAGAAGGAGGAGCCTGAGGCAAAATTTATTTCTGTCAACTGGTGGTCTATTTCCTTGATACCATTTCCTTGTATACAGATAAGGAGTTATCTTAAATGACCATGTCTTTTTCAATTTGTACTTAACAGTCAGTCCCATTTTCCTTATATGATACTATCACAGCAGGATGAAAAATGCATTACAATAATCCCTGAGGATCTTCATATATCAATATCAAATGGGCTGAAATTGACCTGTTATAAAAACCAGCCTTTCAAGTCAGAAAAAACTTAAATAAAAAAAAGCAAATTTCAGAGCCTGCAGGATGCTCCATAACCTGAATGCTCAGGCACAAAGAGCAACGTTCCCAGAATGCTTAATGAAAACAAACCTTCAACATCCACAGCAAAAATACCTTTGCTATTGGTACATCTGCACCTTGCAGGAATGCTGACCCAGACCAGACCAGGGAATCCACAGCCAAATCAGGCTGAGCCACCAAGTCTGGGACCAGGGATTTGGCACTGGGAACTTTCTCCCTGCCTGCACAAGCTGGAGGGTGGCAAGCTGGAAATGAAAACAGCTGAAGCACCTCAGCCCTGCCCTGACCACTCCAACCCAGAGAGTGGCAGTGCTGCACCAGGGCCAGAGGGAACCCTGGCACCACGGGGCATGAAACAGCTGATTGCCCCCAGCCTCACCTGTCAGCTCTGGAAACAGAGCACCAAGGCCTGAACAGTCCTTCTGCAACCTTTTAAAACAAAAATGCACCTTCAGGCTCTTCCACATGAGGCAAGGAGAGGATGGGGCACTTGTCTGGGATAACACCCCAGAGCTTCTCTAGCTCCCAGTGGGTTCACTCCTCACTCACATGCTGATTCTGGCAGCCCAGGAGCAGAGCACCCAGGGCTGCTGTAGGCAGAGAGGCTCTCTCTCCATTCCACACATGTTTGCAATAAGCACAGACACCACATTATCACACCACTTCATCCTGCCTAAACCAGCAGTGCCCATTTCCCTTCCCGCTATCACAGCTATGGGGGATTTGTCATCCAAATTAGAGCTAAAGATACAAAAATACCTCAACAGATCCTAATCAGAAGAAGATGTTTCTGTTGTGAGTTATTGGCCCACCACAAGCCAGTCAGGGGAAAAAAAAAAAAAAAAAAAAAAAAAGAAAGAGAGAGAAGAGACTGCAAAGAAGCTGAGCACCAGCAGCTGTCAGTGCCTAAAGCGAGTCGGGCAAGTCCCAACCACATTTGCTGCCAGAGGAGCTGCTGAGGCACTTCTCACCATACAAGAGGACCCTCAGCTCCAGACCCCAGCACCACAGACTCAGACCACCTTGAAAATCTGGCAGGAGGCCCTGTGGTGCCAAGTGCTGGGACCTGCATTTGCTGAAGCCACATCCCCTGCCATGTCTGTGGGAGCAGACCCTGCAGATTCCAGCTCCAGCCCAGCACAGGCACCTGTCCTCAATGCTGAGAGATGCTGTGGTCCCAAAGCAGAGTCCTCCAAGACTGGGCAGAACCAATGGAGGTGGTGGACTGGGTGGGATGGGAAACTGTGTATTTAAAAAACACTATTAAACACATCAGGACCTGGCAGGCCTCTGCCCAGAGTTTAGGGATTCTCTTCCTTTCCTATACTTTTTACCCTCCTGCTCCATAACTCTCCTGTGTGGGAACTGGGGGCTCAACCAGGCAGAGTCCCCAACGTGCCACCTCAGCTCCTGGCACTGCCCTGCTCCCACTCTGCCTCCAACTCCTGTCCCACCCCAGGACATGCAGCACCCTGTGCCAGTTTAAATCTTCAAATCTTCCATCCCTCCAGGAAGCTGGAAGGAGATGTGTGAGGACAGCTCAGAAGAGCCTCGCTCAGCCTTGCTGACCACAGGACAGCCCTCCAGGGAACAGCTTTGGCCTCTGTTCTGCCCAGCTGCCCAGGGCACAGCATCCCTCTGCCCGTGCCAACTGCAAAAGCTGAGCAGTGGAGGGGTCCTGGAGGAGAGCCTGCCAGAGAGGAGCAGAGCAGAATCCTGGCACGCGGTTGCAGGGCCGGCTGCCAGCTTTAAGTGAATTTCATGAGAAGTGCACTGGGCCTCTTATCATTTGCAATGAGCCCTGCAGCTCTGACGAGACACGGGGGGACATAAGTAATGTCGGAACAGAGCCCTTTATTAATTAATAAACAGCAGTGCAAGCTAAAAGCTTTACATCCACCACTGCTAAATGCACAGTTAAAAGCCCTATAATAACCCGTGTTCATCAGGCATTCCAGGCACTCCGGCTCGCTCCGAGGCGCGTGTGATGTGACACCATCTACCTGCTGCAGCCCGCAATTAAAGCCAGGCACAGGCTCAGCCTGCAGGAGCCCAAGCGAGACGCTGCACAGCAACATCACCTGGCAGGTGCACCCAACCATCACGGATCCCAGTGCCCGGGCTCTGCTGGGATGGATGTGCTCAGCACAAATTCCTGCCTCTGCCGGGGCTCCCAACCGAGCGTCGCGCTCTCCCGCGCTGACTGGAGCTCGCCGGTCCAGCCCTCAGCTGATCTGTTTGTAAAATAACACCTAGGGCTGCCTAAATCATTTTAAAGCAAGGCACATTCCGGTTTTCTTGGGTTTCCTCTGCTAGCACGGAGCACGTGCCGCGGTGGTTATGCACAAATTCACACGCTCCTGTTCACCAGGCACAGCTACCATCAGCGAACATGCAAAGTGGATATTAGCAGCCACACATGGCCACTTAGATGCCTGCTCATTTGCATATGCAAACACTCATTTTGCATGCAAAATGTGATTTACAGAAAATGGACATCTAAATCGAAGTCCCGGCGTTGGCTCTGCCCCTGACAGCACTGACAGTGCTAAACCATGATGAGCATGGGATGAAGAGGGCTGTGAAATGGCCAGGCATTGTTGCTGCTTTTGTAGCTGGGGATTCATTAGAATCCATTCATTTTTTAAAGACATCTTTGGAGTGGGTCAGTAGTATTGACCCCTCTACCCTGGCCCTTGCTCTGTGCAGCCTGCCAGACGTGACAAAGGAGGAGAAGCTGTGAGGGGTCAGAAGTAGCCCCTTCCCTCTCAACCTGCTCTGATCCCCACGAATCCACCCTGCTCCGAGCAACGCCAAGGACACTTTGAAGGCAATTATCTCTAACACAGAATTCATCAGCGACCATGGGAGCTGATGGGTTTGGCAAAGACCCCACGAGTGTCACCCCAGCCATGTCCAGCCAGTGCTCCTGGAAGATGGCTCTGTGCACCACAAGGCTTCCCTGCCTTCCAGAGCTGCTCCTTGGCAGCCCACTGAACACGCGCTGCCACACACAAAGGAGCCGTTCTGGGAAATCCTGGCTTTCGGCATGACTGAAGTTTATAGCAGAAAGTGATCCTATTTTCAGGCAGATTTCCACTAATGAGCGAAGCCTCTACAGCCATATGCTCCCCACAGCCTCTCCCGCTCGCTGCGAGTTCCTTACGCCTTCTTCGTAGCGGGGAAGAGACATGAGATAGTTCCGTGCTGTTTCACTATAATATAAAGACTTACCTATGTTAAATTAAAGAAATTTAAAACAACAGCAGGATATACAACTTCATTCCTCCTTTAAGGCTGTGCTGTACAGTTCAGTAGGCCAGGCTCCTGTGCACAGGGAGCTGGGATTGCTTCCACTGGCCACATGGAATTAACGCTGCACGGGTGTGAGTGAGGTATCAGACCCCTTAGCTATCTATGTACCCTTTATCATGCTATTATTTACAAACAACTGAGAAAAGGAAGACAAAGCAGCATTTCTGTACAGCATAAAGGCACATATATCCTCTCACAAAACTGAGATACCCAGAGCGCTGCATCCTGTAAGACAATTGAGAGCTACTCTCTTTTTATATGTCCAAGGTCTTTCTTGTAGCTCAGGACAACCAATCCTTGAAAACTCTGCAAAGCTGAAAAAACTTCTTTATCCTTGTCAAGATTCTAAGTGACATTGGAGAGCCAGAGAGGTCTTTTACCTGACCTCGTGGAAACCCCACCACAGGGGTGCAATCTGCGTTCCTCTCTCTTTTTTTACAACAGATTTTGAAAAAAACAGGCTGTCAGTTGGAGCTGGAATGATTGTTTAAAAGCTTAAATAATCAGGTAATGAGAAATACTTCTTTCAAAAAGGAACTGGGATATTTGTGTGAAATTCTGGACCTGATGAAATGCTGCAGTTAAAAATCACAGAATTACAGAATCATTTAGGTTGGAAAAGACCTTCAGGGTCATCAAGTCCAATCTTCAACACCTTGTGAACTAGACCAGAGCACTGAGTGCCATGGCCAGTCATTTCTTGAGCAGGTATATCCTGTTTGTGCATATATTTTCCTGCATCCTCAGCTGAGCTGAGCACTCCAATATTCAAAGTGATGAATGTGATGGTTGGAGTTGCTCCCTCGCCATCAGCACCATCAACCAACAATGATGGCTTTGCAAGAAGAGAAGACACAGCTTCAAAACAAAGTTTGAAATAGTTCCTACAGTTTGTGCAGCTGCTAAAGGCAGACAAAAAAATCAGCAAAATTCTCGTAAGCAGCACGACACACCTCGGTTTATGTGATAATAAAAGCATGATTTGACATTAATTCTCTGCTTTCTGTAGCAAATCCCTGCGCAAAGCTTCTTAGCCACCAACCCAGCTGGATATGAGGAGCAGCCAGGCTTCCACAGAAAGGGTTAAAAGAAAATGTTATACTAAAAGAAATCTCTCTACGAGTATAAAAAAAGAAAAATGATTGTAAATTCCACCAGGGGAATTCTGCCATGAATATGCTTCACCTTTCGCAGAATCTCCCACCCTGCCTCAGAGGATAACTGACCTTTGGAGAAAAATAATGAAAAGAAGAAATTCCTTGGAGAAAATAATGTGGCCAGGCCTCAGTAATGAGATCTGCTCCCTTTATGTTGCTATGACAACCGCAGTCATTTTATAATACAAAATACATGAATGGGAAAAGGGCCATCTCCTGCGCCGGGGCCGCACCGCGGCACCCCCAGCCCCGCACGCTCCTCACAGGACAGCCAGCCTGGCTTGATTTGTGCTCCACCCCATTGCCTTTAACCTGCACGGGATCAAGGAGCCCAACTCCTCTGGCTGCTCCAATTCTGGCTTCTGAAAGCATTTCTGGGTGGCAGGGAGGTGTGGGGAGGGAGCGGGTACCCCGGGCAGCTGCGCTCACAGCACCCAGCCTGAACCCCAGGCAAGGCACACAGGGCAAGTCTCCCCACAGCTCTGTGCAGCCTCTGGCAGCTCCAGCCTGGAGATGGGTCTTGGAAAGAGCCTCCTGCTCTTGACTCCAAATGCCAGGTTTCCCACCCATCTGGGTTTGTGACAATGAGGAACCAGGAGGCAGAGTGTGCCAGTCCCAGAGCAGGTTCCAGGCCACCAGGAGCTGCCTGGTGAGCACACCTCTGCTCTGCAGTGACTCAGGAAGCTGAGCTTCTGTCAAATCAGATGTCAACAAAGTGGGAAGATTTGTATGAGAGCCTTAATGCACATCCCAGGCTTTTCCAGAGGAAGATACACTTACTCCTGGCGTGCAGGGCTCTCCAGCTCGCCTCAAACCACTTCAGTGTGTGAGTACAACCATTACTCCTAGGACTAAAGGTGGCCCAAAGTCAGAGCAGGAGATGGAAATGGAGAAGTCAAGGGGGACCTAAGTATGCTGTTTCAGTTAATCCAGAGGTTCAGAGTGTTTCCTGTTTCCCAGGTGGTCTGCAGGGAGACCTGTGCTCGCTGCACCGTCAGCACAACTGCTCGAGGAACTGGAGTGCTGGGAAAACTACAAACCCAGGTTTGCAGATGAAGAAAACAGCCAGAAACACAGAGGAAACCAAGAGGGTGGAAGAAAAGGAGGCCAGGAAACCAGGAAAAACTCCAGCCCATGGTGTTATACAGCTCAAGAAAGGAGCAGAGTGGAGAAGGGCCCCAGTGCTGTCTGATGGGATGAGCCACAAGGAGGACAAATGGGACAGGGTTATTTCCATCTCCCTCTCTGCTGTCCTTTTATTTCCCAACAGAGATTGACAGGAAAGAGTGGAAAGCTGAGGGAAACACTCCCAGGCAGGCAAACCCACACTGCTAAAATGAACTGCCATTCTCCAGCTATTTCCAGTACTGTGACAAATGTGCCCAGGACAGATTGTTGGGTTTTAACTTTTGAGTTACATGGATGTTGAAAGGGGTCTGTCTCTTCTCCAGCACCTGAAGTCACCACCATTAGCCACTGATCTCCCTGTTCCACTCCAAAATCATTTGACTTACCTCTGGCAACTGAGGCTGGGGACAATGGAAGGATTTCTGCAACTATCTAATGATCTGAAAAGAGCAGAAAGGCAGCAGGAGTAGCCTCTACATCGGGACAGCTTCAAACAGCCAAGGTCCAGGGAGCCCAGGCATTGCCAGAGTCAGGGTAAAATTCAGGTTGCTCCCTGATTGGTACTTTCTATACATGTGGAATTTGCATGTGGGCAGGAAAATCCACCTTATTTCAAATACTAAGGCAAAGGCTAATTTAAATTCTTTTTGTTCAGTAGTATGGAACAGTAATAAATCTGGGAAAGCACTGGAAAGAAGTTTAAGAGGACATACAAATTGCAGTCACACATCAGCAATTAGGAATCCCAGGAAGGAGAAAGCACCTGTCTTGGTCTTTATTGAATATTATTCTCAATTAGAATATTCATCATGCACACAAGACAATTCCTTCATTCCAACTTCCATAGACATGTCCAAATTACATCATATCCGCAGAACAGAGGGAAGGAAGTTATCTTAATCTATCTCTGAATAAAGCATTATTGAAACTCTCAATGGTCCTGCCTGAAGCTCACTGAGGTGCAGAGCCCTGGCAGATGCTGCACAGAAATACAACTGCCTGGGTGAGCCTCCCAAAACAGCTTGTAAGAAAATGATCCCATTAAGGCTGAGGCTTCCCAAGCAGCTTCCCAAGGCTGGCAGGAGGCTTGGAGGGGAACATGTACTGCACAGCAGCTGGACTCCAAGGATGCTGCTGCCCATGGGGAGGGCAGTTCCACCTGGACACTGTCCAGGTGTGTCAGGCAAAGGAAAGCAGCTACAAATTCCTGCTGCCTGGAACCAAAGATGTGAGCATTCCTTGCCTGGAAAGCCACGCTCTGGACAGAGCATGTGCTGTTGTCTGGGAGATTTGTTAAATCTGAGGTTATTCTTTGCCTGGGGCTACCCCTGTGCATGGCCAGCCCTGGGAGCAGAGCTTCAGTTCAGAACCTTCCTACCCCTGTCCCTTGTCCCTTCCCAGCGATGCCAGCCAGACAGCCAGGTGTTTTCTAACAACAGATCATACATTTCAGACCAGAGGGATCCTCACGTTCGTCTGGCCTCTGGTAAGTAGGAGAACAGACCTGAGGGCTTTTCTGTCTCCATTCCTGATACAAATCCCATGTCTCTGCTTGAAGTTTTGACAGGACTCCTTTGTAATGAAGGCTGGAAACCCCCAGGATCAAAGCTGCATTGCCATGGCAGTGGTGTTCATCCCTGGGTCGATAAACCCAAATCCCACAGAGGGGACAGTGCTTGGAGAAGGTCCCCATCCTGTCTGTGGGGATGTGACTGTGCAGACACATGGAACACGTGGTTGTGAGAGGTCAGAGCTCCCAGCTTGGTCCTACACTGGCTCACAGAGAAGTCACATTGGCCAAAATATCAGATTTAGGATAAAAAAGTAAAGCTGAGGCAATGTGCATCTCCTGGGTCCCTTTGAACCATCACCTCTCACTGCCACTCATCAGATTTCTTCAGAAATAAAAGGTATTGAGAAAAATCAATGGTAATTCATTGTATCCCATGATTTTTAAAGGCAATTAAGGCAAAGACAAGGTAAGAGGTTAGCAAAATCTCTCATTCTTTAATATATTGTATTTTCTCATTAATTCCTTCATCTTGTGACAAATTCTCCCAGGCAGAGGGCCAGGTAATGCCTGAGCACCAGCCATGTCCTGTGCTTCCCAGCTGCTCTGGGGAGCTATGGGGGTCCATGGGGGACCTCCTCCAGCCCCTCAGCTTGTCCTCTGCACAAGGAGAGGAAGGGCTTTTCCTGCAGCAAACACGGGGTCTGGGCAGACAAAGCTTCCCCAGGGCACAAGACCTAAAAGCAGCAGCAAAATATCCCTGTGCAAAAATAAGTCAATGCTCCCCTGCTCTGTCCCTGCTCATTTGCACCAGAGTTAATAACTAAATTACTGCTAATTAGGGATACTATGAATGAGAACACATCGCGCTTCTGCTAATCGCCAGTGTTTCTGTGTAATGTCTGGAAAATCAGAATTATTAATGAAGAAGTTATTTTGGAATTCTGAGTTTAATTCTGCAAATTCTGGATAATGGCAGTCTGGTTTGCCAGCTAATTTTCACATCATAACATCAAAATCCCTTAATTAATAGTGAACTAATTAGAAAACACTAACTTCAAGACAGCAGGAAAAGTTCTTTCCATAAGGAGAGTTGGGTTAGAGCGAGGCAGCACAAGCTGAAGGGGTGGGTGGGGAAGGGCAAGGAGTGGGTGGGGATGGGCGAGAGGAAATTCTCAGTCTGCTTTTGAGCAAGTTTCAAACCAATTCTCTCTGAATGACTCTCCTTGGAAGAGCTGGGAAGTGTCTCCTTCCCTCCTTCTGTAGCCCTGGGAAAGGCAGATGCAACGTTAACAACCTAAATATTTACCTGCTTCGTTTTGTTTCCTAGTTATTAGGAATATTTTCCATCACTCCGCCTATCTAAACAGAGTTTCCCCCCCAAAAAAGCAAATATGATGGCTCTTCATTTTACAGAAATTTATTACTATGGAGGAAAAATGCTACTGTATTCCAAACACTGGCAAGAAAGCCAGGAGGCTCCACTCCTGCCAGCTTTTAATAAGATACACATTGGAGCTGTGTGTTGCTCACAAGTTGCATGTTTATTTAAACAAGAGTTTCCAAGTGTTTAGGGACAGAGGTTGCTACAACAAGTTCTTATCATCAAACACAATGGTGCTGAAACCTTCAGGAAGGAGAGTTACAAATGGAGTAACTCTGCAGAATAAATCACTGATAAATTTTCAGCACAAGTAGTTTTAAGGCAAGATAGAATATTGTGGATCCTGAGCCTCCGAATGGATGTGCTCACTCCTCAGATGGTTTGGGACCTATTATGAGATGAAATGATTTATTTAAGGATCTCAAATCCCTTAAATAAATCTTTCTTTTTGCCTCTGAATTACATATTTTTCTTGCAGAGCCAGAGATTTGACACTTTCTTGAGGTAATTCTGCAAGGCCAGGATCACCCAGACCTTCCCACTCTCCTGATGACAGAATGTTCTTCCATGACTTCCAAAAAAACAAAGCAAAGTGTGCTCAGGGGCTGCCTCTCACCTTCAGTGGTGATGATAAATTGAGCTTCTTAGCTGGGTTGTACTGGGGACATTGTCACCCACAACATAAAACACTCCTGGCAGTACAGCTGCTGCAGGGATGCCACTGAGGCCACGGGGTCATGCTTGGAAAACGTCCCTCTGCAGAGCCCATCCAAGCTTTGCCTACCTGTGCTGGATGTGGGGAGAGGGTCACACACAGGCCAGTCACTATTTTGGCTTTAATCCCTCAGCAATGGAGGGACCCATGCACAGGGTGCTGGCTCTGTGCAGGTCCTGCACAGGGATCTCCAGCTGCTGTCCTCTTGGGCTTTCCCCTGAACACTGGGATCTCTGCATGGGAGCTGGCACAGGGCTGGGCACACACCCTGGACCCTGTGCCCAGTTCCAGCACTGCTGGGATCTCTGCATGTCCCCAGAGCATCCCTGGGATCTCTGCATGTCCCCACAGCACTGCTGGGATCTCTGCATGTCCCCACAGCATCCCTGGGATCTCTGCATGTCCCCAGTGCATCCCTGGGATCTCTTCATGTCCCCACAGCACCCCTGGGATCTCTGCATGTCCCCAGAGCATCCCTGAGGTCTCTGCATGTCCCCAGAGCACTGCTGGGATCTCTGCATGTCCCCACAGCATTGCTGGGATCTCTGCATGTCCTCAGAGCACTGCTGGGATCTCTGCATGTCCCCACAGCATCCCTGGGATCTCTGCATGTCCCCAGAGCACTGCTGGGATCTCTGCATGTCCCCACAGCACTGCTGGGATCTCTGCATGTCCCCACAGCATCCCTGGGATCTCTGCATGTCCCCAGAGCACCCCTGGGATCTCTGCATGTCCCCAGAGCATCCCTGAGGTCTCTGCATGTCCCCAGAGCACTGCTGGGATCTCTGCATGTCCCCACAGCACTGCTGGGATCTCTGCATGTCCCCACAGCATCCCTGAGGTCTCTGCATGTCCCCACAGCACTGCTGGGATCTCTGCATGTCCCCACAGCATCCCTGGGATCTCTGCATGTCCCCAGTGCATCCCTGGGATCTCTTCATGTCCCCACAGCACTGCTGGGATCTCTGCATGTCCCCACAGCACTGCTGGGAGCTGGCACAGGCTGGGCACACCCCGAGCCCCAGCAGTGCTGGCTGCTGGAGCACCCACAGGGCTCAGCACCCCTGGGGCTGGCACTGCTGCGAGACCTCAAGCCCAGGGCAGAGGTGGGAGCGTGGCCGTGCCTGGGACCAGCCCTGGCCCTGAGGCAGGAGTGGTGAAGGGTCGGGTTTAATGAGACCTGGAAGCTGCAGGAGCCGCACGCTGGTCCCGCGGGCTCGCTGCCAGGAAATGAGCAAATGTCACAGGAGATGGGCTCTCAGCCTCCTGAGTGTCAGCAGAGAGCTCACAGACATGAATCCCTCAGCTCTGGGCTCTAAACACACCCAAATGTGCCCTGCACACCCACAGCACCAGACACATACAGCACACTCAAACCAAAGTGAGGAATAAAGTCCATCCTGCTCTCCCTGGCCTATTCTTGACACCCCAGAGATGGAATGGTTTAATTAACTTCACTCTTACTAATCTTAGCCAGGCTCTGAACGTGATGGACACTTACTGCATCAAAGCTGGATGGGAATGCAGGCTCCAAGCTGGCCCCACTGAGCCTTCATCACTTCTCCCAGTCCATAAACTGGGGGCCACATCCAGCCCTCGGCTCCAGGCCGGCTGCTGGGAGCCAGAGGAGGAAGATAAGCAATCCTCTGCTGCAGTGCCACTGAAAACTGCTGGGCTCGGTAAATAAAAGGAGTCTCTAAATATTATTTTTGGTAGGGATTTTCATCTGAAAAAGTAAAATGCCATAAATCAGGCACAATGCTACAATCAGCACATACTTGTGACTAAATGCATCCTGTAGCACATTTCAGCATAAATTACAGCCATTTGATTTAGACTTCTCTGCACAAAGCCATATTATTTAAATTCAGCCAGAATTGAGTCCACTCACATTGCTATACACTTATAAAACATAGTCATGATTATTGTCATAAACTTCTGCAAACTGGCTGTTGAGTTACTTTGCCACATCATCATCTATAGTAAACAAGACTTATTTTACATTTTTCTCTCCTTTCCTGACAATCTGCCACAAAACATTCCACAGAATTGAGGCTAAAGTTGTGGCCAGATTCCCACAGCACATGTGCAGCAGTACCTGTACCCTGGGGAGGACAGAAAAACCCGTGTGCTGCCAGAATCATGGAATCATTAAGGCTGGAAAAAACCTCCAGGATCAAGCTTTAAGCTCCTGTGCAGGACTCTGTGCAAAGCTCCCCATGCCCACTCCTAGCAGGTAGGCAGGAGAGGAAAATCAAGTGGAAAGGGAGGCTGTGGGGTGTATTCCAGGGCAGCACTTCAGGAGGGTGTCTCAGCAGTGTGAAGCTGTCACAGCAGGAGTGTCCCTGTGTCCTGCTCACCTCCAGGGAAAGCAGTGACCCACAGCACACTCCTGGGGCAAAGGGCTGGGCTTGGAGCACCAGCTGGCTCCTTTTGGTTCCAAAGCATTCCCTCCAGATGCAGAGCTTTTGATTTGGGAATCATTTTTTGTTCTCTGTGCAGAACCTACAAGCTCATCCCTAGAAATGGTGCAGGTAGGAGTGAGACATGGAGAATGCTGCAGTTTTGAAGTTTTCCAGGTTCATCAAAGAAAGTCAGAGTGGCTGGCCTGAATAACAAGTCCCATAACTATAAAACTGTCCAGTGCCCCTTTCCCTGCTGTGATGGCAGCATTCCTCCCCAGCCTGGGGGGACCACTCACTCACTAGCTGGCTTGTCTGGCTAAATTAATGTTTTACATTTCTTGTCTAGTTTGCAAACTTTTAAAAAATTAATCCCATCATTTCAACAAGTGTAACAACTAAATTATCATCTTTACATGATTAAAGTCTCTGCTGCGTCTTTTCTTGGCAAACATTACATGCCCATAATTTTACTAAATGTAATAAACCAACCATAGAACTATTAATTTTAGCATGGTATTCATGACAATTAGAAACGCATGAACCTTAAAATTATAAAAACTGAAATGAATACTAAAATAGCACGAAACACAAGAATCCAGCTCCTCAAACCAGGGAAATGCATATTATTGTCCATTTCAAGAGACAGCCCCAGCACCACCTGAGATACCACGGGCTGGAACTGGGCAGGGGTGGCACCCAGTGGGAGAAAACTTTCACCAGGACCTGGTGGGATGGGGGAATAGCACCAACAGCACAGTGCCCCCACAGCAGCTCAGCTGTGGATGGGCTGCAGGGATGTACACACTCTGAAACCTCCTGACCCACCATGAGGATCCCCACTTCTCCCACTGCTGGGCTGGCAGCTCTCCTGTCCTCAGGGGCTCTGGCCAGAGGAGCCCCCAGCTGCACTCCAGTTGCCCCTGACCACGAGCTGAGAGTTCCACTGCTTCCAAAGTGCTGGAAATTATCCCTTTTAACTCACATGGGAATCACATGAGTGAGAAGCTCCTTTTCTTCACTTTCAACAGCTGAACTTTTTCTTTTTTTACAAAAAGAAAAAAAAAAAAAGAAAAAAAAAAAAAAAAAAGAAAAGAAAAAGCAAAAAACTAGACACTGAGTATTTGATCCCAAGCCAAAAACAACCTTTGGTATCAAGGCATTCCTGAGCTGCTTTGTTTATAGATACCAAAATACACACACACTGCTGCAACCACATAGAGCACAAACTGCTTCCACCACACAGCCCAGGGCACAAATCACACACTCGGGCCACAAACACCCAGGGCCAGCAGCCAGACTGGGGCTGGTGGCCACAGCAGAGCCCAGCCCAGCCCTGCCACTCGCCCTGCTGTGTCCTAGTTTGCAGAATTCCTGACGGACTGGACGGTTCTGCGTTTCCTTTTCCATTAGTGCTGATTGCCAAAATATTTGTGCAGTGATGGAATTTGCCTGCCAGAACTAGAGCAGGAGGAGGGAGCTCTGTTTTCGTCTGACCTCGAGTCAGGAGAGGTTCTGGGTCCCCGGCTAAAACTACTGGAGCTGAGCTCTGGCTGGAGCCCAGAGCTCCTCCTGGGACGAGCCCGGGCGGGCTCTGCCTGCCCTGCACTGGGAAGGGTGGGAGGGCTCCTGCCTCCGACAGGACACAGCAGCCCAACCCAAAGAAGGAACCGGAATGTTTCCACTTCGCCTGAGCGCGCTAGGAAACTTTTGGAGAGACTATTTTAGCAAAAATATGCTAAATGCCTCCAGATCGATGCCCGTGAGTAGGAAAAATCAAATAGCTTTGCCATCATAAACAGCAGAAGGATGGCAACCAGAGGAGTCCAGCAAGCAGTGGGACAAACAGGAAAGAGTTGGAAATTTCCAGGGCATTGTTTGAAACGCAAGACAGAACATTCTGATCTACTTTTACTGTTTTGATGTTACATTTTATGTTTTAAAACACTCCATGCCTTTACAGAAACACTGCAAAGATGTCAAAAGAATTCAAATACACCAACTGCTCTTTACTTGGCTCTCCTTAGTCATTGCTGATTAGCAACATTTCCATCAGAATGGAGACAAGACATTTAAGGACAGCCACATGGTGCCACTTTGGTTGTCACTTGGCCCACAGGGAGCACAGGGGAGGTCTCCTCCTCTCACAGAAAGTTGGGCAGCTCCCAGCTCCAGCATTGTTTCACCCCAGGTTTAGGGCAGGTACCCCTTAAGACAGCAGCAACATGCCAGGGCACAGCTTTCTGTTGATGAGAGCAAGCAAGGACTTCCCAACAAGTGGTGACTCATAGAAGGGGCATGGAGAGATCAGCTGTCACCAGCACACTGGGAAGAGACAGCACAGGCTGTCCATACTGGGGATGAGGAGCATCAGAGATAAGGGACAAGAGCACTTTTCAAGGCTTGAGCAGCCACCCCACAGGAGGGATGAGCCACACTAGCCCAGCCTGTGGCCCTGCACAGGGGAATGGTGACAGTGCTGTGGCAGCAGCATCCCAACCATCCCTGTGAGCACAGCAGCTGCCAGGCCCAGGCTCACACATAAAATCCCACGCCCAGCACCCCTGCCCAGGGCTCTGTGTCCCTTCCCTGCTGGGCACAGCTCAGCTGGTGCCCTGGTAAGGCTCTGAGCCTTCCAGGGCTGCAGGTCTGAGGACACCACGGGTCACGGCTCTGCTGCAAACATGTGTCCTTGTGATGATCTTGGCAACAGAAATGGCCTAAATATTTGTTCAAGAGCAGTGAGTGTCTGTGTGTGTCAGGCACAGAGAGACTTTTCTTGTGCGTCTGCTCAGCCATTTACCCTGCTTTGTTGCTGCCAGTTGGAAGCTGTGCTCCAAGGCCTGCAGAGCAGGATGGATTCCCAGCCAGGCACAGGAGCATCATGCTGAGCCCAGGCTCTCAGACTCAGGCTCACATCTCTCCCCATGTGTACACAAGTGGCACAGCAGGTTCTCACCCTCAGCTCCAGGCCATGGCTCCCCACAGCCCCACACTGCCCATGCCCTCCCCTGGGCAGCTCTTACTGCCCCTTCCACAAGGGACAAATTCATGTTTCTGGGGCAGAGCACTCCTGGCGTTCTGGCTGAGCCATTCCCATGCTCCCTGCACTTTCAGGACACAAGCTTCACTCTCCTGGCTCAGATTTTAAGTAAGCTAGAATTTCTCTGAGACAAACCCTTACAGGAGGCAGATCAGATTTGTTCATCTATCCAGTTAGACAGTCAGATATTACACCTCCAGGAATGTGCTCCACTGGCTTAGCACCTGGTTTAGAAGAAAGGTGGCAGAGTGCAGAAAACCTTCTAATAAGGTCACAGCACATGTCCCACCTCCTCAGGCTGAAGAACAGGAGGCCAGAAAAGCAGAGGTAGCAGATGAGTCCATTTACAAGGCATCTCCTCACAACAGGCTGTTCCCAGCTTTCCTTACACTGAGGGAAAACAGGTTTTTCAGAGATGCAGCCCCAAAGTCAACATCTCCCCAACAGCAGCCAAGGCTCTCCCTTTGAACAGCTGCTGATGGAGCAGCATCCCCTGCAGCCAGTGCAGGCCAGGGGGGCAGTGGGCAGCTGGAGCCAGGCAGGACGTGACCATCATTTGTACATTTTGCACTATGGAGAGTTTTACATTTTATTGTCTTATTTTTTATTGTCTAAGCCCTTCAAAAAGATATTGGAGCTGTCAAATCTAAAGTCTCCTGATGATAAGCATGCTCTGTAGAGGAGGTCCTGAGGCATTACTGTGAGAAATGCCTTGGGAGCTGCTGGGGCTGAGGGTCAGCCCTGTCCCTGGTCCCTCTATGGGGCTGCACTCAACAATTAGTCTCTAGTGAAAATCAGCCACAGAAGTTCAGAATTTTTTTTTTCTTCCATTTCCACAGATCACCTTCTGCTCCAAACATGGAAACCATATGGCAGACAGGTCCTTTCCCCTGCCAAGAAATTCCTTCTTGATGAGATCCCTGTAGCTATCGCTGAGGCTACATGGGCTTCCAGCAAGGGAGTTCACTTTCTGCATCAGACAAACCCTCCAAGCAGCCCAGGGAGGAAGAGCAGGGTTTGAGGGGCCAGAATTCATGCTGTGGCTGTTGCCTGTTGAGAGTAATTGCCCTCAGAGGGAATATTGTCATGCTTGGATTTTCCTCTCTGTCCCTCCAGCTGAAGCCAGCCTCGCTCCACTCTGCTGCAAGCAGCAAGGCACAGCTCAGATGGGGGCTGGAATCTGGCTGCAGACCCTCCTCTCCATCCAAGGGGCACAGGGGGAGCACACAGAGAAACACAAATGGTGAGTGTTTCACCCACAAACATGGCCCAGGCTTGGGAAGGGCTAGGAATTACACCATTGCTGACAGGCAAAGGAGTCACAGAGGTTTGGTGAGGAATAAAATCCAAAATTCAGCCCCATGTTGGGAAACTTCATTTTAAAACTGTACAAGTCCATGGCACAGCCCAAGACGGGGAGCAACAACAGCAAGGCAGGGGGAGGTTTACATCAAACCCCAGAGTCCTGGTGTCAGCTGAAATCCCCCCACTCCTGCTGCTGGCTCAGAGCTTTGAGGGAGCATCCCATCCACAGGGACTCATTTCTGGGGGGTTACCTTGCATTCAGCTCTGTGGGGATGCATCACATTGGCTTGTGACCCTTGAACCAGGAGAGTCACAGCTCTGCCCTCACTGCTGACACCACCCATCTCCATGTCATCTGCAGGTACTACCAGCAAAGGTTTTTATCATCATTGTTGTTAAATCACACATTAAATCATGTCAGAATGTTCCTTAGGAACACCACAGGGAGCAACGCTGCCATTACTGACCAGACTTTGAAATCTGTCATTAAGCCAATTTTTAATCCACATAATATGTGCTATTAGCTACAGGTTCTCTGGGCAAAATGTCAAACATCTTCAAAAAAATTGAAATACACAGCACCAACTGTGCTACGCTTCCTAACCGGGCCCAAAATTTGATCATACTGGACTCTTCATATGTTTTCTCCCAGCAGGAGCTGCCTGTCCCTGCTCCACACAGCACTGCCAGATCAGCAAGGGAAAGTGCAAAAGATGTCTGGCCATTGCTGTAGTTAACTGCTTGTTCCTGCAAGCAACTCCTGAGTTTCTGCTCCTGGGCTGCCCTCTACTTCCAGAGCAGAATCTCCCAGGCACACTCAGTCACTCCAGTGCTCCACTCCAACATAGCACAGTGTAAAACAGCCCCAGAAAACTGCAGGGAGAACCTGCCAGCAGCCAGACCCCCAATAAAATACACGGCAGCACAGCGATCCCTGCACAAACTCAGTGAGTGTGCCATGAAATTCCAATTATTAGTCAATCACTGGGGATCAATAGTGTTGCCAAGCTCCTGTGGCTTTTGGGCAGTGGCTGCTGGGTCAGGAATTGTCAGATGGGTCAGGAACTGTCAGGAACAAGTCCAGGAGAGAGGGCAAGTGCTGGGCAAACAGCAGGCAGTGTGCTGGGAGATGCTGTGCCACTGCAGCAGACACAGGACCCTCAGGGGACCCTGTGTCAAAGGCAGCAGCCCCTGAGCAGCAGAAACCTTTCTGGCCCTCAGTGCAACCCCAGCTCATTCCCTCAGGCACACCTGGACCCTGGGTGCCACTCAGACACTTCTGCTGGCCCAGATCAAAATCAAATCCAAGATGGATCCCAGTCACGAGTTTTTACACTTTTATGAGTTTTGGTTCATCTACATCTTGGGGTCAATTGTCAAACCACAGTCCCAGCCCATGAAGTCTCAGCCCCCTGCCTTGCCCTTTTCCTTCACCATTCCTTATGCTTTTTGGGTACCAGTTGTCCTCGATTCTCTAGCTAGGAAGGGATTGCTTTGTCCAACTACCCTGTGAAGAGAACTTATTAACACCTAACTCGAAGTCCAGAGTTACACACTAAGCAGCAGAGAATCTGAGAAATATAAAAGCTAAACCCCAAGGCACCAATGATGCTCAGCCTAACCTTAGCCCAGCTGATGATTCTGGCAGATGGTATGAGCCAGCTGAGGCTGTTTTTGTGGGGTGCTGTGCCAGTGACCACAGCGCAGGGCACAGCCCCATCCTGGCTCTCCAGCGTGGACCGGCAGGGCCACATTTGCTGAAGAGCTGGGAAGAAAAAAAAAAAAAATCAATGAGCACGGTGCAGTCAAAACAGATTCTGGCAGAGTCTAGGCCATCCTGAAGTGAATATTACTTGGGACTAAATTGTTTTCCTTATCTAGCAGTTTGTCCTAAGGAGCTGGACTTAGCCTCCCAGCGAACCCAATAAGTCTTTCAGTTTGACTGGAAACTCCACATTTTTCCTTTTTAGAAAAATGTCACAGACATTCCTCTGTTTCATTACTCTCCACTGCTTCTCCTTTCCTTCCCATTAAAGCCCTGGCGAGAGGAGGCCAAGCTGAGCGCCAGTGCAGGGCTGGACACAGGCCCAGACTGTCTGGACGTGGCTCAACAGTGGAAAGACCTATTGTTTTCCTTGGCAGGCGACTGGTATTTTTCCTTATGCCCAGAAAGGCTGCGCCAATTTACAGCCCATGACCTGTGGAGGGGGAGAAAGAGCCAGACTCGAGTCCCACCCTTTTCCCCCTCCAATAATCTCAGTCTGTGGAGGCACCTCACACCCTCCCGCTGGGCAGGGACCAGCGCCCTGAAAATTAATTCCTGTAGCCAGGGCAGCAGTCCTTCCCCCCAGGTATCCTGTGCCCCTCACTCAGGTTTATCACACAGCCAGGATCTGATTCTGAATATAACCCCAGGGAGTGGGGAGCCTCCCTTGCTCCAGAGCAGCCTCCCAAGCCCTTCCCATGCTCGCAGGGCTGTCCCAGGGGATGGCTGGCACATCCTGCTCCTGCCTGGACAGAAATCCCACCAGCACAGCCCCCCTGATGCTATCTCAGTACTTCCAGCACCGGGGCAAGCAGGAAGCACAGGGCTGTGGGAAAACTAAACAAGGAAGTTTGACGAGGTTTCTCACACCACTGAGTAGGTTTGGTCCCTTCTCACTGAAAAAGCACTGGGCACAAGTTCAGGTCAGGACTTGCCTTATCATGAATTGTTTCTCCTGGGCCTCAATGCCATCAGCAGCTTCCACCATCCTGCTCCTGGCACCATCCCCAGAGCACGGCACAGGGGCCTGGATTGTACTCCCTGTATTTAGGCAGGGAAGGAGCCATAAGCACACACGTGCTGAGTCTGCTGATAGCTGAAATCTCTCCTAGGGAAGCTCCTTCTGGGGCATAAGAATGGGGAAAACTCAATATTTCATCAAGGGTTTGGTCCCTAGACTTGTCTGGTTCCAAGACTTTCCCCACCTCAACTCCTGAATCCCCATTTACCTCCCTAAGACAAGAATCACTGCAGATTTAGAAAACTGAAATCCTGCACTGAAGCAGCAGATCTCCCCAGGCTGGGGGAGGTTTCCAGTCCTGCTCTTTCATCCATCAGGATAATGCTCAAAAAAGGAAAAAACAAAAGAGTAAAGCAGAAGGTTTGCTCAGTGCATACATCCTTCCAACTTTTCATATTAATTACTCCTCTTGGCTCCCAGACCTCCACTTGCCAAACACTCTGCCCTACCAGCCAGGCTGTTCTGTGGCAGACAAAAGTCCCACAAGCCCAAATGGCCTTTTTCCACTGCTCTTCACACTGTCTTGGTTTGAAGGGGACGTGTGACCCCCAACTAAGCCCTGCTATCTGCACCAGTTCCTGGCCCCAGACTCTCCCGTGGCCTCAGCTCACACCTTGGGGCCACCCAGATTGTGCAGGGTGCCCAGCATGGCAGGGAGCATCACAGTGCCCACTGTGCCAGCAGGGCTGTGGGCACAGAGAGCTTGGGTTTGGGCTGTGACCCAGAGCAGTCTGGCTCACCCCAGCCAGAGCCCAAGGACACGAGACCACTCACCCCACACAAGGGACAGGACATTCCTGCTGCCCTTGGGTGTTCTCAGGAGCCAGGCAGAGCTCTGAGGCTTTGGTGGTTCCAAACCCCACCTGATCCACTGCCCAACCCAGTCCTCTGCAGCTGAAGGCCCCAGTCCTTGGGGAGCTCTTGGAGAGCACTTCCCACCACCTGAAGGCAAATGTGGCAGATCTTTGAACTTAGCAAGATGCTTGCAGATACTTAGCAAGATGATGACAACGAACATTAATTATAGACCAGATTATGTACTTTATCCAGCATGTTTCTGCAAACCCCCCAAATGTCCTCAGACAGAGACCTCCATGAGCAGATATGGATGGAAAGGGAGGAAAGCCAAGCGACAACCGGGCTAATCAGAAAGGAAATGGCCTTTGTCACTTGGCCAAGTCAAACTCAGATTGTCTCTTGGATTTAAAGTGCTGCTGAAGCAAGAAAGCTCTTTAAGAGCACACACAATTGTTGTCCAGCAAATAGAATGGTGCCAGTTTTTTCCTCAGTTTTGGAAAGGACATGCAGGATGCAATACAGGGCCATCACCAGGGGTCACAGAGTGGTGATTCAGTGTTTGGGCACCCAGCAGAAAACTCATTTGTCACCTCTGTTAATTGTAGATCCCTCCAAAGGCTCCCAAGCTCACAGTCCCCCACACCCTGCCATGCACTCTGGGCAAGGCAGGACACCCCAGCAGAACCACAGGGCATTCTTAGGGATTGCAATCCCCCCCATTTCACCCCTGCAGTCCTTTCAGAGTGGATTATTCATCTTTCTGGACTCTCCATCACACCTCACAGCAGCAGGACTGCAAAGCTGCTGCTGGCATTTCCATCTGTATTATTACTGGCTGGGAACACAGCTTCCAGTCTGGCCCCTGCCCCTGCCTGTGACTCCTGAGGCGAGGCTCCTGCTGGGACTGCTCCAGCTGCAGTGCAGAAAATGCTTTGCAGGGATTGTTTTCACAAACCTTTCTATTGCCAGCTATTTTGATACCACGAGTCATCCCTGCCATGGGGAGGAGAGACCTCCCCTCCCCTCCAAAGGATATCCATGCTTTGTCAGGAGGCTGCTGGGTGCCAGAGCAGAGCTCATGGAAAGGGAGTCAAGGGCTGCCCCTTTAATCAGGGTGGTCCTTCCTGACTCCTTTTCAAAGCATTTTCCAAGGAAACTGGATGCATTGGCAGCAATCTGGACAACTCATAAAATAAATTTCACTGGCTTTGGAGGCAGACAACTCCACAAGATGGAAGGTGTCAGGCATTTCTTGTCCTGGCAGCAAGCTTCCATCAAATGATTCTGTTCTGCCTATGAGGTATGGATGTCCCTGGAGGAGTCGGGGACACTTTCACCTGCACGTCCCAAATCTGTCACCGCTACTGCAGCTGGAATTACATCTCCAGACCTTTGGTAGCCCAAAAGCTGCTCAGAGGACCCTGCTGCCCAGCCAGCCTCATGGGTGGGAAACAGGATGCTGCACCTTGGAGGAGTCAGGATCATCCTCATCCAGGCTCTCCTAGAAGATGTGGAGTTGAGTGATCAGGGCTGGGCAGGAGTGGATGAAGGGATCTGGTCTAGAGCAATGACAGGATAACACATTTTGACACAAGGAGAGAAAAAGCCCCTTGTTTTCCAGGTTTCCAGCTCCAGCCTTTTTGAGGGCAGAGCCAGGAGCCCACCCCCCTGTATCTCAGGGTGCCAGTGCCCAGAAGGCCTCCCAGGGGTCAGGGTGGTCACAGCACAGTGTTTCTCCCCAGGGGAGCACTCTGCTCAGCACAGAACAACTTGAGTCAGGGACCACAGCGTGCCACATCCTGCTGCCTGTACCCACAGGGCAGGAGGAAACCAGGCAGCTCCTGACCCACCAGGCACCTGGAGCAGCCTTCCCACGAGCTCCCTCAACCCCTGCCAAGGGAGGGTTTTTGGGGCTGGGAGGGGAGCACCTCATCCCGCTGAAACACGCCTGGCAGGGCTGGGGGAGCGTGACTAATCCTGCAGCGGCGCTGGGAACGCGAGCGGCACCGAACGCCCCGGCAGCAGCCAGTGTGAGCACGCTGCTGGGCTGGGATTGCTTCAGAAACGGGATCAATAACGAAGTGGCAGCTCAGCCAGGGCACCAGGTAACCCCAGCCTCACAGACAGCTCATGCTCTGCCTGCAGTGCTCTGCCCTGCAGCTCATTCTCCAGACACCCCGAGGGCGCAGGGCTGAACCAGCAATCCCAACCACTGCGGACACCGAGGGAGCTGCTGCTGGGCCAGGGATTTCATCCCTTTGGAAAAGGCAACATGAGTTTTATTTCACCCACCAGATGGGCACTGCACAGTTCCATGGGGTGAGACCCTCATGGGAGAGCATCCCAAAGGGATGAGCTGCTCCATGGGGATACATCTGCTACAAAGCAGGCTGGCTGCTGGGGACAGACGTGTCCATTGCCTCACAATCCAACTCTCCTGATCATCACACCCAAGCTAGGTCTCTCTCAGGAACAAAGGATCTTTCCACTTGCCTATGGGCAGGCAGAGGTTTTGTGTCTGAGTGTTCTGGGAGGTCAGCTGCGGCTTTCAGAACAACAGCTACCACAAAGAGATGTTGTGAGTATATTCATATGCAAGCAAAGGAAAACAAAACATGATTTTCAACAACACAGGTAAAATAATATTCCAGCTACAGCTAATTAAACCCCTGAAAGAATGTCAAAGGGAGGGGTGTTTTTCCAAGGTCTTTTTCCTTTGATTTACAGTGTGCATTGGGATTTCACCCCATCTTTGTCATATGCTGCACCACCTTCTCCCTCTCATGATTTCAACTTGTCCTGCACATCCCAGATGTGCAACCGCAGCATCTGGGGGAAACGGTGACAAGGGTGAACTCAGCCACCAGCCAGAGACTGCCAGGTAATGGCTGTGGACACCAGTGTGACCCTGGGCAGTCACACAGCTGGGGAAGTCACAGGTGATGGGGCAGACATGGCTGGGACAGGAACCAGCACCTCCTGCCCAGCTCCTGCAGCCCTGCTCAGCAGCTCACACACACTCCCAGGGGAAGACTGAACCAATTGACATAGAGAAACTACAAGGGCTCAGTGGAAATGATTTGTTACCAATTAAAGAGGAAGTCAATTAAGGCAATCGGTACAGGTTAAAGAAAAGATGGCCTAAGAAATACCTAATTGACAGGAAAAAAATAATACAGAGAGCCACCTTGCAGCAGCCCTGCATTAACCAGAGACACCAGGGATGCTGTGAGGTTTCAAGAGTTCATTGCATTTATGATCAGGAGAACAGAACTCCAAAGGCTTCTGTCCAGATGAAAGGCTGAGGGAAAGATACTGCAAATCATCAGTGAACTTTCGACTGCTTTAATCCTCCTCTGTTCTCCCATTCACTGTGTCAGCAATATCTGGAATCCAACACTCACAGATGTGTTTTCACACACAAGTGATGTGTAACAACTTCCACTTTCTAAAAAACATCACCTATCGTTAGAATTCCAGATGTGCACTTTTATCCAGCCCAGGAAAGCCCCAAGCTAAAAATATTTGGAGGCTGGAAATATCCTCTGACATCAATCATCGTGAGCTTACTGGAGGATACAGGAGCCATAGAGGCACAGGTGACCCCAGGAAATGACAGGGTAAGGGCCAAAGAATCTAAACAGCAGAGACAAAAGCAGAGGTGGTGCTGAGGAGAGACATCCTGGCTGCTCCAAGGGGGCTGAGCTGCAAGGAAGTGCTGGGGAGCCCACAATGGCTCCTGGTGATTGTGGGACCAGGACATTGCAGGGGCTTCCAGGACCAGAGATCTCTGGAGCCAAGGACTGAAGCTTGGCACAGGCAGGAAAGCAAAGTGAGCCCTCCTGGTGCTGCTCAGCTTTGGTCCAGGGTGGCAATACTGCCCATGAACAAGGAGTACCCATCACCAACACTGCATCCACCCCTCCAGTAGCACACTGCCTCTGTCCCACCAGCACAGGGCCAGGCTCTAGTGACCAGTAGAAGCATTTGCACCTCCCTAAATGCTGTGTGGTTGCACCTTGATCTCCCCTGTGACCTCTACAAACCATCTGCTGAACCCCCCTGCCACCACCTCCTGCCCTGAAGAGCTCTGATCCCACAGGTGCCAGCCCATACATCCATTATGGGATCCTGGGGTCCTTTCAGGAATAACTCTGATGTGCTGCAGATTTCAGATGGGGCTAAATCACTTGCCTGGTATGAAGGATGCCTTCCTTGGTGACATTTTTAACACTGTTTTTAAGGAGCATATTGCCCAGCTGGAAATGAGAATCCATCAGGCAATAGCATATATCGTAGGTCCTGGTCAGTAAGTGGAAAGAATTGGGGTTTATGGCTCAATAAATCATAGAACTTTCAATTAGATGAGTAGCTTAATTACTCTGCTGGATTTCGCATCCTACCTCTTTTGTAAGATCGTATTCTTTTAATGGCAACACAGCCGTTACCAGGGCCCTGACAAATTGCACTTCGTTCCTTCCTATTCAGCATCTGACTGGAGCAGGTAGGGCATTACAGCTTAAATTCATTAAATTACTCTTAACATACAACTTCCCTTGACTTTCTGTAGATTATTCAAAATAAATGGCATCCCATGAACGCCATCTCCACTGGGCAGGATTGACTTTCCTTCTGTGACCCTCTCCAAACAGAAAAACACACTGAGTAAAAACACAGGAGATCAGCACACATTTACTAATGGGCATCAGTGTGTTGTTTCAGGACTTCTGATACTTCAGGCCTGGTTTCTCCTCCCTAGGCTGGGCAAGGCTGATGCCATTTGGATTGCAAGGAACACCTCCAGCTTCACTTACTTGTCACACACCTCGATGCCTGAAAACCACAATCATCCGCGGTCATGGCCCCAAGGAGCAGTAGCACACAGGGGTGCACAGCCCCAACAGCCCTCAGAACACTGCTGATGCCTTCAGGTAAAGAGGGGACTGCCAATACACAAAAGTGGTCACTTAGAGCCACAAAAATGTTATTGAAGTCCTGGGGATAAACAAACATGGCTTTCAACAAAAAATAGACCAGACACTCCCTGCCCCTCAGCAGTGGGACCCACCAGTGATCCCAAAGACAAACTGTCATCAGTTTTCTGGAAGGTTCTGCTGGCAGCCATCTCTGGGGAGCTGTAGAGCTTTAGTGGGAGAAGTGCTGGAACATGCAGAGCTCCAAGGCTGGGCACATGGCAAAGCCAACAGTGAGGGAGAGCAGCACGAGGTGCCTCCACCAGCACTCTGTAGGAACAAAAAGCACCCAAACCCAGGCAGCAGCAAGCAGCAGTGAGCAGGAGGGATCCAATCCAGCTAGCTGATGCTGCAGACAGGTGCCCTGACACACCTGAGAGGTCTTGCTTGGGTGTGATGTACAAGAGAGTTGGGTTGTAAGGTAATGGACATGTCTGTCCCCAGCAGCCAGCCTGCTCCATAGCAGATGTGTCCCCTTAACACCTTAACCCACGCTTGCAACTCATCCCTCCACAGCATCACCCAAGAGCAGCAGGCCAGGATGACCAGTGGGGTGACCAAACCCAGGGGAAGCTTCAGCAGTTGGTGTGAAATTAACCTGTACCTCATCCTCACTTCTGAAAATGCAAGTTTTAGTTGAAAGCAAACATTTCCCATACACAGAATAGAGTATCCGATCCACTCAGAGCGACTCCCTGTCTCTCCTCACTTTCTTCCTATTGCACCTCAAGAGTTATAGATCCTTCAAACTCATAAAAGATAATCACCCTTCATGGGTGAAGGAGCCTCTATTTATACCACTGCAGCAGGATGAATAGGCTGTGCAATTAAAGCAGGAGCTGCAGCAGAAGGGCTGGGCACAATTGCTATTGAAGGGAAAATCCAGTATTTTCCAGTACCTAAAAATTAGGCATTATTACTGCTGGGTTAGAAGCCCTAGAGTCAAAGATTTAATCCCAAGCTCAGTCATGCCATTTCCCAAGATCAGCACTGCTCCACGTCCTGCAAACACATGTGCACAGCACTGCTCTGGGTACCGAGTCAGGGCCCGTCCAGGAGCTCCAGGCACATCCCTGGGTGCATCCCTGTGTCAGGGCTCTCCACGACTACAAGGGTGGCCACTGGCCGTGCCTGGCCGGGGTCTGCAGGAGCCCTGGACCTCCAGGGACCCTCTGCCACAGGCGGCTCCGCGGGGGGCACTATTTACCTTGTTAATTTCCGAGGGAGGCGTTTTAATTGCTTTAAATTACCGCTGGAAAAACTGGAGTGGTCAACAATCAATCAGGCTGATTTACCACCCCGTGCCCACCCGCCGCGAGCCGGCAATCAGCTGCCGCCACGAGATCCATTATTGATGAACTTTGCGGCACCGCTAATTAGCCGGGAGCGAGGGTCCCCGGGAGCACTGCGCCGAGCACGGCGGCCACTGCTGCCCAGGACAGGGGACTTGTGTGGCACCAGCAGAGCCCAGGGGCACCAGGAGGGCTGCCCAGCCAGCCCAGCTGTCCCTCCTTTCCCGGGCAGGACACAGCTGATCCTACAGACAGCGAGGCACGCAGCGCAGGGGTGAGGAAGGCTTCACCTTCCTCAAAATGCAGGGCACAACCCTTGGGAAGAAGTTAAGATGTCCAGGGAGCAAAGCCACCCTGTATTCCAACAAAGAGGAGGGCATTGCAATTCTGCACAGGGATCCACAGCTCCCATCCCTGCCAAGAGCACCTCCACGGCGACGGGCGCGCGTGCCAGTCATCCATCAGCCCACTGATCTCATCCTTGATTTTCATGGACAACTTTGATTTTTCATCATAAATTCTCCTTGTTCCTCGCTGGAGACTGACAGGGGGTTTAAGTACAGAATGAAACGGAGAATATTAAAGTGAATGCTATTCTTTTGTGCCTGCCAGCTGATTCACTTTAAACACTCACTGTCCTTTTCAGTGAGAATACCACAACACTTTAGGACCTTCGAGGCCCTCAAGGATATTGATTAAATGCAGCTTCTCCTGGAAGATCCTTCCTTTTCTTTAAGTTCCCCCCATTTTAAAGAGGGACAGTGGAGGTCCAAGGGCCCTGCCTGGCCACTGCCAGACTTGGTTGGGAGCACAGCAGCACCAGAGCAGCCCTCAGATGCCCCAGCCCTGGCCAGCTCCTTCTGCCACACTGCTGCTGGGTGGCCCCTGTTGGTGACACTGGAGCTGCAGTCCCAGCTCTCCTCATGAGACCAGTCCTGACAGGAGTTCTGTGCCATGCTCCCAGGAGCCTGAAGAGCTCAGCTAGCACCCAGGGAACCCTGCCTGCAGCTCGCAGTACCATGCTGAAGCCCCCCAAATCCTTGCTTCCAGGGGCATCTCTCCCCTTCCACTCCTGGGAAAAAGCTGCTTTAGCATCCCCAGCTTGTTCTAATCCCATCAAAGCACTGCTGGCTGATGGCCCCCTCGCCCAGGGTGCCTCTACCACAGGCACCCACGCAGGGCTGGTGCCAGCACCTCTCCCTGGCAATCCCAGCCCAAATCTTTTATCTGCAGACACAAAGCAGCAGTGCCCTGCAGCTCTTCTGCTAACAGGTGATTAAATGTGCATAAAGATTTACTCATTTTCCCTTCCCAGTGTCAGTAAGCAGTGTGAAAAAATAAATATTCCAAGCGCTCAAATATTAAGGCTCCAGCTCCGCAGCGGGAAAAAACGACTTCGAGCTATGGAGGTTTCCAACCTCTGCTGGGAGGAGGTTTCCATCCAGCTGCAGGAGGCAACCATTCCCTAATTCCACTTCACAGCCACTAATTCTGCTGCTGCAGCTTCCTGTGTTTTTCTCAGCAAAGGTGCTGAGCCCCACCTGGCTGCACATGAGGCAGGGCTGGGCACGCAGGGGAGGGTCCTCAGTGTAGGTCTGGGTGGTGCTCCCCTTGCCCCCAGACCCCCCGGACCACCTGCACAGCAGCCACCATGCTCCATCAGGGCACCAGTCCCGGTGACCAAGTGTGCTGCTCCTTCCTGGGACAGGGCTGGACGTGGACAGGTGGGAGATGTCTGGCCTGGGGACATGGCCCAAGAGGTTCCAGCCACAGCCCCAGCTGGGACACCCGTGGAAGCACGCTGGGAGTGGCTGAGGTCGCAGGCAGGCTGCTCTGGGTGCCCTCAGATGCTCAGTTTGTTCAGCATTCCTGACCTGCCTCCAGCACAGCTTATCTCTGCTCTGCATCGCTCTGGGATGGAAACAGCCCCAGCCCCAGGGGAAGTTTGCTCACCCTGCGTTTACACCTGAAAGATCCGCTGTTTACCCAAAGCTGTGCAAACTGTAGGCCTGGAAACCCGACTGAAACCCTTATGCAACCATCCTTCTGAGCCAGAAACAGCCCAGCAGCAGCTTGCACGGCTTGGCCCGGAGCAAGGTGGGTGTAAAAACTGGAACAGAGCCAAAAACAAGTCCATATACTGAGCATCTCCGTGCCTCCAAGGAAGCTCAGCCTCTTGGGTGACACTGAGGTGACACTTGTGTGCTGCCAGTACACACACCTGCACAGACAGGACAGTCCTGAGAGGCTGGAAAGAGAATCCCACATTGAACAGCACTTCTAGCCCATACCCGAGCCTACCTGCCTGTGCAGAACTGTCCCCTCACCACCTCCACCCAAGCAGAACAAGCTGCAGGAATCCCACATCTGAGCCCTTGGCAATTCCCTGCATCCTCTGACCTCAGCTCCTCAAAACACAGAGAATGGCATTTGGTCTGAGTCACATGCCAGGAGGAAGATGCCACCACCCTCTCCTCACTGCCACCAGTTTGCTTCCAGACAAGGAAAAATGCTGGTTCTCAGTCAGGCACACCAAGATGATCCAGAGACAGAGCAACCCTGCTTCTGCCTGGCCAGGTGAGCCACTCCAGACAGAGGGGCAGGACACATCCCACCCAGAGCCAGGGGACCCTGTGCACTCCCACAGCACAGGGCAGGGCTCTGGGCACACAGAGCCCACAGCACAGCCCCCTCCCAGTGGGGGAACCCTCCTGCTCCAGCCTGGGCAGGCAGAGCAGCATCCTCCTGCAGCCAGGGACCACACTGCACCCGGATCTGACCCAGCAGCTCACCACAAGACTCTCCCAGCATGAGTCAGCAGAAACAATAGCCCCAAGTCCAGCAGTTTATCACCACCACTGCATTCACCCCCATGAAAATCACATTTTGATTTGTCTATTGATTTTTTAAATGTTCAAGTAAGCACAGACCCACTTCTTACCCACTTCCTTCTGCTCACAGCCACCTGACCCAAACTCCTCCAGCTCCTTGGGATTCACCTTTCCCCAGCTCCAGCTCTATAAAGGCCCAGTGTCCCCACTGCACCACTGAGCACATCAGGGCTCCTGCTCCAGTAGGGACCCATCGGTTCCAGGGCACAGCTGCTGCCAATTACCACTACTTAACTGGCACATTAAGCACAGAGTAAGGAATTAGGAGTTTCAGTCTGCTCTCTACTTAACAATAACAAAGTCACTTGACCTTTTTTCAGCCACCACAATGGCTGTGTAAGTGACTGCTTGACAAATGGGCTTTGTAATGGTCTCTGCTCTTTCTCATGTGGCTGGTGGAACAGTTAATATCTTGAGTCACAGCATTAAGAGGAGTGCTCGTGATTAATTTAAGATGTCAATTAATCACCCCAAATGGACTGGTTTGTCATCACTTCCTAATGGGAAGATGTTGATTTGTCCTGCAGAATTTGTAAGAGGAAGGGAGGCTGAAGGCCCCGCTCCGAGCAGCAGGAGCTCTGCGACCAGCGCTAGTGAGAGAGGAAGGAAGAAAGGAAACAACCACTTCCACATACAAGGGTGCCACTGTGTTCCCATTTTAAAAATCACACCATCCTGGGAAGAGCCCTCAAGTATTTTTTCCGAAGTGCCAGCCCTGATTATGGCTTTAGACACCTCCTTCCAGCAACCCAAGGTGCATCACCCACACTGCAGTTTGTGGGGGGCAGTGCCAGGTGCACTCTTTAGAAAACCCACACATTTTTTCTCTCTAGCACCAACAGCAAGAACTGGAAAAATCCCTGATTTTAGCTGGACAAAGGAGACATTGACGATTTCAAATCTGTCCTTGGTTGCCTTTTATAGAAACAAGACATGTGCAGTGATGATTCAGAAATGTAGCTCCAGAGATTGCCAGGGCTGCTTCACACCAGCTCCTCTGAGCTAAGCAGCCATCCCTGGCAGAGCCTCTTTGCTCAAATTCACCCACCCCAGCCTTGGACCAGGAGCTGCACTGGGTCCTGGCTCTCACACCCCATTTTTGGAGGCCAGCAGAAGCCTGTTGGTCAGTGGGAGTGCTGGTCAACACTGCATGGATGCTCAGAAAACATCCGTGGTCTGACATGTGTTGCAGTGATTCTGGACAGGTTCTGCCAAAGCCCTGGAATTTTGCTCCATTTCTAAAAAATTTGCTGTGTACTACATGGCACTGATTGCTGAGCCCAGGGCCACCACAGCCAGCACACACTGCCTCTAGGAAGTCCATCTTAACTTTAGATTGTATAAGAATTTCCTCCACTGGGAAATGTAAATGTCCAAAATAGCCCCTTGTCAGCCCTTATACTGGGAAAAACCTCAAGGTTCCCCATGCTTCAGAGAAGATGAGCAGGCTTTGTCTGAACAAAATCCTGTGGTGACAAGGAACTGGACCTCTCTGGATTCCAAGCAGAGAAGTTTGTACTCAAAGCAGGGGCCAAGCACTGCAGTTCCCTCTTTCTGGAGGAGGAACTGGACCTGAGGAGCTCTCAGCCCACAGTGCACAGGGCAAGAGCCCTGTCTGTCACCTAGGCAAAGAAAACCCAGGGTTGGCGTGCAGCACCATCATTTAGGTATTTGTGAAACAGCTAAACAGCAGTTTCTTGTAGCTGTAAAAATATTTCAGACTTTTCAACAGCTCTGCTCCATGAGCCCAGCAGTGCCCAGGCTCTGCAGCCACAGGGGCTGCCTGAGACTCCAAGGGGCTGTTTCCTTGGCTGCACTTTTCCAGGATGTTTCTGGGTCACTTGCTTCTGTATGAGGCATTACCTGGACTCGTGTGAGCTGTGTCACCCCTCATCAGTCTCACACTGTGGCAATAAATAGAGTCCAAGCAGAGACACAATTTTTTTCCACCCCGAAGTCTGTAAAAGAAAGGGCTGCAGGAGTTGGAGATGGAGCATCACCTGCCTCAGGCTCCCATGCAGATCCCAGCAATGCATCACCCTCCAGGCTGTAATTCACAAAGCATATTAATCATGTAACAAAGAAGTCACTTGGGATGTTGGAAAATAAAAGAAATTATGAAAAATATATTTTTTTTTTTTTTTTTATTGGTGTGTAATGAGGCAGGTTTTCCCCCACACAGGCAGGTTCCTCCCTGGGAGGAGAGCCTTGCTTCCTGCCTGCCCAGGGGCCCACGACCCCGCTCTCCGTCACACCCCATGAACCACGCTCCTCTGCCCAGCACCACGGGGAATGTGCACTCCTTTCCTGCGAGTTCCCATGAAATCACAAAAATGTTGGGGGTCTGGGGGAGGAAGCACTGCCTTTCCATCCATTCCTTTGCTCCCATGGAGGAGGTTTGAAAACAACTGTCCTTGTGTCTGTGTCTGCAGCAGCTGCAGAATGGGTCCTGCTCACAGGACTGTGGTGGGACCACGCTGCATTGGGGACCCCAGAGTCAGGGTTAGGAATTTCTTTCTAATGGGGTGACCCCAAGGAAGTCAGATGAACTCCCTGCACACACCAGATGAGCCCAGACTGGGCAGAAGAAGGCACAGCATGGTACCAGCCTGCGCTCGCTGGGATTTCTCCACGGCTTTCACCAGCCAAAGCTCCATGACAAAAATGTCAAATCTGGAATTTTAACCCATAACAAACCCATGAAATCCCAGATGCATTTCCATGAGAGCATCCAGCCCCCTTCCTAGCCATGGCTGGGCACACGCAGTGGGATGCCTCGGTGACAGCGCCAGAACCTCCAGTGGAGTCACAGTCCTGTAACAACTGCTGCCAGCAGGGAAACTGCTTTTACAGAGCAGCCAGGCCCCAGGGAGGAAGGTACGGGTCACATATCCCTTGCTTCCACTCAGGAGCCTTCCCAAGGGTCTTCTCCAGCCATCACAAACATGCACACATGTATGCAGCTTGTCTGGGGCATGGGACAGAGCTCATCTAACGCCACCTTGGGCAGCAGCAGCAGCAGAGCCCATGTGTGTCACTCATTCCAGAGCTTTTGTGTTTATCAGCTCCCTGAGACAGACGCTGGAGCTGCTGCATGTTGCCTCCAGCAAAGTCCTGGGGAGAAGGGAGAGCGTGGCCCTGGGAGGAGGCAGCTCTGCTGCTCTGATCTAACCAGCACTGACACAAAGCTGGGGGCCAGCAGCGCCCACCCCCTCTTCTGGGAGCCTGGACTTTCCATCCACAGCGCTGCAATGGCAAAAACACAGCCCGAGCAGGGCCACATGGGCAGCCAGGCCATGGGCTGGAGAAGGTTCTTTTGTCACAGACCCCTCAGTACAGAGCAGGGGATGATTTCCTGATAATTTCCTGATTTCAGTCGGGGATCAATTGGCCATTTGCTCCCGTTCCTTCCCCGCAGGACCGGAGCCTCCAGCTCTGCATGCAAAGCAGTCCCTCCCTATTTCCAAATGCAAATGCCTCTGTGAAAGGCCTTGCTTTGAAACCAGCATTATTCCCCAGGGTCCCGACCCTCCCGCCACATCCCTCACCCCGGCCTCTAGCCCAGCCTCTGCCTCTGCCTTCCCAGAGTAACAAAGGTTACGGGAAATAAAAGCAGAGCGATTACCATCTGGGAATCATCAGGCAGAGCCCAGAGGGATGGAGCAGGCTGCAGGGACCGGGCTGACCCCACAGCCCACCACCCATGCGTGCCTCAGCCCCCCTAAACCCCAACAGCCTGCTAAGGCTGCAGTGCCATGGTGTGAGGGACACTGAACCAAGCTGAGCCAGACCTAGTGACACCCTGCACCCCACTGAGCAGGGCTGGAGGGAAGAGTGGCTGCCACATCCCTCCTCACACCCCAAAACAGCACTTCTGCACCCCCAGAGCAGGCACAGACAGCTCAGGATGGCAGCAGCATGCAGCTACAGCCAGCAGGGCCGGGAAGTGCCTGGCAGCTCCATCTCTCTGTCCTCATCCTGTGATCTGCTCAGTGGGGCTGAGGAGCAGGCAGCTGGATGGGTCTTTGCTGGCCCCAGTGCTGGGGGTCACAGTGGAACAGGGATGGGGACATCCCGCAGCTCCACACTCCCTGTGTCCCCGCGCGGGCGGCTGTGCCCATGAATGGAGTGGCTGCTCCTCCCTGTCATCAATCTCCCTCTCTGTCCACCCTGGAGCCTGGAAATAAACCCCCCTGTAAATCTCCTCCACAACCTCTCTGTTTTGGTGGCGGAGGGCCCCACATTCCTGAGTTTCAGACTGCAGCCATGTCTTCAGGAGCAGAGCCACAAGAGCTTTCTGATGGTTAATTGCTGGCACACTCTCACTGAAAACATGAAACACCCCCTGACAAGCCGTGTGATTTATTACTGCCCACTGCAAAACGGAACAAAATCAATTGGCTATTACCTCACTTAGCGAAG
This sequence comes from Muscicapa striata striata, assembly GCA_030060385.1. NCBI lineage: Eukaryota > Metazoa > Chordata > Aves > Passeriformes > Muscicapidae > Muscicapa > Muscicapa striata. Next base: position 1,730,378 of record JAREIS010000196.1, on the reverse strand, counting down.
GCTTGTCACCGCCTGGGAGCAGGGTGTTAAAAATAAAAGCCAGGCACAGCCCCGGCTGCGATCCCCACGCTGGGGCTGCTCCACCTGCTTTGCCACAGATAACACCAGGGCTGTGCTGGGGCCGGGCTCCGTGTGCCCTGATGCTGCCACGCTGGTGCAGCACTGGCTCATTCCTGCTTTGCTGTTATTAATCACACAAATGCCATTGTGAGCGCCGGCACAGCAAATCTTTCAAGACATGCAGAGCAGCGACAGGGATATTTATGACAGAAACGTATCCTTTAATTAATCAAATTCATGCAACCCTTCCTGCCCCAGCAAGGCGGACCCTCCGTGGTCGTGGCACTGGCAGGGAAGGGCTGTAACCCCGTTCGTGGGCACAGACCAAGATGTTCCAGGGAAAGGGAGCATCCATCCACCCGTGTCTGAGTGTGACAGCTTGGCTTTCCTTCCCTCTGAGCAGACACCCTCGGTGTGCCCAGTGCAGGCTGCTGAGCACCCATGCTGTGGCAACACTGATGCAGCTGCCTCTGCTTGCATTTCCAAACATGCAGGGAAATCCATATGTTGCCCTGGAAAAGTGACCAGACAACCGCTCCAGCAGAAATCCACCTGTATTTCCCCATTGCCAAGTCTTTTCCTTGATAGGAAAAGGGAGTGAGGCATAAACCACCACAGAGGCAGTGGAGGTCTGGGAGCACATGCCCTGTCAGCAGTGGGACAGCTCAGGGGCCAGGGCCAGGGCAGCTGCCACTCACTGGGACACTGCAGCCAGTGTCAGTGGGACAGCCCCGTGCCTGGCAGCCCCGGGTTCATCACTGTGACACGAGAGGCAGAGCCCTGAGGGCAAGCAGGGACCCTTCTTCCAGGTGTTTCCATGGTCAGTGTTAGGGACTGTGTCCTGGTGCATGTGGCACAGCCCCAGGGTGGCACTACCCATAGGGTGGGCAGCAGCTCAGGAGCTGGCAGAAGTGGCTGAGGCACATTTGCAGGATATTTCAGAAATTGAACAGTCCCCTCTCTTTACGTTTCATGGCCTTTGTTTCCTACCCAAATCACTTACAGGCTCCTCCAGTCATAGCAGGGAGATGCTCCTCCCATGAAGCTCCAAACTGTGCACAGCATAAAGAGGCTGCATTATTTATAGACTCTGGATGGATATTTCACATGAGGTCCGGCCCATTCCCAGCATTCTCTCCATTCACAGATCATTAAGTAGCACTTGCTGACATACAAGGCAATGCAAGTGAGTGGGGAACTTTGAATATTGCCACCCAGCCCCACAGTCCATGGGATTCAGGATGTAATCATCTGAAGAAGGGGGCCAGTTGTGCCCTCCCAAACAAATCTCATCTCAAAGCATCCACACAAGCACTCAGCATTAAGGTTGTTGCAGGAGGACCCGTGGGATCCACCTGGCCTGGGCACCACCAAGGGGGCATGAAGGCTGCCAGGACCCATGAACACCCTTGCAGAGCCTGAAAGGGGTTTCGTCCCCACAGAGCTCATGGCTGCAAGGTGATCAGTTTTGTGGGGACAAAATCCCTCCAAAACCTCGGGAGCAGCACAGTGCAGCAGAGCCATGAGGGCTAGAGCAGATCCCAAGAGGTTTAGCTCAGAGCATGGCAGGTACAAGAGGGGGTCTCCGATGTGAGCAGCACAAGCAGATGTTTGTGTCCAGGTGCTGCAGGACACCTTTTGTGGCTGCCAAGTGCTCTGTGCCCTCTGACCATCCTAGCTGGGGTGCTTGGAGCAGGCAGTGGCTCTGCTGCTGCCCCCAGAGCCCACTGCAGGCAGGCAGACACTGTCCCTGCTGAGGGCTCGTGGCCACCACATTCCTGCCTCCAACTGGAGCAAACCTGGGGCTGTGCCTGCCCCCACCTCGGGCTGCAGCCGGGCAGAGACAATGGCAGGACGTGACTGTGGGGACATCTGTGCCTGATCCAGGAAACAGTTTGGTAGTAGAAGCAGTGGGTTGTTAAAAAGTAAAAAAAAAAAAAAAAAAAAAAGATGTGTGATTGCAAGAAGATCTGGGATACATTTGCAGGCTGCAGCAGAGCATTTCAGAAGAGGACAAGGCTGAGATCTCAGTTCCCAGGAAGCCTCACACCCTGCTCCATGGATGGTGACCCTGCCAGCAGCTGCTCTCCGATGGGCAGGTTATGTCAGCTCCCCAAGGGCCCATCCCTTTGCCCAGGGTGCAGAGTGAGGCTCACTGCCCTGCCAGTCCCCAGCTGCTGTGTCACACTGCAGGCCTGTGCCCTTCAGCAGGATAGCAGCTCTGTGTCCCCTCCAGGGCAAGGAGTGACACGGGAGGCTGAGGTCCACCCATCCCATCCCAAGGGCAGGTACCACTTCCAGTGTGGCTTGGCCACACAGATCTCCCAGGGGAGGTGTCCCTCCTCCTGCTGCCCCTCACTTGGCCAGTCTGGAGACCAAACATTCCCCACAGCTCTGTGCCCCACTCTCATTTCCTCTGCTGAGGCCAGCACTGCTGGTCAAGGTGACTGTCCGGGTGGTGCCACCAGCCTGTCCCCAGGAGCACAAGGCCTCGCTGTGGCTCGTGTGTTGCAGCCCAAGGCCACCCAGCCCAGCAGCACTTCCATTTCAGTCCATGGCGGGTGTGCTGCGGCGACGGGAACCGCGGGGCCAGTGGAAAATGGGGCTCTGAGCTCATGCGTCTTATTTTAGCTCCCCATCCTCTCTGGAAGCTATCTCAGGCATGTTTTGGGAATACAGCAGGTATTTTTATGAGTGGGATTTGCAAGGGTATTTTCATCTTAGACTTGGAGACAACTGGGCCTGCTGCCAGGTTTAGGAAGCACAGGGGGAAGAAACATGAAACTAGTGAGAGGTAGGCTTCCCACTGGGGCTTATATTTAGCTGAGGGGAGCAGGAACACTGCAAAATGTCCTGCTTGGTGCTCCCTGTGCCAGACCATCCCTCAGCCGGTGCACTGAGGCCAACCTTGACCCAGTCCAGGAAAGGAAGGGGAATGTGTCCTGGCCGATGGCACTCGTCCGGCTTGGCCCACCTGGCGGTGCTGAGACCCGGGCTGCCCTTTGGATCAGCTGTCACCAGCAGAGCAGAGCCCCTGTCACCTGCACTGGGGTGACGAGCAGCACCCATGGCCAAGGACAATGCGGGCTGGGGGCACAGCCCTGGGCAGGAGCTGCTCTGGGGGCGGCGGAGCAGAGCTGTCCAGGCAGGATGACCAGCAGCAGAGCACAGCCCCAGGACACACACACACAACACCCCTGGGTGCCATGGGGTGCAGGGATGACAGCTGACAGCTGAGCTGGAGGGGCTGGGGAAAACCACGACCTTGCAGTGACACAGGACTGGCCGTGCCATGCTGTGGCCGGGAACATGAGCTGAGCAGCTGCGTGGTGCTGCTTGGCCAGCGGCCGAGGTGCATGGGCTGCTGCTAGCCAGCACCAGAGCTGCTCACAGGCCCCTCAAAGACCACCCCTTGCAAGCATGGCCAGCTTGCTCCAGAAACAAAATGCCTTCCCAGGAAAGAAAAAAAAAAAAAAAAAAAAAGAGAGAGAGAGAAAAAAAAAAAAAAAAAAAAAAAAGAGAGACAGCTTCAACCAAGAAATAGCCACAGGCAGGTTTTGTTTTTAAAGCATTTTTATTTTCTTCATTTTGAATGGAATTTTTAAGTGATTTGTCTCACTGAAAATGGACACATTTTGAAATCCCATGTGTTCCCTCCTTTCTGCCCAGAGGGGGTTGGCTGCTGACCCAATGCGGCGAGCTGGGGGGCTGAGCCACAAGCTCCTCATTTTCTGTGGCAGCTTTGTACCTTTTTCAAAGCAAAGACAGTCTTCAGAAAGGGGTAACCTCAAGCAAATACCCCCCTTCCTGTACCTAGGACCGGTTTTACTGCACCTAGCAAAGAGGACAAATAGCTGGAGGGAGCTGAATAAGAAAACAAGATTTCCTTATTACTTTCTATTTTATAATCAAACTAAATGCAATGCTGATCGCCATGTGAGGGTTTTAGGCCATCACTCACTGCTCTCCCCATGTCTTCCCAAGAGTTTCCTGAACAACCAGCACTGACAAGAGCCCTTGGTGGACATGGCACAGGAGCCCTTGAGCTCCAGCTCCACCAGCACAGCTTGGAGTGGGACACTAGAAATTTGGGATCCAGGAGTAGGGTTTAGAAAATCCTTCCTGGCTCAGTTTCCTATGGAAAAGGAGGTGGGAAAAGTGGGACAGCCACAAACAGGGAGGGATTATCCCAAAAATCCACCTGCAGCAAATAATCTCAAACTCCTCATCCCGATCCCAAACTCTTTGTCCTGGCCCCAAATTTCTCATCCCAACCCCGAACTCCTCACATGGATCCTAAACTCCCCATCCTGATCCCAAACTCCCCATCCCAATCCCAAACTCCCCAATCCCAAACTCCCCAGTCCCAAAATCCCCAATCCCAAAATCCCCAATCCCAAACTCCCCCTCTCCATCCCACTCCTGCCTGCTGAGCCAGACCTGCGCCAGTGCCTGGAGCACTGAGGGGACCCAGTCCTTTGAAAATGCCTGGGTTTTGCACCACAGCAGAGCAGGAGCAGTGGTGCTCCACCATTTTGGAGGCCACACATGAAATGGTGGCGGCACAGCTGCAGCACCAGTGGCTGCCATGCCACGGCAGCCCCACTGATTACTGCGCCCTTGTCACGCTGGAGCGCCGCAGCTAAATTAGAGCAACTAATTGCACGTCTCTTTGAAACAATCAGAATGACAAATCAGTGGTAATCTCTTCAGTTCTAGAGGGAAGCTATTGCGGCTCGCTCACAAGGATTAATCAGCTTTTCATCAGTGTTATTATACGGCGCTGCCTCGGGAGCAGCCCCGAGGCCACGCTGGCTGGGCTCACACCACAGGGACACCAGGGCCGCTGGCGGAGCAGGCAGCACGGCCAGGCTGCTCCCTCCCAGCCCTTTTCCATTGGCAGAGCTGCCACATCCACTCCCAGGCTCCATGGCCCTCGCTCAGGCTCTGCCCGGGGGCAGCACGAAGCCTGGAGGGAGGCTCAAGTCAAGTGCACCCCCTCAGAGTGACTCTCCAATACACAGAACCATTTAAATGATCTCTGCCAAAGGAGAAATAACTACAGGTCTCTCCCTTCTACATAATGAGCTGCAGTAGACACCCTGGTGGCCCTCCCCAAGCACAAGGAAGTTTTCTCCAGGCACCACCAGCACTGCTCTGTGTCTGTCCAGGGCTGCTCCACAGAAATCCCAAACATCCTGTAGAGCAGGAGCTGTCAGCAAGCAGAGCTGGTGCCTTTCAACTCTTTACCACCTGCACTCAGCAGAAAAGCACTCAGCAGCATTCCTTCTTGGCTGATACTCAGCATCCAGAGGACACAGGCTGCTAGGGATGAACCATCTAGGCTGGGCTCTCCCAGCCCCACCATTGCTCCATGGCATGACCATGCCCAAACAAGCCAATTTCTGCTCAACAAAAGCTAAAAGTTCATAAATATGAACTCCACATTTCTACTGCACTTCACAGCAGTCCCAGAGCACTTAGCATCTGCCCACACATGTTAAGAGCAATGATGTCAGAGGGCTTTACTGAAAATGCCCAGACCTTGTGCTGCAACCAGTGGTGGTGCCCTTTGGCCAAGGCCAAGGTGGGAAAGATGCTTGAGGGAAGAAAAGCAGTTTGTGATATTACTCCATGGACAGAACTGCTTGCTTTTCACAGACTCATCTTCCACTATCAAAGACCTTCCCCTAGTCCACAAAGGTTCTTTTCCCCACCAAGCAGAGTGAGTGCACAAGTGTGAGCATGGGGTGTGCAAGGAGGAGAGGAGAAGACCTTGGTGCTGCTACAAAAGACCCCAGAGACAAATTCTTGATCTTTCATGCATTCAGACCAACAGCCCTCAGAGCTCTAGACAAGAGGGCTGAAGCACTGCACATGGCTCTGCTGTGCCCTGGAAAAATTCTGTGGCGGGCACGTGGCATTTCAGCCCCGTTTCAGTTTACAGGAGCACAGGTCATTCATTCCCTCCCCAGCACAGCCCTGCTGCCTCTGGCCAAGGGGCTGATGCTGGCCTGGGAGAAGCCTCTCCACCAGCATGACCGTGGTGCACCTGCCCATGAGCAGGGGCCAGCTGAAGCTTGTGCCAAACATCCTGGGAGCTGGGCGTGACTCTTCCTTAGGTGCAGGTCAGTGCTGCTGCCACAGAGCCCGCCCAGGGCAGCAGCTCTGAGCAGGACACTGCCCAGCCTGGCACTGGGAGATGGTTCTTGGCATCCAGGAGACAGTCAGCAGAAAGGCCAGTGTGGTGCTGTGTGGGGGCACCATCCGAGCAGGAGTCACCATCTGCAAGAGATGGAGAGAGGAGAGGATTAGCAGAACTCAGCCACAGCCATGGAAGCCCAGCTCTCAGCAGCTCCTCCTGGCTCACACTATTCCTGCTTAGTCAGGAGAGAGACTGGCATTATATGGTGCTGGATCAGCACCTGATGCACCATCTTCCATGGGAAAAACATCAGCTTGCAGCCCATTTCTGGGGCTGGGGAAGGGTGTGCACAGCAGCACAACAGCACTCAGAGCAGCTGAGCACAGCTCTCCTGTCGCCTTCAACAGCTCTGTGCCAGCTCTGCCACATTACAGCGCTTGGATCACCCCGTCAAAACTCAACAATGCACTTGAGTTACATAAAGATCCAGCTCGTGGAGAAGAGGCTCTTGACGTTTCCCCACAGCAAGCTTTTAGGGTATGTTAGGAATGCTGAAACCATAGATGGAAAGTGCCTGGAAAGGTGAAGTCAGGCATCAGGGCACTCCAAAACAGTTAAACTAAAACTGCTGAAAAATAGACAAGGAAACATACAAGGTCACATGCTGCAACCAAAGGACCCTTGAAGCTGTTTACAGATGGCAAACATGCACTACATGGCATAACTTCAATGTCCCACTAGCACCTGTGTGGGCACACACCAAGTATAATGTGTACATAAAGTAATACAGAGAGATATATTTAAGTTCTCTTCATGCACACGTAAAGCCAGCATCCAGGCAACAAACTTCTGGTGAATTCAAAGCACTGAACTAGGAGAAATCTTTAGAACCAGAAGAGCTCTCTTAACTAATTGTCTCTCACACCAGAAAAACTCCATACCAATCCCTAAATTTTTTTTCCCCTTCTGAATACCAAACTCACTCCTACCTGGATTTACCTTGCTGCTGGACCTCTGATGCACACAGTTTACCCAGTGCACATTGAAGTGCCCATGAAGTACAGTGCTGTACCTGCCCTGCTCCAGATGATTCTCTGCAGATCCCCACTTGCAGTTTCACTCAGGCCAACTCACTTAGAAATGCCTGAAAGTCAAAGCATTGCTCTCACTCAGGGAGTGTCACGGTGTATTTCCTAACTGGGGCTCACAAACACAATCCTTCCCCCATGCCCTGCTGTTGTTGCCCACAACAAAGGCATTTGGGATCAAAGGAAAGGGTTAACCCCCATGCAGTCATCGCTTGGAGTCCTGGAGGTCTGAGTGCTGCCAACTCCTGAAAAATGGCCACCAGGCAGGCAAGCTGCTGAGAATCATCAGAATAAGATTGGAAGGTGTCCACATCAATCAATCACTTGTTGACAGATGACTGGAAGCCCCCACTGTGCCCGTGGACAGCTGACCAACTCTAGGCTTAACCTGGAGTCTAACATTAGCCTGTTTGCTTCGTGTGGGTGGCTGCTGCGTTATGACCTTAATAGTCAATCAATCTTGCAATGAGCAGTCTGTCTGGCAGAAACATTCATTATCCATCCTATTCATGCATTGAAAAGCTTTATCTTCAAAAACTCTGTGTCACTTAGGGAGGAATAACAGAACCCTGAGCAAGAAAATAGGCCCAGCCCCAGTTTCTAGGGGGAATCCAGATGTTGGGGCCAAGCTCCCACAGCTGCTGCAGCCCCAGACCCAGGGGCACTCAGGGCAGGGCTTGGCCTCCCTTTTATTTCTGGTACCTATTCAGGCTGCTTTGAGGTTGTTGCTCTTGCACCAGCAACTGCTGGAATCAGTGCCAAGAGGAAGACAAGGGGGAGAGATATAAAAGGACAACAAACACATCAATTAAACCTTGCAAGCTGTTAGTCACACTAGTTAATAAGTTCTTTCTATCTGTAAAGTGCTCTTAGTGACAAATCCTTTAACTGGCACTCAGAGCGTTATTATGGCTTTCAAGATGCCTCTGTCTTTCATGTGCAGCTTCTTGTACACATGTGAGTGCTCCCCGTTGCGCAGTCTGTTTACACTAGTTGTGAGAAGACATCATCAAAGCAAACTGAAAGCAACACTAAATGCTTGAGAAAAACAGAATTTATTCACTGCTGCCTTCTCTGAAATCGCCTTTCACTTAACAAACCACTGCAAACTGCAGCAGCAGGAGCTGGGAGCTGGGCTGGCACAGCAGCCTTCAGCCTCTCCAGGCATCACCAGCAGCATCCATCCCCCGGAATCAGGCAGGGGCACCTGAACCTGCTCCCACCAGCTGAGACCTGGTGGTCACAGCTGCAGGGGTGAGGAGCTGCAGGAGCTGCCCTTCCCCTGCTGTGGCCAGAGGTCCCAAGCAGGCAGCCTGTACCAGAGCTGTGCCTGGGACAGGACAAGGGCAGCTCCTGTGCCCAGGGTTGGCAACCAGAGCAATGCCCTCACCATCACTCATCCCAGCCATCCCCGTGCCACAGGGCACCCAGAGGGTGGTAGAGGCTTTGTTTCAAAGAGCTGAAGCCAGACAAAGCTTTGTGTAAAGTGAAGGAAGGAGAAGAGCTCAAGAGGAGCTCTCCTGCATCACTCACCCCCTGCAGAAGCTGGCACAGGGTGAACACCCACGGGTGCTCCATGGGGCAGCCTGCAGAAGCCCCTTCACTGCTGGCTGCTCCCTGTTCAGCAGAGGGGCAATGAGACAGTGGCTCCTACCTCACCTGCATCACACAACATCCTGGAAGAGAATATCTGACATACAACAGCACACAAACACACTAGGGAGGATGGGGAGCCAACCCCAAGTGCCCTGGCCAGGGCCAGTGGCCACACAGACCACACAGCACCATGGGAGGCCCTCACAGAAACCATCCTCTCCTTACTCAAGTCAAAGCAATTAGGGCCCTGCAATGTTAGATTAAAAAAGAGACTGTTAATCAGAGATCTTCCATAATCCTTCACACTCAGGCTGCCAAAGCAGATGCAATTCAGCAGGCCTTGTCCAGGCTGACTGTATGTCCTGAAAAATGAACAGTAACTCTTGCACAGAAGCAAGTTATGTTTCTGCAAACTCTCTTCCACACAAACTGAATATTAATCACCTTAATACCATTAATGTGTACCCGTCATTCATTAAAATCAGGAAAATACAGGGCCTCAAAGCAATGATTTCATGGTTTCAGTACCTGGGGCACCCACCACACAGCACCTGTGCTCCCTGTGCATGGCATGTCCCAGGCCACTGCTGCCCAATGCCACCCTGCTCACCTGGCACCCACTTGCCAGTGGCAGCACAGCCACAATCCCAGACCATGCAGCAGGAGCAGCACTGCCATGTCCTCACCTTCTGGCTGAGCACAGAGAGCAGCCTGCTCTGCCAGGACAGCCACCATGGCTCCAGCAGCACAGAGGAGCTGTGCCACTGCCGAGTGGGATGGCAGCAGTGCTGTTTGGGGGGTCTCCAGGCTATCAGTTGCAGGTGACAGCATTAGATCTGCTGCTCCAGAAAGTCCTCTGTGCAACCTGGCCTCCTCCGGCTGGCTCAGGGCATCACGGACGGTGTCAAGTGGCAACTTTCTGGATTCTGACCTTGCTGGAATTTGCTCCTGGGAGGGGGGACACGCCAGTCCATAAAGTTCCCATTAGTGTAAAAGCAGATGTAAGCACTTTGCTGGCAGAGCTCAGCAGCAGGGAAGCCTGCAGTTGATCAGTTCTGCCTCGCTGGTCACTGCAGTCAACAGGAATTACCACAGAGGGTTCCTGTGCCCCTCTCTGTATGCCCACCCCTCCAAAAAGGATGGTTTAAAGAAGCCAGCTGAGTTCAGGCAGCACTCCAGGACAACACAGTAAATCCACGTGATATTTGCTGAGGGGAGCCAGCCCAGCCAGGAACAGCCAGCAGGAGAGCAGTGTGGATTTGTTGATTGTACAGAACAAATCTAAGTATGGGGACTCGCTGCTGCTCCCACGAGGAGCCGGTGGCTCCAGGGCCTTGTGCTGTGTGACCCAGCACAGGACTGAGGACAGGCAGGTGGCAGCTGGGACTGGCCTTTGCCATCAGCTCCCACCAGGACACCCAGCACCCCCGGATTGTCACAGCCAGGGAGCAGCACCTGCCCCTTCCCCTGGCACCGAGGGCACTGCCAGACCCTGGAGCACTGCCCTGGGCTGGGGACCTGAGTGCAGCCCACAGACCCCAAATGGGCCCCAGTGCTCAGCCAGGGAGGGAGAAGGGCAGCAGCAAAGGCTGCTGTGGCCATGGTGCTTTCTGTCACTGCTGGAGTGGGACTGCCAGCCCTCCACCCCTGTGCTCCCTCTCCATCATGCTGCACTGAGAACCAGCACTGCCTGACCTGGTTTCAGCCAGTTTTCCTTCATGATTAACACTCTCCAGGCCCGTGCTCACTCTGTTATTCTCACCAAATTAAAGAGCAGTCCTGGATCCTCGTTAGATTTGCTCACATTTGAGCGGTGTCATGTGGTCAGTAGCCCATGGCAATACACTAAATTAAAGGCCTAATGCAGAATCCACCTACGAGCCTGACAACTAATGAATCGAGGGCTTCAGGCCCCAGAGGAGCTGCACTGGGATGAAGCCACTTCACACCGAGCCAGAGCAGAAGTGCAGTCCCTGGGCTGTCATTCAGAAATAAAGAGTTGCTGAATTTTATTCACCACAGGACACAGAAACAACAGCATCTCTGTAACTAACACTGGTTTGCCAGAGAGTCAGGCAGCAAGGAGCCCTCCCAGCACCGATCCCCCAGGGCACAGCAGCTCCTGCCTGCACACAGAGGTGCTGCAAATGACCTCCCACTTGTTTTCAATGGACTGGGTATGAGACCCCATCAGGGACACCCTGACTCTTCCCTCTGGTCAAAATTAATACCTCCACCCATCCCTCCAAAACATGCTGGTGCTCCAGAGTGCACACATTGTCCTTTCCTGTGCCCCCAGCTCTTCCTCTGTGCCCCAAAGGGCTCAGGGGAGCTCACCCAGCAGAGAGGCATCAGCCAACGCCAGTCAGGCTACACATGAGAATAAGAGACTGTGGCTCCCACACTGGGCTGTTAGCACTCTCTCCCCATCCCCAGTGGTGGCTGGCAAGCACTGGATGTCAGCTCTGGGGCCATCCATTTTGCTCTGAAGCATTTCAAGTTGGAGCTGAAGCCTGGAAAGGTTCAGCCTGTTGCATCAGACAGCTCCAGCCCTGCAAAGGTCAGGGCTGTTTTGGTAAGGAGCTGTTTGCTGAAGGCTCCCCCTCCCCCAGATCCCTGCTCTGGGTCACGGGCTCATGCACCCATACCCCTCCCCGTGCACACATACTCACACTCTGCTCAGCCTCGGGAAATGGAGAAACTCCACACCAGGGCACTGCTCCTCACACATGTGCCATGAGCTGGGGGCTGCACAGCGCTCCTGGGGCACCCAGCATGGCACTGGGGGATCTCACCTCCTCTGTGCCCTCCCCTCGTGCCCCTGCTACAGCTGGGAGCCCAGGCGAGCCCTCTGCCAGGGAGTGGTGGCCTCTGGCCAGATGTGTGCTGCCAGTGCCACCATCCACTGTGCATTCCTGATGGTCACAGGCATGGACCTGAACATCCCTCATCTCCAGAGCAGAGGCAGATCCATAACACAAGGACAAAGCAAGGTGTTCTCTGCTCAGCCTGGTCTGAAATGCCCTGGGAGGAGCTGCCCCAGAAAGAGCCACACTGCAGACAGAGGACACCCAAACCTTTGGGGGACAGGAGAATGCTCCCAGAGCCCCCCCAAAACACCATGATGTGGGCTCTGCAGGTGCAGAGCAGTGCTGGGAGCAGGCAGCCAGGACTGCAAAGGGAGGAGGGTGATGAGCTCTATCACAGCCACCCTCCAGCCAGGCACAGGGGATTGTCCCCCTCTCCTCTCTCCATCCCTCCTCCATCCCAGTGAGGATGGCAGAGCAGGGAGGAGAACTTGAGGCTGAGATATGTTAATTGATGCTGCTGCACAGCCCATCCTCCCCACATTCCTCCATCTGGACAAGGCACGACCACTTCTCTAAAGCCATCTTTTCACCCCTAAAGCAAGAGCTGTATTTTAACATTAATTCTTTTTTTTTTTTCCTAGATAGACTTAAATCTCATTAATTTTAAGACACTTCAAGCTCTCTTCAGCAGTCCCTAACATAATTCTCCTAACTTAAGATACAAGATACTAGACAGAAGTAGCCAATCCCGTTTATAATTGTATCTATGACCAGCAATTCAAATTCACTTCCCTTGATTTAATGTCCTATTTGTATTCTATCAATAAATGGAGTTCTCAGGACCATACTTAAATGGAAGCAGACTATGCTCTGATAGCCAAAGCCAGCAAAAAAAAAAAAAATTGCATCACTAAACTAAAATGTCTTGTAGTATATGATTCCTTGACTTATTGTTCTCTCCTCTTCACTGCACTTGAATATTAACTGTTGTATTAATAGCTCACTCTTAATTATCCATGAGTAATGTACTACAACCAGGAAATTAATGGAGGGAAGCACCACAAAAATGGAAAAGAATTCTCCCTATCCCAGATATATTTTCAAGCACACTGTGAGAGGAAGAAGAGACACACACTGCCTTGAACACAGCCAGAGAAGAGGCCAGTGCTGGGCAGGGTGCACTGCTGAACCCTGAGATGGGTTCTTGTCCTGCTGGACCTTGCTTGCCACAGGAGGGAGGTTCTGAGCAGGGGTCCAATAATGATCCCAAAGAGCTGGGCTGGTCTGGAGAGGGGCAGCAGAGGCAGTCAGTGACTTGGTTCTCCAGCCCAAGATAGAGATGAGAGGGACAAGAGTGAGAAATTTACAGTTGTTAAGGAAGACTTTGCCACGAAACACATAATTCAGCTCCAGATTTCACTGCAGCAGGAATCTGAACTTGAAAAGACTGACAAAGGCCAGGGTGCTTTCATAGGTAATGTGGAGTCTCAGAGTTAAATTTTGCAGAAGTACAAAATATGCTGCACCCCTCATTCATCACCACCCCTGCTCCCCAAAGGCACTCAAGAGGGAGAGCTCTCATCTCTGCTGGGACATTTCCCCTCCCCAGGAGCCTGTTGGAAAATGCTGCTCACCATGATGCCATGCCACAGTGCCTCTGCCCCCAAGCTGGGGCCAGGGACAGTGCCAGCAGGGCTCCTCCAAGGCAGCCAGGAGCTGCACAGGCAGGGCCACCACATCCAGCTCCATGGGTGCCATCCTGGGGCTGCTCCAGAAGACTGGAATGGTGAGGTGCCTAATTAAATATGTGCCTCCCAGTGCTGGAGCCCTGCAGCAGCCATGAATTATGCAGCGGCTCACTTACATGTCAGCAGGATCACAATATTGATGAGCTATCCTGTGTGTAATCTGATAAAAACCAAGATAAACTCAGCAAAAATTGAGTGTAATATGATCCTTTCCTTTCAATAAACCACTTCCAGCCCAGCACTGGGAATGTCTCTCCATGCTCCCTGCTCACCTCAGGCAGCCAAGCCCAGCAGCTCCAACAGGGGCATGGAGCAGCAGCCGTGCATTTCCTGCACCTGCAAGGCAGCACTGGCTGCCTGTGAAGGCTACCTGGATATTTCTGTGCCCTATGGGGTTAGGGGCTGCTGCTCTCCACAACACCAGTGCATTCCAAAAGGTCTGCACACTGGCATTTAGATTAATGCTGGAGACAGGGAGGAAGAAGTTGCCATGTCTCACACTGACTCCCTCCTCTCTGTCTGAGCAAATGAAGGATGACAGAGTGCAACTCCCACTCGGAAATGCTTTCCAGTACACACACACACCCAGGTCCAACTCCAGCTCCTGTGACACGCCCACTGCTTTGCAAACCTGGGCTGGATGCTTTTGGTACCCTGGGAACAGCCAGCAGCACAGGCTCCTGCCCTCAGCTAACACACATGCTCTAAGAAACACCTCAAAGAGAGGGGAGAGGCTTCTGGACACTTCGGTCACTAGACCCATGCAGAAAACTGAAGGTTGCAAGCCAAGGACAGAGGATGCTGCTCTCTGTCCCAGCACTTCCCCAGTGCAGCAGGGGCTGGTGCTGTTCCCCCTGAATTCGGCAAAACCTTCAGAGAGCCCCTGAGGGCAAGTGTCCCCCTGCCCAAGGCTGGGGGAGCCCAGCCCACCCCACTTCCCAACAGAGCTAGAGGCAATGAGCAAAGTGGCTGTCCTCACCTTGGGGACATGCTGGAGCCTCCCCACTCCCTCACTCCCAATGTCCAAGTCCCGTCAGCTTCAGGGACATAACGAGGTCATCACTTCGTTGACAAGAAACAAGCAGAGGATGAAGTGTAGACATGAAGGTTACACCAGCTCTGGAGCCTGTTGGACACTGGCAGGGGCTGGGGACCTTGTGACAGCCCATAAACCCCACCACCAACCCCAGTGCTGGCAGGTCCTTGCAGAAGAGGTGACCATCAACAGCTTGTTTAACCTCCCGAGGGATGTTTACTTCAGAGCACAAAGAACAAAGTTTCAAAAGCAGAACACTTCTGGTTTTCTTTTAAAATAATATTTCAAACCCATAGCACTGTAAAGATAGAGGAACACAAAGAGAAAGATTCAAACTGGGGGATCTGCCCAAGAGAACCAAGAAATGGCAGAAGAAGACCAGTAAAATAAATGACTGATGAATGCAAAGACCTCAGTAGCTGAGCAAGTGGCCAGCTCCCAGCTCTGCTGCTCCTCTCTCCAGACCTCTCTCTGGCCCATGGGATGGCATTAACTGGGTGAACCCCAGCTGGAATCTGCTCTGAGAGCCAGCACCATGTGCCAAATCAGCCAACCACAGGCAGCACCAGGATCCCCATAACCACAAGCTCCTCCAGTTCCTGACATTGTAGGAGGGGTCTGGATCCAGCCAGGTCCTCCTTGCCCCAAAGGCTGCTCTCCCCCCTGCCCAGGGTGTCTACACTGGCCCAGTAGGTGCAGCTGGGGGGGAATTGGGCTGGCCCAGCACCCTGCAGGGTCTCCAGCCCCACTGATAAGCCTACAGGGAGGGACAGGAATGTTGCTGCCTGGAGACGCCTCATTTCACAGATGTGTCTGTGTCTGCGCAAGAGAGAAACTTTCACAGTTTTACTGCTTTTCAAATATTTTAATGCAAGCCATTTGGTGTCATATTTTTAAAAAATGGGTACCAGCACAAGCTACATGCACATTAGCAACTGTCTCTCTATTAGTGTAAATACAAGAAGCAGAAAAGCACAGTCTGACTCCTAATCCATATGGTTATTCCAAATAGATTGCATGGTCTTAAACTTTGGCTTATTAGACTGGATCGTACATATGGAAAGAATTAAAATGCTGGATTTACAGTGCAGGCTAATCAGAACATGTTTAAATAACGATGCCCCAGCAGCCCCAGAGGGTCACAGCCTCCCATACACCTGGTGCAGAGGCTCATCCTGCTCCCACAGCAAGAAGCTCCCAAAGCCCGGCATTGCAGGAGCTGCACCGTGGCACAGGGCAGGGCAGGATCCAGCCTCCAGCACTCCAAGAGAGCAGGCTGCAAGGAGGAAATACCTCATTTCCCACTGACTAGTCCATACAAGCACAGACAATAGGGCCAAGTGTGTGCTGCCGGCAGTGCTCCTGCCCTGGAGTGCTGGCCAGCACGGGCTGCTCTGCCCTGACTCTTCCTATCTGAAAAAGCCATCAGCCTGCCTGCTCCTTCACTTAGAAGGAAAGGTCACTTCAGGGCTTTAAGGGTGTTTTTTTTCAAACAAAAGAATTATCTCGATTTAAAAAAAAAAAAAAAAAAAAAAATCTTTGCCCCAAGATCACAAAAGTTATTAAAAGTAAAGCATGATATCACTGTTAAGAAAGCCAGAACTCACGGGAAGGTGGATATATATTACTTATTTCTGCTAATTCATTTCTGGACAAGCAGACTCATCTTGGGTGCTTCAATGCTTGCATGTCCACCACCACAGATCTAAACATATTCCCCCACCAGAGAGTCTCCTTGCAGCAGTCCAAGCCTCTCCCCTTTTATTCCACTGATGTTGTTTCCATGTGAGTCAGTTGCCTTTTTATTGCTCCTCTAAATACTGCTTTCTCCAAAGTTGCTGAATTTCTAGACTTGGAAGCATGACAGAAGAATGCACTGATTCACCCCCCTCCACAGGGCTGGCTGACAGCTCCCCTGGAGCCACTCACCACAGGGGGGATGACCAGTGTGAACCAGTATGAATCCAGCAAAGGAGATGTGGTCTGGGGAACTGGAACCCAGCCATGTCTCCAGCCATCCTGGACTCTCCAATCTGCCTCTCTGCTGACCCAGATGACAAACCCCAAACCTGGTCCTACATCAGCCCCAGGACTGGTGCTGTGTTATGCCACACCACCCAAGCTGCAGTCCATGTGCTGGAGCCATCCACAGGAGTCCAGCCCCCTCAGCTCCACCCCAGACTCAATAACACTGATTAACAATGCCTCTTGTCCTGGGGGGGTCATCAGAGGCTGTGCAGAGCACAGGGGGAGAGGGTTTCAAAAGCACAGCCAGCCCCTTAATGACCATGTCAAGTGGCAAGTCAGTTATTAGTCTCTTTAACTGCCAGAAAACATCAGCACCAGGGACCCAAGCAAATGTTTAGAGTGTCCTCAACTCCCTGGTGCTGGGAAGGCTGCCACATGCTGAAAGGCAGCCCATGGCCAGGGTGGCCAAGGAGCAGGATCACACCCCCAACCCACAGCTGCTTCCTCCTTCTCCTCAGCCCTGGCCACAGAAAGCCACTGGCTGAGCTTCCAATGGGCACTTGCAAGCAGGAACAAAAGCCAGCCCCTCCATGGAGCTGCAAGGGGGCTCAGCTGTGTCCAGCTGGCAGCACCCAGCACAGGGTGCTGAGAGTACAGCTGAAGCCCAGAATAGTTTCCCCATGGTCCATTCTACCAGCTACACAGGAGCACTTTATCTGTGCTGAAACCATCATCAGATTCTGCTGTCAAAAGATGGAGAGGAACTTGGAAAGGCCACTGATGAATAACCCTGCTCAAACCATCCCCTTGGTACTGAGAGCAGTTCTGCATAAGTACACTACACTAACTGTGGCCTAACAGGGCCTTCCTCTCTCCAGCCCCTCATTACTGAGGATCAGGAAAAGAGAAGGAGCATATGCTCCTTTTGGTTTTTAAGGAAATTATTAAATTGGGCTCAACTTTTCATCTTTCCCACAAAAAGGTGCTCTGTCATCTCATGGCTGTTCACCTACACAAAGATGAGATGACATCTCTGGCTAAAGGCCGACAGTTCTGCACCTCCTTGTCACTTTTAACAAGAAAATAATCCTGCAGAAACACTTGAAAAACAAATCAGTGTTGACACTCTTCATCTGCTAGGTACACTTTACGAAAGGAAAGAAATACTGCATTAGCGTTTGACCTCCTCACCTTTCTGACATTGGAAGAAAATAAAGAGGGAAGGCTCAGAAAAGCCAATGCTGAAGTAAGAATGTCAGGAGAGCAGGCAGAGCTCGAGGCTGGAGCCCCCAGCCCAGCGGGCAGGGCAGAGTCAGCCCAGGCAGAAGGAAGCTGTGAGCTGAGAGCATCGAGGAAGCTGCCAGGGGCACACAGGAGTCACAGGGATGGGTGAAGAGATGCTTCTGCAGATGAGGGCATGAGGACTTAAAGAGGAATCATCACCAAAAAGCTTCTCAGTCCAGTGAAGCCCTGTGGCTCTGCCCTCAGGCTGCAGTCATTCCCTGCACTGTAAGCCAACATCCTCCCACCTGTCCTATCTCTCCCCCACAGCAGTCCTGTTCCAGCTCCATCCTTGCACCACTGCATGGCTGTGTAGTGCTGAGTGGCTCCTTGCACTCACAAGAGACTGCCCTGTCCTGCTCTAAATGCTCCTGAACCACACAGCACACTTCCAGCTCCTGACCTCTGCAGCCCACAGGCAGGAACCGGAGGGTTTCCTCAGCTCCCAACACTGTCAGCTGCTCCCTTCATTCTGGGCATGGTGGATTTCACCAAATAAGTCATGCTAACCCCACCTCCTCTTCCCTGAAGCAGAGGCTACCAAGAAATAAAACCGAGCTTTGTCTTCTGAACAGCCAGACACTCTCCATGAGAACACTCCCAGCACAGGCAGCTTTGCCCTTTGGACACAGCCCTGGGGTGACTTTCCACGCACACAGGCACCAGATGGTCTCACTGCTCCCCCAGTGTGGCTGGGCACTGCTTTGCCAGGCACAAGCCCTTGCCTGTAGGAGGTGGGGGCACTTTGAGGAGCTCACAGAAATATTTTCCCACCGGTAGCTGTCGGCCTGAGCTAATGCGACATGACACGTATCTCACTAGGAACAATGTGCTGACATTCAGAGCCTGCTCACCATGTTCCCAACCGTGCCACTGTCACCGCAGCCACATCACAGGCAGGGGGATACATTTCCCCTCCGAGCTTGTTCTGAGCACCCCTTTGAGGTGCCACTGCCATGGAGGGCCCGGCAATCCCTCCACAAGGCAGCTCTGTAACAGGTAGCACAGCACCATGGCAATGTCAGCTGGAACAGGACAGGGAGAGAGGCAGCGCTGCCTGAACAAGGAGTCTCCTGCAAAGCCACTCTCATTAAGTGTCCAGGCACAGCAGCAGCTTCACATCCTGCAAAGATGGCCCTGGACTCTGCCACATCTCTGTAAAAGGTGCAGCTACACACAGGAGCAGGAGTCAGACATGAGTACCAGCTGTTCGCAGCCTAAAGAGAGCCCTTCCATCAGCAGCTCTGTCTGAGAAAGGGCTCTGGTGTCTGTCCCTGCAACACCCCCAGGAAAGTGGATGGGAAGCTCCTGGGACAGATCCCCTGCAGGCTGCAGGTGGGGAAATGCAGGAGCATGACAGAGCATGGTTTGTGTGCCGAAACCCCGACACCTGCCCGTGCCCTGCTTACACAACAGCGTTACACAACACGGCGCTTCTGCGGGTTGCGTAAGGCAGGACGGCACACCCCAAACCCCAGAGACAGCTGGGACAGCAAACCCACCACTGCTCACCCAAAAGCACGTTCCCACCATGCTGCCTCCCTTCCAGGCCGCTCCTGAGAGGAGGCAGCCCAGCACAATGACAAGAACCATCACTGCATGGTGCCAGGAGGCAAGAGAAGGAGCTCTTTCACCACATCCTGGGAAGAGGCTGATTTGACCCCAAATCACAGGACCTGGAGAGCTCTTTCTTGCTGCACAAAGAAATTATTGTAACTTTTGTAGAATTTAAAGTAAATTTTGTTAGAGATTACCTTGGGGCCAGCTCAGCACAAGGGGCAAGCAGCAGTTTCACACAACTGCAGGTTTCAGCTGGGTGACAAAGGCAGTACTGTGGTCATCAGCAGTTTGTACCTTCTGCCCCAAGCTGTTGCAAGAAGGAGCAGTATTGCCAGTGCTGCCATACAGCAGGTGTGAACTCCTGGTCTCTGTTTCAAAAAAAAATCCAGTACATCCCAATTTGTGAAAAACAAAGCATCTACCACATCACACAGCACATAAAAGGCTGCTAGGAAGAAAGAAGCTTGTTTTTCTTCCCAGCCATTAAAGTTTGCATTTTCTGCACCCAAGCCAGATGCCTGCAGCCTGAGCAAGGATTTACAACAGCATAAGCTTCAGAGTCCCTCTGCTTCTCAAGGAAGTATCAGGAAATAAAAGGGCAATTGCATTAGTCAGTCATCAGGAGTTCAGGGTTTCTGCTTGGTTTCAATGACAGCAGGTTAAAAAATTGCTCAGCTGCCTGACTGCAGCCAGTGGCCCTGCAGGAGGCCAGACACATCCCTTCCCAACACACACCCACACCACCACCACACTCTGCTCTGGTAAATGGCAGGACCAAGCTCAGGTCATGCAGGGTCTCCCCCACCAGCACAGCCCAGCAGGTCCCAGCAGGAGCCACTGTCAGCCTGAGCTCTGCTCTGCTCCAGCAGAGGGGATTGCTGTGCAGGGGGTTGAAGGAAACACAATGCCTGGAGGGTCTGAGCATCCCTGTTGAGCCCTCCCAGCTCAGGTGTGGAGCATTTCATCTCTACTGAATGCCCACCAAGATGAGATTTGCCTCTTCCACAGCTGCATCCCACCAGCCCCTGCTCTCCACGAGCCCTACACCCTCGTCCTCAGCAGTGGCAGCAGCACCTTCAGCAAGGTCACAGACATCCCCACCCACCTGTTACCCACTGCTGCTCAGTGGGAAGGCCACCCACACCTGCAGCAATGCTTCTCAAGGTTACATTAAGAGGAAATTCCAGTTTTCTCGCAACATAACTAAGCAAATCCCACCATGCAGATCTGAAACTCATCCTTGGAAACCCCACTGACATCCTCCTCCTCCCTCTGTGTGTTCCCTTCACACAGCTCTTGGATGGTGACCAGATACCCAGTTTCACCCACAGTGCTTCCCCCACCTGGTTTCTTACCTCATGCAACAACTCCTAAAAGGCCACTGCAAAAGCTGAGGTAGCCAAATCCAGCTTCTACTAGCCTCTTTCTCTCTCCACCCCCAAGATATAAATTTTATACTTGGAGCTACTAAAGTTGGCTGAAAATAATGATAACTGACAGATGCTGGGTTAAATAGGCCACAGTCTTTCCCTCGGGCCTAATTTAGACCGGATATCAAAATGATACAAAATATCATTGCTTGCCTTCACTCCATCAGGACATCTGTAGACAGTCCCATATTAACTCCTTCCTGGGAACATTGTGTCTGCACTGTCACCTTGCAAGAAAAAAGCAGGCTTTACCTGATCTCCTGCTGGATCCCATGCTCCAAGGTGGCTCCTCAGCAAAGTCTCTAATTCCAGCCCAGCTTAGTGTCTGGTGTGGGCAAGTCCCTCCAGCCTGAGCCTCAGTCTCTGGTGGCACAGCAGCCTCACACCATAACCCAGCCCTGGCACTGCAGCGTGGGGGGCAGCAGGACCCCACACCAGCTGCTTGCACACTCAGGACAGGTAATTAGAGGCTGTATTCTAATGAATATGCACAAGGGGGCAGAGTCAGAGTTGTGCACCTGAGGTAAAGTTATGCATATTTTAATTTTTCAACAGTCGGCAGTGCAATCTCACTTCGTTCACTTGGCCTCCTGCATCTCCTCTCCTAGGAGGCTTGTTGGGTTTGTTTCTCTTCAGAGGAAAAGGAAATGTTACAAAAGAGTCTCCTTTGCCTCCATCAAGTACTCAGGGTAAAGCCCACGAGCAATCCCAAGCCCCAGCCCAGGCAGGGTGCATGCCACATCCTCACTGGCACCTGCCTGCACCAAAGGATCCAACCACTGACTGAAATGTCTAACTACCAAGTCTCATTTTCATTTGCTTATAAATTTACCAAGGGCTAACTGTTCAGCCCCAATTTTCCTTGGCAAATACATCAGCTGGACTGTATATATTGATTTGAAGATTTAATTCAGAATTTCTTGGTTATTTCTGAGAAATATTTCTGATGTAAACTCTCCATCTCTCCCACTCTCTTCACTTCAGAGGGCAAAGGCACATTCCGTGTTCTGAAAAAAACATGAGTTTGATTTACAGAGTTATTGCTGTCACATAGTTACTGCACTGAACAACGAGCAGTGAAAGCAGCTCGAGGAGAAGCAGCAGCATTAGAGCCACCTCCACTCCACATCTGCCCACAGCTGGCTGCAGCTACAGCCCTCAAAGCTCCCCATCTCTAAGGCCTCTGAGCTCAACAAAACCCACAGAGCAGCCCAAGGCTGAAGAAAACAGTTGGTGCTTTAAAGTGAAGTTGAATTCAAAGAAAATCAGTTCATCAGGTTTAGAGTTATAAATGTTAAACTTAGGAAGGGATTATTTGTGCTCCCATAGCCTCATAAAACTGTATTAAACATAAAGTACTATGTTAAAAGGACATTATTTCCAAGTCCCAAATCCAGCATTCAGAAGCTAGGAGTCCCTCTGCAGCCTGCATTTGACCTTGTTTCTTGTGACAGACTTGGGTTGCACTGGTTTTCCTCCCAGAAGCCAAGTGGAGGCACTGGGTGCAGGACCTGCTCTTGAACAAACTGAAAACACAAAGTGATGGGCACTGATGCCATCACAATCCAGCTTTGCCTGCTGGAGCTGGAAAGTGTGGGTACAGGAGACAAAAATGGTTAAGGGAAGCCCTGTGCCCTCACAGGCAGGGCACTGTACTCATCACTGTGTGCTGCTCAGGCACTGCTGCCCGGCTTCAGACCCTGTGTTGTGGTCCTGCAGAGCCAGCAGCTCTCCCCAGCCCTGCCTTGGGCTGGGTGAGTGCTGCTGCAGGCTGGATCCCGGGCTCAGGGCAGCAGGAGCAGTGTGCCAGACACTGAGCACAGCCGAGCTGTCAGCGTGGCAGCATGGGGACTCCTCATCTCAGCTGTGTCAGGGACAGCCAGTGGCCCTGATGTAATTGCAGAGAGGCACAAGCTCATGGCCTGGCAGCAGAGATGCTGCTACTGATCTGACATAGGAGCAGGGCAAGGCGGCAGAGCCACCAGCACCCAGGATCAGATCCTGTGACTGCTGCACAGAAACCTCAGCCCGAGGAGCTGCTCCTCTGCCAGCCCACAGCACCCCAGCAGAGCCCAGCCACTGCTACCAGCAAGCTCTCCCTCCTTCAGAGGGCAGGGAAAACAGGGATGCCACAGAAAAGGGATTCCCTCAGCCCGTGGGTAGCCAAGCAGTGTTTATACCTGTGCGTGGTACCTGCCACTCTGCCATGCTGAGATGTCAGGGTAAAGAGCCAAAGCATGTCAGATCCCCCAACAGCAGCTCTGGTGGTTTTATTCACATCATTAACAAATTAAACTCTGAGATTTGGAAAAGACAATGGCAACAGCTGTTTCCTGGTGTTGCACCTTTCATGGATCACACCTTTCCCCCACGACAGTGTAAAATGTAGGAGACCAGCATCACCTCTGCTCCTTCAGAGACATGCAGCCCTTTCAGACATCACATGGGAAACACTTCTTGGGGACAGCTGCAATGGAGGGAGAGGCAAGAGAGCAGAGAACAGTGCCATAGGTTGCCCAGATTTGTGAAAATAGTTGCTGAGATTCCCAGCAGGGAATCCACAAGCAGGAACAGTTTGCTACCTTATTTTCCAAATGAGAAACCAAATTTTCTGGAAGCACTATTAACCTCCTTGAATTTAATTAATTTAATTTATTTATTTCTAATTAATAACTGCAGGCAGTTATTAACAGGGTGCCAGTCCTGCTTCTCAGCCCTGCACCACAAGGTTTGACCAGGGCATGCTGAATGGCCAACACAGAGCTCTGAGACAGCCCACAGTCCCCAAGGGCATCGCTGCCAACACCTTCCCAGCAGGAGAGCTGGGATCTGTGCCTTACCTGGTGAGGCAGAGGCTCAGGCTGCTCTATGGGCACAAGGAATAAATCTCTCCTGCAAAATGAAGCTCTGCTCAGTGCGCAGCAGGATGTGCCACTGAGCTGACATCACCACCAGCTCTCTGCAGCACATCCATATGGCTGGCCAGCAGTGGGCATGTTCCTTCACTTACATTTCCTTCAAGTTTTGATACTACACCAGGAGGTGCAGCAAAGCAGTTTAATGCCCAGGGTGATTGTGCAGCCAGATCATGGTGAGAGGGCTTTCCCCAGCAGCAGCCCAAGCAGCAACGAGACAGCATCACGCATTAGCCAGGTTGTGCTGATCTCAGTCCAGGCACAGATGTCTGAGCAAAACCTCTCACCTTGCTTCAGCCATGCCTCAAGAGGTACCCACAGGTATCCCCACGTGCCTTACACCTGCACACTCCCCACAGAAGCAAACCCGGGTCTGTCAGCAGAACCAAGCAAGGCAGTGGCTGTGAATGGCTGCTCCCCCTCCCCACCACCATGCCTGGGGTGCAGGAGCCAGTGTGGGCTGCACAGCTCAGGGGGCTCCCATGGATGCCAGGGAACAGATCCCCCAAGGTCCAGAGGGGCACACCCAGACCATCCCTTGCTATCTGCATCCACCCAGCCCCAGCCACACTCCACTGGGACTGGAGAGCCATCTCTCCTCCTGACCAAGTGGTATCTCCTCTGTGAGCAGACAGAATAAGGCAACAAACTATTTCATTTTTACTATTTGTATTTGACCTTTTTATATTGTTTGCTTTTTCCAGTATAATCCCTTAAGAACATGACTGATGATTTATAACAAAAGAATATCTCTATAGTGGGTGCCTTGCAAGACCTCTCTCCCACTGCTTTGGAGTGATTTACTTTTGGATTAGCCTCTGATAGAGAAGGGCTCGGCTGACGATTTGCCCTCGTATATCAAAAAGGAAATCCTTAAGACATCACTATAAAACAGCAGGAAAGAGCACCTGCCTGACTCATAAACTTATATGATGTGGTTTAGTCAGATAGGCCATCTGCTTCCCTTACATACCCATATGTCCTTCACTGTTCCTGCTACCTCACTGTTAACTTTGGTGATTTTCTCCTTCACTTCCGCAAAGCTAAAACAGAGAAATGAATCGAATGATAAACTTTCATGCAGATGGAAACAAGAGCAGTAGGCACTGTCTCTGCCTTCTAGCTACACAATAAATAATGACAGTGGAGGTGAGGAAACACACGTCTGCTCTTCATTAGAGCCATCATATAAACTTAATGTGCCAAATCCTGCCCTGGCCTACACCCACATGGCTCAGCCAATTTGGGTGAAGAGAAGAAACATCCACTCTGGTAGTGTGTCCTTGCCAGCCTCCAGCTGCTCCCAACAGGAGCAGGCCATGGTCCCCAGCATGGCTGCACTCCCATGCTGGAGCCTCTTCCCATGGAGTGGTTGTTCAGCCAGGATTGGCCTCAACCATCCCAATGTTTAGGGAAAAAATACAAGAAACTGGAGGTAACTCCCTTCCCTAGGACAGGAAAACACCCTCCATCCTCATGATCACCTATTCAGGGACCAACTGAGCCAAACTACATATGAAGCCTTCATTCCCAATGACCAAACAGACTTTTGTCCCCTGAACTCACCTTTTGTGTCCCTTTTGAATCCATTTCTGTCTCAGCTTCTACAACAACCCACAACCATTAGCTCCAGGGATATATCTGAACACCACAATATAAAAGGTATCCAGCTTCAAAATTGCTGCCTAACTTCATTACGTACCCTCAGCTCTTGCCCTAGAAGAAAGCAATTAATTGTTTTCTAACGAACCTTTGCCTTCCACACATGACTGCACATGGCTGGCCAGCACCCCCAGGGACCAACCCAACACTCCTTTCCCACAGGGACAGCCTGCTCTTCTAGCCTGCCTCACACAGAAGTTCTTTCATGCCACCTTCTCCCCCTTTCAGCCTCTTTAGGGGTTTATTCTGCCTTTTTTGCAAGACAGGGCCTGACAAGCACAGCACTCACTATATCCAAAATGTGCTTGCAAAGACCACTGCAGCTTCTCCACAGTGTAACTTTGGTCCTCTATCCTTTGGTCATGCACATCTATCAAACACTGCTGTCCTTTTACACCTCTTGTGAGGAGAAAACCAATAGATCCTCACCCCAGCCACAATCCCAAGGAAAATGCCAGCATGCTGGCCTGGGGAAGTGGAAGGTGCCCTGCATGGAGGCAGAGCAAGCCACAGGCACTCGTTCTGCAAGGAGAGCATGTCTGCATGCCCCGGGCTGGGCATGCTGCTGCAGTGCAGGGAGAGGGGGGCTCACCCCAACCAGCCCTGGGGGCACAGGGAAATCAGCCTCCCAGCAGCTCAGGGGAAAGAAAACCTCCTGTAATTTACGTCCTTTTTTAATGTTGTCTTGCTTTTTAATTTCCCAAAGTCGAGTCCCTGGGAGTTCATTTTTCTCCTCCGCAATAGAGTAAGGGGAGCGGAGGTTTTTCCGGCTCTCTGGAGAGCTGCCTATAGCCTACCACAGAGTGGATAAAAACCTGCATAAAAAGACCACCCAAGGGACTGGGAAAGTGGTCCCTAGAGGGAAGAAAGAGGCATTTTGTTTAGAAAGGCTGGAGCACAGACAATTACCCAAAGCAGAGGGGAAAGGAAAAAAAAAAAAAAAAAACTGCATGAAATCTCCTGCTCAGCTTTCCCCTCTGAGAGCCCTGACAGGAGCAGTGGCTGGCACTGTGCTGTGCCACGGGCAACAGAGCTGCCAGCACAGGAGAAGGTACCAGGGAGCACACATGCATGCACCAGCACGTGTCCTTATGGAAAAACTGGCACAGGAAACACTTCACTGTGCTTCCCTCCCCTTACAGAGACCCCAGCTCATTGCTGACTGCGTGGAGCAAATGGCTGGAGAGCCACAGAGATGCAGTTATTGCAACACTGGGAGTGTGCTCGGCCATGACGTGTCCCCTTCTGCTCTCACACACCCAGCAGCCCTGGCCCTGCACACCCACCAGGGCAGCAGCCCTGCAGGGACACGCCAGGGACGGGCAGGGCAGAGCACAGCTCCCGCAAGGACTCTCTCAAGGAAATTAAAAGTGGAAAAGGCATCGCATTAACCTCCTTAATTTTTCATTTCTGACACCACACTGTTTTCTCCTCATTTCAAAGAATTTCAAGTTAATGTCTGGAGGGCAGAAAAATCTATTTCCCAATATGCCTGCTGCAGCTTTTTTACCAATCGACTGTCCTTCCTGGTACAATCACTGGGACATTGATTTTTTTTTTTTTTTTTTTTTTTTTTTTTTCCTAGAGCATCATCCAAAAATCTATCAATGCAAACAGCTCCTTTGAAAAAAATACCAGCAAGATGCTTCCTCCACCCTTTAACCCCAATGCTGCAGGAAACCTCTGCCTGGTACCAGTTCTAGCAGCAGTGTGGCAGGGACAGGGGCAGACCTATGAAGCTCATGGCAGTGGGAAAAGTCTGGCAGAGGAGCAGTGGGCAAGGAAGAGGCTGATCCATGCAGTGCTAGACAGAATTTAGGGAAGTCCACTACAGGCAGCTCCCCCCACCCACAAAGATGACAAGGGACAGATTCACCACCCCAGGGACACAGCCCAGCCCAACTCTGGGCTCAGCTTAAGACCTCCGTGGGCAGGGAGAGCTTTGTCCCCTGGGGATGGGCAGCAGGCAGAGGAGGCTTTTCTGCCATGGGACAGAGCCTGCGGCTCACACGGGACCCAGGGCTCACACACAATAGCCTGGGCTCTGGTGAGCCTGGCAAAACCCGCCTCCCATTACTATGCTAAATAAACACTTCACTCAACAGTCTTGGCACTTATTAAGCACCTGGGAGAGAGACTGCTTCACGTTGTCCAAAACACTCTTAATTACTGTTTAATCAAGATCTCTTCCCCTCTAGAAAAAAAAAAAAAAAAAAAAAAAAAAAAAAGAAAAAAGAGGCGGGTAAACATTTGCATGTATTTTCCACTGCAATCACATTACACATCTCTGTGACAAGCAAATTCTTGGCAGAGCTCAGGAGGAACACGCTGCCTGTGCAGGAGCATCGCAGCACAGCCTGCTCAGCCAAATAGCCTTAGGTTTCCCCCTTCCTTAGGTAAGAAACAGAACCAGGAGGATTTCCTGGCACATGGACTAACAGCATCAAATGCTTCTTTTATTTGTTGTTGACACATGTATAACAGTAGAAGGATCACTAAATAGCCTTGTAATATCTTGATTTATGGATTATTCTTCCCCACGAATAGCACATGGCAGGGACAGCATGCCTTCATGCTCTATCTCTGCTAGCACAGGAGCACTGGATTCCTGCTATTAGCACCCACAAATCCCAGGCAGCACAGGGCTGAGCCAGGCACATGGGATGCCCAATCCCCCACTATTGGAGCAGGTAAAGGCACAAAGCACTGTGTGGGTGTTTAGGCACAGATCCTTTTCCTTTTTTTAAGTCTTCTC
This sequence comes from Muscicapa striata striata, assembly GCA_030060385.1. NCBI lineage: Eukaryota > Metazoa > Chordata > Aves > Passeriformes > Muscicapidae > Muscicapa > Muscicapa striata. Next base: position 1,702,324 of record JAREIS010000196.1, on the reverse strand, counting down.
AAGCTGGATTTTCCCTGAGCAGCTCCTGCATGGAGCTTTAGAGCTGTGCCTGCAAGGTGCAGCTCTTTCCAGAGGCCAAAGGCAATGCTCTGTGGCATTGCCAGTCTGATCACCCCAGCCAGGACATGGCCTGGGCTTGGGGGTCAAGATCCTGCACAGAACCTCCCTTCTCCTCCACTTCACACTCAGCTCTTCCTTAAGATAAAGGGGATTTGCCTTAATTGATTTAACTGGCAGTTGCAGTGCTCTGACAAAAATGAATTTATATCAGAGAAGCAGAAGAAAGAGAAGAGCCTTTGGGTCATCTCTACACTGCTTCACATCAAGGTCCCAAATGAGCCAGGCAGGGTTCAGTTTGGGTCACAGCACCACTGCCTGCATCACAGAAACACATCAAGCAGTGCCCTCTGACAGCTCTGGAAAGGAGCAGGATCATGTCCAGGGCATGTGTTCCAGCACCCATGTGCTGCACCTGATTGGTTCTGTTGACTAAGTGACAATTACCCGGGATTCACTGCTGGTGATTGATTATCAATGACATATGACTTTGCATTTTAACAGCCACTAATCTGCCTGCTAAACCCAGAATATCAGGTTAAATCACCGAATGTGATCTTTTGAGTAAGGCAAAGCAGAATTCTGTTGATAGTGATTTAAACAGTTGCTGGTGAAATCATCCAAAGCAGCTCAGCTGCAATATCCCAACACTGGATAAAGGGGCACCTGTACAGGAGAGGGGATAAACTGACTTCCCAGTACCTTTTACACTGTGAATGCATTCAGAAGATCCAAATCTCTTCATAACAACAGCCTTTGGGCAAAGGGCTAGAGCTCCCAGGGGAGATGGGCACAAAAGTCTCTCTGGGACAAATAAGCAAGATGTAGGTTAAAATGATCTTGGAGTACATATTAAAAAAGATTCATTTATTCATTTTTATGAATGACTGAATTTCTTCCATTTCTCCTCCCTATCCATGGTACAACATCCTCACACAGACAACAGCCAATCTACCAGATTTGTGCACATCCATGTTCACGTGGCAGTGATGTGACCAGGAGCTGCACGACTGAACCCAACACACATTCAGCTCCAAATTAGCATTCAAGCACAAACTGAGCTGTGTCAGTGCTCCTCAGCAAACCAAACTAGTCTAAGATTATCTCTGTTCTCAGCCCATTTACCAAATAGGTCTCGTAGTGAACATGTGCTGACTCTTGATCTAGGGAATGCATCCAAGGAAAACAGCTGCCAGAGGCTTCACTGCGAGTGAACACTGTGTGCTAAAGGAGTCCCGTGCCTGACACGGAGCTGGAAAGCTGGCTGGAGGTTGAAGTGGGGACAGACAAAAAGTTCACTCCCTCAAGTGCCATCTCTGAAGAAAGCCACGCAGGGACACAAAGGGCAGGGCAGTCATTTGCAGCAATCCCCAGCCTGGAACAGTTCTCTACAGGAGCACCAAGTGCTGCTGCTCGCTCTGGACAATTCCCCCCAGCCCAGACACATGTGCCTGTCGGGCACTGAAGCCTGCCAGGTGCCTGCAGAGCTGCCCCTGCCTCTGTGCCTCCCCTCAGCTCCATGGCAGGGTGGCTCATCCTGCCACCAAAGACCCCCCAACAGCTCCAGGCCAGCACTGCTCCCCTCTGCAGGGGAGCAGGTTGGACCAGCACTAACTAACCTATCAATTAAAAACCTGGGAAGGGCTTAAAATTCACTTTCCTGGTGAACAGGAACAATTTGACAAAACAAAACAAACATTTCTCTTTTATAAAAGCAGGCAGTGGAGCCAGGATCTCAGCATGCTGCAGCCAGGAACAGTGGCTGGGAGCAGGCAAATGCCCATCTCTGCCCCACTGGCTGCTCCCCATTGCTGCCCTGCAAAGCTTCCTCACCATGGGCAAAAACACCAAGACAAACAGTCTGGCTGCTGCTCTGTTAGTTAAACAAGCCATTTCACATGTTGTGAAATTAGCATCTGACTTCACTGCTTTCTCCTTCCCTCATCCTTTCAAAATTCATTTTCTCCAAGATTTTGAGAAACTACAGCAAGGAAGATGAAACCAGTTTAGTGTGCACAAAAGAAAGGTCAGCAAGTGCATCTGGATAACTTTTAAAGATAATCACTCATTTTCATATCCTCCTTCCATTCTTCTGGTTGGGAGCAGCAGACACAATGCATACAAGCCTTCCTTGGAGCATTTTGTGGCACAGGGTGCTAAGGGTCTTAGAAAACTCAGAAAACATTCAGACCTGGGCTGTGCTACCCTTGCATCCCAGGCAAAAGCTAATGTCTGGTGTGGAGGATGCCCATCCATCTCCCACTGAGCCCACAGCAGGATTTCTCTGGGGCTGGTTAGTGAAGTCCCAGCACAATAGTGCTGCAAGGCCCTTCATCATGCTGTGCTTCAGCAGCATTCCTTGGCCCAGCAGAGCACACCAGCAGTACGAGACGTGAACAATGGCCAAGCTTTGTTTCCATGTCCTGTCTCCTGAGCCCATGAGGAACATCTGGTCGCCTTCCTCCCGCTGCAGAGGGTGGGCATGGGTGGGTCCCCACTGACAGCAGCAAGGCTACAGTGAGCAGCACACCCCAGCAGCCTATTGATCCACACAAGATGAGGCAAGACCAAGGACGTGCTTGGAGAGGTGCCTGCAAGACTTTTGCCACGCTGGCAGCAGAAGCTGGAATCTGAGTGAATGTCAGCACTGCAAACAAAGCCAGGATGAAAGGCTTGACCGTGGCCTGCAGAGAAAGTGGCCACTCGTTTCTTCATCTCCACAGACCAGAGCAGGAGACTCCACGCTGTTCAACATTCCCTGGTTCCTGCCAGGGCATGGACATCTGCTCTGAGGGCTTTAACCACATCAGAGGCAGCACAGGAAGGTGCTGAGACTCACAGCCAGTTTCAGTGGCAATGCAGGACCAAGAAGTAGGAGCCAGCACCCCAAAACCTGTGCTTGGTCTTAGAAGGGTTCAGGATATCTCTTCCACAGAAGTTCCACAAGAACAATGCCTGTGCAAAGCAGAGACACAGTCCTGTTTCTGAGGGACATGCATCATGTGGGACTCCCATTACCAAGAGAGATGAGGACACCAGTGTTTCACCCAGGAACACAGGAGCAGCCAGGGCACTCACTCCCTGCTTTGAAGGGGTTCAGGTTCCAGGTATGTTCAAGAAATGACTGAATATGGCACTGAGTGCCAGGGTCTAGTTGACAAGGTGGTGGAAGGTTGAACTGAATGATCTCAGGTCTTTTCCAGCTGAACTGATTCTTGTGAGTCCCTTCTCTTAGGGGTGTTTTGTATGTGCTCCTTAGGATAGGCAGACAGCAAGAGTGCACACACTGCTGTGCCTCTGGAAAAGAAGGCTTTTAGGAAATAAAAAAACCTTGATCCTATAATAATAATTCATATAAAGTAACTCCATAGATTCAGCTTGTCTGATTTGAAAGCCAAGGCATAGCTCAGAGAGAGGCTGGGGGGCTGTGAGATGCTGGCAGGAGACACCAAGACCCCAGGAGGTTTCAGGCACATGCCCACAGTTCCCTGCTGAGGAACTCAAGCAGATCCCCCCCAGTCTGGCTCTCATGTGCCACATCTGCAGAGGCACTGGGACCAGGGCAGTGATGGCACAGGCAAAAACCTGGTCCTGAGCTGTGCCATGCTGAGGGCAGAGCTCTCCCCACCAGTGCAGGTGGTGATGGAGGCACTCTGGTGTCTGTCTGTCCACCAACATGACCCAGCAGTCTGTCCTGGGTCCTCAGAGCAAGGGTCCAGCCAGCAAGTGACACGCTGGCTGCAGGCTCAGCAGCTCCATGCAGCTGAGAGCCCAGCACAGAGGGAAGCCTGGATTAGCTCCTGGCACTGTAGGAAGTGCTATAATAGCAGAAGCAGAGCAGCAGGCAGCAATTGTGGAGCCTGAGCAAAAATCCCTTGTTTTCACTGGCTAGTTCTGGTTTCATGTTTCTGATCTTTTAAACATCAGGCACTCCCCAAGGCTGGCCAGCAGCTCCCTAACGCAGCACTCTGCTCTGCCAGCAGCCCAACCTGTGCCAGTGGGTTTCCTGCAAACTGCCAGCCCCAGGCTGGAGACAGGGCTCCAGCCCCACTGCACATGGGCTGGCAGCAGCCCCCAGCAGCAGGAGCAGCTGAGCTCCCTGCCCAGAGGAGAGCAGCACCATCCCACTTGCCTCCAGCCAAGCTCACAACTCCAAGGCACTTTTCCCAGCCAATCTCTGCAGGCAAGCCCAGAGTGCCCCAAACCAAGGCAGCAGAGGCACAGGGAGCAGTCTGCCATGGTGTGGTGCAAGACCAGTACAAACCAGTGCCAGCTGCCATGGACACACGGTCTGCTGTCAGCCCAGCCACTTAACCACACTGGTTTTTTTCCCCTGGCTGTAAGGCAGCCAACAGCAGACCTGCTTGTTTCCCTTTCCAAAGGGGAGAAAGAGAAGGAAGCTTGTGGAAAATAAAATCACTCTCAACAGCCTGGAAAAAGCTGCACATTATGAATCCACAGAAGCAATGAGAGGTCGTGTGGGCAGGTGAAGGGTTAACAGGTGGAAGCCAATGCCCCTCTACCAGGCAGCCAATATTTCTATCAATAAATTATGCATCAGCATCTAGTAATAATGACCTAGCAGGCAACGCTATTTAAAACAAACCAATCGATGGTATTAACGTAATCCCCAGGAGAAAACAAGACACCACACACAGAGCTGGGACCAGAGCAGATCAGGCCAAGGAGAAAGGGACCTTTGGGGAGCAGTCAGCCAGCAGGAACAGAGCTGAAAGGCCAGGCAGAGGCTCCAGTTCAGCCTAGAGCAGAGCATAAAAATCACCTCCACAGCCACTGCAGCCTCGGGACCGGCTGGCACTGAGACCACCCCTGGCTCACCCATGTGGCAGCTGCTGCAGCTGACTCCATCCCCCTGATCCCTGCCTGAGCACAGAGGTGAAGGAATGGATGCTGCCCAAGCATCTGGGCCATGCCACACTAGCCCTCACTGCAGGGCAGGGACCATAGCCCACCCACAGCAAGCACAATGTACTTAATCCTTACCCATCCCTGGTTCTGCTCACCCTGCAGAGCCACCAGAACCTGGAGGGGAGCAGGGATTTGGGAGCTGTTGCACCCCAGGAGCATGGTCCCAATGCACAGATACTGGGCTCACCAGCCCACACATATAACACACTTCATGTGCATTCTCCATATTAATAAATGGGGAAAGAAGGAACCATCAATCTGTGAACTGCCAATTTGCACAGGACTAGCTCTTTTACTGGCTACGCACTAGCACCTTTTACAGCCCATTAATTACTTTCTCTAATAAAGTTTGACAAAATGATAACTTGCCCATGAAAAGTGTTGTAATAAATACATTTTCTCTAACTTTGGACCATTCTTGCATGTCTGGCTCATAAACCCCTCCCACGGTTCAGTAACTTGGAGCTCACCTGTACTTTTCAGGCAAGGAGGGGGCCCTGGCGTGGAGAGCAGCAGCACAGTGACACTGCTGCCATGGCCAGCAATCAGGGGCCTCTGCACAGCAGCAGGAGCTGGCCCCACTCTGTCACACACAGCCCACACCGTGCCCTGGAGCTCCTGCTTGTCTGGTGGGTCCTGGGGACCCCCACTCAGGCCACCCCATCATTTTCCACTCCTTGGGTCACACACAGACCCCTCAGCTCAAACCCCTGGCAGAGCCCATCACAGCACCAGCTCTGGGTGAGGAGGGCCAGGCTCTCCACGAGTGTGAGTGCCATCAGCACCTCCAAGAAGCCAGGTATGTCTGCATGCAGCCTGCACTGCTTCTGCACTCCCTGGCATTTCATTTCCCATGCCAGCCACTAAGACACATCATGTTTCCTCAAAAGATGCTGACAGCTTGGGATGCCCACTGCTTCCACTACTTCTTTATCTACACAAGGCCACAGCTGAGCTCAGTACACAATGCAATGGCTGAAGCTGATCTTTCCTAATAGAGAAACAGGTAGCAATTGGTATGTTTTAGCCTCCATTTCAAACTATAAGCTGTTTAAAGACCTTTTTGTTGCACTGCTTAGGAGCATCAAGAGACCTGATTGATCTGAGACAGAAATTCTGATCTCATCTTTCCCAGTCAGCCCAGCAAACAAGAACATTGGAGACTGGCTCCAGAGCTAATGGTCAGCATGGATGGGCATCACAGCAGATAAAGCAGGAGGCACACCTGCCCTCTCCTGAGGCTGGCCAGCTGCTCTCTGTGACCCAGGCAGAGCCCACAGAGCCACCACTGTCACCCCTTCAGTGAGTGCAGCAGCTTTGACTGAGGGTCTGAGCAGGCTGGCACAATAATGGCACACCCTGGCCCTGCTGCAAGCCAGCCCCATGTTCACTGTGCTGCTCCTCCAGCAGCCAAAGGCTCCTTCCCTGTTTAATTAGTTGAGTGACTCTGCTCTGCCCAATAAAATCATCACCCCCCTCGGCAGTGCCATGCCATGGAAATTTATGATCATAATTTAGAGGCTGAATTACCACTGTCGGTACCTGTGCCATATGAATTACTCAGTCATATTAAATTCAACTGTTGATTTTGCAGGGTTATGTGAAGCAGGAACACTTAGAGCCAATGAAATAATGGAGGAGAAAGAATTATGGCCAGGGAAGTTACATTAGCTGTTCAAAGCACCCTGCACAGAGCCCACCTGCCCATCCCCAGCAGTGCTGGGCTCCTGGGACCACCAGAGCTGGGAGATGGAGCTGGCCCTCCCCATGGACCCCAGGATCCTGGCCATGCAGAGCTCTGCTCTCAGAAGATCTGAAGGAGAACTCTGGGCAGAGTTAAGGAGCTCCTTTAAGCTGCACTGACATGAAAGGATCCTTCCATTTCTGAATCCAGCAGTTCCCAGGGCACATGCTGTGGTGAGATTTTTACCATACAGAATTTTCTGATCTGCAGAGTCACAGACAGAAGCTCAGGGACCCTCAGCACAGCACCAGACCCTCAAATCCCAACATGATGATCTGAACCCAGCACTGACTTGACTTTCACACAGAGACATTTGTGAAGACCAACCTACAAAGTCAGAGCAATGAACTTGAATTCCTGCCAGCCTAGACACACTTGGTCCAAGACTTCAGATCCCAGCAGCCTGCTCTAACATAGAAAAAGACAAAACCTGGAGCCCTGCAATGCCACAAACTGGAAACAAAAAGCCCTTTGACTGGAAAGCCAAAGTCTCAAGCAGGCTGATTTTGGAGTGATGGCTTTAACAGCTTATGTGCAGGCAGGATTTCTAGTGCATAAAGAGCAAAGTGCATTTGTATATGGAACAAGTATTAATCAACTAATGCAGAAAAAAAGTCCATCAACAAAAAAGAAAGCCTGGGATGCTTTATTATAACCCTGAGGTTTTTGGTATTGGCAAAATAATTTCCTCAAAGAAAGTTACAAACCCTCATTTTACACATAGATCTCCACATGTCCATCCCAGACCTCTCTAATCATGAAAAAAGCACATATAAAAATTCTCATGCACGGTTTCAATCAAGTGCATTTATCTATATAGATTGCCCTTTTTATGCCAAGATAATGTCAGAAACTCTACACAAATCATCACAATTTACACTCTCCTCCTCTTTAGTATAAGGCAGACTCTGCCAAATCAAGGGCTAATATATCACATTATTTCTAGTAATCCAAGGGCTGCCTCCTGCCACCTGCTTTATGAAATACCTATGTCTTTGATTCATTGATCCCTGCCTAACCTTGTAGGTAGAAAAGCTTTTCTCCCTCCTTACAGAACTTTAACATGTTGTGTACTGTGCTGTTTGGCTGACACCAGCCTCTGCCCCTCAAGCCAGGACTAACCCTCTCCTCTAACACAGGATCACATGTGTTCTGGAACCCTGCCAAGGATTTATTTTTTAGACAATAAATATGCTTTTCTTCCTTTCAGGGGAGAACACAAACACATTTCCCACAATCAGTGCAGTCAGTTGCATGCCTGGGGAAATGCAGAGGTGAGCAGACTGGAGGGTGCCCCACTATCACAGCATCTCCCCTGTCACAGCCCTACCTGCCCAGCACCTCACTTTTTGCCCAGTAGGAGCAGATGGACCTCGAGACAGACATCCCCTCTGTTCTGGCCATACAACATTGAACAGGGCAACAGCAGCTGTCACCAAAAACTCAATTTTTTTGTATTAAACCTTCTCTTCTTTACACACAAGCAATCATTTGAGCTGCCAATGTGACCTCAAAGGAAAATACTAAGTAAAATCAAATTCCAAAGAGCCAAGAACTAAATCCAGCTGATGTGAGCACCTGAATCCCTTTGCAAAGGACACCCAAGCCCAGTGGCAGTGCAGGATGGAGACTAGAGGGAGCCTCAGCCCCTCAGCAAGAGATCCCCAAGGCCTCCCACAGCCATGGCATGGGTGGTCATACCCAAAAGCATTTGGGAAGAGATTTCACAGGCTCTGCAGCAGCAGTGTCATGCTGCTGTGAAACTGGGCCTCCTGCAAGAGCCTGCCCTGCCCTCTATGCATTTGTGATGGAGACAGCTTAGTATTCCAGCTGTGCAGCCCAGCATCACACAGCAGATCCAATATGCATCAGTAAATAGTGCTCCTGGTGCAAGAGTCCACAGAGAAGTTACCAGGAGGAAAAGCAAATGTGTACAGCAAACTGTCTGGAGAACACAACTGCAATACAAAGCATGTCCTTCCCTCCCAGTGCCAGCTCTGGGATGATTAATTCTGTGCAAGGATGCCAGTCACTGAAACACCTCAGGTGCCCTTCTTCCACAACCCTGAAAGCTGAAATAAAAGTGTGAGACTGTCTACCTAGCAAAGCTGGTGCCTGCAGCCCCAGGTGCTCCAGTGTCCCCACTCCCCACATGAACAGGCTTGTCACTGCTCTTCACACTAACCCAGCAGCCCTGCAGCAGAGCTCCTACTGTCACAGGCAGAGAGCAGCCAGCATACCCAGCATGGATATTTCCCCAGGAAACAAGGTTAGAAACCCCTCAGCAGTCTCCAAGCCCCTTCCAAAGCCCCCCAGGAGGTCCCTTCTGGCTGTTCAGGACTTCACAGGAAGGAGCCCAGCCATGCAGAACCAGCTTTCCCAGCTCCTGCTCTTTCACAGATCTCTCTGGTCTTTTCAGATAAAAATTTTTAAGAGCAGGGTCTTCTCTGATCTTTCTAAAAGGGCTGCAGCCCCTGGCCTAAGAGCTTGCTGGCAAACCTCTTCCTCCTGCTTTTTGGTCCAAATGCACTCTCCCATCCATGGTGAAACAGCTCCCTGGGGACTGAGGGTGGCCACTCACAGCCTGAGAACACCTGGCCAGAAGAGCACAGGCAGGATGCACTTTGTCCACTTACAGTCTTACCCAGGGCATAATTTCAGACATTTTCTGCAGATTAGAAAAAAAAAAGGGGGGGGTTTTGGTTTTTTTTTTTTTTTTTTTTTTTACAGGAAGCAAATCCAGAGTTAAAATCTTCCCCTGCATCTCATGTCCAGTAGCAAGGTCTCCTCTGTTCATTATAATCTTCAGTGTAACTTCTGCTCTGCAGCTCCTTTAATCACATCAGATATGGGAACAGAAAAATGTCATTGTTCCTTGGCCATGAACAATACCATCCGTGGAGCCATGAGAAAGTGCAAGATGGATATAAAAAAGGCGGGCTCTTGTCTCCCCATAATCTCTTCTACAAACTGACAAAAGAGGGTTTTGTGTAGAGAAAATTGCCACATACAGAAACAAAACAAAAATAGAGCATGTGAGCTGGGACCACTTTTATCTGGAGAGGCACCACAGGGAGATATGCCAAATGTGATTCATTTTAACAAGTTTAGCCCTTGAGAGACAAGAGGAGAGCCCCCCGTTAAGAATGAGGAGGTTAGCCAAGAGGGTCAGGGGGGAACAAGGCCTGGCACAGCCAGGGAGGGGAAGTGACCCTGAAAACTGCTGCTTCCCTTATTACAGTGGCAAGTGGTTCTGGCTTGGGACAAATGTCTGGAAAAAACAGCCTGGTCTGGGGTGAGGATGGGGCAGCTCAGGGTATTTTATTCCTGTTAGGTTAGCCTGTGCATTGGCTCAATTACAGTGGTGTAATTAAAGTCTATAAGCAGATATAGAGGTTCTTGCTCACCCATCCATTATGGGCAGCTAGCAATGATTAACTGCATGACCCTTTGGGGTGATTCTTCCCCTACGTAGGCACCTGAGCAAACACCCCAGAGCTGCTGAGAAACTGCATGCAAAGCACCAAAAGGCTTTGGTAAAACATCATACACACACCTACGTGTGCTCAGGACCAGCCTGCCTGCTCCCCAGGCTCTGCAGGTACAGAAAGACCCAGATCAATACAACCACCAGCCCTTTGAATGAAATCAATGCAGCTCAACAAGCACCTAAGTCCTGGTGTCATCACATTATTTATTGCCCAAAGCCCCCATCCCACATCAGTCCAAGGAAGAGCTTGAGTACATCCCCTCCCTCTGCAGCACACAATTAAATCTCAGGCTCAGGTTCTGCTTCCTGATGTACAGTGGGATCAGGAATAACACTGGCACCACACACCACCATGGGAGCTGTCACCCAGGGGAGCAGCCAGCACCTTCCTGAGAGCAGCTCTGTGCCCACCCTCCTCTCACAGGTTCTCCTCCTCCAGCCCTTCACTGCCTCCCTGGGATGTCACTCTGTTCTCTGCCTCCTTTCAAGCCATTGTTCGTTTATTAAGCGCTTTAAGGGATGCAATTTGTGCCCCGGGAGAACAAGCTGCAGAGAAAGAGCTCCACAGTCCTGGTGGCCTGGCAGCACCAGCCAAATGTCACATCCAGGCCCAGCATGGAGGCCAGCAGTGCCATCCCCCACGGTGCCTCCAAAGAATGGGCGAGACGGGCACGGCCCCAGCACTGCACTGCCCACCCTCCTTGGAGGGGCCACAGCTCCAATAAAACCCTGCCCATGACAGCAGACAGCCACAGGGCTGCCACTGAGCCTCTGCAGGGTGGACAGGCAGCTCCAGCACGGCCAGTCCCAGCCTGGCACACCAGCAGGCAATGGGGCATGGGCAGGTCCAAAGCAAACCTGCCCCAGCCAGCAGCCCCATGCAAGGAAAGGTCAGCCCAGGCTCACAGAGCTGACCAGCTCTGGCCTTCCCTGCTCACCACAGACACACAGGAAAAATCTGAGCAGGCTGTGGTGTGCCACAGGAGACCAGCACAGCACCACAGCACTGCAGGAACCAAGGAGATCCTCCAGAACATCAGCCCCATGGCAGGGATGAGAGTACAAGCACTCCCAGCCTAGAGATGCAGCAGGATCCTCCCTTGCTCTGCTCTCACACATGTGAAAATGCAGATTAAGTGGCTTGTCATACAATGGGGACACCCAGCTGCAGACATTTTCAGGCCCAGCCACGCTGGGCAGCTGGTTCTCCTCAGCTCTGGGCTGCACAGTGCCCTGTGCAGGCTCCTTCCAGGAGCTCAGGGCTTGCCCACAGCTGTCTGGCACAAGAGCTGTACATCCCCAAACTGACATCAGACAGGGGCTCTGCTCCCTGCTGCAGCCCAGCACCCCAGCCCAGGGAGAACAAACTGCCCTCCCAGCCATCATCACAGCCCTCCACTCTGCCCCAGTGCCACCTGAGACCTTCCTTACTCACCTTCCTCAGGCCTCCACATACAACTTGTTGCTAAGGATCATAATCACATCAATAAATCATCAATAGCTTGCACAAAATCCCCCACAGTCTGCCTTCTGCCATGCAGGTTTTTAACCTGAAGGCTCTGAGACTTTCAGAGCATCTCCCTGTACCACCAGCAGCTCACCCACCCTTCCCAGGTGTTTGCTTTTTTCAGATTAATCCATATTCCCACCCATGAATGAGTCACAGGTGTCTTGCTTGACACCAGATTATGCCAGCCAAACCCCCAGCCAAAAGCCATGTCACAAATTAGGTCATTTAGGATTCCTAACCAACTCTGTTAGCTAAATCCTTAACACCATTAATTATGTTTCCTATCACCAATTTACAAAGCGACTCTATTGATCTTGCCCCTACTCTGCAAATTACAAAGAAATGACCAGAATTAAAACCACAACATCTGAGTGGGAGCTTCCCCCCAGCAGAGAGGAGGGCTGCACCTCAGCACTGCACTCCCCTGATGTAAGTCTTCCTGGAAGAGGATCTGCATGTTGTCATTTTTTTGTGGAGGGCAATGAACCAGAGGTCTAAGGAGCAATATATTTTTTAGCTGTGGTCATAGCTTGGATTTAATGATCTTCCCACAAGCACAAAGCTAACCTGAGGTAGCAGCAGCATTTTATATTATCTCATTGAGAAAAATACTACAGAAAATATGGTTATAAGTACATTGTGCAGGGAGGTAGCCTGGGAATACCAGGGAAACTATAGTTGAGAAAAGTGTAGAAGTCTCATTTGAAACTGAGAAGTTTCCTCATTGCTCAACTGAGCAAATCCCCACTTTAATCCCCCTGTGACAGGCAGATGGGCCACTGAAGTCAGCTCTGCCCTTGCCCTGCTCCCCAGCAGTCGTGGCTCCATGCAGCACAGGGCTGCAAACCTGGCTCTCACCTGCTCTGTCCTAAAACCTGACACTCATTTCCATGTCTGCTCTGGCAGGAAGAGGTGATTTTTGAGATGAGCTCCATCAAAGCCTGTGTGCATCGATCTCCTTACAGTCAGAAAGCTCAATTAGACCTTCAACAACAAGGGAAAATAGATGGTGATTCTGCCCACCAGCAGATCACAAATCCTCTTACTCAGAGGATGCAGTTCATATTACACCCAAGCAAGAAATCTATCAAGTCATTTTAATTAATTCCTCTCCTCTAAAACACTTGAGAGCTGACTGGAGAGGGGACACACTCCTGCAGGGAAGTGCTGTGTGCTCACATGCCTGGGGCAGAGCATGTTACCCTGAGAACACCCATGGAGGATCCTTCTGCCTTCACTAGACTGCACAGAAATTTCACTCCACTATTTTAACTTTTTTTTTTTTTTTTTAATATTCCCTCATCTCCTACAGCTGCAAGTAACCAAACCTGCAAACCTCCAGACACCACTCACCCAGGCTTGGGGAAAATGAGGCCAACCAGAACAGGGGCAGAGCAACCAGGGCTGCAAAGCACTGCAGAGCCAACCCCACGAGAGATGCTAGCTCAGAAATAAGTGTGTTTGGATGCTTCACTGACAGTACAGAGAAAGAAAACCACTGGGAAAGAAAAGTCTTATGGAAGCTGAAGGGATGGGAAGATGTCATGGGAACACAGAGGAAGAAGGAGGCCAGTAATAAACCCAGGCTACAGATCAGCAGGAAGCTTCTAGCAACCAGAATGAGAATGTTCCAGACAGAATATAATTTTTTGTCCCTTCTTCTGACAGCCTGGAAGAGGAATTAATCTCCACCACTTCCTCCTCAAAAAGTCCTACCCCTTCATTAGCATGTCTGTCTCATGGGCATCCACTGAGTGACACTCTCAGCAGACAGACAGGGCCGACAGAAACACCCGTGATTCCAACAAACAAACAAGAAACAAACCCAGTGAATCTGTCTGCCTGGACACACAAACTGTGTTCAGCACCACAACATCCAAACAAATCCCCAAGGGTCTCAAATTAATATTGACTGCTCCCAAAAGGCTGACAGATACCATACAGGAGGGAGCCTGGGAGATGTTTTACCAGGTTTTAGAAACAAAACCTCTTTAAATATCATGAAACATTAAAAAATCCTCATAGCTGCTAGTGGTTGCAGAAGGAGAGATGACAGCAGCCACTGTCCTGCTGCCTGCATGTGCAGCCAGCTGGGTTTTCACTGCAAATCCACTCAGCATCTCATTACTGTCCATCATGGGGGCTCCAGTACCAGAACCAGACCCACTTCAGCAGTGTGAGCCTTGCACTGCACTGCCTAATGCAGCTGGATTAATGGGAACACATCTTAGAGAACATCCTCACCAAAGAGAAGAAAACAGTAACATCCTCTGACAGCTCTTAGGCAGCAAAGCACAGATCCCCAAAGGGAGAGAAGTTCAAAGAATCTCAAGACCTGACGGGGCAGGGACCTTGGGAAAGGCTGTGTGTGACATGCCTTCCTCTGCAAAGAGCTCTCACAGCTTGAGCTGCAAGAGCAGGAGCTACATTGCCACTTGCAGACATGATTCCACATGAAAAGAAGATGGTATGATGTGAAACTCTCTGCACTGCAGAACAAGAAGAAAAGTAAGATAGAAAAGATACAAGTGTAAAATACAAATACAAGAACTCAGTTCCAGTAAGGTAGAAATTTTTAAGAAAATGAACTCCCGTTAGCTGAAGGACAAATATTAACTGTCATTAGGAAAAGCATTCAAAATACAGACAAAAGAGCCTGCTATTGTTAGATTAATGGTATTATGTCACTATCTGACTTTACATTGTGCTTCCTCAGAGCCATGAAAAAGACTTGGAGGGCTCAAAACAGCTGTGTTAACCAAAGGAATTCAGTTTTCAAAGTTATTGTCTTGCTCCACTAGGCACCTTCTCATAAAACACAAAAATAAACAATTAGCTGCTAAAGCATGGGGTTTGAAGCCAGAGTTTCCAGCTCCCAGCCCACTGCAAAGGGTCTCAGTAAATATCAGATTTTGATGGGCACTGATGACAAGGTACATCACACTCACACCTCACTGCTTCATCAGTGGCAAGAACAGGGAGGTAAAGGGGCAAAAGATTTGCTCCACTGCTCTTTGCCTTTCCCATGCCATTTGCAGGAGTGTCTGGCTTTATAGAGGACACGTGTCCCACTCTGGGAAATGCAGCTCTGATCCCCCTGGTTCTGAAGGCACTGCTCAGCTCACAGACAGTTCCTCTCTCCATACCTACATGGTCCTGCACTCCAAATGGAAAGCAGCAATGCTGTGCACAGACCAGCCACCCCCAAGAGCCACCACAGCCATTCCTGTGCTGTTCCCTCAGGCCTAGGTGCAGCCTTTAGCCATGTGCCTCCCACATAAGTGTCCTCTGCACTTTTCCATCATTCTTATCACCCTGACCAGGCGGGTCTGTCCTGCAGGATGTGAGCCAGACCACCTGCAGATTCCCATCCCAGGGAAGACACAACCCTGCCTGAGGGATGCAAAGCAGAGCAGTGAGCCACACACGGTGGCAGTGCACTGAGTCTCTCCCAGGGTGGCAGCTCTGAAGGTGCATTTCCATGGCTCGCATTTCCATAGGGTCACGCTGGCAAAGAAAGGAGAGCGCCAGGGAAAGCCTGGCTTGGCGAGTTTGAGAAGAAGGCTCTTCTCCACCAGCCTTTAGATACAAAGGTCGAGGGCTTGCAAGGGTCAGCAACCCCTCTTAATATTCACCAAAGCAGCAACAACAAAGGCAAGCTGGGGAAAGGGAAGCGTTCCTGTGGAGTCCCATCTTCACTCTGGATACCACTCCACAATGAAGTTATTTCAAACCGCCCATAGGTTAAGCTCGGCTTTCATCCCAATAGCACAGTTCCTGCTGAGCTCTGCTTGCAAAGGCACATCAAGCACAGACACTCAGCTGACATCTAACCTCACCCAGCTCGCTGCAGCAGCACCTTTCTCAGCCAGGCTGGAAATTCAGATAACAGAAGAGAATGTGTCAATTGCCTAACATTTAATGAGACCAGGAGGAGGTCACAGCTCTGAGGAGCACTGTAAAAGCTCCCTCTGTTACAAATGCTATGCTGGACATTGGCAGTGCTTGGTAAAGAGACAAGTTCCACCTTCCAAAGCAAACCACATGAACGATGCTTGGCTTTGATGGTGATTCCTAGGAGGCAAGCCTCAATATTGCACCTTCACACATCTGGGCATTAACCACAAAGTCAAGGACTTACTGCTTTCCCATTCAAAAGATCTGGATCATGTCTCCCTGAAATTATCCCCATGCTGTGACAGCAGTTGGGAAGCTGGGAAGCCTGTCCCTCTGCATGGAGCAGCCTGGGATGCTCCTGTGAGCTCAGGAACAGTGTGCCTGGCTGCAGTCACTGACACCATGGAGGGGAGCAGTGGCAAACATTGTCTGACTACCCCAGAAAAATGACTGAGTTCTCCCTTTCAGGTTTGTTGTCTGAAGCTCTTCCAGGTCTTGCAACCACATAACACCTGCACATCAAATCCTGGGTGTCAGCAAAACCATAAAGGACTGGTGCTATCACCAAGTATTTTCTTCCCCATCTGTGTTTCTCTGGAACTGAAGATGTGGCCATGACTACAACTGGTCACCTCCCAGTTTCTTTCCCTTGTGTTTCCATCCTGCATTTATAGTGACATGGCCAGCCCTTCACAGCCCAACCCATGGCAGAGAGCAGGAAGGGAGCCGAGCTCCTGTGCCCACACCCTGTGCCCACCGTGCCTCTCATCACCCACCTGGGCACTGCACAAGCAGCAGGGTCTGGCAGCAGCAAGCACTTTGTGTCCTCCTTGTGCCTGGCTGTGCAGGCAGAGCTGTGAGAGAACATGAGGAGTTAAGCTTTTTGTACAAAATGTGTAAAGATTCGGTCCACACACTTGGTGAGCTGCAGCAGTTGTGGGCCAAAACATTTTGCTGCATATTTCTGAAATTATTTGTCAGAAAAGAACGTCAGTGACATAGAAAATGAGTTGCAGATGTAACCTTTTCAGGCATCAATAATAACTTAAGACATTTGAAACAAAATCTTAACTCACAATTGACTCCATCACATGGGGCACTTTCTGAGGCGAGGGCTCACAGAGGAGAGGCAGGACTGTAACACATCCCAGCAATGGTCCTCCCTCCAGCTCTTCCACTCAGCAAAAAATAATTCAACTCTTGCATTTGCCAAAGCTACTTCCCTTTCTGAGACCTTTTTTCCTGATTTCCAGGCTATTCCTGGAACAAATGGGCACTCCTGTCTGGAAAAGGAGGCTTCCAGACCTGGTGCAATTGCCAAGTCCCACAGTACACTGACATTAGGACAGGCAAAGTGATTTCTCTGAGGTCCAGCATAAAGACAAAGGAGCTATGCAAGAAAGACTAATGTTTTAATTAACTCCTGCTCCCATGGCCAGTGTGGCTGCTCCAGCTCAGGAATGAGGGGGAACAGGGATGTGCATGCTGCAGCATGGATGTCCTGTGTGTCAGTGTGTCCAGCTCTGACCCGTGGTTCATCCACAGCCTCTGGAGGGCTCCCACTGGCTCAGGGTCCCTCAGTGCTACAGGTCTGGCACAGCCAGAGAGCCAGCACTGCCACCACCCCAGTATTTCTGTAATGAATATCACCACTGTCATCTCAGAGGCACATGCTTAAGGAATTTAACTACTTTAATACAATGGGCTCAAATTGCCAAAGAATGTTTGTGCATCAGTGTGAAATCAGAAATTCGGGGAGGGGGTGCTTTATCTGTCAAAGGCCAACCTCAGGGGGCTGCCAGAGCAGACAGTGGGAAGCTGGATTGCATTTGACACGCATCAGCCCATCAAACACAAACAGCCTTCAAAGTGCTGGGAGGCTGAGGCAGCCCCAGCCCAGGCTGTGCTGGCCCCTCTGGGCTCTGACCCGGGTCACGCCCCGTGGGCTGAGCAGGACCCACCTGGGCCCCCCGGCCTGATCTTGCTCCATAAATCACAGGGAAAGAGATACTTCTGAACAGCTCAAATTAAGATGAAATGCCTGGGTTTTCAGGCTGGGAGCTACCTGTGCCAGTCCCTGATGCCCCAGCCATGCTGCAGATGTGCAGCCACATCTAGGGACAGAGCAGCACCCCAGGGTGCAGCATCTGGGCTGTGTCCCCATCCAGCCAGGTATGATCAGTTAGTGACTGTCCAAAAACAGCCTGCTCATGATGGAGACAAAGCATCCCAGCCCACACCATGGGCACACGCTGCCAGTGCTCAAGGGAGGCCAACCCCAAACAGAAATGCTGCTGGGATGGTCAAACCTCAGCCAAGCATGGCCACTGCTCACACACTCCACTGCTGGGTGTCAGTGGGGCTGGGAGTCCTGGGCTTGGCTGGAGCACAGTGAGCACACTCCCTCTGCCCCACAACCACCCCTTCAAGTTTTGCTGGAGGGTTTCCAGTGCCTGGAAAGAGCCAAACTTAAATTATTCCAGGGGAAAAGAAACACAAAACCTTGTCTTCAGATTAATCCTCAGACCTCCACCCTGAACAAACCCCTTCTGCAGCCCCCATTGCCAAACCCAGCCCCAGCTCTCCAGCACAGGCTGCATGTGGAGCTCTTCCAAGGGGCTCTGCAGCCCTCTGCAAGCATGAGCACAGCTGAGGGGAATAAATAA
The DNA here is from genome assembly GCA_030060385.1 of Muscicapa striata striata. Taxonomy (NCBI): domain Eukaryota; kingdom Metazoa; phylum Chordata; class Aves; order Passeriformes; family Muscicapidae; genus Muscicapa; species Muscicapa striata. The sequence goes on along the minus strand of JAREIS010000196.1, from coordinate 1,684,031 downwards.
CAGCCCCAACGTAAAAACCAGCCTTTCCTTACAAAGCAAAGTCTCAAATAGTAAATGAAGGGAGAGGAAGGGGAGGGAACGTGCCTGAGCACCCCCTCTTCACCACTTCAGCATCACTCAGCTGAGCAGGGTGCACAGCAACTAATACCCACCCCACTGTCCCCCCTGCCCCAGCACTGAGACCCCACACACCAGGGAATGCAGGGGAACAGATGGATTTTCCATGGGAAGGAGCTGTGGCTGCTCCTTCCAGTTGAACATGTCAGCCCAGCAGAGCCATGTGTTCAAACCATTAAACTGCTGCCTTTGCTCTGCCAGCAGGGAAGGGAGAGAGGGCTTTGAGGGGGGATATTCAGAGGGAAATGCTCCTTAGGCTGGCACAAGGCAGACAGGCCACAGACACCCATGGCCAGAGCCTGAGCCCATCACTTGTATATACCCAAACAACAAAGTTTTTCTCTTCCAAATACTTCTTGTCCATGAGATGAAGTGACAGTAAAATATGAAATTGAATTTGTGCAGCAGCTATCTCACACACATGGGGCTGCCTTCACCACGCAGCCTAAGAAAGAGCCTTGATAAGAAGTATCAGGTTTATAAGGTTTTGGAGGTTGTTTGCACATGGGTTAGGTTTAGGGGTTATTCCAGGGGTTACAGGCTATTCCACTGGGATTATTTCAGGCAGAACACGTGCACAGCATTGAGCCAGACAGAGATTTCTCAGAGATGAGAGTGTGGGCCATTAACTGGGGAAACTGACAATGTTTAATCTCATTGCATCAAGAATAAGGGACATTGAGGGTCCATGAATTGAGATGATTTGATTTTAATACAAATACAATATTTCTCTCTCTATCTTCATTAGCATTGAAAATGTAAATAGTTTTACACAGACAGCAAAGGAGCCCCTGCCATGTTTGCTGCTGGGAGAGAAGGCCATGGCAGACACAGTGTTTGTTTACAAGGGATTGCAGGCTTAAATTGTCAACCACTTCCCCAATATCACACAGAGCTGCTGGCAGACCAGGCCAGGAGCTCAGCACAGAGTGGAGGCTGCACCAGTCAAGTTCTGAGGCATCAAACCCAGCACCTACCCTTGCATTTAGGAGAGGGGACACAATGCTGTTGGGACCAGGAGCAGACAGCTGGGACCCTTCAGCTCCCCTAAAAGAGAAGAATTATTTTCCATGGAAATTAACAAAAACTTTCTGTTAGCAGCAATGGGAAATAATTTAAAATTGTATCTTGCAGGTAAATGAAAGTGCACACCAAAACCACAGCAGTGGGAGAAGGCTGGGCCTGCAGAGCTCAGGTGGGAGGTGGCAGGGCTGATGCTGCCTGCAGCCCTCCTGTGAAGCTGCTTTTCAGTGGGATGTGCAGGAGAGATGTGCCATGGCCCACCTGGTTCTGGGTGCAGCATCCTGTGCAGGAGTACAGGGTTTACTCCCAAAGGACAGGATTCACTTCATCTGTGAAAAGCTTGGAGTCCACCACAAGTTGTTACCTCCTGAGAGGGTGGGCAGAATGGGAAAAGCATCATCATCAGCAGGCAGGAGGAACCTGAGACAAACTCGGGATTTTTCTGTGTTTCTTTGGGCTGAGTGATTCTCTGTATTGCTTGGCTGACCAAGACTTGTGAACACAAGGCACAGAATCTCAGATCATTCAAAAATGTAGGTATTCGAATAAACAACCCAGAAGACCTCCCTAATATGGGAGGGAAGCATTCTGCAGGTAGGTTTCCACAGAAGCAAAATATTTCCTGGAGCAGGCTGTCCACCAGAGGAACAAATAAGGTTTCAAAGGCTGAAACCTTGGACAAGGCACAGCTCCCACCGTGGACATGGTGCAGGTGTCCCTTCAAGGCCACTCTCCAGCCCAGCACGGTGCAGGGCAGGCCTGGGCAGTGTGCTGGGTGCTGTGCACAGGTTATTGCAGGGCTCCCACACAGGTTCATGGCTCCAGCACTCCCTCATGCCTCAGGAGAACCATGCAGACCATGTCCAGCTTTGTTGTCCCAGCCATACTGTTGAGGCGCCTGTTTACTTGGGAATCATATGTTTTCTGCCCTGGTCCTCACTGTATTCAGAAGAGTTACTTAGCTTCAATAAGCCCCTTGTTAAAGCCTTTTCCTTTCTGTAATCTCATCAAACTAACCAAAAGGAGTTTGTTCTGAAATAGAGTCCCATTTTGTAACCTGGCTTCCTGGAGGAGCGCTCCCCATGCTCACCCGGCCCCTCCACCACAAAAGGGCTCTGCTTGTCCTAGCGCTGACAAAACACTCCATCTGTTTGGGTTAGTCAGCAGGGGGTTAATGAAAAGCCCGGCCCTGGGGACTCCCACCTTATCTGCAATCATGAATTTATTGAAGAATGTGTTAATGTGCTGGATTTTATTCATCAGGGGTCAGGGCTTTTCAAATTCTTCCTCCCAGCTCCCCCTCTTTCCATCCCTCCCCAGCAAGCTCACAATGCTGTTTAAACAAAGGACTCCCAACACAAAGAGCAAATTTACACAGTAAAGTTTTCTTGCAAGCCCAGAGCAGAGTCTGGAAGAATTCCAGCTTTATAAAGAGAAAAGGGGGTGGGGGGAAGAAAGGGGGAAGGGAGACAGGGGCATTTTGCAGAGGATAAAAGGAAATTGAGAAAAGTTCCCACCTCCTGAAGCTCAGCCCTGAATATTCTCCATCAGTTAACCCCAAAGCAGGAGGATATTTTGGCAGAACATGAGCCCTCATAGCATCAAACTTCTCAGCCTTCTTCGAGATGGAGGCTGAAATGGGTGTTTCAATATGGCATTTAGGGTGACACCTCAACAGCTCCTTTGTCTGTGGACAGCTAACAGAAACCCCCAAGAGGACGCAGCAACCATTCACCAACAGGTGTGACACAAGCACCATCTAAAAGGAAATAACAAGGCTCAGCAATGGTGACATGGTGACACGTGTCCAAGGCCAAGTGAGAATGCAAAGGAGCCGCAGATCCCACCTCCCATATCCCACCACATGCTGTCCCAAGACCAGGGACCCCCAGGGTCCTGTCAGAGCACCCCTGGCACCTCCCACCCAGGCTTGGCAAGGACCCAAACCCACTGCTACCTGCCAGTGCTGGAAATAGGCAGCCAGGGCTCCCCTTCCATCACCTGGAACATCATCCTCACTCCACAGCTGGAATAAAGGCATGTTTGGCTGATTGCTTTTATTCTTTTTCACGAAAAGGTTAAGGCCCCCCACTACTCTGTCCATTTTGGTTGTGCTGGTCAGAGCTCTGGGCATAAGAAAACAGGGCACAACCCTGCACTAGTGAACCAAAGATGACCTACTTGATTTTCTTCAGGTCTTGTCACCTCCACTTCCTGCACTGCCAGTAATGAGCTCTGGCAACATCTTAGAAAGGAGAGCTTAGAAGAGACATCACCCCCATCCACTCCTCTGCCCTCTAGGCACAACCTTATAGAGCTCACCTGAGAAGAGAGTTTTTAAACATTTTACAAGCAAAATACACATGATGTTATTGGCCATAACACTAACACTGCTGGGGGGGCTATAACCTGGTCCCCAGGCAGGAGAGTCACTTCAGGCATATGACATAGGGACTTCAGGAAATATTAAAAGAAACCCATTATAATTCTATTTTCTAATAACTTTCTCAGCCAAAAGGATGCCATTGACCCAGACTTTCATTCCTGTGTTTATTTACCTTGTTTTTTATGGAGAGAGATGCCTTCTGCTGTACTTCCACAGCACCAGCAGCAACCTGCAAGCAGCTCACCCTAGCAGCCGGGGAAAAGGGGCTTTAAACAACTCTGTAGTCACACACAGGACCCCAAAGAGCACTGCAGGAATGTTGGCTGGCACTGCAGGGGCAGAGCTGCCCAACAGCCACACGGCTTCGTGGTGGCCACGGAGGGGCTGAGCAGATCTCAGCACATGGGATCCAGCTGCACTGCCGTGGATTCCTGACTGCTGAACATACAATACATATTTACAGAGCCTCCTCCGTGACAGGAATTCCAAAGCCTCATGCAGAAAGTAACTCAAAGGACGTAATTAAATCAGTTAAATGGCTCGGGCAAAGAGATGCAGCTACAGACAGATTTCAACTCTTAGCACAGTCACAGGCCACAGGAAACCATTAGGAAAGCAAGAACTGTAAAAGCTCCAGGACCAACCACTTGCTTTTCTTTACTTAATAAACTATAATCCATGCTTAACACTGCCACAGACCAGGTGAGCCTCTGAGCACAGTGCCCCAGGATGAAGGCGAGTGTTTGGGATAGGCAGGCACTGTGCCAACATCAGCAGAGGTGACATTACCAGGTGAAAACTAAAGCCAGCGTCACAAGCAGAAATCAAAGGCCAGTCAGTTGATTTTCATCTGTTAATGTGATGTGCAGTGAACAGAGAGCTCCTGCTGCCTTTTTGGAAGCAGGAGCTTGGGGCGGAGCGTTGCTGGAGCAGGAGGGGCTGCTCCAGCTGCTGGCAGAAGCAAAGGAGCCTTTGCACAGTGGGAGATCTGGGAGCCAAGAAATGGCCTCATGTGCTGGAGGAGCCGTGTGAATCCAACCATTAACAGAGCTCGTGGTCAGCTTTACTGAACAACTAGGACAAAGCAGGAGCAGTGCTGTGCAGGGCTGGGCACTTGGGGAGCTACCCCGGGGGCTGCTCCCACTGCCCAGCAGCTCCAGGCACGGTCCAGCCCCTCTGGACAAGCCCCAGTGACAAGAGGAGAAAGAGAGACACAGAGAGAGGGCACACAGAGAGCAGGACAGCCCCAAGAATCCCATCTGGGCAGAGCTGCACAGACATCTCCACTAGCCAGCAGCAAAGAGGGCACCAACAACCTCACTGCAGAGACAGGGCCACCATCCTGCAGTGACTCTGAGGACAGGCTGGGGGGTGGTGGGAATGTTCCTCTTTTTTTTTTTCTTCAACCAGTCTTCAGTCCCATGGGGGGAATGCCTGGGCAGAGGGGAAAGTCTTTATCTTCCATGGGCTTCCCTGCAGAGCAGGGACTGCACAGCTGCCACAAACACTGCCTTTCTTCCTCCCTCAGGATCAAAAAGGAGTAAAACTTAAAATCCACCAATCCTGCTGGGCAGAGGGTCACCACTGATGGCATAGAGGAATCAGCAAAGCAAAGTGCGCCCCAAACCTCTGGGGAGCCACATGTGGGTGAGAATTTCCCCAGATCATGAGCAAATTTGTATCATCACAAGGCCCAGGGCTCACCTGAATATGAACAGTATCAGCTCACTTTCACCCCTGGGAAAAAGACTTACTAAAAAAAGCAACAAACCTGGTATGAAATATAGAGTAGCCACCATTAACATCATATTTATTGTTATTTAGTTGCTCAGTAAAACATATACAGATATGTACAATATGCAGGAATACAGAAGACTGCACTTTACATATTTAAAAAAAAAAAGAAAGAAAAATAACACTCAATTTCATGAGCTATCGTCACAGTCTTCCAACCAAGCATTTAGGAAATGAATTTAACAAGAATTAAAAAAAAAAAAAAAAAAAAAAAAAAAAAAAAAAAAAAAAAAAGATTACAGGATTGCCTAACACACAGCAGAGTCAAGTTTTCATATTTTACATGTGCAATAACATTTTTCAGAAGAGTTTGCTAATGCAGTACGGATTACCAGTGTTTTGAGGTTTCTTTTTTTCTTTTCCATGAACCAAATTTAGTACAAAGAAATAACATCCTTTTGCTTAAGGCTGTTTTAAAGCTGTAATATTCTTGGGTAGTGAATAGTGATAAAGTTATAACTGCCGGAAATCAGAACCTGCAGTTTCATCAGTCAGAACCTATGAGAGGATGGACTCAAAACAACAATTTTAATAGAGAATTTCTAAGACAAAATTAGACTATTTCCTCCATTAGCCTTAAGCATTAAAGAAGAAACAATTCTATAAAAATGGGTTATGCTCTTACACACCATCCCTTGAACAGCTGTGAATCCAGTAGCTGACAGAACCTTACACTGCAGCTTAACAAAAATAAGTCAAATGTACCAGTTTGGTTTCTCTTGTCCCCCCACCCTCCCAGTGCCCATCCCATTGCTGTGCTCACCTCATCCCTTCCACCTCCCAAAACTGGAACTTTTTGCCTTATTGGTGGTGCCTGGAAGTCGAGTCCTGATCCCAGATTCCCAAGGGCCAGCCAGCCCCAGAGTGACCATGGGGACCACAGGACCTCCTCGACTCCCCAGGTGACAGAATTCTGGTGCTCATCCCCTTCTACCCTCAGACACTGTGAAAACCTTAACAAAGCAACAAGCCTAAAGCCCCTTACTGATGCTCAAACAGCAGAGAGCAAGTAACCCCAAGAGAATGTGATTTGGAGAAAATTTGCAAGAGTATTTAATAAATGAGGCCTATTCTGTCCTTTTTTGGCAAAGAGGTATTTGATCACTCCTCCCAACTGAAATGCAAGGGAAATTTTGCTGTTTGCTATGACACTGTAACTTGCAGACTAAGCACAGGGCTTCTTTTAGGAAGCACAGAGGGAGCCAGGGCACAGGGCCAGGAGATGGGGATGTCCTGGCTCCCCCAGCCCAGCCCCAGGCTGCGTGGGAGCCTCCAGTGCCAGGCAGCCACCGAGAATCCCCATGGCAAAAGACAAAGAAGTCACATTTTAGCTGCTGTTCACAACCCTAAGCAGACTGTGCATCGTACCACGGCTCTTTGGCTTCTTGTACAACTGTCCCCCATCTGGAAGCCATGTAGGACACACAGCCAGGTTTCTCCCAGGCATTTTGGGGAACAAGTATCTGATAAAATTCTCCCCCTGGTGACCCAACTCAGTCCCTGAAGGAAGTGAGTCTCAGGCATGGGGCTCCACAGCAAGCAGAGGTCACACCTCAGTGCAGCTCAGCTCTGCCACTGTTCCAGTGTCCCACTGCTGTCCGTGCCTGTTTCCTTCTCCACAAGAGCATAACTTACCTCTTCCACAACTGGCTTTTACCTACAGCTCCCAAACATGTTTCAGTTGGAATATTACTATTCAGAAAATGACAAAATTTCCATTCTTACCATGTCAGGCCATGCTGACACTTCACATGTGTTAAAAAAACTGATCAGTGCATTTAGTGTAAAATTAATGGAGAGAATGGGTACAATGAAATTACTGCAGGTACCACCAACTCTGTGACAAAGCTTGAGCCTTCTGTGTATGCTTCAGGACCACAGCCCCGGGTGATGAGCAGGACATGATGCCTTGTCCTGGTTAGCATGTAGAGTTTCTGTTCTGATCTTTGGCAAAAAGCAGCAAAACTCTAAAAGCACAGGTTTGGTTGGTCCTGGCTAACAACTGCCTCAAGCAGAGCTCGTTCAATCAAGACCAAGTGGACAGGAGGTCAGCAAGAGGACTGTGTGTGACCATGGCCAGGGAGCCCAGCACACAGCCAGCCACTGCCTTAACTCCTCACTCTCTCTGACAGTCCCAACCCTGCACTGCACACACTGCCTGGGGCAGAGCCAGAGGTGGCCAAGTGCCACAACGCCCACGGCTCCACGCTGCACAGCTCAGCATCTGCACACACAGCCCCTGCCCTCAGACACCCCAGCCTCCTCACCTCACAGGATTCCACTGATCTTAAAGGAATTGCTTACACTCTGCATTTCTGTAAGTGAGAAAACAAGTTCCAAGTGGATGAGAACAACACTCCAGGAGAGAAGCACAAGCTGCTGAGAATGAGCCAGCAGAACTGGGGGTGAGACCAAGGCACCACAGCTCCACTCAAATGGGGATTTCTCTTTAAAAGCATCTGAACTCTGTGTTCCCTGACAGGTTCCTTCCCGTGGCACAGGGTGTGCATCCCTGACCTCAGGAAGCCTGAAAAACCTGTTCTCTTCAGTGCAGCAGGAAAAACTAAAAACAGAGCACAAGGCAAGGAACTGCACTCCGAGCAGGAATGCCACTAGCCCATGAACTTGACTGAAATTTTCAGCTCTAGGTGATGGAAGGCAGTACTGTACTGGTGTCATCCCAGAGCCCCCTGCTGCAGAGTGAGCCCCCCAGAGCAGCACACATGCTCTGGCATGCACAGAACACCCATGCTCTGCTGACAGGACTGAAAATCAAACACAGACTTAGGTAAGCCAGGAACTTGAGGAATCACAGGCAAAGAGGCACCTTCTGGAAGGGGGGACTGACAGTGATTACTAGAAGATTCTTTACTGGGGACGGTGATATTTTATTGCAGGTGCAGGAGGAGCTCTGTGCTCCTGGTTGCACACCCTGACAGAGGTACAAACCACCCCAGCTTTTTTATCCAAACCAAGTGGGTGTGAGGCAGCTCCACAGCCAGTTGCTCCAGGATGGGCAAAAATCCTCATCCTCGTGGAAGCTCCAGCTTTAATACAAAGTAAAATAATATTGAAAATCAAGATTAAGAACTATCCAAATTTATCCAAAGTCAATTCATTGACCAGACCCATAAATCAATCCATGCATGGTTAATAAGAGCACATTCAAATCACATTTCCAAACACTGTGAGTCTCTCTGAAGCCACATACGACTGAGAGTGAGGATTCCAGACCACCCTTGACTTTTTAGGCAGAATTTCCTCTCCGTTGGTGTCTACCAAGAATATTACGTCAAAATAATTAAAGACCCAGCACAATCATCAAAGATAAAATATAAAGCAGTCTTCAACTCTGTCCCTTCAGCAGAGACACATTTGTGAAATGATGAATAAATAACCCTAGAGAGGCCAACCTTTATTTCACAACCAAAACCAAACCCTCTAGTGCTGCTCCTGAGCTCCAGGAGCTGTGGGAGGTGAACTACAGGCACAGGGCAGGACAGGGCCACTCCTGGGCACAGGGACACACAAATAATGGACAATGTGACGTAAAACCACTGGAGAATCAGCCCATCGTGTCAGTCGTGGGTTTATCTGGTTTGCTTCCAACTTTCGTCTCGAATGAGCATTATCTATCCTGAACAGGAAAGTATGGCTTTCCTTTTATTGTGTGCATCCAGCAACGCTGTTCTTCAGTGCATGGCAGAAACGGGGCCTTGAACGAGTTTGGGGGATTCTGACTCCAGATGTCCCTGCCCTGGCAGATTAGGAAATGCCACCCCTGGGCACACAGCCTCCTGCACCTTCCAACCTGGGCCGTCCCTGACCCCTGCCACTGCACTGGGACCTGTTGTGGCAGGGGATGGGGCACCCCCAGGAAAATGCAAGGGACACTGGACCTGCTGCCAACCAACAGCATCTTTCTGCAGTTTAAAATGGGCAAAAAATGGGCAGGGTGCAGGGGATTTTCTTCTCCAGTATGAATAAAGTGGGAGCTGCAGGAGCACCATCAGGCCCAGGCAAGCAAGATGGAGCCTGGGCCTTTGGAGGAGGAGATAATGACTATCAGACCTATTTAGAAAAACCTCTCCATATCTTCCCTGCTGTGCCTGAACCAGCCTGTTCCCAGAGCTCCATCCCAGAGCTACACCCAGGTACACAGAGAAAGGAGCATGCTGGCCTCACCAGGAGGCACAGAGCAAAATGAGGCGGGAACCTTTTTAATAGCAGAGCCTCATTCTCTCAGGAAAGGGCAGGTCCATGCCAAAACATTCAACAGAGCATCAACTGCTTGGTTTGTATGAGACTGGCAAAGGCTGGGTGTCACTATAACATACGATTTAATGCTGACCATTTTGCTTTCACTGGTGTTTATTCCTGAACTGCTGCTCCTCAGGATCACCATCCTAATAAGCACTGAACAAAGCAAAACAAAACAAAAGAAAAACAAAGCAAATGAGGAAGAAAAGGAGGAGGAGGAGGAAGAGGAGAATCTTTGTCTTATTATGACATACGTGACTTGGACACACACTGAGATGAAAAAGGAAAAGGCCTCATCTATAAATGTATGCCAAGGTTACAGAATAATGGGAAAAAGTGGTCTAGCAGGAAAATCTTAAGCAAAAGTGTGCTAACTGCAGAAGGGTTAACACTGGTAACATACTGTGGCAGAAGATTAAAAAAAAGTTGAGGTTTACTTTAAATTAACCCTTTCCAGTCCATATGCCACTAAGCAGGTACCAACCTAGAAAAATAGTCCACCTAGCAGTAGCGGCCCTTTGAAATTAAAAAAAGAAAAGAAAAAAAAAATAATTTCTTTTGTTCAAGTCAGGGCAGCCACAAAAGTCCCGAATCTGTTGGAGATGTCCGAGTGCAGGGACCTCCACGTCGGCACGGCAGTCCGGCCCTTCGCCTCGCCCACGTCGTCCGTGCAGTGGACAGAGAGGCACTGCAGGTGGGTGCCCGTCTGCGCCGCCGCCGCCGAGGTCTTGCTCGGGGGAAGGTCGTGGGCTGCAAAGGGTTCAGAGAGAGAGAGAGGTTAGGAGACAGGCAACCCCATCGGCTCACAGCCTTGCCACACCCTCTCCCCACCAGCGCGCCCCTCTCCTGCATCCCCGGCTCAGAGGATGCGGTGTCACCGTCACCGGGTCACTGCCATCGTGTCACCACCCCGTCCCCACCCCCAACTGGGACCCCATGGCTGGCTGTTCACCGGGCCAGAACACTGCTGGGACCCAGGAGCGTGTCCCAGAGCGCAGCACAGTGGGGAACTTTCCCTGCCCGCGCCCCCTCTGCTGCTGGAAACGGATGCTGAAACCCCTCCGAGCAGGAAGGCAGCCCCAACCCTCCAACCCTCCCAGCACTGGGCTCCCTCTTCCCTTCTTTTAATGGAGCACCGTGATATTTTTCTTAAAATTTCTTTCTTAAAATTTTCTTTAAAATTTTAGGATTTTGTATGAGCTTTTGTTATCATTAGTTTCTGTTAACCCTAGAAATATAAGACTAACTGAAACATCCTAAACAATGCCACTAGGCCTTTTGCCTCTGGATTTTACAGTTAATGTGAAGAGTAGTTAAAATAGGTGGAACATGACAAAGATGCCAAAAACCAGCTGTGAATGTTTAACATCTCAAGACTTTTCCTCCCGTCACCTTTCTCCTGTTCCAAAAGCCATGCAGTGTAGGGATACCACACTTCTCTTACTTTCACTGAACCTCCTGCTATACCAGATACAAAACCAGAACTGAACAGCTTGTTACACAATCACAATGATATTAAAAGACAATGCTAAACTAGCCTGGAAGTTCCTGGTTTAAACTGGAAAAGGCTTTCAATGCTTGATTATCACAGGACATCAGAGATGCTCATAACTAAAACAGGATAATAACACCACACAGGAACTACCAAGAACCTGAGGATGTGATGCCATAAATGCTGGGTGAATGAAACAGCTTCAGACAGCATTGCTACCTGCCCAGCCCTGCTCTGTGTAAGTGTTGCAATGTGCAAAATCCACAGAGCTCTGCTGCACACCTCAGCCCTGTGCTTGCTTTTCTCTGGACACCCTCCTGCACTGCTCCAGTCAGGGATCCAGCAGCAGCAGGGCAAAGGTGCTCACACTATCTACACTCAAAAGGATTCCAGCTCCCTGCAGTCAGTTGGTGTTGGGTGTTTTTAGTCAGTTTTGATAAACAGGCAGCACTGAGGGGCTGAGCAGAAGCATGGAGCAGAGGCTGCTGTGTGACACCTGAAGTTCAAGCAGCCAAAGAGGTGTTGGCACAAATCCCTTCCCAGCACATGGAGCTTCTACTCTTCTTTCCTGTCACCCCTGAGCCCTAAAGCTTTGGGAAAACCACACAGCAAAAACCCCAGACTCCCTGAATATCCGGTATTCAATCAGGTGCTCAATTTAACTTACTGCCCAGAATGCAAGCATACCTAGGACATTTTTTATTTATAAAATATTCAAAACTCAGATGGGACTATGAAGAAAATTGTGAACAGGAAATGTTTTCCTTACTAGTATTTGTTCACAAGACACACAGTACCCACTGTTTTTATTCTTAGGTCTCCCTGACTGCACAGGACATGCTGGGCTCGGCACAGGAAGAGCCAGCGCCTCGAGATTAGTCCTTGTGACAGCAGCTCTCTTCCTCTCCTGCACAGAAAGAGGAAAGAGTCCCACAGCTGAACTGCTGCCACAAGGGGCCCAGGGGTCCCAGCAGTGTTTCTACAAGGGCTGCAGGAGACCCCCAGAGCCAAGGACTCCAACAGCCAAGGCAGAGGAGGCACATTCCCAGGCAGGAATCGGAGCCAGAGCTCTGCTGCACCAGCTGTGCAGGCACCCCAACACCTAGAACAGAGCTGGTCCTCAGCAATGACTATGTGAACAACTTCATGCCACAAGCAAATTAGAGAATAAAAAATTAGGCTTATTTGCTTGTAAATCAGCAAATTATTTCTAAGCCATTTGCTGTGGATAAAATTCATAAGCAAACTACTGATAAAGAAATCAAAGTAAAATCTGTCCCATGTGGATGAATAAGATTCCTTGGCCAGAGAGGAAAATCCAAGTAAAAGTGGTGAGCAGGAACTGAGACTCAGTTTGCAAAGCCAGTACTGACTGCCACTGTCCACACAAGCCTTGCTCACCATGGGACACCACTGTGGGAGCTCCAGCCCTCCTGTCTATCGTTAACGAGCACAGAAAATGACGCATTCAAATCCAAAACAAAGAGAGCTCACAGCAAAGCTTGCACTGGCACAAGAATTCTCAAAGCCAACCTGGATGGGAATTTTCAGTGCAATTTACTTTTTTCCAGTATTTTTGTCTTGACAAAGATATGATGCTTTCAGGGAAAAAAACCTTTGTAGTGAAAAATTAAAGTTGTGCTGATCCATCTGATGAGAATTATGTTCTTAAGCATGAGATACTGCCTAATGCTTGTCCAGAACAATAACACCCTCCCAGCAGACCTGTTTCACCAGCCATCCTCTGCCTCCTTCCTCACAGCCACAGTGTCCTGGCACTCCCCAGCCAGTGCCCACAGTCCAGAGCAGTTCTGGCAGCTGAGATGGAGGTGACTCGGTGTGTTAAAATTAGTCAGGTAGTGCAAGATGGTGTCACCACATCATTGCCTCACAGCTGCCAAGTTCCAGATAAATCATTGTCAGTCATGAAGTACCTCACTGAAAGCATGGAATTTTCAAACAAATTATCTTTAAACTGCACAACTGCCTCTATTAGCAACTACTGCAAGGAATTTACATTATTAAAAAAAGCAGTACAGTTCTAATAAGGGCCATCCTCCACACCCAAGATCTTGAGATGGTCTGGGTGGAGACTTCCCCTCCAAACCAAAGGACATGACACAGAACCCGAGAATGACAAAAGCACAACCACCCTGTGCAAAGGACAGCACGGGCCACTTGGAAACAGCAAAAGCAGTTGGAAGCAGAGCTAAGAAATCAAACATCATAGATAAGCTTGTGTCATGTTCATGTGAAAGGCATTAAACTCAAAGCAATAAAGTGCCCAAAGACTAAAATAAGTCTGGAAAATGTCCCCACCATGACGGTGTCCTTCCCCAGCACTGTTGGAGACACCATGGTGCCCTCAAGAGCCAGTGTGCTTTTAGGTAAGAGCTCCTGACCAAGCTTTACCCATTTTCTGACCAAGCCTTTACCCAGCCAAACACACTGCAGCCATTCAGCCCCAGACAAACAGCAAGATGAGAGCTCCCGGCCAGGCTCCCCAGCCTCCCTCCAGGCCCGACCCTCTGCTCTGACCTTGCACATTTAGGAAGCTGCTCTTTCGTTCTGCTCCACTTTGCAAAGGCACACAGCCTTCGAAAAGAAAAGGTTGCTGTTTGTTTGTTTGTTTGTTTACACAGCATTAATGGCAGCGTGGTGACTAACCCAGGAGCCCAGCCAGCAGCGTTGGAGCCTGCAGCTTGGACACAGGAAGAGAACCAGGAGTTCTGCACCACAAAAAAATTCAATACACACACTGCATGCTGCTTTTCCATATCAGCTCAGGAAAAACACATTTCTCTAGTGAAGTTAGACCCTGGCATTCACCTCACTCTCCGGACACCATGTGTATACCTTCAGTCCCTCCAGCTTCCTTCTCCCTTTTTCGTGAGACCCTGAGCAGTGAAGCTGCTCCATATAAAGCCTCTTTCGTTGTGCAGCATCTTCTTATGCATTATGAAAAAACAAAGGTGTTCTCTTTACTGTGACAACCCCACAGAGCACTGTGCAAACCCAGAGGTGTCCCAATTTTTAAGTAAAGTAATCCCATTAAAAACTAGTTCACCTGCACGGCTACCATGCTTTCCCTGCATCTTCTCATCACAGAGCAGGCTAATTGAGGTAGGGCTGGTGTAGCCAAGGCAACTGCAGATGCTATGCTGAGACACCGGGAGCTGATGCTGCTCTTCAGGTGCTGCTTATGCCATCCATCTCATTTTTGCCAAAATCATCACCAACAAAAGGACAGAAAGCAGCGAGACACAAGAGTGAGAGCACAGCCACAGTCTGGTAGGGGTCTGGTTGGGAGTGGGTTCCACTCCACATTTCAGCGTTCCTGCGAGATTGAAGTGACAAACAGGAGGTGAAGATCCCTAGAATGGCTCCTTGCCCCAGGGCTCATCCCTTACACTTGCTCACCGCTCTGACACAGCCTGAGCCGCCCGCGCTGCCCAGGGTCCGGCTGCCCGGCACAGCACGGCCCCGCCGCCGCCCTCGATGGCCAGCCAAGCGTGAAGGCCCTGCATTGCTACTGATCTTGTTAAGGCTGAATCTGAGGATTTGGCCAATAACACTATATTCCCTCATCAGAGATCTGTTTCCCCTCTACCATCTGATAACCACTCTTAAAGGACGCGTTAATGGGCTTCTGTTCACTCTGTGCCCGTTAAGCAGAGGCCAAGCTACCATAAGAGGGAATAGATTTGAGTAATGATCCCTTATGAGGCAGCAAACCTACATATAGTGTTTAAAATTATTCCCTTAGGACAAGATGTTTTTCACCAAATCTCCCACATGACAGTTTGACATATTGGTTCAGGCACATAGCTCTGCATTTGTACACAGCACAGAAGCATCTCTTTTCAGTTTTTGAGAAAAATAAGGTCTGAAAACATTTCATGTTTCCCTGGACACTAGACCTAGTCTCCACAGATTAATTTATTCCTGAAATTGTATTTTTAAACACTCCCAAAATTTTATTTTTAAACACAACTAGTTCATTTGTGTTGATAAACAAATGAGCAATCTCCTCCCTCACCTCTGCAGCACTGACAGAGTCCTTGACAAAGGCATTTTCTTGACCCTGGAATACAAGGAGGCAATGGCTTGCATTTGTTCCCAGACACAAACATGGCACCTGCCACCTGCTTATACCATAATCCTGCACTGCTTTCAGGTGCCTTCACCTCTGACAACCTGTGCTCACTTTGGGCTGGATGTCTCTGCTGTTCCCAATGCTTGGAGGGCACAAACTGCCTCTGGGCCCAGACTGGCAGCATCCAGCTCTGCTGCCACTCGAGGAAAAGCCCCAACTACCCATTACTAGAACATTCCTCTTAATCTGATTTTACTTCTTCATTTATCCTGTGTAATCCCTGCCTGTAAGACACTTAAAGGTGCTGTTCTCTGCTCTGTATGCACAGATCTCAGTGTTGGTGGTTAAGATGAGCAGCTGATGCCAAGGACTGGCCACGACGAGCTCAGCAGAAATCGGCACAGGTGACTCCTCACGCTGCTGACCAGGAGCACTCTGCAGAGACTCCCCAGCTCCAGGCTATTGGCCACATTTCACTCCATGACATTTCAAGAAGCCATTTGGCTTGGTCAGCCCCTCAATTTATTGTCAAGGCCCAGCCAGCTGAGCACTCTCTGAGAGCCTTTCTCACAAAAGGAGAGAAGGCTCTTCATCAAACATGCGTGCACGGTACAGAGCACCGTCCCACAGCACTCGTATATCCCACAAACCAGGATTAAAGCTCTGACTTCGCTGCAATACAGACAAGACTCACCCAAAGGCATGGCATGCCCAGGCTAACAGACAGTCTGTTCAGCCCTAATGCTGCTTCTGCCCACCCCTTCATCAGCCCATCAGCTCTGGCAGCATCCTCTGGTCCTCACATACCCTTCCTCCACAGACAGCTTGATTAATTGGAGGTGCCCGAGGCTCTAAAGGGAGCCCATGCTGCAGAGATGTTTATTTTGTTTTCAGAGGTCTCCAAGCTGGCATGGGGCTCCATCAGAGCTCACTGCTTGCACAGAATTCAGATAACAGGAGATACACAGTGCTTGCTGCAAATGCATATTTTTCTTTTTTCTCCCTTGACCTCTTTTCCTGCTCCTGTTTTCACCAGGAGCAATGGAAGGATGTGCACGCCACGACAGGGGAGGCTGCCCAAACCCACGGCAGCGTTAAGAGTTTGCTGTCAGGCTGTAGGGTTACAGCCAGCCTGTGAGGCACATGCTCACAGACAGAAACAGAAGAAACCAGTGAAAAAAAAAAAAACGTGAAGTAGAAAAAATGCTAACCCTATCAATGGAAAAGGCAGCACTCATCTTACATGTAGCACGACCTTGAAGACACAGAATGAAGGATGTGTGGATGAGGACAATGACATTGCTGTTCTAAAATCCACGTTCCTTCCACTGTGCCAGGAGCAGACAAGAGATGGGGAACACATTGCTCCCCACCTTGCTGCCACTGCCCAGCAGGAGAGCAACACGCCACCACAGCTCCACAGCCAAGTGTGAAACTGCCTACACCTATTTATTTCTCTGGAGGCTACTTTAAATCACTGTTTTCCAGCTCTATGACTCTCCAAGAAGAAAGGTAAGCTCTGCATCCCTGGAGAAGCCAGAAGCTCTGGGCCTTGGGACAGCACCAGCTCCTGTACCTTGCTGGACGGCCACAGGGACAACGGATTGTTTCTAACTCATATCCTTCCTCTCTTCTGGCTACCTTCAGTTCCTCTTTTCAGTTTAACACACTGACTCTCAGCTGCCTTCCCTGCAAAACACAAACCACAGAGGGGGGTCCTGCCTACCCCCCCTGGTGAAGTGGCTGATGTTGGGGTTTGGTTCTCACAGAACAAAAGACCATTCTGGCAAACCAGATCCCAGCCCAGCTGCAGTGCTGCTGTCTGCCAGTCTGGTCCTGCCTACCCCATGCAGGTGAACCACTGTTTCTCTGTGATAGCCACAGAAAGCTGAGCTTCCAACCAGGACCTAACCCAACCACACAGCTCCAAAGCACTGGTCAGCTCCTGGCGTCATCACCAACACTGTGCTCTCCTCAGCTCTGCATGGTGTGAGAACTGTGACCCTGCCCAAGCAAGGAAAACTGGCATTAAAAACCAAACCAACTGCCAACAACAGTCAAACAATGTCTGGACATTCCAGCAGAAAAAGTGAGTCCAGCAACTGCAGCCCATTCCAGCACAGCCGACTCAATACTCACAACATCCATATACTGCCATCCAACACCAGTGAAGTATCGGGGAATTCCAACTTATTTTCCAGGATCTGTTGCTCTTCTCCCTCAAAAAAACTGAACACTTCTGCTCATCTCAGCAAGGAGTGAACTGCCTAAGCCCCACCAACCAGATCCATCACACTGACACTCAGACCTGGCATTGGTAAGAGGCTACAACCAACTTCTCCCACATAACCCCACCTTCCGAAGGGCTGTGGCTGTCTCAGACACATCCCTGCCTCTGAATCCAGCCCCCAATGTAAGAAGACCACCTCCATGGCAGGAAAGAATACTGACTGACTGATCCTGTGTTTTCTGTGCTGCTGGCATACATCACCTGCTTGCACTAACTAAATGCTCTGAGCTTATTTTCACCAAGAATGACAAACGACACATCCGTGATGAGTAAGGAAATGCTGGGGTTTGCTTTCAAATTTATTTCATATGTACGCAAACTATCACATGACAGTTTTACACACAGCTCCAGCCCATGCAAAACCCATCTCCTGACTGCCAGAATGCACAAGTAAACAAAAGGTTTTCAATAAAATCCAAATGGAATTTTCTGATTGCACAGAAGTCACATGAAATTGTTCAGTAAGCCCTCACTTAAAAAAAACCAGTTCTGGACACTGTCTAGTATTTTCAGGACAGGCCAAAATTGAAAAAAGATGCTACTTAAACATTCTGCATTAAATTACCACCTGGACATTTCAACAGAGCAGGCCTCCAAAATAAGATAAAATGCCCACTTCTACTAGCAAGGGAAGGGATGTACTAATGGATTTGTGAAGGCAGTGAATAGTTCATGATTATGCAAAGAGCAAACAGAAAGGGAAACATGTAAATTCCAGTGCTCCATCAGATTTGTGCAAGAGCTTTGACACAATTGTGGGGGGAAAACATAGATATTACAGTAGCAAGTAGGATATTTAAGCCCTGCAGATCATACATGGGAAACTATTTTCTTTAAGTGAAAACAATTAAAGATGAAGATTCCCTTCAAATAACTTTGTAGTCATTTTGTTTCAGGATGCAAATTAAATGAGCACTTGTTAGCCAAGCAAAAGAAGGGAATAAGCTCTGAAATATTATCAGTCTTACAAGGCTCAGATACACTCAGACAAAGACTTTCAGGTGTTTTGTCATCTTGTTCCCCAAGAGCTCCCCAAGGAGCTGTGTTCTCACATCCCAAAGCCAGATCTGCATCCAGCCTGGCTGCCAGGGCTGAGACAGGGATGTGCCTGGTCCCTGTGTCTCCTCCCTGGCTCTGCCCCATCTATAACTCACAATTACGAGAGACCGTAACACACAACTGCCACAGGCAAAGTCAATCTCTCCCAGGGGCCTCACACATCTGAGGCTCCTGCTCACCAAGAAATGGTGATCATGAGCAGTAATGCTTGGGGTTAAACTACATGAGTTCAAGGATATTCCTGAAAACACAGTGGGAGTTTACCAAAGGCTAACATTAGTGAGAAGAACCAGCATCAAGGATCATTAGCTCTTTTATGCCATTTATTTATAGCCTACCTTGAAATACATCCCATTTCTCTTTAGGACACCTCCAGCTGAAGTTTGGTGTCTCAGGGGTGAATGAGGAGACTTTGGGAAACAGCATTCATGAAAACAAAAGGTGTTCAAGCAACTTTACCACTCACAGATCAAGAGAAAAGGGAGACCAGAGACCTCAGGACAAAGCTGGCACCTGCAGAGACACAGTTCAGAGATGGGCAGACCAGACTGAACAGGGCTCTAAGCACCTGGTCTAGTGGAAGGTGTCCCTGCCCATAGCAGGGGTGTGGAACAAGGTGAGTTTTAAGGTCTCTCCCAGCCCAAATCATTCTGTGATGCTATGGGGCACTCCTTGACCTGCACGGTGCTCAGCAGCACCAGCTGCTTGACACTCGACACTCCAAAAACAGGAGGTTCCAAATCACTGCCTGCAAGTCCCCTGCAAGTAATTCACAGGCAAATTCTAAAGAATCTGCAAGAAATAACTATAAAAAGCAGAGTTGTCGGGAGGCCTGAGCTTCTTAAAGAAGGGTCAAAATCTCTGTGGAAAACATTTAAGTGCTGGCAAATCAGACTGAGAGCTGACATTATCAACCCAGCACTTCTTGGGCAAATTCTTGCTAAATCTCTTCTGCTACAGAAAAATCCCAAATTCTGGTATACCCCAAATTTTGACTACAGAAAGAGACAGAAATGTCATCATATAATGGATTTGGCATATTCAGAAACATACCCTAAAGCAGCAATAAGGTGTAGTGATTGAGCTGGGGCCCAGAATTCTGATGGAGGAACAGGGTTTGATTGAACAGCATGTTTAAAAATTAAATCTATCTGAAGGAAAAGAAAAAAAATCATCAGAAGAAATGCACGACCATATGAGGAGCAATGGCAGGTGAGGGAAATTCAGCATTAAAAAAACCACACAAAGAAACCTGGCATTCTTAGGTATGGCTGTAAGTGCCACTATTAGGATAAGAAAAATACAAGCTCATCTTTTACTTCCAATTGTCACATCACTGTGGAGAGTCTTCATGGAATTCTCAGAATAGCAACGAATCAGGAGCAAACAGCTATTCAAGCAGGAAAGTCACAGGTAGACAGACTTTCCTTGTTTCAACAAAAAATTAACTCTAAAGTTTCACAGGCCAGTAAATCAACAAAATGGGCCTGTACAACACAGGACAATGTCTCATCTTCCAGCCCTGAGCTGATATATGGGCCTGTGTTCTCCTTCCGGCCATATGCCCACGTGATTTATGACCCACAACAATTTCAATACTCCTGGAAAATGAAAGAACAGCAGACAATTAGTTCATCCCACTACACTGGAGATTGTGTGGGCTCTGCCCTGCAGCACCTCCCCAGGGAGTGGAGGCCAGAAGCTCCAGCTGCCCCTGTCAAGGGCAGGGGAGGAACACGGGGCTGAGCAGCACCCAAGCACTGGCACAGGGAGCAGTGCACATCCCCAAGACTTCACTGCATGGAGCAGCCCACAGGAACTCCAAGAGAGATGCAGAGGGACTTCTAACCAGGGCCTAGAGTGACAGAACAAGGGGGAATGTCCTCCCTCTCAGAGAAGGGATGGTTAGACTGGATATTGGGAAGAATTTACTCAGCGAGTCCTGAAGCACTGGAACAGGTTGCACAGAGAAGCTGTGCCTTCCCCTATCCCTGCAAGTGTTCAAGGCCAGGCTGGATGGAGCTTGGAGCAACCTGGTCTAGTGAAAGATGTCCCTGCCCATAGTTGGAATGAGATGACCCTTCCAGCCCAATTCTCTGATTCTCTTCTGTGATTCATTCCTCTCCCATTTGTAACACAGCTGTTGTGACAGCTGCTGTGAACCCGGTCTGGATCCGGTCAGTGCAGAAGTACAGACCATCCCACTAGCAGGGCATAGCACCTTGTAATCTCTACCTGCAGTGTCCCAGGCAGGGCACTGCCTGCAATGCAAACACTGTCAAACCAGGCAGGATTCAGCTCTGCAGCACCTGCTTCACTGCCACTACACAAATGCAAAGGCATCACCAAACAAACAAACAAAATCCTCCACCCCACCCTGAATCAGGCTTTTCCCTCCAACAGGTGGGGAGAAATGCAAGTTCAACAGCTTGAGTCATACAGCCAAAACTTCACCCAACCCCAGCCATCATGGCAGCATCAGCTGGGGCTGATGCACTTGTGAACCACCACAGAGCACACAGCTGAGACCCCATGAGATAGGAAGTCTACTGGCATAACATCAAAACTATTTTTTCTGAAGCCAAGGGTATCCAGACTGGTCTTTAGCTAACTTCTGAGTGACAAACCAAAGTCACATGTCTACTCAAAGGCATGTCTCTGAACAGGAGCATCATGCCCTTCATGGATGAACATTTTGTCCACTGGGAAATGTGCCATATAACTCAGGTATCCATAAGGGTACTGCAAGGAAATCTGCTATCTGCCATCCTCCTTAGGTCTGGCTCCACACAGCTTCATCCCCCAGCAGCAGAGCTGCCAAGGCAGATGGGCCAGCAAGGCTTCAACAAGTGGGTGAGCAAAATGGCAGCAGGAGCACCCGGTACCCACAGGACCACAAGGACAGAGGGATGGAGTCTGAGCTCAGTGTTGTAATGTACCCACCCTGCCTCCCTTCCTGCAGGTCTTATGCAGAAGGCAGCTGTGCTGAAGGAGTTAATCTGGCCTGGAACAACCTATCTCCGGTTTCTCAAAAACTCCAAGGCTGCAGAGCTGGGCTTTCTGCTCCCTGCCTGCTCCTGCCTGCCCTGCCTGCAGCCTGACCCTTGACATTTCCACTCTGCTTCTCCCTGGCATGGAAAACTTAACCATACACAAACAAACAGGTTGGGAGGACAGATAAATGGAACAGAGGAGGAGAAAGGGAAGATTGCTGAGATTCCTTGTCAAGGTCCTGATTAAATAACAGCAGCACCACCAGACGTGGGTGAGGGGCTGGCATTTATCAGTAAACCCTGAAGTCTACAGCAAGACATCTCTGTTTAATTAATCCTGAAAGGGTCCCTTCCCCCTTCTACTTCCCAGGGAGGTTTTGAGGATCTACGAGTTTAAAGACACAGCGAATCCTTTTTAGCTCTTTCCTTACAAAACACAAGGGTAAAACCACAGTCAGGATTTACTAATTCTGTGGCAAAGGCTTCCATTGCATGGACACATGCAGGCAATCCCCACTGAGGGGGCATCTTGGATTTAGTCATACCAAACCCTCTGAGGTAATACAGCCACCACGTGACTGACAGCTTTAGGGACCAGCTGAAAGCTTGCACACACATAATCACAACCAGGCATGGAATGGATCTGCAGATCTCACCTGGACTCTTCTGCCATTCTTACACAATACCCATTTCCCAAGGGATAAATCTCCTCAGTGCCTGGAGCAGCTCTGCTGTTGCCCATTTTTGAAGAGTTTTCCACGGTGGCATCAACATCACCCAGCAATGGAAGAGACTGCAAATACACATAAAGCAAGACAACTGCAAATGCTCTTGCTTCTGGGCTTTCACACAGCTTGAGGAGGCTTGGGAGGACCTCCCAAGGCATCTTCCATGTCAGGAGGTTCCCTGCCCTTTGATCCAAGGTGAACACTGTACTAGTGCAGAGCCCCACAGTTTAAGCCATGAAGGGCCACAAAGCTCCAAGTCCCTCCACACCTCAGCAGCAGTGCAAGAGGAGCTCTGCTTTCCAGGGTGCCTTCATCCCACCACAATGCTCAGAGAGCTCTGAGGTCTCTGAGGGTTGCAACAGCAATAGGAACTCTGGACCCTAGACAGTGGACAGACCACAAACCCCAAAAGAGATTCCAACAGAAGAGGCTTCAGCGAACACTTCCCAAGGCTCAACATCAGTCCTCAACAGGGAGCAGGGCAGGAGGGTCTGGCAGCAGTGCTCAGGCTCCCAGGTCAGCCACCTGAACCACCATCTATCCAAGCAACCATCCAGCCAATGCTAGAATTAGAGAGATCAAATTTTTTTTGTGTGGTGCAACTTGCAAAAAGAGAAAATGAAAAAAAAGCAGAAAATCTCTGTAATAATGACTTCTCGTCCAATCAGAAGCAAAAGAAGGGGTGGGGGGAAAAGGGAAAATTTAAAAGTCTAAGTTCAAATTGTAAAATAAATCTGTAATTCACATCAGCTTTAAAAAATTCACAGGAAAATACAAAGTCAAAACCAGTTATTTTCTTGAGGATCTATATTCTTAAATACCTGGTTTCAACATTATCTCTTTTTAAAGAAGTACTGGGATGGGGGATGAACTGTGAGGAACTGAAAAAGGTCTCTGCCTACCCAAAAAAAAAATCATTATGCAATGACAAGAGACAATCCAGTCTATAATCAAAGACAGAATCCTGACATGTTCAAAGAGAAAATTATTGTAGCAACAGTGACTTTGAAGATGAGAAGGGTTTTTTTGATTGAAACAATGGCCATCAAATTTTTACTGTAGCAGTCAATGTTTAAATGCATCACTCAGCATGCTGAGTGCCTGCAGGTACACTGAGCACCAACTGCAAAAAAACATGAAAAAATAAAACAGTGACACCTAAGAAATTCCTACGTAAAGTGGAACCAGGCAATGCCCTCTGAGTGTGAACCACTCACACCAGGGAGCAAACACTCCTACTGATGGGCATGCTTGACCCAAGGAGTGAAGTTTTACAGGAAAACTCAAGAGCCAATGTCCCAAAATACAAAACTTGCAAGTTAGAAGGCACTACACTAAAATATTTAAATTTTCAACATCTGCTTCCAGGGAATTGCATATTTGGCTGTAGAAGTCGTAATCTGCACTCTTCACTGAACTAGTGTGATTCACAGAAAATGAATCACAAAAGGCAAGTTTGGTGACTAAAAAAACAGCTGCTCTGTAATGCACCTAACGAGCAGTATCATATTTGCTGCTGTTTGATTGGGAGACTATCAGAAGATGACTATAAATATCCCTTTCAAAAACAGAACATGGATTAAGCTCAGTGTTAGTTGGGTGTAAGAGTCAGACAGACTGCCTAATACCTCTCCTGTATTTCAACTTTTAGGGGAAAGCCCAAGCACAGTCCCCTGAAGGGTAATTTGTTTAAAAAATGATGCAAAAGCTGTGCAGCATCACTACCATCAAAATTCATATTTTTTTAACATGGAGACTTTGTGTTGTATTCATCCTGTCTGTCACTATGAAAACGCCAAACTATTTATTTAATAAAAGCATTTTCTCCACTGTAACTCAGCAGTGAAAAGCTGTTTAAAGCAGAGTCTATCAGCCCTACTTCTTTCACACACTCCTGTTCTCACCATTACATTAAAAACCTTTCACCAAAGGTGAAACCATTAAAAAGCATGAATATATGTTTTGGTTTTCTCTTAGCTAGAACTAGCAAGTCTTCCTGGAGCATCTCCACTTCAGTTTCACAGCTACCCCCTATACAGAGGATTCCCCTTTCTTTCTTTCATTAGACATTTGTGTCTCTCCTGCAGAAAAGGAACATATTGAAACTGATATCTGTGTGTTTTTGCTGATGTTCTTCCAGGCCACACCACACTTGGCCTCACCACCTGTGCCCCAGGTGTGCAGCAATGAACCAACACAGGCTAAGGCCACAGTGGGCTTGGCCCTTCTCCCTTCTGGGGTATTTCTGGCAGAAATGCCCTGGTAAGTGCCATGTTCACGTCCCCACTGCGTGGTGGCTACTGGCCAAGTAGTGGAGCTGTGAAAGCACAGCTGGCATGCACAGCACACACAGTGAGAGCCCAAATCCAGCTGTGACAGCAGGGTAAGGAGCACAACCTGTGATGGGACAGAGTCAGACTGGGACACCCACCTTGGAACCCAACATCTGTTTTCCATGGAGTGCCCAGACAGCCCATGGCAGCCAATCCCATGTCATTTTAAAGCAGGCAGCACCGCAGATAAAGACAGATCAATTCTGCTGTACAATTTTAAATGAAACTCTCCTGTTTTGGAAAGAATTTCATTAAGGTGAAAATATAATACAGAACTACCCATTTAGGAAGAATATGCTATTAATTTTTAGAAGTGTATACGGAAGGGAAAATTGCATTTTTATCTAAATGGTTTTTTTCTGCATAACCCATTTCCAGTATTCTTTTACAGCTCAGTAGTGGGAACTTTTCACATTTCTATTGGGGCCAGACCACTGTGGAAGACAGCCCTCAGGAATGTGTCAAATGTAACCTCTTAAAACACATTCCAAGAGAAGCTCCACAAACTGGAGAAAGGCCAGAAGAGCACACCTTAAAGGATGGTTGGAAAAGAAAAGGAAAAAAAATCTCCCTTTTAAAGACAGAAGCCAAATTTTTGAGGGGGAGAGGAAAAAGGATGTGGTTTAGGGTGTTTTTTTCCCCTAAGGGCCAAAAAGAGTTTCAGTCTTCCCTCTCTTCTTCCTCACTTGAAGCAGAAACACCTCCTCTTTGATGCAGTTCCCAGTCCCAAATGCACAAAAAGAGCAGAATGGGGCCACGTTATCACTCTGAAAAAAATGGACATTCTGAGCTATAACATGTATGAATACATACAAGCAAAACAAGTGTATGCTATGAAAGACTCATTTTATCAGCATAAACAAATGCTCATTTCTCACTACAGTTTCGTACCATTTGAAACTGAATATAATCCAAACAATAATTCCAAACAACTGATGCTGGGATCCAAGTTTCCCTGACATACTGCCATCACACAGCAAGAACAACGTCGAGAAAAAGCAAAAGCAGATTCGGAACTGACTGCTTTGAGTTTTACCCTGTTTGCCTAATCTGGTACAAAGAAAAGCAAACATAAAATACAAAGTTTTTAAAATTCTTCATTTCATCATCAAGGATCCAAGTGAACCCAAATCTCAACAGCACAGTGGCCCTGTGTTTAACAAACAAAGCCACTGACTCTCCAAGCACCGCAGCTCACTGAAGAAGCTGAAGCTCTGTGTTTTCTAAGCATTGTTCATTTGACATTCTTCACCTCTTTTATTTTTTTTTCCCCCTGTATTGGCTTTCATTAGCTTACTTCAGAAAATTAGTATAACAAAAAATTTTATCTTTCAAAACAGACATTTAAAAGTGCAGCAGTTATGGAAATACAATTGGACAATGAACAGTTTTTATTCCCTCTACCTCGCCACACTCCGCACAGCAAAGCAGTAATTACAGGAATCTACTCCTGGTTTAAGCTCTACAGTAAGCTCTTTCCAAATTTAAGGCCAGCAACCAACCCTTCATTATGCTTAATAGGTAGACATAAAACGTAATTGTATCACAATCTCCCAACGCACGTTCCCAGCTCTGAGGCTCACACGTGTCTGGCTCAAAAAAGAGATTTTTTATCTGTTCTTTTCCCTAAGAGAAACACTGCAGCACCATTGGCATCAGCCACTCGAGGAAAACTACACAAAACACTAGAGGATCTGGAAAATTATTTGGAATAAGACTTCACTGTGTTGTTAAAAGCTCACATTTCCAAAGTGGTGTTTGCTGGTCTGCAGGAGCCCTGGCACAGTCAGGACCGTGGGCTCCAGCCCTGGGGGCCTAGAGCACTGGGAGCACAAATTCCCTTCTGCCTTTCCCATTCCCACCTCACCTAAAATAATAACATCAGGACATAGAACATGAACTGGATTTATCTACAGGACACACCACTTTGTCATGTAACATACAACAGGACTTTGATGCACAGTTTAAAAGCAAAGCTCACCCAAATCATCAGGGCTGCCCTCGAGCTTTCCCTGTTCCCCTGCACATTTTCCAGCCATCACCTCCACACCCACCCTGCCAACAGCACAAAGAATTGGCAAACGATGGGATGAAGCTACAATAATAATAATAATAATAATAATAATAATAATAATAATAATAATAATAATAATTTCAGAATGATGGAATGATTTGCTATTCTCCATTTTTTGTGATCTGCCTCTTTCAAAGCAGTTTGTATGAGATTTGAATTGTACTTAGGACAGCCCTTGTTTTCCCTCTGCCTCCAGAATCATGGCATGGTAGGGAGAGCACAGGGAGCTGGGCTGCGTGTGGCTTCTCCGAGCACAAAAAGAACAGCATGTGCCTATATTTAGAGGTAGAGAAGGGAACTATAGCATCCAGGAAAAAAAGAAATAAATCTTACTGATTTTATCTTCAAAAAAGCATTTGTGTTTTTCGTTTGTTTAAATCAAAAAATGTGCTGCAAGCGTTTGACCCTACATCCAACAACAATAAAATCTGTTCCATCATAAAATACCAGCTGCTTTGCACTTCGAATAATAATACTATTTTTAAAGGGTTTCAGAATTATTGTCTCATAGATTGTGGTAGCTTTTATTACAATTACTGGGGAACTCCTTTTTTTCTTTTGTAGAATACAATCAATAGGCCCATTTATTATCTTCTTGTTTTTAAAACTGCATTTGGTCTGAAATTTTGGGTTACTTTTCAGACTAGGCAAAAAACATTTTTCAGCCTAGTATTTGACACCAATAAAAATTAAAACCATTGAGTCAGATCAAAAACAGCTGTAACATTTTATGCGAACAGTTACCTGGCTGCTTGGCAGGTCTAAGGGACACTTTTCTTTCAATTATCAGCTCAGTACCACTCCAGGAGTAAATCACATCAGGTGGTTGTGATCTACTGGGCAGCTCAGACCTGGGGTCTGTGTCCTCCTCTCCCATCACCCAGGGGAGGAGGCAGGAGAAGCCCCTCCCTTGGTGGTGCTTCCAACCACAGGCACCTGGAGGAGGTGAAAACCCACCTTGCACCAAATTACTTCTGCAATATTTAGGTCTCTTTTCCTGTTGCTAGGACTGACAAAGTTATTTAGAAATTCACTCACACACAGATCAGAAGTGCTGTAACTGGGGTTTGAGTTTATTTTTTCCACGAGAAGAGAAATGCTGTCCCGGAGAGGACAGCACAGCCGCGCCATCCCCACCGAAGAAGGAATCCACACAGAAATGAGATCACCAGGTGGGACGAGATGCTCTCAGTCCTTCACTCTCTGCCCACACACGCTTCCTAACCCAGTAGCACTCAGCACCAGTGTGCCAGCCTCTGCTGGGTACCCAAGGGCCCTCCAGTTCCACCGTGCACCTCACCAGCATCCTCTGCCCAAACCCTGGTGGCACCGCACCGTGTTCTGGTGGTGCACCAGCAGCTGCCCAACCCAACAACGCCTGCTTTATCTCATTTGGAAAGTAAATCTTTAGCAGTGGGAACATCTCCCAAGTTTCCAAACTCCGTGGCAATTTATGGTGCAATAAATATGATCAGAAATAAAAATAATCCTAGAGTGGGACCTGAACATGGACTCTGCTGCGTTTTAAATCACATGTAGACCCCGATCTCCGTACGCTCGATGGCAATGCCTTGACTGACCGAGCCATCCAGGCAGGAGCAGGAAAGCTGTGCAGACACTCCCTCCCTGCCTGTTCCCACTCACAGCCTCACCTCCAACAGGGCACGGGAGGGAGGGCTCAGCCCCACTCCCCAGGGAGCAGCACTGCTTGCAGTGATGCGCAGCTGTGCCTCAGACCGACAGCATCCTCTGCCTCTTCTGACTGCTCTCACCTGAGACCAAAAGGCTTTTAAATGTCATTATAGAGGAATATTATATGCACCCGCCCTCCCCTTCAAAAAAAAAAAAAAAAAATTAGTGGAAGATTTTTCTAGGAAAGAGATCCTAAAATTCTGACCAGATAATAACCCCAGCCCAACCTCCATTTCCTATGTTAATAGATCAATTTACATCTTTCTAGCAAAATGGTTTCAGGCTACAGTATAAAAAAGAAAAAAGTCATGCTTTTCTTTTGAAACTGCATTTTGGGAAAGGATTAAGGAGAAAGGAAGAATATGACTCTTTCCAGGGCTTTGCAGTGTATTTGCTTCACACAGCAAATTAATATTCTCAATTTTAACTCAGGAGTACATTCTTAATTAGGGTATGAAATGTTTTAAAATTTTCTTCACTTTACAAATGGCTGCTTTTTCAATTAACTGTGCTTCCCCAGCCTCAGGATGATCTTTCTATTAGCAACAGAATGCTTTTGAGCATTTTGTGAATACTAATTCACAAAATTAATTAAATGCAGACTTAACTCTGAAAACATATATTTTACCACCAAAAAACCCTGCTGTCTTCCAGCTACTGACCGATCACAGGCTTTGCTGGGATCAAGGGGATCAAGTCCTAAAGGCCCAGCAGTCAAAACTGAAGGTAGGAGAGTTAAAAGGAAAATACCCACGTTCTTCATTTTGTATTTTAAATGCTCCAAACACAGAGGGGGATTAAAATAAGATAAATATTCCAAAGTTCACAAAAGTAACCACGGGAGCAGGACTGTGGCACGTCTCTCCCATCGCTCACAGTCAGAGCTAGCAGAGCCCTTCGAGCTCCCACATGTCTGTGTTTAAACTCAAATAAACTATATTTATTTCTATGTAAAAATATCTATCAAAGCAGCACTTAAACATAACCAGATTTCTGCTTACCAAACCAAAAAAAAGCTTTTTTAGACAAATGTTAAAAGCCGATAAAAAATATAGACCGCCCAGTGTCATGCTCGGTGGTGTTACATTAAAACACTAAACAGACACAAACAGATTTGCTGGAATTGAAAACAAACAGACACAAAGTGCCCCCCTGCAGCACCCAGGCAGCACCTCAGGCTGCAGTCGAGACTCAGAGCTGCCCATGAGGATGCACACGTGCATCCCAGGGAGCGGCACTGTTGGTGGTGCCAGAGCAGCTCCTGTCTAAATGGGAAGACAAAACTTGGGAAACGTTACTTCCAAATGGCCAGCATGGATCAGACCCAGTCCTACAGAGAGGGATGTGCCCCACATCTGAGTCAGGTGTCTTGAAAGGGCACAAGCACGGAGCAAAAATACTCCTATGACAATGCCTGTGCTGCTACAAAAAATAACCCGAGTACAGGAAAGAAACACAGAACAGTGGTGACCAAGTATTTTTGCATTAGCATGGATAAAAAGTGCAACTCTAAGAAAGGCACATTTCTAGACCATCGAGTCTTAAAAGTTATTACATCAACTAAGGAAAATGCATTCACCCCATCCAGATGCTTTTGTCATTTGCCAGGAGATGAGCAGAAAATGAAGCCTTAGAGAAGAGGGCACTGGCAGGGAGACGAGAAGAAGGGGTGCTGAAGAGGCGAACAGTAAAGCAGTATCATCTAAGATGTTCTCTTTGAAGTATTAAGAAAGTCAGCTTGTAAAAATTAATGGATTAGACCTCCAGCTGTTCAAGTCTCAGCTTTAAATTTAGAAGGCATTTGACTTTGGAACATTGGCACATAATCCATAAAATATATTTAAATTTGTAAAAAAACCCCAAATCTTTTGTATTAAAAGGTCACTAATAACTCAGAATGTTTTAACTGCACCAACACAAAAGCATCTGGCAAAGGAAAAGCAGCAAACTACAAAGAATTGCAGTATTTTTGTACAAGCCAATCATCTAATCACTCTGTGTAAACTGGGTCTATCTACGGAACAGCAAAAAATTCAGAATCGCTTTTTAAAAACCAAGAAATCCAACCAAGACCAGGAAGATGAGAGCACACCTTGAATTTCCTGGGTGATTCCACAGCTTTACCTATTTCATTTCCATAAGGCTCCCTGTGTCCCTTACCCAAGATCTGGTGCACAGCCAGCCATGTTCTGAACAGCCCTCACTAACAGAGGCTCTCATTTGAAAACGCCGCTCAAGAAACGAAACAAGAATAATTTCGTTTTTAAAAATAAACAACACACCAATCTTAAACATGTCCTGCAAGCCTTAATCATGTGTTTATAGGTGCAAACATCATTCTTTTCAAGGGTGTAGATTTTTCAATGGAAAAGCCAGAGCAGCTGGACAGGGAGGTGGATGCCGGCCGGAGCCGCGGCGCGACGGCGAGGTGGGTACCAGCGCCCACCACGCGCACTGCCTGCACTCAACACGCTCCAGTCC
Organism: Muscicapa striata striata; assembly: GCA_030060385.1. NCBI lineage: Eukaryota > Metazoa > Chordata > Aves > Passeriformes > Muscicapidae > Muscicapa > Muscicapa striata. The sequence continues at coordinate 1,653,213 of JAREIS010000196.1, read as the reverse complement.
AAAACATGCACAAGGACAATCTATTCTGTTCTAGAGATAAAACAGGGAATGATCCTCTGCCTACAATTTGACAGGTCTCTTTCAATATTCTCAATGCACTTGAGAAAATATGTCATTAAACAGCTTCTGATATTTCAGTAAATTTAGTGTTAACAAAGCATACACATTAGACCACCTGAAGATTCATTTCAGAACTGGCTCTGCACTTTCTGAGGAGACTCTCTTCACACTCAGATTTAACACAAATACACGAGAAACCACTAACTGAAAATGTACAGTAATTTGTCTAGTACTAAAATTTTATATGGCCACATAAAGGCATTTTACTGTACCGAAACCCTTCCCTAGTATAGAACTCTACCGAGGCTGGGAGTCAGCTGGTTTAAATAAAAGCAGCCTATTTAGTTTTAGGTTAGACTTTTGTTTGATGCCTTATTCTTTGTTCTACACAAGTAACAACAAATTGTATCTATAGACATTGCTAATTAATAACGCTTTTTATCAAAATATTATTTGCAGTTCTATGTTGAGCATTACACGAGGTCATTGGTAAAAAGAACAGGTATTGCACCTTAAAAATTGAGGAGACATGGTGTAATACATCACAGATCAAAATAAATCTATGCTGTCATCCAAGCTCATATATAAATACTAAGTCTAATTCATTTCCTTTTACATCATACATAAAGATCTGAAGCACATTCACACACCAGTTCAAGAAACATCCCCCCGAAGTTTGTATCATGCACATCCTCACACCAAGTGTGTGCAAAATAACCCCGTTAAAACTCACCTTGCAACTGAATGGGCCATCAAAAAATAACAGACTTTGGGGCAAGGAGCACCAGGATGCAAACCATACAAGTAATCTGCATTAATTCAAATACAGCTAGATTGTCCACTGAAATGAGAGCAGGTGAATCTAGAGACTAAAAATTAATAGCCAGACAGACGGTAGATGCAAAGGCAAACAGTGGCCACAGTTGTTACTGAAATGCCAATAAATTTACACACTTCCTGCACTAAATATTTTAGTATATCACAGCAAGAGGAAATACTACTGAAAATTCTGTCCCTTGCTTTCTCTAATATATGCCATAAAGGTCAACAAGCACAATGCTACAGAATGTTTATAAAACAAAGGAAAATATTTCTTAACAGGACCATTTACTAGTAGAAAATATTAAAAATTACAGTAAGTCAGGTAAACAATAGAGAATTTCTGTCATTCAGATGAAGCCAAGCAGGGGCAACCCTGCCAGTTTGTTTTTTTTTTTAACAGATTAGAAAAGTTTAAAGCATTGTGTTAAATCCAAATCTAATGCACACCAAACTCTCTCCCAGGATAAGTAGAGGGAGTGTTCTTCCCTCGTCACTCTGCTTGCTAATCCAGATGATTTAATAAAGATGTGGATTTGATATATACCGAGTTTATCCTGTAACTTCAAGACAAAGGCAATAGCTTCTTTTCCCACTAAATTGTTAAAATGGTGTGAGTTTCAGCAGCCCAGTGAAGCAAACAAAGCAGCACCGGGAATCACAGCCCCCTCGCTGGAAAAGGCGCTGAGCTTCGCTGCTGAACTCGCTTCCACAGTGCTCACTACAACACAGGCGCTCACAGCACATCGCTGGCAGTGAGGGCTCAGTGCCTGAAAAACCTCACCAGAAGTCTGACAAACTCAGTCCCAGTAAACAAATGCACTCCCTTAGTAAAGCCTCTAAAAGAAGTAAGCTATATTTAAAATAAAGCAGGCAGCAGAATACATTGGAAAGGGAAAGAAAACAAAGGCTCCCGGCCGCATCTGGACCAAATTTGACCTTTGTTAATGTATTTCTAGTAATTCACAGATGTTACACACTGCTCCAGCAAGAGGGTTGGCCTGTGGGCTCATTCCAGTGACAGGTTGGGTGTAAGGATGAAATATGAACAAAAACTCACAGATGAAGGCTAACGGTGCCATGTGGCACGTGCCCATCAGCCCAGACTGACGAGCCCAACAGCCTCCAAGTAGCAAAATATATTCCCATTCTTTCCAATCAACACCTGCAAAGTTCTAGCTACATACTGATGTCTTCACATGACACTTGCAGTAAGGGACCTTCAGAATTTCAATTAAAAACTAAAACCAAAACCCCACCAGTACTTAATTACTGGGTTTCTAAAGAGTATCAATACACATTTCACTGAACGGGAAATTGTTCTGGTTCAGTCAAACCAGGAAAAAAAAACCCATTAAACTGGCCCTGGATTTTAAAGTGATTTTGATCTGGTTGTTCTTTGTCAGCTAGAGCTGTGGTGCTGGAAGTCAAGACAAACCCTCTAGACTCAGTGTTATTTATCTCTCACTCCCAGTTCAAGCTGCTAGGCAGAGGAAAACAAAAAATTCTAGGAAGCATTTTCACAGGAAAAAAAACCCCAAACCTACCAGCTACTTCACATAAAACATGTTGGTACAAGAAATGATGCATCAGAGAAAACTGCTTACAGAAAACACATTTCAGGGCAGAGCCATTCCAGGCAGCATTACTAATTCTACATTCCGAAATGGAACGCACTCGCGGCAGGCCAGCATCGGAGGTGTCACACCTCACAGGGGCACCAGTAGCACCAGTGTCTGCTCTCAGCAACCTCCAGACCCACAGTTCACACAACTGCCAGAGACCAGCAAATCATTTTAAAGCCATTATGGGAAAAAAGGTGAGCTCCGAGGAATCCGAGCAGCCATTAAAACAACTCAAGTTGTTTTGCCCATAACTTGCGTATTAACAGAGTATTTGAGAAGTTCCTGATCCTGCTCTTTCCAGCACTGAAGCTGGACCCTCTGGTCTTGGCAGTGGCTGAGAGTGGCAGGCACTGCACTAAGGGGAAACTGCCCCCAACACCCACCGCCTCTTCCTCCTCCTCCCTGGCACCTGAGGAGCCGCCGGTGCCAGTGACAGCAGTGCCACAATGGGAATAAATCCCCAACTGCCTGCCCTCTCACGGCAGGTGTAAATCAACAATGCCTGCACTGGGGAGGACCCCGGGTCTAATGCTGCTCTCACTAACGCTGCCCAGCCCCAAAAGAGTGCCCACCTTCCAACACGGAATGCCGAGGAACTGGCTGAATTTGGAGCAGCGCTGTCTGGAGCCTGCACATCCACACGGACACTGGGTTACTGCTGGAACAAACACCTCAGTGCAAATCCCAGCCGACTGAGAAGGTCTAAAATCTCAGCCCGGGTCTAAAGAAAGCCCTTTCTTAAACACAGTTTCACACACTCACACTATGGTAACGTTAAGTTACATTATTTCTACTGACAGAGGTGAACAGCCTGTTTTGTCTCATCCATTGTATCTTTATCATCTCCAACAACAGTTAGAGTAAATTCTCTGTGAGTCTGTATAAATTTCCTCATCCGAGGAACCAGCCCATTCAAATCCCTCAAGTGACTAAAGCATGAACCAACCCGAGCGCCTCTGCATTGTTGTGGAACTGGTTTGCTATTTTATGTTAAGCCTCTGAAATACTAAAACATATCCTTATATAGGAACACCGATTAAATGGTTTTCCTTCCAAGTGATGAACTGTTTTAACACCAACATTGTGGTTATCGCGACCAGAAAGCAATTACTTCTTTCACTAGCTGTTACTAAGAATAGCTGTGATCAAAGTGACTGGAGGAGTGCTGTTAAAAGACGCTGCAGAAGCATCGCTCCTCATGACACACACACAAAATATAGATCACTTTAAGCCAAATTACACTTTTAATAAATGTGCTGTTCAGAATTAAATCACTGCTCAGGATTTCTTTTAAATCACTGCTCAGGATTTCTTTTTTCATCCAGGAAGTTGAGATCTATAGAAGTTATTCTTTGAAAACCTATTTCTAAACACAGCACGATCTGTGAGATATCTGTGTATCTGTGTACGTGAGTGTGAAAGTGCACACGTAACAGGGTGCGTGTGCTGTGAGAGAACGTATGTATGTGCTTGAGCCTGCCAAGGCAGAAGTAACAGGAACTGTGATTTGTGCTAACTAGCTATTGATCCAGTCAGACCTAGATGTTGTGTACAAGAAACAATAAAAGAGAAGGGGCCAGGAAGGATGCTGTGTGCAACTCCATTTAAAAATGGAAAAGAAGGGCCCCAAACAAACCAATTTATGTCCTTGCCTGGGTGAAGCATGGAGAATGCTGATGGGCTTCCTTGGGTCTGCCGTGCATGCTAAACACTCTGCTCGAAATGAGAGTCTCCTGCGCTGGGCATTAAACATGAACAAAGAGACAAACCGTGGGGGCTAGGATTCACGCTTCAGAAAGCCAAAGCTGCAAAGCCAACCAGAACCGGGTTAGCAAACAGCCCAGTTTCCTAACCAGCTCCCTTATAATTTCACCAACAACTTTCTTAGCAAAATTACTAAATGTGTAGAGCTGTAAAAAGTCAGCCTCTACTACCAGAGATAATGAAAACAATTTCAAACTACACTGCAGTACCAAAATATCACCCTTCCTAGGCACAAATAATGAGTTTATATTGTGTAAACTGCACACATATATTTCTAGCACACTAAAACCCACTTGCCTGCCCTCAGATAGCAGGTACAGCATGTGCACCCATTGTAACAATCACACATACAGCTAGGCAGGTTGCAAAACAGGGACTTGATAAGATAAAATAGAAACCAATTTAATCTATAATCATCCTTATCTTAAACAGCTTTTATAATAGAGGGTTTTCCATTAAAATATTTTTCCTAAGCCTGGGGAATTATGATGCCCTCTGGACACATGGAAGAATCAGAAATGACAACTAATGTCAAAATTATACATCTGTCAACTAAGCAAGTTTTACACTAACAGACCCAGAGCCTTAAACTGTCTTTCAGTTAAATAAAAAATTATTTGTTACAAGCCGTTCAGTTCAGCATCACACTGCTGCGGGCTCCAAAGGAAAGCAGGGGGCACCTGGACCTGAAGGGGCAGCACTACCACGAGATTCATGTTTTTGTGGTTTGGGAAATCCTCAGTCACAGTTTTGGGAAAGTGGCTGGAAGGTTCAGCTGGCACCACGCTCTGTGAGAGCCCCCTCCTCAGCACCCCATGCCTGGTGGGACCCTGCAGGAGCCCCTCCTCAGCACCTCAGGCTGCAGACTCCTTCAGCAGCACCCCAGGCCCAGGAGCTCAGGTGGGGCTCACTGGGAATCCTTCTGCCCATTCCCTAGGAGGCATGATAGGGACAGGGTTGGCAGCAGAGACGCCAAGGGGCAGCTGTCACCCAGGCCTGTCAGGCAGCAGGCACTTTGTCCCTGACAATGGTCCCCCTAGCAGAGCCACCCAGCATCCTGCAGCCCCAGCCCAGACTGGGAAGGTGCCTGGCACCCAGCAGGGGTGGAGAGGGTGTGGAGCCAGGGTGTGCCCAGAGAACCAGAGCTGCAATCCCACTGCATCCTCTTCCCTGAGCTGCCCACAACCACCCCCACCCCTGTGCCAGCACCCATGTGGGATAACTGATACCTTCTTTGCTGGGGTTCGGGGGCTTGGGCTTCTCCCAGGGCACCATGGGCTTGTCCTCTTCCTGCCCCTCCATCAGGGCCTTCTCTCCAGGCAGGTACCAGGTGGAGTTGTGCTCTGCCATCAGGGAGTCCAGATCGATGGTGCTCATGGTGCCCTTGACACCCTCCGAGCAGCAGCTGCCCAGGTCACTGTCCCCATTCTGCCCCGCACACTCCCCCTTCTTGCTCTTCAACCCCAAGGGCTGGTCTTCCGAGATGCTGAACTGCTGCCGCTGGAGCTGGATCTGTGCCTGCAGGATCTCCAGGGGGTGGATCTCATCCTGGGCCGAGGTGCTCGTGGGGGTCCGCACCTGCTCCATGCTTGGCGTGCCAGGGTGGGCGCCCGCCGTGGTGCTGAGCCCATAGCTGTCGGGGGTCGAGGTAGATGTACTGAGAAGGCCAAGGGCCAGGGGCTTCTGTCCGTTGAGAAGTGCGTGCTCCCCACGGGGCAGCTTGGGCGAACCACCCAGCAGCGGGCTACGGGTGGGCTTGGAGGTGGCATTGTCGGAGCTGGAGGACACCTCGTCCTCGTTGCCATAGCTGGTGCTGACCTCGTCGGGAAAGTCCACGTGCGGGGAGCTGCCGTCTGACTTGGTCACGCTCTGGATGCCGCTGTCCAGGGAGGACATCAGGTCGGGCTGCTCCGCTAGCAACAGTTCACTGCCCTTGCCCCAGGATGGTGAGGTCAGGGGTTTGTCATGAGGGGTGCCTCCACCGCGCTCAGCGCCCGCAGCCCCCGGCGGGGCCCCCGCCGCCACCGGCACTGCCGGCTGCCCTGGGCTGACACCGGCTCCCCCACCCTCGGCAGCTGAGAACTTCTCAAAAAACGTGCCGGGGCTGACGTGCCCACTGTCCCGTTTCCGGCGACCCCGACCCCGCCCGCCACCCGCCTTCCCCTCGCCACCGGCCACCGGCTCCAGCGCGTAGCCGGGCGAGAGGCTGCTCTCCGCGGGCAGCAGCGGGGCAGTGCCCGCCGCTTTGCCTGAGCCACCCCCGCCTACTGGTGGCCCTGCTGGGAAGTAGTCCGGGGCAGCAGGTGGCGGGTCAGGCTCGGCCTGGCTGAGCTTGCGCTTGGCCTCGGCCGGGCTCTTCTTGTTGAAGGTGACGTTGAGGTTGGGAGCGCCCAGGCTGGCGATCATGTTTTGGCAGGCAGTGGAGAGGGCAGCCAGGCAGCTCTGCCCGAAGACATTGTCCTTGCTGGCCGCCTTGCTGAAGGAGCCCAGCGAGAGGGCACCCAGCTTGCTGGCGGCGGGCCGTGGAGGGGGCGGCGGGGGAAACTCGGGCGGGGGTGGTGGGTAGGCCCCAGGCGAGGCGCTGAGGGCAGGTGCAGCCCCGTGGGCCGCCGGCTGCCGCGCCGCCGCCCCAAAGGGAAAGCCGGGCTGAGCGGCGAAGTCAGCGGGGCCACGACGCTCAGCCGGGGCATTGGGCAGTGCCACACCGCTGCCTGGTGACTGCAGCTGCGAGAGGCCACCCATTGTGGGGGTGAAGGGCGGATGGACGCCGGGCGACGGCAGGGCCTGTGCCGGCCCCTCGCCTGCCATCCGCAAGGGCTCCTGCAGCCCCAGCCCACTGGCGCCCGGCCGGAAGAGCACGGCAGGGCCCCCCGGCTGCAGGCCCAGCTCGTGGGGGGCTGCCTCAGCTGGTAGCCCAGGCGCTGCCAAGCGCCTCGGCAGCAGCTCCCCGGGCGGCGGCGGCCCTGCGAACCAGGCGCTGTCGGGGGCCAGGTGCGGCGCCGGCGCATCGAAGCTGCGGCCGCCACCAGCCTCCCGCTCGAAGGCTGGCGGGGGAAGGCCGCCGGGTGCGCCCACCTCACCATGATGCCCCAGCTGCTGCAAGCTGGGCGGCCGCAGGCGCTGCTGGCTTCGCGAGGCCATCTGCTTCATCACCAGGGCCGCGTTCTGGCGCTGCGCCAGTGCCGGGTGCTCAGGGCCGCCGTGTGGCAACGGGCCCCCGAAGGCCTCAGGTGCCGGTGGGGTGAACTCGCCCGGCAGGCCAGGGTAGGCCGTCGGGGAAAGGTGACTCTCCATGGCCGGGCCGTGCATGCCGCCGCCCCAGGAGGCACAGCGCTCGACGCCAGGAGTGTTGGGGAAGTCAAACCGCGGCCTCTTGGCGACGCTCACGTAGGGGGCATCGAAGTGCTGCAGTCTTTGATTTGGTGGCTGTTGCGGAGGAGGGTGCTGCATATTAAACACGGGGTCGGTGTAGGGATGCATATTCCTGTTCTCCAGTCTGTGAATAGGGTATTCAAACTGTGCATGCTGGTTCTGCATTATGGGCCCATTGTCCTGCAGGTTGGAGTTGGGAGCGTTGGCTTCTGTTTGCTGTTGCCTAGGGATGGCTGGCGGGCAGGAGTTCTGTCTGGCCAGCAAGCCCGGCGGCTGCTGCGGTGGTTGTGGTGGTGGTGGCGGCTGCTGCTGCTGCTGCATCAGCGGGTGCCTGGCGTTGGCCCCCGGCTCCAGACTGGCCGACATCTTCCGCGCCCCCCCGAAGCGCTCGAAGAAGACGCCGTGCTGCTGCGGCGGGTGCGCCTTGGCCACGGCCATGCCCGGCGCCCGGGGCAGGGCGGGCGCCCCCGCGAAGCTGCCGCCCGCCGGCACCTGCCGCCCGCCGCCGTAGTGCGGCAGCTGCCCTCGGGCTCCGACGGGAGAAGACGGGCAGCTCGAAGTGGCTGGCAGGGCCGTCGCCAGGGTAATTGTATTCCAGCGAGTCCACGCCGCCCTGCGCCGGCAGCCGCCGCGGCTCCAGGCCGTGGGGCTCGGAGGAGCCGGCCGCCGGCAGCCCGTGGAAGGAGGCAGCGCGGTTGGGGGACTGGTCGAGGGGCAGGCAGGGCGCCGGCACGGCGTGGCTGGCGGCACCGGCGCCGTGGTGCTGGAAATCGGGCAAGGTCCCGGGGCGCTGCTGCCCGAAGCCCTCGCCGCCCTGGCCCTCGGCCATGTGCTCGTAGCCGTCGGCGAACGCCGTCTGCCCGCCCAGCGCGCCGCTGTAGCCCAGAAGGCGCCCGCCGTGCACGCAGGAGGCGCCGGGGTCGGGCCCGAAGCCGCCGCCGAAGTGCGGGGGTGCTGGTGCGGGTGGGGGCGCCGCCGGGGCCGCCGTGCGGCTGCTGTCCGCCGAAGAAGCCGTGCACAGGCGGCTGCATGCCGCCGCCGTGCAGCTCGGCGGGGCCGCGGCCCGGGAAGCCGTAGCCGTCCCCGGCCAGGCTCATGTTCATGCCCAGGAGGGGCGGCTCGCCCAACGTTCCCAGGGCCGGGTCCGCCGGTGCCGGGCCGCCGCCGGGGAAGGCCGGCGCCTTGAAGTGCGCGCTCATGCTCAGTCCGGGCTGGCCGAAGCCCCGCTCCGCCTGCCCGCCGCTCCGGCCGCTGTTCTGCGGCTCGAACTGCTCCAGCCCGAACATCCTGCGCGGCACCTCAGCAGGGCATGGCCGCTCCGCGCCGCTCCGCCGTCCCGCTGCCCCGCCGCTCCTCTGCTCCGCTCCGCGCCACTCGGCCGCCCCCGCTCACATCCTGCCGCGCCGCCGGCACCGGCCGCTCGCCCGCGCTCACCCCGCCGCTCGCCGCTCGCTGCTGCCCGAGCCGACGGGGCGGCGCGCCGCCGCTCACAGGCTCCGGCGCCCGGGAGCTGCGCGCCGCATCGCCGGCCGGCCGTGCGCTCCCGCGGCTCGCAGCGCTCCGGCGGCGGCGGGGCCGGGGCGCGGGGCCGGGCGGCGCTGCGAGGGGCTGCGCCGCGCTCCCCGCGCGCTGCCGCGCTCTCACCCAGCGCTGGCGGAGCAGCAACAAGTTTTGCATTTCAGCGATGAATTTCAGCCATCGGGGCTGCGCCAATGAGCGCCGCGGTCCGGGGCGGAGCTGCCGTTAAGGTGGCTCCGCCGCCGGCCCCGCGCCCCGCCCGCACCGCGCCCCGCACCGCCCCCGTGCCCGGCGGCGCCGCTGCTCCCGCGGCGCACGGAGCGCGGGCGGACGGGGAGGTGCGCGGTGCCTCGGGGTCCCGGGGCGGGGTCCTGAAACGGGCGGGGGCACGGGAGCTGGGACCAAGTGGTGGGTGTGGGGAGCCACCGGCCGCACTACGCGGCGGGGCGAAAGCCGCCCGGCAGCCCCGAGCCCGGGAACAGGAGCGGCCCCGCCGGCCCGCCCTGAGCCGGGCACCGCACGGAGCCTCGCGGGAGCGGGCGCTGCGGCAGCGGGGGGAGTCACAACCCTGTTCCCCCGGAGGGACAGACACCCAACCAGGCCCGGGGGCCCACAGATCGCCGGCGGGACACGGTGCTTCAGGTGCTCGCGGGTGCACATGTCGATAGTTTAAAGAAATAGTAATGAATATTGCTCCCACAAAAAAAAAAAAAAAAAAAAAAAAAAAGATCTATAAATAAGCGGCTGAAGACTGTTTGTATATGGCAGGAGAGTTTTAACGGGATTTTTTTCTGCAGGATCAGGATGCTGCGCTGTGATTAAATATTGATTTTGTGTAATTAGTTTTCATGTGAACTATCCTCCTTGCTGATGGCCTGGAGATTTCAGAACTGGCGAAGAAATGGAATTGGACGTGGAAATTATTACTTAGCGAAGTGACAAGGGGGAAGAGGGGGCGCGGGGCTCGAGCTGCGGGGCGGGCACCGGGGTGGAAAACGCAGCACGCGCGGTGCGACCGCGGCACAAAGGAACGGAGGGGATGTCTCCCTCCTCGCTGAGCGACTGAGGGAGAGACGATGCCACCGGCCCCAGCATAGGGATAGCGCTCCGGACCGACGGCTGCGCCGGCCGGGGCTCCGCACCCCACTCCGCACCCGGCGCGGCTCCGGGTCAGAGGCGGCCCCGCGCCCGCGGCTCCCCAGCGCCGCCGCCGGCGCGCCCTCTGCGCCTGCGTGCGCGCCGTCGGAGCGGCTCTTCCGAACGGGCACAGCGCCCCCTGGCGCCCGCCGGCCCCGCCGCGACCCCGCCGGGCGGATAGGCCCGCTCCGTGTCCTGCTCCGTGTCCCCGCCGGGCAGGGTCCCCGCTCCGTGTTCCCCCCGGGCAGGGTCCCCTCTCCGTACCCGCGCCCCCGCTCCGCCCCGACGGCGGTCGGAGAGCCCCCGCTCCGGCTGAGGGTCCGTGCCCCCGTTCCGCCCCGGCGATGGACAGCCGAGCCGGACAGGACGGGGCGGGCCGGGACCCGCGAGCATTCCTCGCCGCGGAAGGACAGGGCGGGTGCGGGGGATGTCGGGCGGAGTCGCCGGGAGCGGCGGCCCGGATTCGTCTTGGGGCACCGGCGCCGCCGCCACTCCCTTCCCCGGCCCGTCCTGCCGCTTTTTTGGGGGCCGTGGACGAGCAGCCCACCGCTCCGGGATCCACCGCTCCCTCCCGAGCGTCTCCTCGCCATGGGCACAGAACGGTCCCTATCCCAGCGGGGATATCGGCCCAGGGCTCAGCCCCGCTCCCTCCGGAGCCACTGCAACCCGCTGGAGACGGAAACCGCATCCCCACCCCAGGCCTGGCCGAGCTCATCCACCCCTTCTGTGAACTTCGGTGCGAGCCAGATGGTGTCTATAGCTGGACAATGGCAAACACGGAAATAATCTCAGCCTGAGTATTCTGACAGTAAAAACAGTGAGCTGCTTGGAATGGCAAGGTGGGATACCAGCTGCGAAGTTCTGCTGGCCCGTGGTGTGCATGCGGGAAGGTGGCTCAGCCCCTGCTCCTAACCTGGGATCTGCTCTGGGGCTGCCAACCTGCCCCACAGCTCCTGGTGTCCAGCACAGGGCTGGGAGCGGGGCCCTGGGCTGTGGCCAGCACTGTAGGGTCACCTGAGTCACAAAGGGTGGCAGTCCCCAGCCAAGGAGGAGGAAGCCTCTCTCCACCCGACCAAGCAGTGAAAAGTGTGTTTTATAAAACATATTTTTACTTTCATTCTTGAGGTTTTGGTCATCTTGGGGAAGCAAGGAAAGGCATTATTTAAATAGTTGTAGCTGCTGGGGATTATTTTCTAAATTAACAATAGTAATTGTGCCTGCCAAATCCAAAGTTGAGGGGATTCATTTATTTCAACTCTCCAGACAATAGCACAATTTTGGGTTTCATATTGCAAGCTCTGAAAACCAAATAGTGGGACTGATGTTTTAAAAAAATAATTCAAACAACATCAATTCATCAGACTTAAATCCAGCTCTTTCCACTGTGTCAGTTTAACTTGCACTTAGAAAAGTTGCTGCTCAGCAAAAAAAAAAAAAAAAAAAAAAATTCCTTTTTAACAAAATGAATGCATCATACATAAAACATCACGGACCATACAATTAGTAAGCAAATGTAAGAGTTCAGCTCAGTTCATAATTATTCAGCAAACCTATTCAGAATGATTTTTTCTCCCTGCAGCAATCTACTGTGTGGGCTCATTACCACTGAAAATCTAACGAAGAAACCACCACAGAAACTGCACAAAATAAGCCCATATGCTCGAGACACTTTAGCTCAGCCCGCCCTCAGCAAGAGCCTCTTAAACTGTGACACGGAGGGAGCCCAAGCTCACTTCTTGGCAATGTTTGCACTCCCAGCACTCCAAAGGTGTCCAGTCTTTAGTGCAGCTTCAGTTACTTCAGCTGCAGCCACTCCCTTGTCCTCTGTGGTGCCACCAACCCTGCTCCATGTCACAGCCCCAGGGACAGGCCCTGGCCCTGGAGCAGAACTTTCCAACAGCCACTTCCCAAAAGAGCTGATGGGTTTCTCTGGGCAGGGATTCCCCTCCCTAGCAGAGATATTTGGTGAAAGGAATTGTAATATTTTGAAGGACAGGTCTCCAAATTTGGCAGCTGACATTTTCAGGAAAGTTTTCAGCATTTCTGCCTGCAACAGTTTGGGGAAACTCCTGTATCTCAAACCACAGTGAACGTGGTGTGGCGGAGCAGACGCAGGAGGCAAATGGGTAAAATCATTAGGTAAGTGCAGAGAGCACAGAGCCAGCTCCCGAGGGAAGGCAGGGGATAGAGTCTGTCTGTGTGCATCTGCTTGGGCTGCTGAGAACAGAAGGATTTTTGGGTGTGGTAGGGCTCTGTTCTGGGCAGGTCCCAGGGCTCAGCACACGGTGCCTCACAGGGATTTGCTGCCAGCACGGTCACGCTGCTGAACTGAGGCACCAGTTAAAAAGCAACATGTAGGGACTTCCAGCAATACGACCTCTGCCACTCCTTGTCCTTCCCTGCTTGAGTGTCTGGAGGTGACATGGTTTGTAATTGAGATTAAAGACAATTTCATCTGTGAAACCTGATTTGCATTCAGTTTCTGGCAAGTTCACCTTGCCGGTGTAAAAATTTCATGCTTAGTTTTACCAACAATTTGGTTTCTGGAAAGACTGAACCAAATTCCTCCAGACACTTTGCTGTTTCCTATTTTCAAAAATGCATAGCTGAATAAACAGAGTTAAGGGACTAAAACCAGCTCAGTCATTTCCCATAGGGACAGACAGCAATTTCAGAAGTTAGCCCTTCACAGGGATTTTTCTGCTCAGTTCTTCTGCAAGGTTGGTTCAGTAGGTTTTAGTTCCTTTACATGATTGCAACCTTAAGCTGTGTGGTTTTTTCCTGTTTGGGTTTACAGATTCCTCAGTTTGGATCATGATATTTTCACAATATCAGTAGAGTTTTCCATTGTTGCAAACAGCTTTTTTTTTTTTTTTTTTTTTGCCATAAATTGGGTGCCCTTTGTGCCACTTAGGTGAAAAATTTTGCAGCTCATGGGGTGCTTTGGTGTACATATAATGAACACCAAAAATATGTTTTGACTGAATATATAATTTGGATGACTAAAAAACGGGACTCTGCTAAAATCATACAACACTGAGAGCATACATTAGTAAAAACATAGGAAACTCTAAAGCAATTTTTCCTGTCCATAGCACAGTCCACTGCTTAGACTTTTGTTTTACCCCTTCCAATTCCCATCTCTAAAACACATATGTAGGATCAGACATTGGGAAGGAGATATTTTAAAAAAAATTTAAAAAATATATATAGCACAACTATATATATACATATATATATACACACATATATACACACAGCACAACAGAAATAGACAGAAGCAGTGAATTAGTTTGGCTACAGTAAAATTTTTATGTTTCCTAAAATAGCTCAGTGAAATATAAACTACAAAATGGCACCTCTTTGTATGGCTAATGGTGTTTAACTCTCCTCAGTGTTTTATGATGGAGTTTGTGTGACCAACTTTGTTCTGCTGTTTTCCTAAACTTGAACCAGGTGGGAATTTATTTAAGTGTGATGGAGCTTTGAGCATCTGGAAAGTCTGGCTCACTGTGGGTGAGGCCAGAAAACCACCAAAGTTAATTCATTTTTCATCATCTTATAAATTGAATTACTGTGAACTGAGAGAGCTGAGGGTGTTCGATAAAGTCCTGATGACTTAATTTCCCCTAAGTATTAGGGGAGAGCACACTCCTTGGTGATTGCTCTCCTCATCCTGCCATCCCCTGGGATGCCACAGCCGCAGTTCCATCCTCCCCTTGCCTCCCTGCCAGGACAGCGCTGGGCACAGCGGGTTTGGAAGTCACTGGTTCTCAGGAGGTCACTCCGGAGACCAGTTTGGTTTATCCCGGAGAACCTCCGTCCCCCAGGGCTGTGTCTGAGCATTTCCCGCATCCCGCTGCCGTCCCTCCCGTCCCGGCCATCAGGGTTGGGGACGCGCTGGCTCCCGGGGCTCCTTGACCTCCTGGCTCTGCTGCACGTCCTGGGGTGACAGGGATGCTCCAGAACGTGGGGCCCACAACTCAAAGCCACCAGGCAAATAAGCTGCTCCTGTGTTTATTATTTATCCCGTTACTTCATAAGGTTTAACAGCACGACGTGCGTTCCTAAACCTTGGCTCACAGTCCTTTTTCAATGTACATCACACACTGAAGAGGCATCCCGAGCACCCGGTCCAGCAGCATGAATTCACCTGCCCCGCTTACAGGATGATTTGCCTTCCAATCACTCCGGCACTATGGGCTGCTCCGCACAGCTGGCCCGGCTGCCCCAGCCCCTCGCCGACAGCCTCCCCAAACCTGCCAACTCCCCGCCAAGGCACAAAGGGTTAACGAGCTCCTGCTGCCCACAGCCATCGCTCCTCCACCACCACGGCCCCTCAGCATCTGTACAAAGGGCCTGATTTAATCCGGGTTGCAGACGACTCACATTGTACTCGCAGCCTCGGAGTGATGTCGGGTGATCAGGTTTCCAACTAATATCCAAGGCACAGCCCGAGCACTGAGCGGGAACAAAGGCACCTTTGTTACTGAAGAAAAAAAATCCCCTGAAGATATTAGCAGTGCAGTAGAGTTCAAACTGTTAAATGATTCAAATATTATTTAATGAATACATTTGAAATGAGGTCTCACAACCCAGAACACTTTTTAGATCATCATTTACAAAGAGCCGCCTCTTCGTTTACTTCTTTATGAAGTTGCTGCTTTCAGATTTCAATTATGGCCATTTTGCTTCCAGCCTTTTTCAGGGATTTCCCATGTTGGTGTGTACAGTACACTTTAGCCAGTGACTGCTGGGTTTTTCAGAAGTCCTGATAATCACATTCCTTTAATTTACCTTAGACTGTGTCTCGGAGTGAGAAACAAGGAGACAGCCTTTTGCAAAAGGAGCAACAGCATTAAGTGTTGTTCTAGAGGGTGCTAAAGCCAAGCTTATAAAACAGAAGTTTGGTAAATAAGCATATCAAGATTTTAGCTGGGATTGGAGAAGTTCTATAGTTCAGGTTCAACAAATACCTCAAATTTCTTGTGTGTCTTGGATATGCAATTCTAAGCCAGAAAGCCATGTAATTTTAGACAGAAAAATTAAAGAATAAAGGTAGATGGGGTTCAGGAAAGAACCATATTTCCAACCTGAGGAATAAAGTTTTAAAGTTAAATTAGGGCTTACAGCAATGAGAAATCCAAGGCTGCTCTGAAGCACAGACAGAAGATATTGTCCCTAAAGGGTAACAGCAGCACATCTGGGGCTCTGCTGGTGCCTGTGAGAGGTTTATAAAAATACAGCATAACTAGCAAAAGTGGGGAAAGAGCACCAGAACAGAGTGACTACAAGTATCAGAAGTACCAGCATACCAGAAAAAAAAAAAAAAAAAAAAAAAAAAAAAAAAGCACAAGGCAGTGGCAGAAATACCTCCAGACTGTTTTTAGGTTCACTGTAAAGAAATCACATCCCCTCACACCAGGCACCTCCTGACTCCACTGCCACAGGTGGGACCTCAAATAGGCACTGCTGAGGAGACAGAGACAGCAGCACAGGATTTCAGTAAACTCACATTAAGGGCCCTCATGCAGGTGATGCCTCAGGTGGAAGCAATTGAAAATCTGCCTCCAAAACCTGGGCTTGACACATTATAATTATAATCTTTAAAACTACTGTGCATGCCAGAACTCTGTTTGTGGTGGGGTTTGCACTCCAAATTCTGCCCACAGCAGGCAACAAGGAGAAAAAGAAGCTCCCAGGAATGAAATGTCTGCAGCCATCACTCTGGATAATCTCTGCTTCCCAGCAATTATATCCTGTTGACTAAAATTCATTTTCCATTTCAATTCAAGCAAAATTTAATGAAAAGTAACAAAAGTTCAAAGAAAATCTTTTCCCAGTGACTTTATCAAGACACAATTCAATGGAGAAGACTCTTGAATTGTATGAACTGAATAAAAACCACAGCAGCAGCCTTGTGCTTCAGATTTTGCCATAAAACCATAGCACAGCATTTCAAGGACTTGATGTAGCTCCTAAACGTGTCTGAATTGGCTGGGGGTTGGAAATACAGAGTAAGTTGTCTTACACAACATTTTCAGATTGCTCAGAGAGTATTTAGAAAGGCCTGAGGGTGGAAAATCCCAAAAGACCCAAAATCTCAGCAGATTTTTTTCCCTGACATTTCTCAGTCTACATGTAAAGGTAAAAGACAGAAATCATTCTCCTTTCTCTTCAGTGATTAAAAATCCTCCAGAAAAAAAGCAAATTCCTTACAAGTCCCCTTTAGATCACACTTGTGTACAGCCAAGTGATGGATTTCAAAGGTTACTGCTGGAATATGGTTCACAGCAGTCTATTGCAGTGAATAACTATCACGTTTACATATCCATTATATCAAAACCACGTTACACTTCCACTGCTTCCTGTTGGTTCACCATCTGGAAGCTAAACAAGCTGGTAGTAAAGACAGAATTCAATTCTGCATTTACCAAAGGAGCTGTACAAGCCTTCATTTGCAGCAGGTGATTGCACAACCTGAGCAGGCAGAAGCCAGCCCCAGAGGCAGCACTGGGCCCACCCTGAGGGCAGCACAGCCAGCCCCAGGAATGGGACCAGCCAAGGAGGGACACCCAGAAGTCCCTCAGCACCTCTGGTGCCCCTTGGGAGGCACCTTTCACCTGCCCAGTGCCACCTCTGCCAGCCCAGCACCTCACACTGGGCAGCCACAGCAGAGTCCTCCCTGCTCAGGAGGGTCAAGGTTCCAGGTGCTGCTCAGCCTGAAATCCCAAACCAAACCCAGCCCTTGGTGACAGTGGCCTTTGGGACCCCAAACACCAGCTCAGGAGCAAAATGTGAGTGCCTGAGATAAGAGACAGAGCTTTTTATGATCAAATTTATTTAATTAAATTTCATTGCCTGCTTTACTGTCAGTCACACCAGAGGAAACTAAACATTGTACATCCACTACAAGATTCTCTCAGATTTTCACAATTAGTCCAAATCCATGGAAGTCACAGGGCCCTTTCCCTCTGTGTTTTAACTTATGAACAATGGCAGGACACAGCTCCAGCACTGAGACCTGAGCCCTTGGGTTCCAGGGTACTTCAATGACCTCTGTGTGTGCCATGTCTGTGCATTTACCAGCCCAGCCTCCTGCTGGGGCAGGACAAACCCCTGAACTAACCCAGAAAGGAAACTCAACACATCCCTGTGGGGCTGGAGGGTGGCTGCTGCAGGGCACAGGGCAGGTGTGGCAGTGCCAGCGTGCACAGCACCAGGACAAGGTGCACAGCACACCTGGCCCATGCTGCCAGGGCAGCAATGTTCTGTCCCTGATGGTAACAGAAATCAGATCCCTCCTGGGAAGTCAGGCAAGGCTTGCCCTGCCAAGGGTGCTGGGAAGAAACCAAGCATTCATAGATCTTTATCTGACTAGTGCTTTTAAAAATACTTTTTCTTTGATCTAACAAGCATTAGGATAATGTCTCCCTGTTATGTGCTCTGAATAGTTCCTTAAACATGCTGAAGACCTTTTCCCTATGGAGTCTCCTACAGGAGGCATTTGTTATCCCAGGGGCTCTCACACATCAGCCCCTCAGACAGCAGGGAAACATGTCAGGGGCTACAACTGAAACTGTCATCATCTGAAAGTCTACATCTCCCAAAGTGTATTTCCAACATGAAAACAGCTAAAATCACAATTATACTCCATTGCTGTGTGTTAAGTCCAAAATGCTTGCCTGGCTTCCAAAGGGAAGCTCCAGAAAACAGCCACTGCATGGCAGGAGTGTTCCTGGAGGGAAGGGCTGACGCTGCCCAGCCTAAGATACACTGGAAAATGCCCTACAGGTACTGTCAGTGTACTTGTCTAAAAAGCAGCTTCTGGAAAATTTCAAGTTGCAAATTACTTTATAAATCACAAGCCATTTTTCCATAATCTTGCCAATTTTAATGAAGAAAACTGTTAGCATTTCAATGTACAAAAGTCCAATAAAACATGATTTTTTTTTTCTTTTAAATCAGTGAGTGGGTAAAGTTTGGGTTAAACTTATTCAACAATAAAAGTCTTCCAATTTCCACTAACAGTTTTTTTTTCTGATTTGACTAGAGGATAATGACAATCCAGAAATAAATAGCTATAAATACATTCATTGTTCCTATTCCAAAAACTCATCACATAGGGAAGACATAAAACTGAAATTAACTTGTTTGAGTGTTCCTTTACAATGAGACATGGGCGAGTTAGAGCAGAGTGACTTGGACAGGAGAGAAAACAAGTAGGGCAGAAATTGGTCCAGTATTGACATTCATGAACATACCAGTTAGCAAAATTCATCCTTTAAATGACACTACTCAGTTGATTTTTTTATTTGCTTGGGGTATACATAATGAAAGCAGTTTCCTTGGAATCTTTGCTAGGACAGGTATAGCACCCAGAGACACTGTAACCACCCCTCTGTCTGCAGGTGTGTGTGGAGTTATTTACAGAGTCATGCACCCACACACACGGCCAAGGTCCGGCACCGGCGTCCGTCCGGCGTCACTCGTCATTGGCAGCGCTTGTCCCTCTCACCTGGCCTTGGTTACGCAGCTGTGGAGAGAGCAAGGGCAATTTCTGCATTAGCAGCTTCTTCAGACACAGCTCCAAACATGCAGGGAGATTATCTCCAGGGAAAAGCAGGACAGGGACTCAGAACACCAGCAGGGACTGCGAGTCACACCAAAGCAATGCCGGTCCCTGAGGGAATCTCAGGGGGAGCTGTCCTGGGGGAGCAGCTCCCTTCACTGGGGAGCCCACACAGATCAGTGGGATGTGGCACCTTGGGGCTGGGATGTTACATCAGTCCCTGTGAGGAACAGCAGCGCCCAAGTGCTGGGCACAAGCACCAAGAGGCTGTAACTCCTGCACAAGCTGCTCCTGCAGTAATGGCTCTGACACAGTTCAGTGTTTATGAAGACTGGGTGGAACTGGATTTCAAGAACTGAACATGTTTGGAAGGTGATGCTCCACAGCTTCCCTGAGTGACATGGACCAAGTCCACCGCTCACTCTGCTGCTGCCAGCGCAGCAAAGCGATGCTGGCGTGTCTGACTGGTGCCCAGAAGGGGCTGAGCCAGGGCTCAGCAGCACATCCCACACCTCGGGTGCCTGCACTGGGTGAGCACCAGGCACCAGGGCAGGTGGCCAGTGCTGCAGGAATTCTGCTCCCAGCCTCAGTGCCTGCATCAGTGCCCATCTGGTGTGTCCTGGGCACCGTGGGTCAGTCCCACCTGCTGATCACCACACCACACTACCGAGCAGGAGGAAGGTAAGCCCACATGGGTTATGTGGACAGCAAGATGATTTCTGCCAGCAATTCCCATCCAAAAGAACATCAATCCCTCTTCTCCTTTTCCATCCAGCAGTTGACTTACACAGCTCGCTTTGCCTCAGAACCTACAGAGAACTCCTCTAGACGTCCGCAGCCAAAGTGCCTCGAACGGAACCCTTCTTACGCATCTGAAGTGAAATAAAACGTGAGCTCCACACACAGAACCTGCCACACCGTGGTTAGTATGAGAGAAGGAATGACCTGCAGGGCCAGGATGTGCTTCTCCCTGGCCAGAGCCAGGACCAGCTACAGCTCTGGGCGTTTGGCCATGGTATGGTATTTCTTTTTGGCAAGGAGACCTGGGAACTGGAGAGCAGCTGTAAAAAATGCTGCTTGAATTTTTACCAAGCCCACGATGCTCCAGCATGGAATCACTGCTCAGGATGCCCAGTGTGGCATCTTACCCTCACACAGGCATCAGAGAGGTTGGTCACAGGGCTTTAGCTGGACCAGATGCTTTCCTACTCTACACTGATGAGCTGATGCATGTTTCATGGAGCAGAGGTGCTTCTCATCTCCAGCAAACAGAGACAGAATCCACCAAGTGAAACATAAACAGTGATAAAAAGATGGACTGGGATAGAGGAACTCTGGAAGAACACTGATGAGGATTCAGAGAGTAACAGAAAGTAACAAAAGCAGAGATCCTGACTATAAAAATCGACTGAAGATGAAGCACAGGAGCAACAAAAGAACTGGAATGTGCACAGAACCCAGAGAAAGATCAGCTCGGAGCAGAAGGAAGAAAGGGTGTTCATGAGAAGGGGAAGAGTACCAGGACACTGTGTGGGAAAGAACATGCACTGCCAGCCCTGCTTTGTGCCTGGTTTGGCTCTCAGCACGACAGAACTGTCCAGGGCAGCCCTGTCCATTCCTGACCTGCAGGGACAGGGGCATGGACATATCTGTGTCACACTGAGCACCTCATCCCTGAACACTCATTCCCAGAGGTCCTGGCCATAAAACACTTTGTGATGAACTGGGGATGTCATGGCAGTTACTGGTGAGCACTATGGATGGAGTAGTTGAATATGAAACAAGATGACAAATTATTTTGGATAAAACTAGCATTCATATTATTTGGCAGTGACATTTTTGCCCTTAGGTGTTTGTAGATACCCCTCTTGCAACAATTGGAAAAACCCCAAGACAGTAGGTCCTCACTCCTCTCACATTTCACAATATCCACAGAAATCTGGGTTAGTGTAACATCACACATTTATCTCGTGCAAAAAAACAAACCAAACCAACCCAACTTTTTCAACAATACACAAATTCCAAATTCCTGACACTAACATCTTACACAAAAAGCTATTTGCAAAAAAGAATTTGCCTTTGCAAAATGAGAAAATATTAAGTAAATACCTTTGATGTTTAAGAATGAGGTTAAATGTTACACTCAGAGATAAGTGAGCTGGGTTTGGCTTAAGGTAAGAACTAAAAGAGCAGCAAATATTTTGGAAAAAATATTTAAAAGGAGCTACTTACCAGTGAGAAATGTGAAACAAAATATCCACAGTCCACAGAGACACAAAGGAACAATTTCATCATGCACACAGGTGTGTCAGGTTGTGCTGCCTCTCTCCAGCACACCTCTGGTGTGCACCCCTCACTGCCACTACCCTTGCTCAGGGAAACTGGATAAAGTCTGTTTCAGTGCAAATGATAAACTATGGATGTGCAAAAGGGAACCCTTCTGGCAAAAATCAGTTTAGAGAGGACAGCTGTTAAGCTTCCTCCTCCACAGACACCTGGGAACAGGTGGCTCTAGGAATAGGATCAGGCATGAATTAGAATTCAAGAAGAAACCCCCATAATTTGAGAACCACCAAAAATACCCAAATGAGAGAGCACAAGGTCTGCAAGAGTGAGTGACCAACCTCATTTAAAGGGTATTCTGGGGCTGCTGACCCAAACCCTCCAGCTTACGGGAAAAGAACCTCTGGTGCTACAGCTCAGCACAGGACTGTGAAGAAACACTTCTTCCAAAGCCAGGAGACATCCCTACACAACACAGGTTGTTCCACAGTGTTTGGAAAGTCACTGGAGAGCATGAGTGGGGAGGGAGGAGCTGCAGCTGGCTTGGTACCAAGAGCAAAGATGCACCAGGCACAGACCACAGAACGTGTCACAGTGCCCCTGTCCACAGCTGGTTTGAAGCCTCAGGCAACCAGGTCAGAGGTGTCTGGAATGGGTCAAACCATGCAAACAGAAAGCTGTAGCTGAAGACACATTGTGTCTTGGAAGGACCAAGACACTGGAACTGTCTGGGTAACCTGACTGGGTTTAGGGCATGAGGCAATTGTCAAAATGGGAAGGAAATAAAACTGCAAATTTGAGAACTGCAAAAATGCCAGCGGGATTTAACAGGGGAAAGGCTCATGACAAAGGTCATGTTCTGGAAAGACTCTAGAGAAGAAGAGCCTGTGGTGGTCCTCCACCTCTGAATGGGGAGAGCAGTGACAGTGTCCTAAGTCTGAGCCTTCTCCCAGACATCAGCCCATGACACATCAGGCCACATGGATTTGGTCCTCACAGCCACTAAAGCAGCTGACATGATCTCAGCTGATCTTTCTTTTTGAAAGTAAAACTTTGGTTTGGTGTGCTAATCAGAAGTGGAAGAGCTGACAGGTGACACAAACTTGCTTGAAAACATGCTTGAAGAGAAAAAGTAATCAGATCTAGTGATGACTAGAAATGACACAAAGCAAGACACACGATGGAACAGGACAGTGACAGCTTTGAGTTCCAACCAACAAGTGGCAAAAGGGCCCTGAACAGGACTTTGTGCAATGGGAGTGGTGCCATAAACACAGAGGCAGTCAGGGCAGACATCCTGCATTTAATGACATCACAGGTACTCACCTTACAGCACCTCCAGCAGGACAGCACAGAATGCAGGAGCCTGAAGCACGTGGGGCTGCACTCAAGGGGCCACAGTGCCCACCAGCAATTGCCCAAACACACACACAGGCAGGGACACCACACAACTTGCCTCAGTTTCCTCACAGATAAATCTGCAGGTGGAAGCAGCACATCTGAGCCTTTAAAAAAAGGTTTTCTTACCGCTTCCAGCTCCTTCTGGGTTTCATCCTCCATTCTCCTGATGTCCTCCATAGTCAGCTCAATCCACTTGTCAATCCAACAGAACAGCTGGCGGTGGAAGTTGGTAAATATCCTTTTTTCTTGCTTTAAGAAGATAAACAAGCGTTAGATCAGATAGGACTTGCTAAAGGCTGGTGAAGTGATAGCAGCCACTCAGTTTGAGGAGTTAAAATCTTCAAGTGAGTGCTGCTTCACACTGCAATGGATTCAGCCACCTCACACCCCTGGATCCAATTTAAATTCACCTCATTTCTCAAATGCTTTAACATGGAAAAGATGAACACATTTCATTATAAAAAAAGAGTTTCAAGAAAGTCCACCCATTCACAGTAATTTAGAATTATGAAGAGTGTTGTTAAAATCTGTTTCAGCTCCAAGGTGGCAGCAGCCAAACCAGAACAGCCACTTCCTGAAGACTTTGCTTTTTTCCCCTAGAGAATTGTTCTGGTACCACCAGTGAAGCCCCACTTGCAGCAAACCAAGACACAAATGGTTTGACTGCCTGGGGAAATGGACAGGAAATCCCTGGCTGTGAGCAATAGGAAACTGCAACACTGTTCCTGCTCAAGCCCCCACATCAACACAGCCCCACAAGACACAAGTACTCACCTTTTGTATAAAGTTTTCAACTTTGTTCTGCAGTCCCCACCACTTAAATTTGATGGTCACCAATTTGTAAGCACACATTTTGGGACACTCCTCATCAGTTGCTAGCTCCTTCTGTTTGGGGACAACAGAAAAGAAGTTTTAGTATTTTTAAAAGTTTAAGTATTAGAAATTATAATTCTAATTAGTGTGTTAGAATGATAAATAATATAATTATTATCTAGTAAAATAATTAAATTTAACTATGTTGTTATGATGAATAAGCATTATTGCAGAAAAACAACGTTCTAATCAATAATTTGGGGCTGTTCCTGACAGCCTCCCTGTGATTCATTCCAGGGCACAGCACTGGGCTGCTCAATCCCTGTGGGGATCTCTGGTGAGGCACACACAGCCCATTCCCTCTGTGCTGCTGTTGGGGTGTCACATGGGGGATGTGCTGGGCCACAGGAAATTTGCTCCTCAGCTGAAGTTGAGTTCTGAAGGAACCATGAACTTCATTCTTCTGCTGATAGAGGTAACAGCTCCTAGTACCTTCCAGTTTGGCCCCAGAGGTCCTCTCTTCGTCTTAACTGACTGGAATAATGCAGGATCTTCATCAGCTTTGTAGTCCTGTAAAATAAAACACTCTGAGAGTCAGAAAACACCACCAGATTCAATATCCCACTGTGTTAAGCTTCTGCTCAAAATGATTCCCTGAGTGCTCTGCAGCAGGATGGGAGCAGGATGGTGCTGCCTCACCATGGACAGCTCTGCTCACCCCCTGTGCACGGGGGCAAAGACAATGGCTACAGAGCTGAAAGGGACAAATGTTTCCAACAGATGGATTTACTGAATGTTACTGGTGAGGGATATGAAAATGATTATTTGATAAAGATGCTGCCAAGGAAACTAGGAAAGGATTAAAAACTCTGGGCTCAGTGAAAGCAAGTAAGGTTTATACTGTGTATAAAAAGCATTTATCCAAGATTAACATTACACCCACACAACCCAACTGTAACAATTTAAGTGGCTTCAAAGAGGAACAAATGCTTGCTACAGAAAAGCCCAAGAAAGTTTAGCAGAGTTTAAGATCTCATTTTTAAATAAAGTTTCAGTGAAGCCAAAATCTGCAGAACACAGAGTGAAAGAAACACCTCCAAGAGAAGCAGCTCTGGCTGCTGAAGACCACATCAATTTTCAGCTCCAGGTTCTTCCATCAGCACAGAGGAACAAAGGCTACTTCTAGACTAAATTCTGAATCCACAGAGCAAGGCTACACATATTAACTGTTAATGCTTTCACAGACATTCTGACATTTACAAAAACCTACTGCAAGCCAAATGGAGCTGAAAAATCCAGGAAGCCCTCTCAGAGGAATATGATTTCACTTACAGAACATCAGCTGTTACACTTTATTCTCCCCAGTCTTCTCTCATTGTTCCCACTTCTTTTAACGTACTTACCTACACTGCATATTAAAATAGGCTGAAGAAACCCTAATTTATCCAGAAAACATTACTAGGTGTTCAGACAAACTTCCATATTGAGGACTCAAATGTATACTTTAAGAATTGAGCAGGTATTTTCAAGAAGCAGCCAAGTGAGTGAAGACATTTCAATCCCATTGCTAATCTGTGTTTTATGAACTTCCACAAACCAGGACTCTCCTCTAGTTCTCCCTCTAAGCTGAAACAACATTCTAGTTTGAAGAACCCACACAACAGTCAGCCAACCTCAGCAGGGGCTGCCATGGTGCTCCACAAGCCTTCCCCTGCCTCAGAGCCTGAGGAACCTGCATCAGCACTGCACAGCAACACTTAAACATCTAAAGTTTTGAATTATTAGAACTGCACAAAGACTACAGGCCGTATCTGCCACCTGAATTTTACTGAAACCCACTAATTTGTGATTTTACAGCACATGTCCTTTCCACAGACATCACAAAGAGCAAATACACAGCAGCACACAATACCCAGCCCTGAGTCCCCTCCTGCTGCACTGAGCCAGAGCCTCTGGCTGTGTCTGAGACCAACTTCTCATCTCACAAGTTATTCCCAAATACTGTAGGAGAGGACAGCTGCAACCCACTGGAATCCTCAGGTTCTGCATTGTCCTGGAGGCTCAATGTGATACACTTCTTAAAAATTATTTTTTAACAATTCTTGTGTGGAAAAAGAGTCATCTTCTTTACATTTAAATCACCTTTAAGATACCTATGCAAATACTACAGCAAAACGTTTTTGCAGAAATACACTGAAAGATTTAAATTCCTGAGCATGACTGCCTTTTAAAAATTTCACTCAACTACTGGAAAGAAGATACTGAAGTGAATCAAGCTATAGCAATGGCTAAACAATTTTGCTCTATGTAACTAACTGCTGGCAGAACTGCTGCTGGTTTGGGGCAGCAACGTGCCAAACAAACACAAGAATTCCACATGTCAGTGCCAGTTTTATAAATAAAACCAGGTACTGCATTGAGACAACCCTGAATTTATTTTCACGTGTGAACATCCTGCCAAGGCAGAGCTCATTGTAGTGATGTGAGGCATGAGGCATTTAAACTGAGCAGCCTTGATCTGCCTGGTTTATGGGGTGGAATGATTTGTCTGGATACCCCAGGGACACTCAAGTCCACAGGATGCTGTTACCAGCAATCCTACCTCCCACTGCACAGGGACACTGGTAAAAAGCAACTGTGCTCTTGCATTTAGGGCCCCCACATAAAAATAACCACAGCTGGAAACACTGGGGAAGAAAATGTTATCTATGAGTAAGATGTAGGAGTGAAAACAGAAATTCCAAGAAAATAGATGAGTCACAGTAAAGTTTTCTATGCTAGAGACAGAAGCTTTGAACCAAGACCTTTTAGTACTCAGTTAACTCCAATCCTGTTAAGGACAGGAAAAACCCTTTATAGACTAAAGCCCAGATGGACAGGAGAGCAGGAACTCCTCTCTACACACAAATTCTACAAGCATGCAGGGAAGAAGACTGGACTAGAGCCAAAGTACAAATAAACAACAGTTCTTTGCAGAGTTTAAGGAAAATATCTGTGCAGCAAGAGCTTAACTCCTGACAACAACAAGTCCTTCTTAGGAAGAAAAACAGGCAGCTGCTGGAGCAAATATTACAGCTCAAACCCCTGAAGCTCCCTGGAAAACCAGAAAGGCAAACTTCAGCCTGCAGCAGCATAACAAGACAGAGGAGAAAAACCATTTCAAAGAAATACACAAATACCATTTCACAGGCAGTTTCTGCTCAAATTCTCAATATAATTTACATTAATGCAACCATCTATTATAAAGAATGAATTAGAGAGTCTGTGAACCACACAGAATAAAGTAAAATCACAACAAACCCAGAACTTGGGCACTTCTTTACAATTCTCACTCTCTTTAGACCTGCTCAGAGTAGTAACAGTGCTCCTGAGAACTCATGGTTCACTATCAAATGGTTTAAAAATTCAAAGCATATATACAGGAGAGAATGATTTTAAGAAAACTTTTAGAACCTAACATTAAAATGACACAAAATTACACAAGTCTGATGCCTGATCTGCAAACCCATGAAAATGGAACTGAACATGGGAGTGGTATCACACTAATTAGGTAGATGGACACAAATTCTGGCTTTCCAGCTCAATGCTGTATTAATGTTTTAAGCAAGAGAATGAACATATTACTGGTGTTATCAAGCAAAAAGCTCACATACAGATCCTGTGGAAGAAACACCTACCAGCACTTCTCTCCAACATCATCCACAGCTCTGAGTGCTCATTCACAGCACAACAGAACACCAAAATCAGGTTTATCCAAGTATGTCATTATAACTGACATATAACCTTATAACTGAAACAGTCACCAGCACCACTGTACACTGCCCTGACATGCACTTGTGTGTTTCAGGTAGGTTTAGCTTAATGGCTTTTAATAAAAAAATGTCTTGCAATCACTCCCATTTCCTGAAGAGTCCTTACAGCACAGCTATCAGGGGAACCACTGCCTGAGATCACCTTTGAAAGAATGCCAAGGTTCAAATGAGAAATGACACCAGCCTGGTTATCACAGGCACACATCGTGGTCCATGCCCAGAACGAGAAGTTAAAGGTCTCTAGGAGCAAGGCTGGAAGAGATGAATGTTTATAAACACCCAGGACAGGATGAAAAGAGGGGCATAAAGCCAAAAGCACATCATATTTGTACACAAACAGGCTGTTCCCATGGGATGTGTCATAGCATGATGATTCCAAGGTTCAGCACTAATAATGTCGAGCTGTTTAGCTGCCTGTCGTGATAAATTAAGTCTGAAATGAGAGAGATGTACCTATCAAGCTCTGTAACTTGAGAATCTTTTAACACTTCCTTACACACTACAGAAGAGCAATTCCTATATTCCAATATATTTCCTCAAATTGTAGAAAAATGGACAGCACACAGCAATCCAAACTCTTAAGGCATGTGTAATCTGATTCATACAAAACTGTAATTTTAGAACTTTCTTTCAAGTAATAAAGATCCACTATGACCTAAACAAGGCATTTAATGTCTTCATTGTACAAAAACAGCTATAAACCTGATTTCAATTTGTTTTCACTACACTCTACTTTTCTACAAATTGTTTCCAAAACCACAACCTCCTCTGATGTTAATCGAGTGCTCATTTTTGCTTACACTTTAGAAAGTCTTTCTCTCCTGGGAAGTCACTTTTATATACAAACAACATAAAGTGACACAGACTGCATGCTGGAGATGGTTAAGAGAAGGCAGGGTTAAATGTGTATCTAAAGAAAGTCACAGCTGTCACCCAAATTATTTCTATACATACTTAAACGAGCACGAGTCAGCACATACATGCCATCAGTAGCTTAAAGAAATTTATATTTTCATATTTATGCTGATTGTAGCTCTGAAACTAAAGTAATTGCAGCACACAGGAGGGTGGACAACATTAATTCACAGAATGAAAGGATACAACTTGAATACATGAAAACTTTTCCAATACTGTTGGATTTTACAGATGTAGCTCCACTCTTTCAGTTCTACTGTTACCTGAGGTTGTACATTTGAGCTTTTCCAGAAGCTTCTTTTTTGAGAAGATAAATGTACAAATAAAACTCTCCTTTGGCAACACTGACTATTCCTTTTCCCTAAAAAATGGAGCAGACTAAAAAACCTCACCCAGTCACTTAGAATTATAATTCTCAAACAAGCATAGTAACAAAAAAAAAACCAAAACCATACAAAGCACGTGATTTCAGACATTACCCCAAAGAGTGAACTGGTGATTGAATATCACTGAAGAAAGATGAAGAAATGGCAGGAAAAGAATATCTGACACTCAAGTCTCTGTTGGGTGAAATCCACACTGTTTTAGCTTATTCACTACCAACACAAAGCACAAGTGGAATCAGCTGCATGCTACACCCCAGTCCCACCAGAGAACATTCACTTACCCCTGGTTCTACTTGAGTTCTATCTGCAATGTCAATATGGACAACCTCAACACTCTTCCATGTGTTTGGATCTAAATTGTGAACCTGCAAAAAAAGAGAAGGAATTATTCCCATGCTGGGAATCACACAATGATGCACCTCGTGCAGTCCATGTGTGTGCCAGGGAGTTTTTCAGAATGCTCTAAAGGCAGCATTCTCCAAACCTACCCTTTCTTCCTCTGCCTTTCTTAAAAGGAATGATCTCCACAATTGCAGTTTAATTTAGTCACTAATCATTTTTAAACCAGCACAAAGCCTTCACTTCTTATGCATTCAGGAAACCTGGATTTAAGACTAAGCTGTACTCATCTGTCACATTTGTTAGCTCTAATGAAATCAAGCTCTAATTAAAACCATTACCCATTCCATAATCTGCATGCACCTTTTGAGTTAGAAAGGTGTAAAATTCCAAGTGCAAATATGCAGGTTTCAATAACCTAACTGATTTCATAGGTCCCCTGAATCATAGGACTGCCTTGAAAGCAGACCAGGTGTAGTCTGAGGGTGTGTAAAGGAATCAGCTCCACACCTGTACTCTGTCCACCTAAACTCAGCCACAGTCACAGGAGCTGTCCAAGAACAATCCCCCTTCTGTGTAGGAAGATATCCAGAGTTACAGCTCACCCAAGCACTGGAAGCAGACTGAAAACTACTCTCTGGATGGTTTATAAATGTTTGTCATTACAGATCAAAATTTTCCTGAAGTGACACATGAACCAAATTGACTGTCTGGGGAGAAAAACAAGAACATCACCAGCTGGGACAATTTACAGAGGCAGCTTCAATATTTAACTACAGAATGTTCACAGATTGACTCCAGTGGTCCTGAGAAACCTCTCAATAAACCTCTCAGCCTAACTCTCAGTAGCATGTCTACAGTAAAAGAACATGAAACAAAAAAAGGACTTGCTGAAAAGCTATTTAAGTATTTGCATGAGAACCAAGCATCTGTATTGACCTCTAAACATAAAAACCAAACCTCTCCTGTCCTTGGATCTCCTTAGATGAGACAGCTCGACCACCTTGCAAGGATCTGAAAAATGCTTTTCTTGCTTTACTCATTGGTCAGGCATTGACTTTATGCAGTAATTATCCACCATCACAGGTACAGAATACTTTATCTGTACTAACTGTGCAATTGCACTAAGGCTTGGTATCCAAACCCCAACTCACGTTCTCTGTTGTTCCCAAATCTGGTTTATGCCAGGTCTCAATTTTTATGAAGAAGTCATCTTTCATGTATTCATTCTGTAAGAATTAAAAGCAAAAGCACAAGTCTGATTACACCTCTCTGTTCTAAGTTTAGATAAATGGTATCTTCATAGAAGCCACTACTAATCCCTACTAGTAACACAATCTATTAAAATTACCAGAGAAGCAGCCCCCTTATCTACACACAGAAACAGGTATATGAAACTAGAGCAGTGAGTACTAAATTAAAACAAATAATGTTTAAGAAATCCAGCTCTACCTGTGCACATCAGTAGAAATAACCCTGATATTTGCTGTCCTGCTTTTTTGACCCTGAACTTCTTTGTCTCAATATTCAAGTAATTTTCAAATTATTAATCCTGCAGTTAGATGTTACTGTACAGCACAATTACAATCACAAAGCTGGATCATAATGGTCCAGCTGCCACCAAATTGCACATCTCAAGAAAATGACACAGCCCTGCTGATTCCAGAAGGGAATGCACAGGTATCACAATGAGTCAAGCTCAACAGGTCAAACTCACTTGTTGTTACTCCTTGTGTCACATCCACATGGTAACAATCTAAACCATGTTTGCAAGTGAGCAGATAAAGCAGTTTAACATTTAACTAGTAAGTTTTCATTTATCAAGTCACAAAACATGTAAAATGGCATTAAAATCTTGATGACATGTCTCCCATGCAACTTAAAAAAATCCCACAAATCCTGGGCTGTGCTGATACATTTAGATTCCCAGTTACCCCCCTTCAACTGAGGCAGGAATTTATTTTACAGCAATGGTATTTCAGACAGGCAGGGACTGATTCCATTTCACTGCTCTTCCTGCATTCAGGAGTATAGAAGACTCTGATATGTCACTTTTCCCCTCCCACTTTTTTTAGCATTATGTCTTACCAAGACAGACATTATGCATCTGTAGTGGTAATTAAAGGCATAAAAGAAGATGTAGAAAATGAAATAATTTCTCTGACAAATTACAGTTCTAACTATAGCCATGTGCAGACAAATAAAGTAACAGAGAGCTCTACACCAGGAGTCCTAGCAAGGCACATATGTCAAGGCTGGAGTCTGACAATTGTAGTGGCAGTAACAGACAAAATATATCTCAAAAAACCCCCAATATAACTGGTAGGATTTAAAATACTCACTGTCACAACTGGTGCCGTTGGAAAACACATGCAATGAAAAGGAAAAGAAAACACAGAACATTATTAGATACAATTGTTTCTGAAAGATCTCACATATAAAAACACCAAGAAAAGAACAGACATGGGGCAGACTCACTTGTTCTACAGTAGGGATACGCATTCCAGGCCTTCTCATGGAACACCAGGGAGCCTTCTGGAGCAATCATCCTTACAAACCCAGGGACTTTACTGGGAAAACAAACATGGGCAATGTTGTTAAAATCCTGCCAGCTGAGATTCCTCGTTGGTTCCTTCCACTCCAATAAGAAAGGCACATTCTACCCAAGCATTTGAGGGGTTATGATATACATGGTCACCTGCAGTGAAATACACAGGAACCTCAAAATCCTTCCTGATCACGACATGATTAAGAAAAACATGGGAAAGGTAATAATAAAGTGATTGAGAGTGAGCTGTGTGATCACAAGGAAGGCTGTGTTATCCCTCCTCTTGCAGAGCAGCAAAGACACCTGCTGAGGAAGAGCCCTCACCTCCAGCTCCCTGGCAAGCAGCTCCTGACCTGCAGCAGGAACTTTATGTCCCACTCATCTCTGACTCCTATCTAGAGCAATCAAACACAATTCTTTCAGCTGTCCCAAAGTATCTCACACACTTAAAATCCACCCATCCCATCTCTCCACTCACCAGAACACTCACGCACAATTCAGCAAATTACAAAGTGGCAGGAAAACACATACAAGTGTCCCAGAACAGCAAGCAATGGAAGGCTGCCCTCACCTTTAAACACTTCTTGCTCAATACTAAGGGACTGCAAGGTGCATCAAGGCTTTTCTCACCTCTTTAAATGATAGATTTTGTGAGTATATTGTCCCTTCTCGCCATCCTGTTCATAAGGCTCGTTTTTTAAGACCTGAATTCCTTCCCCACCTCCTGTTTCATTTTTGCTAGCTTCTGCCACAGAATAAAGTTGCCCAACTTGATACTGAAAAGGGAAGAGAAGTCAAATGTTAGCACCAAAGTTGGCCCAAACTTTTAACATGTTAAAAACAATTAGCTGTTTCCTCTGAAAGTTCAGTAGCACAAAAAAATTATCAGCAAAATACAATACACCATATGAAAGATATTTAGTGAACTCTGACAACTTTTTGGCAACAGCTATCTATCTGCAGCTCACGAACACCAGGTCTACACCCAGGTTGTTCCACAGCAACTAAACACTTTGGTGCATATCATAACTTCATTTTTCCTAACCCATGAGCTAAATGCATTTGTTGTTCTCTGCTGCACCAAGAAATATCAATTTTGAGTTTAGAGATTTTGGAGTGACTGATTTCCAGCTCTGAGGCTTCTCAATTCACACTTTCAACCAACTAAATGCTGCCCAGAGGACCCAGGACATGCACACTACAGAACAAGTGTAATGTTTCCCTCAGAAGCACGTTGAACACCCTGTCCTGACAGACATCCCATCATGACTGTCATTTAAATGTAATTCAGTGTCATTTGAATTGCCAGCTTCAGGTCTGGAAAAGGCTTGGAGTCCCTCAGCACTGGATCAGCAGCAAAGTGCTGCCACAGGGCACAGCTGTACTGGCAGCAGTGGAAGGCTCAGAACACCTCAAGGCTCTGTGCTGCATTTGCTTCCTTGGAAATTCCCTAATCAGAACAAGGCTCAGCCCTGTGTCACTCATCTCTGTCAGCACAGCCACAGCACAGGGAATGTTTGGTTTCTGACACAAATCCCCTCCCACCCCTCAGTCTGAACTAATCAGGGAGGATCAGGACATACCTCTTGCACTGAGCAAGGTAAAACCACTCGGCTGAAAGAGGAAAAGAAAAAAAATCAGTAAAATGAATCGTTAGACTTCACCTGCAGATAACAGTTATAACACAGATGTTCAAGAAAGAAGTGTCAAAAGGAGCCAATTCAAGTTTTCTCCTCAGAAATCTGTAAGGCTTTGGATATAACAGAACAAACTCAAGTAAAGCTCAATGCCAGATATGTTACAGGGACGGAAAACAGCAGAAGCCACACAAAAGAGCCAGGAAATCTGGGATCTACTTCCAACTCGGTCATAACAACTTTGTGTTATGCTAAATTTGTTTATAAACTTTTGAACCTACACACTACCTTTACTAGCACTAAGGCTCCTGGACTCTGAAGTAGTTAGCAGCCAAAAGGTGGGATAGAGAAATAAACCAGCTTGTGGTTTGCTGACAGGAGCCGCCACGGGAAAGATCTACACAGCGGCGTGGAGCTCCGGGCGCCACCAGAACAGGGAACCGGGAGCAGCGCAGGGCTGTGGCCCCACTGCGGGGCTGTCACCGCTGCCACCCGAGCTGCTTTCTAAGGAAAACGGGGAGAAAACAGGCGAAATCCGCCGCGGCCCCGCCGCCTCCCCACCCGCCCCGAGCGCGGAGCTCGCGGAGCTGCCGGTGCGGGGCCGCGGTCAGGCTGCAGGCAGGGACCGCCGGCACCGCTCGGGCCGCGTCCCCGCCGCTCAAACGGCCTTTCCCGTCTTCGGGGAGCCCGGTTCTGCTGTGACACCAAGCACCGTATGCGGCTCCGCCGGCCTTGGCACTGTCGCTCTGGGCGCTGTGCCACTGCCGGCCCCCTCCTTTGCCTCTGTCACACGATGGAAGCTAAAATTCCCTTTTCCAATCAGTTTCAAGCAAAATCCTTTACCCGCGGATCCCAGTTAACTTGACTGCCCCTGTACTGCCACGCAAATGAAAGCACACCAAAGCCGTGGCAGACTCGGTTTCTGCGGCCAATGCCGCCCTCTTGTGAGACCATTTCTTTTAGCCTCCATCGCAGTCACAAGGACAACAGGGATTAATTACGACCAGACAACCTAACAATGTTCAGTCAGCCTGGGGCTTCGACCTTCAGCTAGCATTCAAAAATACAAAATGAAAGGAGTCTGCAAGTCTAAAAGCTCAGAAACATTGAAAGAAGGCTAAAATCAGCCCCAAGGGAGCCTTTCCAGGCTGTGAGGAACCTGGAACACTGCTCCTGGAGGAGAGGAATTCCATGGTACCTCAGGGGTGCTGGGCAGTGATACTGGCCAGTGCAGGACAGTGTGACAGGGACAAATTCTACCGAGGCTCCTGGCTGGGGGGCAGAGGGATGGGATCACCCAAAGCGTGTTCTGGGTGCTGAATTTGGCTTTATCCTGGTTTACATAATGACTGAAGTTATCCTGTGGCAAAATGTTGCCCTAAGAACAAAGCAGCCAGGAAACATACTTCCACTTTTGAGGTTCTCAAAAACTGTAATTCAGGGAAAACTACAGCATTTACTTAAAATAACGTATTCTAAATACATTGATTTGCTTTCTAGTTCCTGAGCATTAGCTTTCATTTTTTTCCCCGGATGTTTTCCACAGCCATGCAGATTTTTGCTTTCCCTCTGTTTGAAATGTGCACACAAATGTAAAACCAGGTAAACTGGAAAGGAAAAAACAACCACAAGCATTGCTTGTGTTCCAATGGTGCATCCTTTTCCCCAGAGGTGACCCAGGCCCCTCTCCGCAGTCCCCCTGGAGAAGTCCACTGTCCCCCATATTTCCTCTGCCAGGAGCCAGAACCAAGGAGGCATTTACACAAAGAACAGAAATCCAGATAAAATTCAGCGTTGCCAAACTCCTCTCTCACATAAATGGCTGCAAGGATAACCTTTGGCAGGCTCTTCCCATGGACTCGTATTTCCATGGAAGTCCTTGAATGGTGACTCAGGGTGCCCTGGCTCTGGCCACGCACAGCAGTGATCAGGGCTGTGCTGAGGCACAGTTGGAGAGGGTTGTAAATCTCCGTTTCCACAAGCATTCAGGATTTTCCTTTATTTGGTTTTTCAAAACACTGTCAGCGTGCAGTCCCTGCTGCTGCTCCTTCCCCATATGGACAACATTTGTCTGGTGTTTGCTCAGTCCCCAAACCCTCTGTTTACAGCTGCATCCTGCCACACACGACAGTGACACAAGAAGCCACATCCCGCTGACCCCAGAGCTGGCACAGACAAACCACTTGAGCCCAGCTCCACCACGGCCCCACTCGAGGAGGGAACGCTTCCCCAGGAGCTGCTCCTCAGGCCAGGGCTCCATGAGGCTCGTCCTGTGCAGAACCAGCACTGCCAGTGGCCCCTGGCTGCTCTCAGAGCCCCAGTACAGCTTTGTGGGTTTGGTTTCACTGTCCCCAAAGGGCACCTGGCAGCAGGGTGGGGAGATGCTCATCCCTTTAGCACTGGGTTCTTCTGAGCTCCTCCCAGCCCTGCGAGTCCTTTGGCTGCCGACTACAAGAGACATGAGCAAATACTGGCGCTCCCACCAGCTGTCAGGAGAAGGAAAAACCATTTCCAATGAGCACTGGTAAGAACAGTGCACTGCACAAAAAGGGGAGGAAAGTTCCACAGGGAGCTGAGGAGGGCTCTCATGAGTTTCAGCCACACCCACAGTCACACAGGGGAGCCAACACCTTTCCCCAGCACCCTTCCAGATCAAGACACTGAGGCACTGAGAGAACTCATGCTTTAATAGACACTGAAATCACAAAGAAGAAAAGGCCAAATGCCTTAGTAATTTCAATAAAAATATGAAAATCTTTTTACATGGTAAATTTCATAATATAAAAAGTTTAATGCTGTCTGGAAACAGAGTTTTAATTTACAAAGAAAGTCCATAGAGGCCAAACATGGCTAACACTGCACACAGGGAGAGCGAGTGCTGAAGGGCTGCTGCTGGGAAGCCTCTGCTGACCATCCTCTCTGGGCCACTGTCTCCAGTGCTCTTCTGCAGCTCAGGGGACGAGTGTCCACACGCACGTGCAGCCCTGCTGGGCAGCATGGCAATGCAATGGACCCAAAACTGCTCAAACCCATTATCACCGTCCAGCTGAAACTACCTGTGCTTCCAAACAGATTCACAGACACCTCTGTGCCCCTGGATCTGTTCTGCAACTTGGAAGAGATGTTCACAGAATGAGCTTGCCCTAATGAAAGAAAAGATGGCCTAGAGTGATATGCATGGGTATAGCACCCCCTCAATGCTTTTTCCTTGTTTCAGTAAGGTATGATTAAACAGAAGGAAAACCAGTATCAGGCCAGAGGTACAGGCTAACCAACAAAATCAAATTAAACTAGATTTTGATCACTGGGGTTGTTAACTGTTCCCATTTAGTTGGAGCTAAAGACAGTCAATAAAAAAATCTGAAATCTCACACAGTAAAACATACAGGGCAAAACCAAAACATTCTGTGGCCTTGGGGAATGGTTGCATGTGGCAGGTTTAATGTGGAAGTGGTTAATACCTAATTGTTATTGCTCACTGTATTACGAAGTGTTGTCACTTGTACCATGCACAAATACAACAACAACAAATGCATTAAACCCACAGAAGGAATTCTAATAGCAAATGGAGAACACGTGATTTTCATTTCCTGAATTTTTCCACATATTGGGCAAACCTGATAAAACTCTTTTTTTCCTCACAAAGGGGCTGTTTCTCATTCAGGAGGTGGAGGAGTGAGGGACAAGGTGTGCAGTGTCTCCCAGCCACGAGTAAGCATGCATTTCATGGCTCCCGGCAAGCCAATGGAAGTGACCTGTGCCAAGTCAACGGAGACCTATTTCCCAAAAGACTTGTTCTAGTGACACTCACCTTCCATATTTATACAACATCAAATTCCCCAAATACTGAACTTTCTCTACATCCAAACCCTTCCCTGCTTCTAATGTTCCCTCCCCCCTTAAAAACAACAAGAACCACTCCCCCACATCTCCCACCCCGATTTAGCTCTGTCTGAAAGCTTTAAGCCAGCATGAAACCTGCTGGAGCACAGAAATGGGTTGTAAGAAAATGGCAGCATAGAATTTCTACAGGTTAAAAGATCCTTTAGTTATGGAAGTAAACTACAATAAAGAGGCTTATTTCTGGCGTGTTATGCAGCGCTACAGGGAGTATTTGCTGTTGCTATAAACAAAAAGCTGCCCACTTCCATCCTGGGTGTTCCTGGGATGTCGTTTCAAAAAGTTGATGCTGGTTAGAAACAGAGCAGGTCACATGAAGTCTCTCAGCAGTTGTGTGACCACAGCAAGTGGCATGATCAACAGCACCGCTGTCTCCACAAGGGACAGACACTGTGCTGATTTATTTTGGCCCACTATTCTAATTTTTCCTGCCAAATGACATGAAGGTGATGTTTAGCACCAAACCATCACAGGAAGATGTCATGTACAGACAAATAACTTGCATCATAATGAATTGAACAGATTGACTCAACTGTTCTGCTACACTGTGTATGAGTAGGTAACTATTCCTTCCCTCTGCACTGAAAACTTTGGTGATCCCCCTCCCTTGTTAGCTGGCTGTAACAACCCAGCCCAATATCCTTTGCCTTTAGTGCTTGTGTTCATTTCTTGCAATGATAAAAAGGAAAACATTCTCCTGAAACCAGCAGACTCCAGAATATTCTCACAGCACACATCTGATTATGCCTTGTGAGTAAGCTGAGCCTAAGCATTTTCATGTTTCCGTATCAGAACTGAATTCTCTGCCCTGCTATCATGCTTTTCCTCCAAGATCCCTAAGAAAATCACAAATTATCAGATCCATGTTTACAACAAGAGCATCCAGCCATGATAAGTACAACTCTCTGCATAGGCAGCGTACCCCTGGTACGTCCACAGAGCTGCCTGCACTCTCCATTCAGCTGCAAGACTGGAAGTTGACTTAAGATCCAGCTAAAACTCAGGGCCTAATGAATTCAGCCTCACAACACCTCTGTGAGGTAGGTAGGTAAGTATTACTATCCCCATTTAGATAGAAAGGGAAGACGAGGCACGGAGAGGTGAAGTGATTAGCCTTCAGTCACTCAGCCAATTCTGGGAGTGCAGAATAGACACCAAAACCTTGGTGATACAGTGCTCTGACTTCACAGCCTGTGAATACCTTGTGTGGATCTGAGCTCACATGGTGGGGCCAATGCTGCTGCATGCCCACGGCTTCAGTGCATGTAAATGATCACTGGGATCCTGATCACATCACTGCATTCCACAGCCACTTAGAAACCATCTCCAGCCTGCCCCTAACTCCTAAACCCCACCTAGCCTAGGGAAGCTGACTACATTTTGCCCTGGGGGTGCTCTTGGTCCCCTTTCCTCCACATGTCAGAGGGCACTCAGGTTCTGCATCCAGCCCCTCCGCTTGCTGCCTCGCCTTCTGGCTCCAGCTGCACCAACAGCTGCTTACACTGGCCCACCTGCTCCAAATGAAACTTGTTTCCACACCTGCTCCAAAGGAAACCTGCCTCCACAGCAGGGAAAAGGTTCTCAGACCTGCCTGCACTGAGTCCTGGCAATGATTTCGCAGGATCAAAGAGGGATGTTTTTGGTCAGGTGATGTCTGAATTACACACACTGATGTCACATTCTTGCCTGCTGTGGAACTGCAAAATAATGTTCTGAGCTGCAGCATCTGTAATCCTTTTCTGTGCTCACTGAGCAGACAGAGATGTAAATACTGCCCAAAACTTGCCAGGACAAAAAGTTCACCTTCACAATGTGGTGTGCCATAGAGACCAGAGCACTCAATAAAACCAGAACTTGTCTCTCTGACACACACACACACACACACTACCACACACGCAGGCTCACCTGGTTTGTTAGGCCCCAAACATTTCCTTTGAGCAGACCAACCAGCAAAGTCCCATCTGAGGGGACTTTCTCTCCAAAAAAGTTACCTGAGACACAGATTTTAGAATGGGGCACCTCTCTCCTCTTGTCTTTGTTTCACCAGTCTCTAAATGATGCAACAGAACTGCCAGACCCTGCTGCTGTGGAGTTTTACTGACAGCAGTTTCTGGTTTGGCCAACCTGGCAGAGGTATCTAGAGGCACGTGGTCTTGTCCTCTGTCAGCCTCTGAAAGCAGTCGAGTAAATGGCTCCTCCTTCTCCAGGCAGAGACTTGTACCTATGCTCTTTGTGGTACACAGAAATGTTCTGCCTCCTCTCCCTTTCCTCTCCAACCCCTGATATGTGTAATTTCTGTACAAAAAGCCAGCTGTAAAACTTCTGGTTAAGAAACAGGAGGAGGTGGCTTAAAAGCCAGTATTTAATGAACAGACAACCAGATGCTTTGCACCTGCTGCTGCAAATACTGAATACTACAAAGAACCTGTTATCAGGTGAGTCTGGCCAAGGTCCTGATAAGGGAAACAAAAACCCATGTGTGAGGCCGTGTGCCCCCACAGTGACATCAGGCCAGCCTGTCCCATCTCTGGGCACTGCCAGCTGAGGGCAATGACCACGGCTGCTTAGCTACTGGTTCTGTTTTGGTAAAGGCAAGTGGGCAGAAGCAAATACTTCAACAAGACTATAAGTCATCAGCTGGTACTCAGGACATTTCAACATTTGGAGGAAGGGAAAAATCTTCCTGGTGACAAAAATTTATACCCGTTCCCAGCTGGCAGCCTCAGGGGACGCACGGCTCCCAGAGTGTTGCCAGGTGAGGAATGAGCTGATGTCATGGCATTTGTGGTTTCAGGGCGTCTGTGTCCATTTGGAGGGATCTTCTGTGGTGAAGCAGCAAGGTGTTGCCCAGCAGACAGGTCCTTCAGTTCCAGCTTCTCTGCACTTTCTTCTTTGCTGTGCCGTGGTGATAAATTGAGCAAGCTGAGGACATCTTTCTTAGAAGTCATTGTTCCAGGAGCTCCTCGGAGAATCTTTATTGGGCCAGTGGAGTGGTGGGGAGTGCTTTGCCAGAACATCTTTAAGTTGTGAATTGCTTGCACTTTTTCATCGATGGCAGCCAATTTTAATTTGTCTATGTCTGGGGCATCAGCTGGGCTTGAGCGAGCAGAACCAGCTGAGGAATAAGAAAGAGCAGGAGATGGGGTGCTGCCACCAGGAGACTGATGCCCTGAGCTCGGAGAGACATTTCTGGGTGATTTAGAAATGTGAGCACTATAAGGAGAGCTGGGATACTTGAGTTTAAAGGGAGGCTGCTCAGTAAGGGACCCATGTGAATCACAACCTGGAGACGGCTGCCCGCTGTACTGCCCTGTGCCTTCTCTGTTCGACATCTCTGACGCTGTGGGGCTGTTGTAGCCAGAGCTCACCTTCTGAAGGGATGAACTCCTGGTTGGAGGCTTTGGTTTCATGGCAAGAGGCGAGGACTGGTTCCTCTGGCTGGAGCTGAGCGGGCGGCTGAAGGCGCTGGTCTCGGAGGAGCGGAACGCGGACACGCCGGCCGGGCTGGCAGCCCCATCGTCCGACCTCGTGCTCTTGCTCACCTGGCTGCTGCTCCTCTGAAGACGTTCCACAGCAATGAGGTGACTCTGAGTTTCCTCCAGAATTTTTTGAGCCAACTCTTGCGGATCAAGCTTTGGGTTACTGTCCTCCTGGGATTTGACAGTGCTGTCAGTCTCAGTGCTAGACTGGTCAGATTCCCCAGTATCAGAACTTGCAAGTTTCCCAACTTTTTGGAAAGGTGAATTTGGGCTGGGGATGAGAGTCATTTTAACAGGAGAATTTGGAGTACTTATGCTCCCTTTGGAGTTGATAGACACTTTAATGCCTCCGTTCTGACTAGTTTTGGGCTGTTTGTGATCAGGGGAAAATCTTGGTTTTATGTTTTCTTGATAACTGGCCAAAGGCTCATTGCTGATTATAGAGAAACCTTCATACTCTTCCTCATCTTTGCTGGCTGCAGTGGCTTGTGGTGACAGCTGGCTCTGAGCTGCAGATCTGTGTGGATAGATATTCTTGGGCCTCTCATAATCCTGTCGTCCTCTGTGTCCTGCCCCATCCAGCATGTTCTCTGGCTTGGAAACAAAGCTCATGGAAGAAGCAATGGAGCTCAGGCTGTACACAGAAATGGCATCTGAGGCCATGCTGTCTGGACAGGTAGGAGAGAATGGAGGGTTTTGATACTGGGGTACAGGGTTAGAAACAGACTGAGCAGAAGCCAGGGACTCCAGTGACGAGGAACTGTCCAGGCTAAGGCGCTTGGGCAGCTCTGTAGAATCTAAAAAAAGAAAAGACAATGGTATGTACAAACATGCCCCTAGATACACCATAAAATGAAAAGCAGGAAACATTCTATCAGAATTAAGAGAAAATGCTACAAAACATGCCCTCGGGCTCTATACTACTTCAGAGCAACCAACTACTACTTAGGTAAGGAAAAAGAAGTGCACAGCACAGGCAAGAACCTCTGTCCAGGTATCCTAGATGAAAGTTGTCAGTTCATTATCATTATATCTCAAAACAAAGAATGAGTTATATGTTCTCCAGTCACTGGACTCTATCTTCAGCTTCTGCTCAGAAAAGTTTTTCCCATACAGAAATAACATTTACTCTAGTCTCTGTGTCACATTTGGTCTGTGTGACACAAGTGTGACCTCTGCAAGGATGAGAATATGAGATTTCAGCTGAAGCCATTCTGATCAAATCATCACATGACACAAGTGCAAAAACACACTGAGCAGCTTTACCAAAAAGTGCCAGCAAGGATTGTAGAGCAAAGTGCATGGTCCTCCTGGTAGCTTGTTTCCCAGTTTTCAGAATGACCTCCTCTTGGCCAACTTCACAAAGGTCAAAACCTGTAGTGGGACATGGAACAAAAAATTACAGCTCACAGAAAGACCCTCTGTCTCAAATAAGAGTAATCTCATTTATAACACAGACAGAACAGAGAGGTATGGCAGCCTGCAGCCTTGGAAGGATGACTTCACCTCTCCTGTGCAGTTTGTTGTCTGTTATTTATTACTGTTTAGCACACCTTCTCCAGGTGTTGGGAGCTTTGTGGCTCTGGACTGGGAGCACACACACTCATTAACAAATAATTCCTGTCAACACTTCTTAGATGCAAATTATTTGGAGTTGTTAGGAAATTATATACCAAACACATCTCAGGGGACAGTATCCTGCATGCCAGACCATTTACTATTAATTCCAGGCTTTCTCACAGAAATGGAGCTGAAGAGCACAGACCTTGGAATTTGGCAAATGCAGGCTGGGCTGCAGGAGGCAGACAAATGTGAAGTTGTGAGTCTTATCAGTGCTTCAAGCCCCCACATGAGACACCAGCAGCAGGTTTAGAGAGACAACAGAAAGAAGTGTTTTCCTACCTAGAGCTGCCAGAAACTCATGACAGCCAGGCAGCCTCCAGAGCTGGACACTGATGGAGACCTGGATTGGTGCAGAGGGGAAATCTTGCTCCTTCTCGCCTGCCTGAAGTTGAACCAGGACTTGATGCAGCTGAGGACAGCAATACAGACATTAGCCATTCCTTACAAGTCACATCACTGCTTCTCTTACAGCACAGATAAGGCAATGCCCTCTCCCTGGACACCCAGTTCAGCTGCTGCTCCTGAACAGAGCAGTGAGATGGGAAGGTCTGGGAAGAAGGACAGTTCACGGACAGCAACATCAGACAGACTGGAACAGCAGCAAAGGCAGGGACAGACCAGGGGTGAGGGGTGGGGGGTGGCCAGTGGAAACTGAGCAAGAAGGAAGCACAGCAGGAACATCTGTGAAGGGAAAGAAAAGGAAAGAGATACTCTGGGGCTGCTCACAGAAATACACGAAAGCCCATTCCATGACTGAGCTATACTCCTTATGCAAATCCTAAGAAACTCATTAACTGGGCAGAACAAGTCATATGAAACCATGGAAGACTTTCCTAATATCTCCATGGCCTCCAGGAAAGAAGTTTCTCAACTGTGCCCAAGGGACAGGAGTAGCAAGCTAGAGAGAAAATGAGTTTATGAAGATCTGACACAAATTAAGATGCCATGATCCCGTGTAATTCACCAACACAGCCAGGGCAGCAAGGATGGAAAGCCATTAATCAGGGAGCAGCTAACCTCAGGACCACCCATCTCTCACAACCCACAAAAGCTTACACAGGCCTTTTTCCACAGTAGCTCTGTGGAGCAAATCCCAGGCCTGAGAGAGGGTGCAGACACGTTGCAGCACAGGGCATGGGTCTGCAGTGACCCCAGCACTTCACCCTGCACAGCAGTGTCATCCCCATGCACATCATACTCACCATTCCCACCACATTTTTAACAGCCTTCGGGCAGCAGGCAACAAGAAAGGAAAAGAGGAGAAAAGAACATGGGTTACTCTGTGCTACAAAGTGCCTGTGCTGAGGAACCTTGCAGGGACACATCCATGTGTGAGCCTGAACCCTGACTGCAAGATGCTCTGTCCAGAGAAAGAAGGGAGCAATGGGAACAGCCTGAGCTGTGAATCCAACAGCATGGGAACAGGCAGCTGGAATCTGGGAGTGCCCAGCTCATGACAGCTCAGACACTTAGCAGGCAGACACTCAGGCCAACCCACACTCTGGCAGGAGGCTGAACATAAAACAGCCCTTCTCTTGTTTCCTCTGGGACACAGTACTGGCGCTCAGTGCAGTCAGAAACCTCTAACTTTTCCTTGCACATGCAGTTGTCTGAAGTTCTCTCTTTTATGGTTTCTGCCTTCTCTTTTGCACTCAAAATAAGCCTTTTCTATCCAGTGCTCAGGCTCCCACCTTGCTGCTTCACTAACGCCAAGAGCACCCACTCCCCTGTGATGCCAGTCACCCACTGAGGAAAACCAACGAGCAGCACCCACTGACTGAAATGTCTGACATCCTGCTTCTGTCTGGAACAAAGTCTGCTTTCCTCTGGGACAGGCAGAGCTCCAGCTGCTCACACCATGAACTGCCAAGAGGCAGGAGAGGAAAAACGTAATAACTACAATGGAGGGGAGAGCTGTTGAAGACCAACATGTAACAAGATAGACTGGTGCAAAAGGGAATTCTGAAAGGGGTCTGGCTATGGAAGAAAATTTGCAATATCCCTGCCAGTATTTACTTTGTAGGGCAGTGAGGAAAGGGTGAGTGTGTTTTTGTTACTTGTGCACAACCAGCTGAATGTTTTTCCTTGAGTAATTTAATTATCTGAGGCAGGGCAGCAATCATGAAGCCACCTCATTAGCACTCTAAGGCATTTCCAGCCATGGGAATGCTGTCCTGTCTCCTCCTCACACCCCTCAGACCTGGCCTCCCTTGGGTGGCCATGAGGGAGATAACCCTGAAGTTAACCACACACTTCTCAGGCATTGATGAGAGCCAAGGCAAGAGGCAAAACACGACCAAGGACACTGTTCACCAAGGGCACTGGGAACATCTCAAACTCTGCTGCAGATCCTAACAGGATTCTAACAGGAGCCCTTTCCTTGGAGCAGACTCATCCTAGTGGGCTG
This sequence comes from Muscicapa striata striata, assembly GCA_030060385.1. Classification (NCBI taxonomy): domain Eukaryota; kingdom Metazoa; phylum Chordata; class Aves; order Passeriformes; family Muscicapidae; genus Muscicapa; species Muscicapa striata. Next base: position 1,608,803 of record JAREIS010000196.1, on the reverse strand, counting down.
CCAGAGCCACTCAGCAGGTGACAGAGAAGCTGGGACTCTTCTCTGGCTTTTTCTGCAGACTCCATGTGCCCAAGGGAAGGGCAGCCCAACAACACACAGAACCAATCCCAGCTCCCCACCACAGCACTGCCTGGAATGCTTCTGCATGGGAAAGGGGAAAGACAGTGAGATATAGGCCCATTCCTTGTGTGAGTGTGTCCATGTATTAAAGCAGGCAAATGATGAAGAGAAGCCTCATTCCAGGAGCACTCAGGACAGTAAGAACCATGGAATGGAAAGCAACCAGGCTGGTGGCACAGAGAAAGGTTAGGTTAGGCTAGGCATGCTCTAGAGAGGGAGAAGGAAGAGTGTAAAGGAGGTTGAGGGGAGCAGGGAGAAGTCCATTACCACAGGTAGCACTGCCCTTCCCCTAAAGACCAGAAATCCTTTCTGTGGAGCTGTGAGCACACAGGCTCAGTGAGTTTTCTGACAGACCTTGCACTGGGATCTTCTGTAAATACAGTGGGCAATGAGCAGCCAACGTGAGCTCAGGCAGGATGGCCAAACAGCAATCAGGGGTCTGTTACTCAGTTCCCCCACACTGCTGTAGGGATCATTTCACTTGTCACTGAACAGGGAGTCCCAGGGCCATGCAGCCCAGTAACCCACCTGCATATTTCCCTTCTGGACACCCACTTTCATTCACACAAACAGGCAAGTGTAGAATTTCAATCCTCAAGTATCCTAGCAAGCTCTGGGTTGGTAAACCAGGGCATCAACCATTCGGCATATTTCTGAATTTACTGACCTGGGAAGAACCATTTGGAACCAGGTACTGGAGGAAAACCTCCCAACTCACCCTGCTGATAAGCTGCTCTCCTGTTTCTGAAGCTGTGATAAGTTTACAAAGTGCCTGAAGTGCAGGGTTAGGCAAACCTGAAAAACATCAGCAGAAACATCTGTATCTGTTTCTTGACTGCAAGAAATGCAACAAGCCTGAACAGAACACACACTCGGCTAATTCTTAAAACCTCTCCCAACACACCACAGGACAGCTCTGGCAGCAGCAGCAATTTCCAGAAAGCAAAAGGTCTTCCCACTTTGCATCTGATGACAGGTTTCCTGACTGAGAGCTGGGAGAGAGGAACAGTCACATCATGCTTACTCGACCCAGCAGCAAATGATTCTCATCTGTGACCAAATGTTCAGTTAACATTTACTTATAGAACTTCTTCCCAGTCCAATACATTGATTTCATTGATGTAAAACATCCCTGTTTCACATGCTGACATCACAGAAAGGTGTGAAAGGCTGATGTCTGCCTGGTCAGGGCCCAGAGCTGCCTCCTCTCACCTAGGAGGGACTGGATGGTGGTGCTGCACTGCTGCAGCCGGTCCCCAGGGTCTGAGGTTGGGAAAACACTGCTGCTGGGAGGCCGCTGGCTGGAGGGTCCAACCGAAATCCCACTGCTGTGAGGAGTGCCTGCCAGCCTGGAATGCCACCAACTTTATTCTCCACACTCTGCTGGGAGGTGTACATGGAGTTGTGCTGCCCATTCTGGATTCGCTGCAATGATTTCTCCACCTGTGGGGACATGACACAGCTTATTGTACAAAATGCTGTTACTAACTGCCTCTTTTTACACAGAAGAGAGACTGGAACAGCAGGCTGGGAGCCAGCAAATCCAAGATTGATCCTGGCCTGCTCCCACAAGAGGATAATAGTGCCTAGAAAAGAGAAGCTCCAGTAACCCAGCATTCACAGCTGTAACTTCACAGTGATGAGTGTCAATATTCTCTGGGATGCTGGGAACAATAATGCCTCAGAAAACGAAGTAGCACTTTGTTTGGGATAGTTTCCTGTAAGCCTGGCAGCTGCAATTCTCCCCAAAAGATGACTCACCTTGGGGTTCCAGACTGTTTATTACCAGACAAAGAGCCTGCAGCCACACGGCAAACAGGAAAGAGAGATGAGTGTCCACAAACCCCAGCAACTGGGAAGACCAGCAACATTCACAGGTTTCCATCATGCTATGGATACTTCACACTCCTGTGAGACCACAGATGATATATTGGGAAGAAAAGTATTAGAAGTCATGAGTGATCATTGCAGCCACCTGGCAGTTGGCTCCAGTCCCAGTGTTCTCCAGGACAGACTGGTGGCACAGATGGGGACAGAAGGGCCTCTTATCTTGCAAATACGCAGAGACAGCAGTGACTGTGCTCTGTGTTTCCATGACTGCCATGTTCATAGTTATTTCCCTGTATAAACAATTAATCCCAATGCTTACCCCTTAAGCAGAAACCCAATTCAACAGCTAATGCAAACCAGATGGATCTGGGGAGGATTCTGTCACAATACAATCTAAGATTTTGCTTACTTTGCCTCTTTTTGCATTGAGCACTTCCTTAGGTGTCCAAGTCTTTCCACACTGACATGGAGTTTTGCAAGATGATAGGTCATGGCAGGGGAGGGGGGATGAAGGTGTATATATTTATTTTTTTCAAGTGGGAGTGGCTGCACATCAGGGAGTGGCTGCTGTTCCACTCATGGTTCCACTCATGCCCCAGGTGAGGGTGTCTCAGGACTAGATGGGCTGTGGTGCCACTGGTGGCTGTGACAGCGTTTCCTTTCCCTTACCAGATGGAGGAGGACACGCAGAGCATCCCGGGCCCTTTCAGGGTGCTGCAGGATCTCAGTCAGGGCCTGTCCTACCAGTGAAGAAGGGCTGTTCAGCTTCATATCACTCCCAATAAGCATGAAGCCTGCAGGATTCAGAAGGAGAGACAGTAAATCTCCTATTGTTATGGAAAATGTTCAAACCAGAGATGTCTTCTGCCCTCAGACTAGTGAACGATGGTTCACTGTACCCTGCACAGCGACATTCTTTTCCCAGAGCTGCTGCCCATTCCCTGCCCAGTTGTGCAGACTGAACTTCCAGAAAGTTTCTAGATACTTCTTACTGTCCCCTGCTATTAAACCAATAGCATCTTCCTGTTCAAGCAAGTAGAAAACCATTGGATTACAGCTAAACCTGTCCAGGCATGCTCCAGGTCTCCTCTACAGCCACAGAAATCAACACATGCCAACTGTGGTGGCAGAACAGAACTGTGAACATGAAAAGTTTTCACTGTCCTGGTCAGAAACCTGTCCTGGCTCATGCACCATTTAATGCCAGATTCTCCAGATGTCAGCACAAAGAGCTCTACATTTCCCCTCTCGATCATGCAGTGAGGATGCAGCTGCTCCTGGCTCTGGTGCTCTGTCCAAGATTCAGTGCCAAGGGTCAGCAGTGGAAGTCAGGGACTGTGTGTGAGGAACTTGCACAGTGCCATGGAAGGGGCAGTACTCAAGACAGCCTGAGCAGCTGAAAGCCTCTGCTGCTGGCAATGCCAAGCCCCATGTCCACACTCATCCTTTTCTGCCTGGGAAGTGGTCACTTTTGGGGCTTTTTAGAGCTCTTTTCTTTTGAAACAGAAAAATCTTGGAAGGAAAATGAAATCCCAGCTGAATTGTGGACCACAACCTGAACTCAGCTCACAGCTGGCACTACCTGAGCCACACCCTAATGCTGGACTCAACATGCCTGAAATCATTGTCAGCCTGATCATTTTTACAAGCTCACACTCCTCCAGCCATGTGCAGTTCACACCAGAGCCATATTCACCACAATTTCCTGAATAACATGGTTCTGCTGCCTGTGCAAAAATCAATTTGGGGAATGCCTGCAGCTTTCAAAAACCAGGCCTCGTGCCAGGAAGAAAAATTAGGTTATCTGTACATATTCCTGTCACAGCACTGCTGAACTCCAAGACTTTGTCATTCCAAATCTCAAAGTACAGATCTAATTGAGAGAGAGCAAGCACCAGCATTGCACAAGGAGCTGACACTGCTGAGACATTCCCAGTGGAAACAAGGGAAACCTTTCTTCTAAAAGGACCAAAGGAATAAGCTCTACAAGGTTTATGTCACAGAAATCACAGCTCCTTGCTGCTGCTGCTTCTATCAGCACTTCTGCCTCCTGTTGAAGTGTCACTAAATTTTCCATTAAAGAGTCTGTGTGCTCCAGCTGACTCCATCCCACAGACACAGGAAGCAGGAGCCTGGAGATTTCAAACATAGAGAATGAGTTGCTGTACTGCACTTTTATTTCTTTCCAGCCATGAAACACACTTCACCTCACAACTGCTTTTAATTATACCCAATTCATACCCACCTACTGTGCCCAGTGAAACGCTGATGGAGTCCTGTGACACTGACATTCAGCCACACTCAGCTGAATCAGGGTCTGAGACACAGGGGCTGAATTCTGGGAAAGCACAGGGCACACACTGCTCCCAATTACCTGCCAGCACTGCTCCCTGCTTAGCTCATATAGTTTGGTAGCTCCCTAGAAACCCCTGATTTGTCCAGAAGACTCTTCCTACCTGCCCAGTTGGCTGGATGGGAGAACTGCTTGCTGCTCTGCACGGTTTTCATTGCTTCTCCAAGGGCTGCGCTGGCTTTCATCCCGTTTAAGAGAGAGGAATAGAAGGCGTGCACAAACATTTTGGAAGCAGCCACAGGAATGGGCCAGAGTGAGACAAGGACACATTGAGCCCCAGCAGCCAGGAATGCTCTTGTCAAGCCAATGACTCCATCAGAAGTGACTTTGCTGTTGGACTCTTGGTAAGAGCCAAGAACAACCAGCTTGACAGGAAGACGCAGATCCAGCACATCAGCTGCTGTAAGCAGGAACTCCTGGAGAGGAGGGCAGTCTGAGATGCTCTCCACGTCACTGGCATCATCCTGCATCCTAAGAGACTCTGGGATTGTGTAGGGGTTCCCAAAGAACTCTTGCTGCTGGCTGGGTTGCTGTCAGTGTTGGGTGTCAGGACCAAAGCAGCCAGTTTCCAGGAGACGTGGGTTGCAAAATGGACACATTCTGCCTGAGTGAGGGCACTCATGACTCTCTCTTTTGTTGATGAGCTGCCGACTAAGGGCTGGCAGCCAAGTAACTCAGATACCATGTATGCTTCCTCTTCTGCAGAGGGCATAGGTCCCCACAGCCACCTGTCCATAACTGCTGAAGGGAGCTTGGGATTTCCTATCACAGCTGCCATTGAGGTAGAACTGGAGTAAGCAGGAGTATTCTTCCTCACATGGGACTACATAGAGAAAGAGAAAGAGAAAATGCCATTCAAAGATCTGGTTTTTATGGTGCTGGTCACAAAATATCCTGTCACTTTGGCTCTAAACATAAGTCTGGTTGTCATAATTACAGGAAGACTGCATTTCTTTAGTTTCTTCTGTTTAACTATTCTAAGGAACACCTCAAACAGTATTTGAGTCTGGTCAAGACTTCTATCCCCAGATCTTGGGTGAACAAAAAGGTAAGAACAGAAAGCAACAGATAAAGCCCAGGTCCCTTTGAGGGCTGCAGCAGAGCCAAAAACATAAAGAAGAATCCAGGTTCTCACATCACTGGAACACTACCTGCAGTCACTCACTAAGTGGTACCTGTATTTCCAAGATCAATGTCACCACTGTCAGCAGCAAGTGCTGCATGCAGCTGATAATGAATGGAACACCAGTAATGCTGATCAGATTCTGACTCTCCTGCTGTTCCACTGACTGTGCTTAACCCAGGGCAAAACAAGATGTGCCACAAAATACTGTCCAGCAAGAGCAAATGTGACTTGGTGCATTCTCCCAGAGACTTGGGCATTAGAAATGCTGCTGCCAAACCTCAGCATGAAGATACCTCTGCAGGATTCACCAGTGGGATTTGCTCTCCCTCATAGCTTTGGTGTCCTTTCCTAGTCAGAATGCTAAAACGGAGGTGAACATACTAGCAATGTGACAGGACAGTCAGCTTGGCAAGGAAGCTCAGTACAGATCACAGACACCTACATCTCTGTAGTCTGCCATGTAGTTCCACACCCAGCACACACAATCCTTTAGAGGAGGATATCCAAATGATCCAATCCCCTTGTCCTTCCTGGCATACCTGGGGCTGTGATTTTGTGCTGCAGGAACTACATCAGAACCTACTTCAGAGCTGTGGTGCTCAGCATGCTCCTCAGACCCAGCGTGGCCTGTTTGTGGTTTCTCTTCTTGTGTCTGGCACAGCAGGACAGAGCTGCTGCTTTCTGAGCATGTACCAGGACCTGCACCCACAGGAGAGGTTCTGTGAGAGAGGTTTCATGAGCAGGGTCAGACCTTGGAGCCGGGGTTCAGTGACTGGATGGACGGCACTGCAATGAGGCTGAAGCGCTCGTACAGGTACTCGTTGGAGGAGCTGCCCTTCAGGAGAGCAAAAGGAATGAGGTACAGTTCTCCCTCCAGAACCAGGACCAGCTGACGGTGGCGCCCAACAGGCCCACTGGAGTGCATCAAACCCTGGAAAGAGAGGAGGGAGAATTACTTTGGCCCTTTCACTCCCTGCCTGCACTTCCAAGCATCAGGCTCCAGTCTGACCCTGTGCTGGGTTTGGGAACACCCACATCAGAACCACGCTCTGTGTGACAGATGAGCACATGTCTTGTGCAGCTGGACTGCTGCTCACCTGTGCCCAGCCACTTCCACTGGGACAAGGGAGCACTGAGGGCACTGACCCATCCACTCTGGATCATCACCCTGGCCTCAGCCTACATGGGGCCCAGCCTCACCCTGGTACTGCAGCTCCTTCTGCTCCAGCCTGAAACCTTGGCTAACCCAAACCATTTACACCTTGTCAGTACTGTCATCACCCTATCCTTTGTCAGAGAATATTCTTTCTGATACTGAATTTCTAAATAGCCATTGCCTCTGAAGAGCCAACTATCTACAGACAGATTGTGTCCATGGCCTGCACTTCCAGATACTTGACACAATCTTCAACCCAGAGTCACCAAAAGATCTAGAAAGCATCTTATGGATGGAGAAGTGAAGCAGAGAGATTAGTCAATAGGGAATGTGAAGCTGGGCACAAAATGTGGTAACTGCTCCTGGTCCCATGTAACTGTGAAAATTTATTCATCTAGTGTATGATAAAAATAATTAGCTTTTACTCCAGGAAAGAGTACCTTCAAAGCACTGAAATTTGCTCCAGCTTAAACACTGGCAGCCCACCAAAAAAAACCAAAAAAACCAAAAAAAGATGTATGCAGGACTAGAGTCCTTGTCTCTAGATTCTCGACTCTAGATGGTTGCTAAGACCCCTTCCAACCCAGACTGTTGTGTGGAAATACCACACTTCAGAAACCAGCCCCAAGCTGTCTGTTCTTGCTTTCCCACCCTGACAGGGTTTTGGTAGGTGTCTGTGCCAAAGGCTTACTCCTTCCATGGGTCCTATCAGTAAGTCGTAGAGAGCACGGAGTGGGGGCTTGGAGAAAGAAGTCTGCCTCCTTGGAAGTGATGATGTTCCATCCTTAACAGGAGACATGGTACTGCTGAACAGGCTGGTCATGCTCTGGCAGCTCCTGTGGGCAAAAGCCAAGGGAGAGGTTAGCTGCAGGAATCTGAGCTGCCCTGTGGCTGCCCTGACTTCCAACGGTGACACAAGCCAGGCCTCTGTAAGATTCTTCATGGGAGGACTTCAGTCTCTCATTCAGCTTCACTCCTCAGTGAACAGTGACATTAATGGCAGGATGAATCAGCTGCAGACAGCACATGCCACTGCTATGGAGCTTCTCTACACACTCCAGTGCTGAAGTGCTGTTCCCAGTTGCTCCTGCACACCTATGGGTAGCAGCTGTGTGCAGGCAGGCATGAGACACACTGAGCACTGACCACAGCCACAGGAGGATTTGCACTTGGGTTGTGCAATGACTGACCTAGTACAATACCAGAGCAAATGTGAGAACAGGCAAACCACGAGACATCCAGATTCTGCACTTCTGCCTCTGCTGTGCAACACTGGTGCCCATTCTGATATTTCTGATATTCCCACAGAGCTCTGCACGTGATCTCCTGGCATCAGCAGCCACAAGTGTCTGCCCTGCTGAGGAAATGAAGTTGCCCCATTCTGGGCTCACTAGTCCAGCAGCTGTGCTCCCCAGAAACATTATCCTTGGCTTGGGGCCATGAACAACTATTTTACATGGAAAGGGTAACTTTCTAAAATATTTTAGCAGGTGGACCTCAAAGGAAAGGTAAGGAGGCCTGGGACATAGCCCAACCATTTCTGATACATACCAACACTCAGCAGACTCAGAAATTGCATTTTTCCCTCTGTTTCTCTCCTCAGCTGCTGCAGACAGCCTCCTGACCCAGCTCACATCATGCCTAAAACCTACAGTCCTCTGAAGAAAAAAAAAGCTCTTACTACCCACAAGGAATTTCCATCTCAGGGGCACAGAGGAATAACCTCAGAATGTCAACAGAAGCCTGGTGTCTGACTGCCCATGCTCTCTGCAACCCAGAGATTCCAGAGTATGCTGCTCCTGCTGCTGCTTGGAGCTGCTGGAAACTTGTCTGGGGGATTTGTGCAACAGGGGATCAGCACAGGCTTGGCACTGTGTGCTCCCCTCATACCTGTTTGCCCTGCTTCACTGCAACATCTGACTGAAGGGTTCAGCTTTCTGAAGCACAGATTTTAAAATCAGATCAGGAAAGAAAATCTGTGTAGGGATATCCCGGTGGTCCTTTGTGCCCTGATCCTCCTGAGTGGCTTGTTGCCAGCAGGCAGCACTTGCCAGCCCCACAGCCCATGTTCAGTGACTGCTACAGGCTCATTTACTGCAGGGAATAGGGACTTGATTACTCAAATCAGCAAAGCCCTCCTGCTTCCTGCATTTCCCAGCCAAGCAGCTCTAGATTTATTTCTTCACCACTCAGATTGCTTTTTATGAGAACAAAACCAAGCAAGCACCATAAATCTCTCACATCTCCTGCCTCTGTGTGTGTGTGTGGGTGGGTGTGTACACAAAGAGTGAGCAAATCCACAGGGGAGGATGGATAGATCTCTTGTGGCAAGTGGAGCTGACCAGGAGCCGTGGCCAGTCCATCCTTTCCTCCCAAAGAAGCAAACAAAAGGCTCCAGGTGCACTGATGATTTCCACCTTGCTCTTGCAATACAAAGGATTCCCTGATGTCTGAACAGTGAAATCTCTCATTTGGAAGCCTCTGCTCAGACTCTGCAGCACTGCTGATTTATAACCCTTTGTACAGGCAGCCTGGCCTGCAGCAAGCAGAGAAACAGCACAAACAGCCAGGGCTTAGCTCTGCTCCCTCCCTTTGTCTGGGAGATGCAGGAACAAAGCAAAGCCTCAGAGAGCAGGGTCAGGCTGACCTGGCTGACCACCAGCCTCACAGGTGCTGCCTCTGCCTGCTGAGCATGAGTGGCTGGGCCTGGCCAGGAAGGAGGGGTTAATCTCAGAACCAGCACAGAGCTGCTCCTGCCTTAGCACTAATTAGGATTTTGGATAAGACAAATACTCCCCATGGCCAAGCACAGCCATTGGGAGAGGCTGGAAGTCAGGCCAGATGCTACAGGGGTCTGACAGCCTCAGGAAGCTGGATACCCATCAAACCTTCCTCAAAGAGACTCTTCCTAAAGATGCAGCCCTAAATCCACATTCAGGGCCTTGACACACCATACAAAGCTGCAGGAAGCTCCAGGAAACAGCAAGATATGAGCTCCCTGTGGATCCTTTCAAGGATCCACAAGTGTCTCCAGAGCCCACTACTGGTTGCAAAAAACCCACAGCCCACCAGGGTGGTCTGCATGTCAGCAGCTGCAGCATTGCATCTTGGATGGCAGAGAACCACCACAGAAGGGACTCCCCAGCCACTGCTGTCCCACCTGCCTGGGCTGGCCAGCCCCCCAGGGCTGCCCCCATCCCTCTGCTCTGGAGAGGATCAGCAGAATGGCTCTCTAGGGCAAGTTGTAGGCTCTGAGGGCAGTAATAGGCTCCAGTGATCCTGATCAGCTTGCCCTACCTAAGGAGCAGAGAAAACAGAAGCTGCAAGAAGACATGAACCATGGTGGCTATCTTGGTGGCTGTACCAGTGGCATCCTCAGCTCAGCAGCTGTTGACCAGCCCTGAGATCTCCACAATGTTTCTTCAGTGCTTCCTTCTCCTCCAAAGTCCATTTCTTCTCAGAAGTTTCCTAAGTGAACTGCCAACCCTCCCAAGTTTGCTTTTCTAAGCAGAACTGACAAAAAATCTACTATTCTCTGCTTAAAAGCACCTACCCTGAATTCAGGCTCAGCAAGCCAGCTGCAAACAGATGTGGCAGTGTTAGCTCCATCCCCAGGTCCCCCTCCATAGGCAAAAGGAGAGGGGCAGGCAGGGAGGCCATCCAGCAGTGTCTCCTTATATTTTAACCTCAGTGCTCATTGCAAGAACATCACATGGCTGCTTCTAATGCTTCCCCTGCTTCTCTTCTGAGGGTGCTTTTAGTTAAATGCCCAAGATGCCCCCTCCCTGGGCTGCTCCTAAGAACTGCAAATTATTTACTTGGCAAGACACCTGAACTAAGCTCCTAGGTCTGGATTCAAAGTAATGTATGTGACTCCTGTGGAGCAGAAAGACAGAGATGAGGCATGGTTGGCCACTGCAGTATTCCTGAAGATTAGCATTCCCTGGAAGAGAATCACATCCTACTTCCCCCTGTAATCAGAGGGACAATCTCCTTTCTTTCTAAGCCTGATAAACTAGCAAAACATTTCAGCAATTATGGGGATCTGCCTGTGTGATCCAAACTAGCAAGTACTCACAGTCCTTCATCAGTGCAGCAGCTTGAACAGATATGCTTGTGGATTCTGAGAAGAAAACCAGGCCAGTTGCTGGTGCCAGAAGGCAGCTCCCAGTTCTATGGGGATGCTTTAACAGTTCACAAGCTCCAGTGGTGGCTCACAACACTCCAGGCTGATCACATTTGCTTTTCCAGCTGAGAAAGGCCTAGGGTATCCTGTGCTCATAAACCACAATCGAGCACAGATCCAGTCAGAAACCTTGGGTTGCATCACGAAGCCACACTGGAAAAATTCTGTCTTCAATTTTCTTTCCAAATGGTTGCCCTAAGCCCTAATCAGCACAGTCATGTGAAAGGCTGAGAACAAGATGTAAGAGGCAGAAAATGAGTGAAGATTTGCAGCTAGTACACTCCTGTAACTCTGGAAATGCAGCAGATTCCCACCTAATTGTACAACACTTGAGATGGACAGAAACGTATTTCTGCAACAAGTGTGCAGGAGAGTGCTCCAAGTTCCACATTTCACACACAGCAGGGACAAAACAGCACTCCCGTGCAATTGTTTGGAGTTTAAAAATCAGCACTTGGCCAGGAGAAGAGCAAATTCAGAACAGCTGCTCCTCTGGACAGTCATCAGTTACAACTGGGACCAGTCCTTGCTGGCTGTCCCCTCGAGCACTGGCTGCACCTAAACTTGCAATTTAGAGAGAAGCCCACCACCAAGACATCTCCTGCTGCTGATCCCCACAGCAGTGCTGCATTCCCACCTGTTCAATAGGTTGTTCCTGCTGACCATCCTCAGGAAGCCAGTTGGATCAGTCATTGAGTTCAGCTTGTTATTCATCTCCTCAAACTGCTGGTCCATGATGTCCCCAGCTTCACTCTCTGTCTCACTGCTAGCACAGGCTCTGGGGGGGAATCAGAGAGATGAAGGGATCACTGATGCGAGAAGGAGCAACAGCTTGATGACAAATGCTCAGCCAGTTTGAGCAAAAATGTTTTTCAAACAGAAGCTCAACCAAATGCTAATGCCAAATTTTCCTTGGCTTGCCTTTAGTCAGGCATATAAGACAGTACCAGTCCCATTTCCTCCTCTTCTGGGATTCCTCAAGGTTTAGTGAGTGGCACACACAGGTGGGAGTGCAGGACCCTTTTTGTGCACTGTAGGCAGAGACTTCTAAAGCTGCAGCACAATTCTGAAACGCTGAGTCTGCAGGAAACAAATCCACCCTTATCTGCCTAAGAACATGTGTGAGCACATCCTTTTCAGATCTCCACATACTTCCTCCCCTGGCAGAGTGACATAGGAGAGGGAGCTGTGCTGCCACTCCTGTTACACAAAGAGGGAAAGCATGGAACAATTTATTCTATCAACGCCCCAAGTGCAGCAGCAATAAAGAGAAAACAGCCCAACAATTCTAAATTCCCAGTCTCCTGACATTAGTCAGATTAGTATCTAAATTTTCTCCATGCAGTTGGGGTGCTTATGGTGGGCTGGGTTGGGCTCAGTGAGCATTTTGCATGTGAATCATCCTATTTTGTACACTTTTGTTGTTAATGTTGTTGCTGTTACTGTTTGTTTCCTTGTTTCATTACTGCTTCCAGTAAACTGTTCTCATCTCCACCCACCTTTTGTGTCTCCAATTCTCTTCTCCAGCCACCAGAAGAAGGGAGGGAAGGGGAGGGAGGGAGCAAGCAATTGGTATTGGGGTTTGGAGAGTCTCAATGGTAGAACTAAACTGGGGAGTACCATTCCTAAACCACTTCAATGGCACATCACAAACCTTGGAATCTGTATACTTAAGATAAACCTAGGATGCTACCTGATAAAGCCTCCTTGCACCTCATTTCTGCTTCTTTTTGGGTTCCTGACAGGTTGACTCCTCTCCTCAAGGGCATGTTTCCCAATAAAAAGCACAGGAATTAAATGAACACACAACCCATACTTATGCAGGCAACTAGAGCTGTATGGATCATGGATCTCCTGTGAGTGAATTTCCTAGTCAATATGATTTATAACCTGGTAAATCCTGACAAAATCCAATCACTTCATGAACATTGAAATGGGGACAGCTGAACCACAGACGGGGGATTAAAAAACCAACATAAGGGAAAAAAGGGAGAAGAAAAGTTTGTCAACAGCTTCCCCTGCACATTTTTCCTCCAACTGAGCCATGCTCAGCTCTGAGTCCTGGCACAGTTTGGAGTAACACTCACAGCTCCTTAAAGAGGCAAAAATCCTGAGTTCATGAACCCAAGAGAGCAGGTCACATGCTCTCCCTAAAGAGAGCGGAGTCTGTTCTGGCACAAGTTCAAGCAGACTTTAAAATCCCTTACACTTTTTTTTTTTTTTTTTTTTTTTTTTCCCAAGAATGCTTTACTCTGAGGATTAATTAGACCAGCTGAAAAGAACCCTTTCTAGCAGAACCTGAAGGCTGCAGTGTGGAACTGAACATCCTGTGCATCCCTTCCCCTCCAGGAAGTGTGAAGACATGCTCTGGAGACTCAGCAGTACCTCTGACCCTGCTCACAGCAGTGTGGACAGCACCAACTGCTCAAATTGAACCCCAGAGCACTCCAGCAAGTCAGGGACTGGGCAGTCAAGCTGCTTCACATGTGCTGTGCATCTTCACACCCTGCTGCTCTCCGGTGCTGGGCAGAGCTCAAAGTAGAAAGTGATGTTCATCCACACAGAACAGCCAAGATTTGTTTGCTTTATTCCCTGCACATTATTTTGACATGGGGAAAGAACATTTGCCTATGATCATACCACGTTGGTCAAGGATCTTGGAGACAAGCATTAAACCCAGAATCCTTAACCAAAAACATACCCCTACCATTACCACAAAGTAAGGAAGAAGCTGACATCCTAACAAATTAAAAACTCATCCCAGAACCTGAAGACTGAAGGACTGCCTTTGCCAGGAGGAGAACCTGGGGTGACAAACAGTTAATGAAACTAAAAACTGTATCTGCAAAACTGCTGCATGAGGTCCAACTGCAGATTTCAGTTATGGATCTTGTGTATCTGCATGTCTGCAGGGTAGGACTCAACAATCAACATGTGGGTTCTAAATTATTTATTCAGCTATAGCCACAAGCCACATTGGGGGGGTGGTTAGAATTCCTATGGCATTTGCAGTTTTTCAAAGGAAACTGTTGAAAGAGAATTAATTACACTGGAAACAGTAAGCAGGATGAAATCTGTCCATATGCAGTCAGACGTGGCACCTGCCTCCTCATCCAACCTATAGATTTACCACACAGCCTGTGGGTTTGGATCTTATCTGCATGTGCATAGACCTGTTTGGCAGAAAAATAATCATGGTTACAGAAACAAAGCCTTTTTTTTGTTGCTGCACTGAAAATTTGTCCCTTCTCTGACTCTCAGTTCTCAGACTTCTCAGCCAATGAGCTCATCCCAAAATGTTGTAAGTTCAGGTGATCCCAACTCACCTTGTGTAGTAGGAATCCACTCCCAGAGCCTCCCGCACACTGGAGATGTGCTGCTCCAGTGCTGAGTTTGTCAGTGTCTGCAGGGCCACACTGTTGGCTTCATGGAAGTCCCCAGCATTTTCTGTCAGGCTGTCACCCAGATAATACTCATGGAATTTCAGAATTCCTGCAAGGCACCAGAATCAGGAGGTTATTTGTGCAGGGCTAGAACAGCTGCCAGCAGCTGTCTAAGAAGATGGCACGGCCCCAAGCATTTGGCATTTCCAGCAAAACTGGGGCAAAGTGTTCTGTGCCAGGTCTCCACTGAACTTCTCCAGCTTTGTTTTTAAAATCTGGGTTTGTACTTTGCAGATAATGGCTCAAAGGCACAAAGGCAGAGGAGAGCTTTTACAAGATGCTCAGAATGCCTTTGCTATTGCAGCACTCATATAAATTATAAACCAGATCTTCCATAAAACCCCCTACTACAGTAATTCACATTTCAATTGATGCGCATGAAAAATACCTATTAATAACCTCTGAGCAAATTAACTGAATGCACAAGGCTGAACAAGAGTGTTGTTACTACAGCAGAACCTCCTCACATCACACACAGTGATTTCACTCTATAAAAGGAAAGAAGATGGATTAAACCAGAGTGAATTATTAAAAGATAGCATTTCACAATGGGTAAACCAGATAAAGGCCACTTCCTGTTTTGATGAGAATTCCACTGCTACTGCAGATAAAACCTTCCTGCCTTCAGACTGGTCTATTCTTCCTGATATAATTAATTCTGCAGCCCGTGATCAACAGTAAAAGGCTGCTCTGGATGCCTCAGCAGCATCAATTATTACAGCAGTTAGTGAAGAGTGGAGGAAAAAGAATAAAGCAACTCCTCCTGCAGCAAGAGCAGCAAACACAGCAACAGCCAAGAGGTTCTCAGGGCTCCAACATCAGTGGGACAATGAGGACCCTGGGCTGCCACTGAAGCTGCTCCCTCTGTCACTGAACAAGAACAGGTCACCATGGCTGGACCAGAGTCACTATTGAAGAGCTCCCAGCAAGGTTTCTTGAGCAAAACCCCTGAAGCACCACAGCCTGTACCCTTCCCATCACCTGACAGAACCTTCCAAGAGGCAGTCACAAACCATGGACTCAGACACTGCAACTGCTTTTGTCCAAGACTCACTTTGGGCAAGGAGGAGACTGATCATGAAACCCAGTGGCAAATCCTACACTTGAACCCTATAATTTTAATAAGCTCAGTCTGATAGTGATACCATAGAATTACTAACATTTCATTGTGCAAGCTATAGGCCTGAAGAGCCAATTAGTGACTGGATGCACAGCAGGACAATCCCATCTTACACTCAGACATGCAACGTTGCAAAACGCTCCCAAGAAGTGTCTCTTCCACCCACTGTCCTCCCATTTAAGTCGGGCATATGTGAGTGCTTCCTTCCCTTTCTGAAGCATTTTTCGTGCAATCTAAATAGTGCTTTTTATCTCTTTAGCTTTGTCATGATGAAGGGCTGCAATTATTAAATTATATCCAGAAAGAACTTGTTAAAATTTACAGTCATCACTTTATTAGATAATGAATAACAGCTGTCTGCGAAAAGCAATCCTCTTCAAATTAATCCTCCTTGCTCCTCTGTGATAAGTGTTCCCACATTCATGTGAGGATCAGGCAGTTCAATGGCATATCAGGAAGTGGGGATGCCCTTCTGTTTTCTGCAATCCACTTCAGTGAATAAACGTCAAAAGCTTTTGGAAGAATAAAGCACAGAACTATAATTAAAGTAGGGATTCTTATGCATAGAAGATCCTCATAGAGCCAACATACTTGGAATTTCATTACTCTTCTGTTCTGCCCCGTGGGAAATATATACAGATTGAAGGTTGAAAAATGAAAATATTAAACATGTGAAACATTTCTATCTCCAGATGAACATCAAAGTCCTGAATAAGCACTTCTGAGCCATTACTGCTGTGGCTATGCCGTAGCTTTTAGTCTATTCAGATTTAAGGTACTAGATGGAAATGATTGCCTCCTACATTCACTCTGGTCCCAAATTAATTCCTATTCTCCCTTTGTAAGGCCTGTTCCCAGGCTTTTGTGCCCAAAAGGGAGCTCACCTGCCCCAGGAGCCAGCAGCCAGCTGTACAGATAACCTGCAGCCAATGAGTAGTAGAGAACAAGTCCCCTCTGGCCATTCACAGTCTCCAAGACCTGGTCAAGAGTCACAGGAGAATAGGGATCTGAGTCCTGCTGCCCAGTCTGACGTTCCACGAGCAGGTCAGCAAAAGCCCTCGTTCGTCCTCTCTCTGCTACTGCCAGTGCCTCATCATGGTGACCTGGAAAGACAAAGACATCTCTCAGACCTGATGCAAGTGTGGTCTGCAGTGCCATGTTCATGGAACAGTGACAGTTGCTATCCCAATCTCAACAGAAACCTGGGGAAGCAGTGTCATCTATTTCCCAAAAGAGCAGTCTCTGCACTGAAACACAGTCCCACAGAATATATTTGCTGCAGACAATAATACAACGAGCCACAGAAAGGCAAATCAATGGAGCAAGCAAGGAAGAATAACCAAAGGTGCCTCAAACCCAAAGACAGACACCCATTCTGTCCTGCTGGAACAGAAATGCTGGGCTGTGTTAGACAAAGGGCATATCAGGAACTGCTCATGCCAGGAGTTGAGCCTCAGCATCTGAAGGCATCTCTTACCCAGACTGACAAGAACTCGCTGCAGGGCCTGATAGGAGGATGTCTGCAGGTCGAAGAGGGACAGTTTGTAATCTGTGCTCAGCTGCACCTCGTGGCGGATGGTCTCAAACAGCGCCGAGGCCCGGTACAGCTGGGAGGGAAAGCAGCCACAGTGACTTCCTTAAGGACACTGCTCAAAGCAGTGCTCAAAGGCTGGGAAAGCAGGAAAATCCAGGGCCAGCATCCCCTCAGGCTGGGGAGCTCTGGCTCACACCCTCCCTGGGACACACCAGACATTTTCTTCCCTGAGAACAGGAACCACCCAGCGGGCTCGGAGGGCACAAGCCCCCCAGCACAGGGCACACCATGGCATACCTGGTGCTGGGACTCCTCCAGGTTCCCACTGGCCCAGAGGGAGAGGCCAAGGCCATGACGGATTTTTGCTTCATCTTCTCTGCGTCCCAGCTGCTCTGCCAGCCTCAGTCCTGAAAGGGAGTCAGAGTGAGAGAGTGCCAGAGGGGAGAAGGGGCTGTGGCCTCAGTCCCACAGGGTTCCTGTGCAGGCAGAGACAGATGTGAGCTGCTGGCACTGGGACAGAAGGTGAGGCAGCAGCAGTGGTGGGATGGTGAGCAGGGCAGGGATAGCACCAGGATGACCATTGCTGGGCAGCTGCTGCCAGCCCTCACATCAGCACCAGCATGAGAGGGCTCAGACACTTCCACGAACTGAGCCCTCCCTCAGTGAGGTTAAGGCACCATCCTCGGAGACACACTCAGTAAGCCCCCATCAGAAAGTTCAGCTTTAAAACCCTAAAAGCCACACAGACAAACACAATTACACTTAGCTGTCAAACACTGCCAGAAAAGACACCTCCTGCCACATTCCTGGCTTGTTTTCCATCAGCTCTCCCAGCTCTCTGGCAGGCTCTGCATGGTTTATGTGCTGAGCCAGAGCAGAGGGCAGGGGCCTGGCCTGAACAACCTGGAGCTCATTTCACTTCCAGCAGCACTCTGTGCTGTCCTCAATTCCACACCCTCCAGACCTCTCGCCTTGGTGGCCCCTGCTGACAACAGGGACACTTCCTCTGAGGCACCTCAGGTTTCCCCCAGCCTGGGGAGCAGGGAGCTGGCTGTCACCATGCAGCTCAGCAGCAGCTAGCATTTCCAGGCTATGCAGGAATTCTGCAGCACACCAGGAGAAGGAGCTGTGTTTCATTTCTCCCCTTCCAACAGCATACTGGAATCCTGCCAAGGTCAGTTTCATGAAAACCAAACTGATGTAATACATCCTTCAGCCTCCAGCTTCATACACTCCAGCTACACTGCTCATCTGCTGCATCAGAGCCCACAGTTTGATCAGCTGCTGCCTGCATGCTGCAACCCCTTGCAGCAGCACAGCTCCCAGGCCAGCACTGATCCAGCACTCAGCAGTGGTAGATGGCTCCAGGACACCTAAGGCTGAATTTCCCTCATCTCTCTATCAAATAGCCCTTGTTTTCATTCAGACTTTAAACTCACTCATTTTGTCTCACTCACAGGTAAACACATTAGAAGAGCCAGGTGGCTACCAGCAAGGCATAAATCTCTTCTAACAGAGCTCTCAGGATCACAGAGATTCATCATAATCCTTGGTGGCTTTCCCAGAGCCAGATCCTGGTATGCAATTCCATTTATAGAGAAGGTTTACACCTTCAGGCACAAATGAGACACAAAGAGACTCTGCTAGGTACAGTCCAGATTCACACTCTGAGGCACCTAAGATGCCCTCAGGAAGGCACAGATCATGCTTTGTCTAGAGGACACCAAGAAGGCTCCTACTGAGATGGCAGGCTGGCCATAACAGACAGCTGCTCACACAGATGCTCAGCAGTAGCTGTGGATGTCTGCAAGAGCTTCTGCATCTAAGGCCACTGTCAAGCACATCCTGTTTGAGCCATGTTTACAGCACCTCACATCTTCAAGTCTCCCTTCCACCCTTCTCACCCTACCACTGCATGCTCTGTAGTGTGATTCAGCCTCTCACCTTCCTGCAGGTACATCACAGCCTGAGAATAGTTCTGTAAAGCATGATGAGTCCTCCCCAGGCTGCTGTAAGACACAGTTTTGGCCACCAGGTCGTTCATCTGCGCCGCAATGCTGAGGTGCTGCTCCTGATAAACCACTGCCCTCTCGTAGGTGCCCAGCGACTCGTAGGTGAGGCCCAGGTTGCCGTAGGCGCGGCCCTGGCCCGCAGGGTTGCTGGTCTCCTCGGCGATCTGCAGGTCCAGCTGGTGGTACTGCAGGGCTGTCTCGAACTCGCCCATCTGCTGGTAGACGCCGCCCAGGCCGCAGGCAGCGTCGCTCTCCAGGGCTCTGTCCTTCATCTCCCGCGCGATGTTCAGCTGCCGCTCCAGGCACGAGATGGCTTGCTCGTAGTTGCCCAGCTGGCTGTGCAGGCTTCCCAGCTCCCCGTAAGCCTGGGCTTTGTTAAATGCCTCCCCCAGCTCATGTGCCACTACGAGCCTCTTCTCAAAACACACCAGAGCCTGCTGTAAACTTCCCATTGCCCTACAAGGGAAGAAAACAGCAGGGTTTATTTTGACGGTATTTTCTTGAGAGAAGGTGTTTTGCCATTTCTCCCAGAGGCCAGCTCAAACCTTCCACTCAGAGGCTTTCCCCCAGGAGACATCCCCAGCACTTTTGAATCAACCTTCTCCTCTCTGGGCAGTGACATCAGCTTCATAATTTGAGCTGTCATCACCCACAGGACTCTAACTCACTCCTGTGTCACATCACTGTGTGTGCATGCCAGGCTCTCAAACACACCCCACCAGTACCACCCTGCAGCAACTGTACTTGTACTTCACCAACATTAAAACACATGTGCAGCTCCTTACCTGTGCCCGCTGCCCAAGCCTCGGTAGGCCTTTGCCTGATCTTGCATACGGTTCAAGCTTTGAGCCACAGACAGGTACTGTTCATAATACTTTATCGCTTCCTCAAAATCTCCCAGAGCCTCATAACAATCTCCCAGGTTCCCATATGCTCGGCCCCGATCTAATACGGATTCATTCCCACTGAGCTGCTGCAGCATGGCCAGCTGCTGCTCAAAGTAGCCAATGGCTTCCTCCATGACATTCATGTTCATCTTGGTAATGCCCATGTTACCGTAGACCTGGGCTTCGATGCTGGGGTCCTTCAACTTCTGCCCCAGCTCCAGCTGTTCTTCGTAGCACTTGAAGGCCATGGTGTACTTCCCAAGCGACATGTACACTGCAGCAAGGTGACCGTGTGCTCTGCATTCACCTGACATATCCCCCAGCTCCTGGTACACCTCCAGCTCCTGCGTGTGGTAACCTAAAGCCTTGTCACACTTCTGTACCATCCTGTATGCAGAGCCCAGGGCTGCATAGGCATTGGCTTCCAGTCTCCTGTCTTTAACGTGATGGGCTAAGCTCAACTGCTGCTCATAAAATTTTATTGCACCATGTACATCTTTTTTACAGACAAAAATATCCCCCAAGTTCCCCAGAGCTCGGAATTTGGCCTGGGAATTGTTCAGAGACTGTGCCAGGGACAACAGGTACTTTTGACACTCCTCTGCTTTGTTGAAGTCCATCAATGCTTTGAAGGCCAGGCCTAGGTTGCAGTAGGCTTTGGCTTGGCTCAGCTTGTCATGAAGATCCTTTGCTAAGGCAAGATCTTGCTCGTAGTACTTAACAGCTTCCTCATAGTTCCCAAGGCAATAATGGGCATAGCCAAGGTTGTGGCAAACCTTCCCCTCGCCTTCCATGTCCTGCAGCTCTGGGGACAGGCGCAGGTACTGCTCATAGTACGGGGCCGCCTGCACAAACTCTCCTCGTGTGCAGTGGAAGTTGCCCAAATTGCTGAGGGCTCGCGCTTCGCTCTGGATGTCCCGCAGCTCCCGGGCAATGTTGAGATGATTCTGGTAGTGCTGCAGAGCACGGTCATGGGCACCCAGCGCCTGATAGGCAACTGCCAAGTTCCCGTGTGTGGATGCCTGAGAGGCACGGTCGTTGACTTCCATGGAAATCTGCAGCTCCTGCCGATGGTACTTGACAGCCTGGTCGTACATGCCCAGGGCATTGTAAGCATTGCCCATGTTGCCATAGGCCCGGCCCTGCGCCGCGTAATCGCTCAGCTCCTGCGCTATGGACAGGTGTGTCTTGTGCAGCCGCAGCGCCGTGTCGTAGTCACCCTTCATCTGGTGAATGATTCCTGAAAAACAACAGACACCAGCTCAACAAACAGTGCCCTGCACTAAACCTCTGCAGCACCCTGCACACCAGCACTGCCTGCAGCCCAGCCCCTGCCCTGGTTCTTGGCACTTGGCAGGGAACAGCCCTTCTGAACAAACTGCCTCCTTGCTTCCAACAGGGAAAGCCCAGGGAAGGTTTAGCTGTTATGTTATACAGAAGCATCCATTCACCACAACAACCCGACACAGTCTGACCTTATAAAGTTGCTGTTTATTTCCAGAAGTGATACCTCAGCTACTCTGGTAGCTCCAGAGCTCAGGCTCAACACATTGAGTGACTCAGCACTGGCAGATGCTTTTCAATTTCAGTCGAATCATCTTGCATTTGTTATGAGACATGGGAACAGGAGCTCTGATTCTGCTGATGATACCACCTACACTTCAATTAAACTCTGTGGTAGTAATGCCTGTGGCTAGTTTGCAAACACCTGTGAATAAGCCTGGAGGTTTGGGAGCCACTGAAGGAGGCCCTGCAAATGTTTTTTGACATTAATTGCAAAAGCCCCAAGAGAAAAATATCTGGCATCTTTGGGCAACATGATGAGCACACAAAAAGAGGTACAGAAGTTCTCTGGGAGCTGCAAAGAGGCAGCACTGAGAGACTTTAAACTGTGTTCTATTAATAATGTGAAGTGTCCTCTCCATCATAGTGGGAACCCTTAAAAGCTGCAGAGGCTGGAAAGCCTGGTCTCCACATGGAGCCTGAGTGTTTGGAAATACCAGATGCTTTGCAAAGGTTGAGAACCTGAGACTTCTGGTTAAACTCCATGTCTTGTGAAAGGCTGATAGCTTGTGCTTCACCCTCAGTCCATCACCTCCTGCTCACCTCACCCCAGAGCACAGAGAATCTCACTGCAGAACACTGCAGCAGCTGGGCTCTGTTACAGTCCATGTCTGCCCTGCTTAACACTGGATCACACACTTAAGGGTGCTTTCCATCTGCATCAGGGAAATGCAACAGAAAATGTCTGTTGCTTCAGCAGAGAGGCCAACTCTAACATTCTGGCCTGGAAACACACATTTAGATACATTTTTTTGCCTGTCAGCATGGTTATTTTGATGAGGTTTTGTTTTGCATGTGGATTAGATGAAAGAGACAATTAAAATTTGACTTTTTGATTGGTATTGGATGCATTTTAAACAACAGTAATAGATTGTCTCAACAAGAACTGCATGTTCCCTTTCTCCAGTATAACTTAACTCTGACAGTGAAGACAAAAATATAGCCAAATAACAGCTGAAACGTGAGACCCCGCGCTCAGACACTAGGAGAACTATTCTAACACAAAGTGTGGAGTGGCTGAGTCAGCATACCAACTGAAAGTTATATTTAGGCTAAAATCCAGCACTGGAAAACATTCTCTGCTGCACCAGCCCATCTCTCACGTTTCTGCGTCTCCCCAGGACTGGAGCCACAGACTCCCCCAGACAACGTTCCACACTGGAGAAGAGATGGGAATGTAGTTTGTACTTTGCTGGTCATGCAAGGCTTCCTCTCCCAGCCCTCCTGCCTGCTGGGTGCTGTCACATTAACAGAAACCTTGTTCATGTTCACTGTTCTCTCATGCTAAACTGCCCACAAGCATTTTTGCATCACAAACCTATTTTGCCCCACATATCTGCCTCAATTTGTGTAAAGGAGGAGATATGCAACACTAATTAAAAAATGTGACTGTGTTGTTTTCTGCAGCTTCCCTTATCTTCTTCATTCAGCTCCTGAAGACTCAGCTACTAAGAGAAATTAAGTAATTCATCAAGCTCTTTTCAATTACCTGCTGTTGATAACATCAGAGTACAATTAGCATCTACAAATGAACCAAGTGCCAACTGCCAAGCAGAAACAGGAGCTGATTTACAGCGTGGGGCAGCCTGCAAGGGCTGGGATTCAGGGGCTGCCAACAAACACTTATTTTGATATCCCAGCACCAGCTCTGCTCTGCTGTTCCCAGCCAACTGAGAACACATCCTGAACGACAGCTGGAACATTGGCAGCACAACTGCCACAGCCATGGCAGAGATGGAAATGCATCCTTGGTTGCTGTCACATCTGGTGCTGTGAGGCAGCAGGAGAAATAGGCTTCACTTGACTATAACTCAAGTCTCTCCCAGCCTGTCAGCAGCATGCCAATGCTGCTCCTACACCCTATTTCAAAGAGTATATATGGAAAATAAACTTAGCTAGGATTTGACTCGTGTCTCTCAACTTACAAGGCAGCAATCTATTGACATATCCTGCTGACAAACTCCCAGAGAAATGGCCAGGTAACAAACCACATCACTACTTGCATTAGTGCAAGAATTACACTTATTCCTAACTCCTGAAGAGCTCCTCAAATGCATTTTATCTTTTCATTTCCCTTTTGCTATGAGTTTGTGCTTTCTAGTGTTTTTCTAGGGAATTTAATAATTGAACACGGAACACAGTTCAGCAGCACACAATCTGCCAGGGCCTGTTTAATTTATTAAGGCGGTCTGATGAAACTGTGGTGACTAAGACGACAGCACACAGCAGATCTTGGGCATCCTGGCAGCAGCTCTGATAGTCTCAGCATTTCATGATAAATTCTGCTCCATGTCAGGACCTTACCTAGATTGGAGGAGGCCCTGCCTTCAGCAGCTCGGTCCTGCAGGCTCTCAGCAATGTGCAACTGTTCTTCATGGTACTGCTTAGCCCTCTCCAGGTCTTGCATACATCTAGCTGCATGGCCCAGGCCAGCATAAGCTCGCATCTCAATGGCCTTCTCAGCCAGCTCCTGGGCCAGCTCCAACACATAGTTGTGGTAGGACATGGCTTTGTCGAAGTTCCTGCGGTAGTGGTAAGCACTGCCCAGGTTGCTGTAGGCTCGAGCTTCCTCCCGCTTGTTCCCCAGCTCCTTGGCGATCTTCAGATGCTGTTCATGGCACTGCACTGCATTTTCAAAATCCCCCATTGCAATGTACACTGCCCCCATGTTGCCCAGCTCCCGTGCCTCAGACAGCTCATCCTTGGACTGCTTGGCGAGCAGGACACACTGCTTGTGGCTGGCCAGTGCATTTGGGTAGTCCCCGATGGCTGTGTACACGTGGCCCAGACTGCTCAGTGCTGAAGATGCTGCCTGCAGGGGCAAGAGAGACAATGTAAGTACAAGCATTCATGGCAACCAGTCAGATGGCCCCAGTCCCAGAAATCAAAACCATGAGAGGCCATCCTGGTGAAAGAATGTGACTGCCAACTAGAAAACCTGCTCTCTGCAGTTCTAAACCACTCAGGTGAGCAGGAATGGATGGGGTTGACTCAGGAGGACATGGGTTGGACAACCTCTTTTTTTGATGTGTGCAGTGTGTGCTTGTACCTGGCAGAGGGGAAGGACACCACTGCAAAGATGCAGAGGCTATTGAAGAGACAGGGAATGACTGCTGCAGTTACCAACATCCTTCCATACCTCTGCTTCACCAAGCACACAATGCTCCAAAGAGCACCATTCTTATTGTGCAGCATCAGGGTCCTGAGCCCCACACAACCTTGGGAATACAGCAAAGACAACAGCATTTCAGTAGCTGGAGCCTCTGTCCCTTAGGCACATCTTACCTAAATATAGCTCTATGAAAACCCAAGTTCCTACCACCAAGAAACAGCTGCATTTAATAAGAAAAATTATCAGAGAATCAGATTATTTTGCCCCCTGCATCTCCCAGGATGCAGACCTGCCTTCCACCTGGCAGAGCCAGAGCTCCCAACCAGTCAGCAGGGCAAGGAGCCAAGGGCAGGGATGTGTTCCTCACACACCTGCTGCATCAGCAAGGCTGTTCCTTCCAGCATGCTGACCCCAGCTCCTCTGCAGCTCCTCCATGTGCATTTCCTTTGCTCCCCAGCTGCTGCTGTGACCCAGTTCCAAACCTCCCAAAAGGAGCTGTCATGGTGAGGGCAGCAGCTGGCCAAGGACTGCCACTCACAGCTCCTGGGCAGTCCTGGCAGTGGCCCCAGCCCCTCCTCAGTGCAGGCCAGACCAGCTGCTACTGGTGTGGCCACAGGCAGAGCTGGGACTGGGTCCTGCTCCATGCTGGTCAGACTGGCCGCAGAATTGGGGTGGTCTGGCCCTGGACAGGCTCTTTAGCAGCACAGTGACATAAATTCTTGGCTGATACCACAAGGGAGAGCTCTTAGAGGGTTTGAGGGGGCCTGTTTGGAGGCTGCTACAAAACCAGCACAAAAATTGTTCCTCTGAATTTGAATCCATTTTTACACACATCTTCATGAAGCTTAATATATACAGAGTATTAAATCATTTGCAACCTAAGTAGGGAAGAAAAGAGAAAAAAATAGATATATGCAGCCATCTTCTTCAAGCCGAGACCAAAGTACTGAGTGGGGCCCATTACAGAGCTTCATTCATCCTGATAGGAAGGAACGTGCCCACTGCTGTGGAACAAGGCAGCAGCACCCTCTGGGCCAAGTCAAGGCCAGTTCAATGCTCTGAGAACTGATCCAGCCTGCAAGTTCAGAAATTCTGGAAGACCAGCCACCAGCAGCAACAGAACTTCTGGGAAGAGAATAGAAATGTCTTTCTGGAAAACAAGGAGTCAGTGAAATCTGGTGTCTCCTGGGGCTGCTAAAATAAAAAAAAGTGGACATCCATGCGTGCAGATTGCTGAAGAGATGAGCTCTGGCCAAGAGCCATCAGGCAGAGACTCAGATGATGTTAATGGGCTATGGCTGGGGAAAAGAGGCATAAATGGAAAGCAGCAGATCTCAGATTGTGTGTGCACAAGAAAAACTTGACAGAAGCAGGGACTGTGTATCCCGCACATGGGAAGAAATCTTTAGGATGTCTCCTAGAATGGGAAGCAGATGATAGGAACTGAAATTTGTAAGGCTGGAAATGTTTATTCTTAGGGCTCCTAATCCCTTTGCCCAAGAGTATGCCCAGGCTCTCATTAAAGACCTAGAATGAAGGGCACAAGCTTGGCAACCATTCTCAGAGCATGCAAAAACACTTGGCTGACATGCCTGAGTGCCCAGGGCTGGATTATCTAAACCAGAATGTGGCAGGAGGACTAGTGAAGCAGAAAAGAAAAATAAGTTGAAGAAGACTAGAAAATAGAAAATAAAGGGTGAAGAACTAATGAGAAATAGCATGACTTGATTAGAAAGCTGGGGCTGATTTCAGAGGCCAGGCTGTGGCTCACCCACACAAGGCAGGAAGGCCACCTCTACCTTCTGATGTGTACTTCATTCCAATGGTCCTTACATTTTATTTTGCAGCAGCTTCCACTGTTACATGATCCGAGAACAGCACTTCTCAATCCTCTGGGAGTCTGCATGAGGGCAGCCTGTGGCACTTCTGGTTCCCCAGGCTGGGGCTGATTCCTGCAGCAGCAATCCTCCAGCAAGAGAACCATCAATGCTCTATTTGCTCGGGGGGCAGTAAGGGGAGCTGGCCTTACAGCAGTGTTCAGGAACAATTTGGTGATAACATCTGCTGGGTGACTCCAGTGACTCACTTTGGGGGATTAGGAATAAGATTCCAGAAGATAAATTCATGATTGTGTGTTTAATAAAATCCTCCACATTACAGGGAACCCCAAGTGGCTCACACACTGAGCCAAGAGGGATGGGGTGTTCCCACGTCACTGGCAGAAGAGCCCTGTTGTGGCAGGGACAGCACACAGCTGACACATGGCAGACAGACTCCATCTCTGCTAGCACACACCTCTGCTTGGTAGCAGGGTGATGTGAGACTACAGCTCCATACCACATGGGGTTTGCAACAGCAAACAAAGAAAATCAATGTTTTATGTATCTGACAAAGACAAATTTTACAGTGGGGATTGCTTACACCTTCAATTAAGCAATTTATCACTTTAATAGAAAGCAGATTCTTCTGCCATTGAGCTGAGGCACAGAAGGGAGTCCTGAAAAAGGTTCCTAAGTGCTCTCTTTCTCTCAGAAGCAACAGCCAGCTCAGGTTTTTCAGCTGAGTAAGGCAGAGTCTGATGTTAAGCAGATGTGCATCACAGAATGGCACCTGACAATTTGGAGGGATGCATTCCCTTAGGTATTTCACCCTTGCTGGAGAATGGTCATTTCCCAATCATGTTACATTTAAACAAATCTTCACCTGACTGCACAGCCTGCTTAAATAAGAACACTCTATAATAATTCTAAAATGGGTGAGGTGAAAATGCTCTGCATGGTATATCACTATAAGGTACCCTTAATCCCTGAACACAGACACTAATTAAGACTGATCAGAGATGGAGCATGCCCTGCTGCATGCTGCTTCTTTCAACTCCCTTTCTCCCTCTGGGCACAGAGAAACAGCAGCTTGATCCTACAGATGTAGTGGAACTGTATCCAGTGGATTACCATCCCACCATGCATATTCATCACAGCTGTACTGGGGGCAGGCAGCAGCACCTCTGAAAGTCAATGTACCTCCTCATCCTCATCTGCACCCCATCACCCCTCACCTGCATGCCCTTGCTCCTGAATGCAAGCAAAGATGTGCTGGTTCATTGAGAGCCCTTGTTCCAGAACAGCTACACAGGCTGAGTGCAGTGGGTGTCACCACACACAGTAAAATCTGGCTGTGCCCTGTGCTGCTGTAAGTGCTCCAGGTAGGAAGGGCACAGGTTACCTGACACCAGGGACACATCCCAGCCCTTTCTCTACAGGAGCTGTTTGTTTTACAGGTAAGGACCAAGTAACTGCTGAACACGTAAGTAGGACAGCACTGTGATGGGGGTAGTTTCAGGACCTGCTAAAATGATCATTTGATATAAATGATCATTTATTTCCACTTCTATTAAGCCCTTTCATCACTTCCTCAGAATCCACAGGTATGCCTCAGCCTGGCTTGGACAACACCTGATTTATGCACTAAGACAAGTTTCACATCCTAACAGAGCAGGTGCTCTATCAGAATTAACACTTGTCCTTCTCTCCTCCCTTAAAGGTGAGCCTGATGTGCCAGTACCACATCTAACTTCATCCTTTGTGTGCCATGCTTTTGAAAACTGGAAAGGAAGCAGCAGGCAATCTCCTCCCCTTGTATACATGATCAGTATGCAGAAGAAGGAATGGATTTGCTTTTAGGCAATTATTTCCTGGGGGAAAAATACATGAAATCAATATCCCTGCCAATCAATATCACTATTTATTTGTAGAAGGTCTGTCTTTTACAAAGAACCCACCAAAGAGCAAACCCCAAAAAAGCCAAGCCAGGGAACAGAAGCACTAGTATCTGAAAGCCTGAAAGGAGCTTTGTAACTACTAACAGAAAGAGAACAACCAGGAATTAATGACACAATAGAAAGACTCAAAATACACAGCATAAAGAGATGGTCCTGACCCTCACTTGATTAATGGGTAAAATCCACAGCTCTGCAAGTGTCACAGAGCTGCTGCTCACAACAGAGCCTGACATGGACTGTGCAGACAATCTGCTCCCAGTCCTCTCTGTCCTTACTTGTTCAGGAAATTGTTAATGTTTCAGAGGACTTCTCATTCTCCCTGTTCCATGGCAAAAGTATCACACAAAGTACATGAATCCCAGCAAACCTGAGCAGCACTGGGGGATTGACTGCCAGTTCATTCACAGTCACTCCAAGGGGAATGCTAACTTTCAGCTGCTTATCTGGAGATCAAAATAATGCTGTTCCATTCCAGTGGAAAATCCACTGACTCCATCTCCTCCATTATCATTTAGGAGCAAGGTGTCTAGTTCTGCCTAGAAACTTACAAAAGTAAACCTGAGCTACACCCTTAACAGAATAGTTTAGCAAATAGTTTTGACCAAGTTATCAGGGTTTTGATTGAAAGCTGAAGCAACAGCTATTCCAGTCCATTTTTAGGAGTAAATCTGCCTGTCACCCATACTAACCAGGCTGCTCATGTCACTGTGGGAACTGGTGCAACACCCCTCACTCACCATGTGGTGCTGGGGATCTGGGGGAGTAGGCTGCCATTCTGGGTGGGCTCTGCAAAGCTCCACTCATTCCACACAGAAATCACACAAAATACACCAGCCCAAGAACACTCTGAAGGAGATCTCATCATTGAGCCTATACATCACCTGGGGTTGATCTATCTACTCCAAGTAGCCCAAATTTGGTCGCTTTCTGGACACAGTCTGAAAGGTTCCAGTGTGCAATTGCTTTAGGGAGAATGGCTGATTTGACATTTTTAGTGGTGATGTAAGTATTCCTCATTTAAAACCACAAGCTTCTCCATGATGCCGACCCTGAGGAGTGACTCATACCCTGGTCAAAGTCAGTCAGGAAGAACAAGCCAGCAAGTCACAAACTTGGATCTAACAAGTTCAGAGCAGGCAAAGAAAACATCAACTCCTACAGCAGTGTGCTGACCTGTGTCAGCCCTTGCTGCTCTTGTTTATAAGCTGGACATCCCCTCTCTGCAAACTCAATACAGAGGAGAAAAGCCCTGGCTGAGGTGGCCTCCTGAAAACCCAAAGAGTGCTGCAGCTCTTGCATGAGTTTTCTGCTTCATTTCTTTTACTGCAGGCCTCAGCAGTGTGCTGAGCTTTGCAGACACTGTGAAAGTAAAACCAGAAGACTGCATTTCTTTCAACTAAAATCCATGTGCTGTGGAGGTCAAATGGGGACATTTAAAGGAGATCCTCAGGAAGTATTACATTTCCCTCTTGAGTCACAAGTCCAAACAAAACAAAGCATATGGCCTTTTAGTGCATTCCCAAATTTCCTGCACCAGTCAGATTTCTCTTTGTTCTGCTTAATCCTATCACTTTTGAACCAGACAAACCTGTATGAATCCTGTCAAGTTGCCTCTAAAAAAACCTGCTAAAGACAGAAAGAGAAAGGCAAAGAATTTATACTCTCTGATAGAAATCCAAATGCTGAGGGTCAGGCACTAAGGCTGATTCACTGAACTCGTCCTTTCAACCACATAGGTGATTCAATCCAAGCTGTAATGCAGCATAAGTGGACTCACAATTCCCAAGTAAACTCCACTGGTAAGTGTTCTCCCAGCAGCTGGCACTCAGCCTTCCTCCAGGGTACAAGGCAGTCTGCCCTGGATCCCTAATAAAGCAAGACTGCTGGAATCATTCCCTCATCACAGCCTGTCTCTGACATCTTAGTCTATGTTTCCAGGCATGACAAACTGCTTTAGCCTGAAGACTCTTTCCAGTTCTCATTTGTGAGGTATTTATATCCTGTCCTCATTTTCCAGATTGTTTGCAAACATAACAAAACAACTGTGGTCATAAGATTTTCAGATTTTTCCTTTCTGAAAAATGTGACAGCCCCAGGGCCAGACCACCTCTTTGTATGGCTGAGTGCCACACACATCCCACAGGCAGGGACACTGCCATGGGCTCCCTTGAGCTGCAGCTCATGAATGGATGGGATTCTCCACACTCCACCCAAGACTGCAGATAAGGAGCACATCCTCTAACTCAGAAGAACAGAAAAAAAATCCCCATTCTGCTGCCCCAAACCAGAATTCATACGAGTTCAGGGAAAAGGCTGAATCCATACAGCCCTGTTATTGACTGAAGATGTGGCTTTACAGACAAAGCAGGGCTGGAGGGACACCTGGAAAGCATTTCCCCTTCCCCTCAGGAAAGGGCAGAAAACCTTGGCTTTACAGAATTTACAGATTTCATTAGAAAGGAATGATCTGTCTTTCCTTCTGCATCTCCTTCTGGAAACAAGAAGGTGAAATTTGATCTTTGATTTGCACAGCCTGATAGCGAGGAGCTGAAGTTTACCAAATGTGGGAACTTTATACTGAGTTTCATTGCTTTGAAGTGGACTGAGAAAAACTACCAAAACTGCAAACTAAATAACTACCAGTGGCTGAGCTGCTCACAAAGTATGTTCAGACAGTTGCAGAACAAATTGCCAACAAAATCCAACCATGGATAGTGTGTCCCAGTAACCATACTCCCTAATAACTCCCCCTCCAGGGATGCACAGTGGCTGGTGACCCCTCCCAGCCAGGGCTCCAGGTGCAGCCAGCTCCAAGGCAATGCCCTCTGTAGCAAGAAGCAGAGCACCCAGCTGGATTCTGGAGTCTCCTGGGCTGCAAGCTCATGGGTTTCTGTTTCCAGAAGGAATTTCTGCATTCTGGTATTTCCTCTGCCACATAAGAACCCTCACAGATATGCCAGAGCAAGGTTACATAGAAAACCCACCAAAGCCTGCTTAATAAACATCTTTCTTCTGTGCTACTTAACTACCCAGTTCTAATTATCATCTTCATCATCTCCATTTCATGCAAATAGTCAGCCTTTCTGAACAAAATCTGCTGAAGCTGCAAACATGAACTCTGCCTTACATTTGCAATCGTTTTAAAAAGCATCTTGAGACAGCAAAACCTGGCTCATCAGTTACTGAGCACACCCACCAGCTGCAGAGAATTCCCAGAGCCACAGATGATCATAGAGATGTCCAGGGCAGCAGCCAAAGGGTCAGCAACAAGAGGGCACTGAGCCCCAGCAGTTCTGCACCTTTTCCTTCCACAAATAGCTGCTTCCAAAGGGAGGTGGGGGAAATCCCTTCAAAACCAGGCCAGGAATAATTGCTGCAAGCTGTTGTCATCATGAGTCAACCCTGGGGCAAGACAGTCTGTCAGTCTGTCCTCAGCTCTGCCCTTCCTCAGCCACACTCCTGAGAAAAAGGGCACCAGAAAGTGCTTGGCTACACCTTCATCCAAGCCCTAGGGAGAATTCAGGGGTGCAGACAATCCTGTTTCTCACCCAACACCTTCTGCATGGTGAAGAGAGATGCTGCATCCTAGGGGAAGGCAGAGCTCAGCTCAAAGCGTGCCTGCCAGCCAACATAGAGGGACTGCCAGCACCCAGTGGCTTTCTGGCAGCAGCATCCTTTCCAAGAGCTCCATGCTGGCAGCACAAGCACTCATTTCATGGTGGTTACTCTAAGATCTTGCCATCCTGCCCTGCTATTTCTGAACAGCAGGGCTGTAATCGAAGGCGTCTAAGGGCCCAGGAGAGAATGGAGCTATTACACTGCAGAGTTCCTGTGGTGTCCATGGCCTCTGCACAGCAGCAATCAAGCACAGCCTTTGTGAAGGTTTGGACACTGGACTCTAGGAAAGGTCCCAGCTTTCCCTTTCCTGTCCACTTCTGCTTGTCAGCCACTCACAGCTCCAAACCTCAAGTATTACTTCTCTAAATGAAATGCTCTGGAAGTATCACAGGGCCTTCAAAATGGCCATCAAAAAGGACCACCCCAACCCACCCCAAGAAATCACACATCCCTGGCTCTACAATGACACTCTGGTCGTACAGAATTCCTAATACAAGAGAGTTCTGAACACCTGAGGAGCAGCTAGCCATGAAAAGGGATGCAGGGGACTAGTGTTACAGGTATCAAAAGCTTTCACATTTACATTTTGATTTCATTCTTTCCTCTGATCCTGGCATAGCTTGTCAGCTGCATAATCCTTGTCTAAATCACAGCCTGTGATGTGGCATCAATACATCCTACCTACATGAGTTACCTGATGGTTTCCAGAATATGATGTTATCTGGTGTTAAAACCAAAGCAATTAATTCAGAGATAGAGTATAGACATAACATTCAGCACCTCCATTATGGGCGGGTGCCACTGCAGCCCTTAGACCACTCTGAGGAGAAACAGGCTGCAAGCCTCTGCTGCTCATCAGAGCCAGCTTCTGTGACAAGACAACAAGCTAAAATAATGTGATGCAGTCTTCCTTGCTAACATCATCTGCCACTCCTCCTCTGGCACATTCCAGTACCTTGGCTGCTGCTTTAGGGAACCTCTCTTTGTACAACTCCCAGAACTTTCATAAGCACTAAGCAGAGACTGGAAAAAAGAGCAGCAGCCCAAGCTACCAGAATGGGATTTCCTCAGCACATGAACTGCTGGACAGTATGTGCTGACATTTCAGTCACAGAGAGCAAGGAACACGTCACAAGAACATGAGGTTGCTGCTGCTCTAGGACAGGACTGAGACACTCTATCCACCAGCAAGGAAGTAAAGACTACATTTCACTCCAGGTCTGCTCAGAGTGGACCCTCCTGTTCTGTTCAGTGGCAATTACCCCTGCACTGGCAGCAGTTCCTTACCGCAGGACAGGAGGGGGTGAGCCCCAACAGCCTGCAGCCAGCTCTGAATGAAAACACAAGCCTGTGCCTAGGGGCCTCACCAGCCCAGGAAAGTTTTATTTTCCACCTCTGCACAAACTGTGTGGGCCTTAGTTGGAGCTAGTGCCAAGAGAGATGCCCAAAGATCAGCTCCTGAGGTGTACATGTGCACTGCACCAGGGTCCTGCAGGCCCCTGCCATGTGCTCCCTCTGAGTTCAGATGGGCTGTGCAGCACCCTCCTCATTTGGGATGGGATGGTTACACTTTGTACTGCTGCCATGGGGCTACACGAGCAGTGATGCCCACCCTGCCACCACTGACATGGCTGAAGCAGGGACAGGGATATCCACAGAACTAATGCATTTGAATTTCCTGACCAGCCACTGCAGCTGGTCAAAAATCCAACCCATTCCCTACCTGAGATGCTGTTTCATGGTGCCCTTCACAGCATCTCACTAAGAACCAGTCTTCTTCCTCACCAGCACAGACCAAACCCACGTGTGTGTTCAATCCCCTCTTAGAGATACTAGAGGTATGCCAAATTCCAGTGACACCCACCCCATGCTCTCTCTGGACACAAGTACAACAAAACAGCTCAAACTTGTTCCCAAACTGGCTGAAAGAGCAAATGGCCTGCCTGGACACACAGCCTGTGTTTGTAACAGGAGCTGCACAGACTCCCTGTGCCAAGGAAGAAAAACATGCACAATCTTGAGTCCCTGTGAGCAGCTAAGGTGCTTCCCTGCTCAGCTGACAGCTCCCCTTCTCCAGGCCTGCATGGGGGAGGACAGACCTGAATGCTCCAGACAGACCCTCTGCAACCTCCTCCTCCCTTTATGGGCGGCACTACCCAGCAAACATTTGCTCCAGCAGCCTCAGAACCTGACAGCCCCTCCAAAGACAGCAGTATCCCATACAAAGGAGCACTTTTTACCTTTTCTGCCAATTCTCTGTACAGTCAGGGGTAAAACAATTACCTCATTACAGTTGCACACCAAATTCCCTTCTGCTGGAATTCACATCAGCCCTACTGCAACTTTATAACATTTGCATTATAAAAATGTCTGCAAAGGAGGCCAAGAAAAACAGCTTTTTGTTCAGAGGAAGCTCTGTGGTCAAGATGATGTCATCAGAAAGCGCCAAATTAATTTCCTGTGGTTACATCCTACAGGAAATCCAAGAAGCTCAGCTTTCTTGCTAAACCAAGTAGTCATTTGTTGTCAATAACTGTTAATTATGTGCCCAGATGTGTCATGAACTAAGGACTATTAAGACTAGCCCTCATTCCCTGGACTCCCCCCAGTGAGATCTGTTTAAATCAGTGGGCTGAAGACCAGGTAAAATGCTCCAGCCCCACATCTCAGGCCAGTCTGGGGTTCTGGGGCTCCTGTGCTCATGCCAGCACATCAACTCCCCTGCTACTGCCTCCAGGCCCCACAATGGGGGATGTGCTGGACAAGAAACCCCCAGAAGGGCAGCAGCCACACAGGTTACCCTGTTAGCAGCAACAGGGATCAAGAAAACTGCAGAAACAATGACAAGCAACAGCTTTTCTGCTCTTCATGAACAGAAACAATGAAATCTGGAGTGATTCAGGAGGTTTTCCAGCTGGTAAAATAATCAAGAAAATGTCCAGGAAGACCCTCCTCCAGCCACAGTCCTTCCACAACCTACTGAAAGATGCATTTTTCCAAGGCTTACTTGATATTTAACTTGCCAAATAAGTTAGTAAAGCAGTAAACCATTCAGCAAATTCTAGCAGATCTTTCCCACAACTTACCAGTGGGAAACTGATCTTCCTCAGTTTCTAGCTCTCCTCCAAAACTACTTGTGCTTACATGAATTCTCACCTGTCTTGCTGCCTCTAGCTCTTCCCTGTGCCTGCCATGCAACCACCAGTCTCCATTTTCCCACTCACAGTAAGAGGGAATCCCCAGAGCAGGGGATAAGTTTTATATCTGTGCACTAAAATATATTTCTGTCCTTATAGTGAACTCTCAGCAGAAATCCCTTGGGACAGCCTTCTCAGTCTGTGCAGCTCACTTCCCTGCACTGGCAGGGAGCCCAGCATAATTGAATGGTCAGGAATTGAATGGTCAAGCCAAAGCAGATCCTGCACAATTTGTTTTCAGTTTTGCATGGGTTCTTTTTGTTTTCACTGGTTTTATGCTAACACTGGGGGGGGAGGAAACAGGGATTTTGCCCATTTCTTATCTGGAAAAGGCACAACTTAGGATGCAGCTTGGCAGAGTTTAGGTCAGCAGCACCTGTAACACTAGGAAATGTGCTGAGGACAGCAAGGGCCCAGCTGCAGCAACGTGGTACTGACACTGACCCAGCAGCAGCTCCTACACCTGGAGCCCACAGCCTCTGTGCTGTAGGAACACAGATAGTAAGGGACAAAGAGGCAAAAGAACCTGCTTAGAGCCCAGAGACTAGAGATGGGGGAGGCAAATGGACAACCCAAGCATCTTGCCCCTTATGTATTGGTACCAAGACTTTCCTTAACAAAAGGCAAGTGGACACCCAGGAGGAGAAGTCACAGCTTCCAAATTCTTGGGCTAAAAGAGGCAGACAGACAAAGCTTTTTGATATGTTCAGACCTATATGGAAAACCATGCAGTGCAGACAATCAGCTTTGACTGTTTAATAAGCTTCCTACCTCTCTGTCCTTGAGCTTCATGGC
The DNA here is from genome assembly GCA_030060385.1 of Muscicapa striata striata. NCBI lineage: Eukaryota > Metazoa > Chordata > Aves > Passeriformes > Muscicapidae > Muscicapa > Muscicapa striata. Next base: position 1,572,973 of record JAREIS010000196.1, on the reverse strand, counting down.
AAGCACCAGCTGATGTCTGTGGTTAGTAAGGGCTTCCCGGTAACTTCCTTTGGAGAAGAATGCAGAGCCCAGATTTCCATGAGCTCGGCATTCTCCTGTCTGGTCACCTGTGTCACATGCAAACAAAACAAAGATTAGCAAATACAGGCACTGCTGGAAGCATCCAGTAGGAAGACAAACATGAGGTACAAGTGATGCTCTGGTGTGAGAACCAGCATTAAAACAAACTCATCTTTATGTTTAATACACAACCAAACTTCCCTCTTTGCTGGCCTTCTGAAATTTCTGCAATAGCCATCAATCTTATTTTTAGAATTGTTTTACTTTCTTCTGCGGCCTAACACCTGGCAATTTTCCATTCCTCCCTGTTTATTTCTTGCTTGCATTGTGAAGGTCAGTCAATGGCCAAGGCCTAAAACAAGGACAAAAGCATGCCAGCTTTCTCCAGAAAGTGATTCTGCAGCACAGCTCTGCTCAGATGTACAAAGTACACCTACAACCATCTTCAAGAGAGCAGTCCCTTTGCTCTCAGTGAAGAATCCTGCCTCGAGCCTTTGGGCATTGTCTCTCCAGCTCTGTACAGTCAGGGCTTTGTCTCACACCTGTCTGCTCTCCTAAAGCACCCCACAAAGCTGAATGCTCTCACTGTTGGGCAGAATATATTGTACTCAAGAGGGACTTTTGAATTTGTTTATTTTTAAATTTTCTTCATTCATCACTGCATCACTACTGATTTGCTCCTTCCCTGGCTACTACCCCAGAATCTCAGTGAGTACTTTTGTCCATCAAATACTTGGAACAGCAGATGGCTTCATTTAAAACTTAGGTAAGGTTTTGAGCCTGAGTCTACACAGGGAATAAGAGCAGTTCCCACATACGTGATATCAGGTAATTAGAAGACCCTGTAAAACCTAAGCACATCCATTGATCATCTGTCCCTTCACACAGGCAGGCAAACAGGGATGCACAAACCTGCAGTCTGCACATCTCACAAGCTTCAGATTGGATTTAGCTTGTGAAAACCCACAGAAACCTGAGCATTTGAGAGAGATACTGATCACTACCCCAGCTCTTGATTTCACCAGTCCCAACCCAGCACTCCAGGAGTGAAAGGAGGATTCTCACCTAAGCTCTTGGCTACGTCCAAGTCCTGCTGCATGTATCCAGTGCTTTTCTCCGTGTTCCCGAGGGACCAGTAGGCACTGCTCAGCGCAGAGAACACTGATCCCCGCAGCTTCAGGCTGCAAGTGCCAATCTTCAGGGCAGCCTCCAGCACCACCACAGAGGCCCCGTGGTGGCCTGCAGTCAGGAGCTCCTGGCCAATCACAGACACCACAACAAAGGGGCTCTTGTCCAGCTTCATCTTCTGCAGTTGTTGGTAGGTGGGCTCCAGGGACTCTGAAGCGCAAAACCGAAGACAGAGTTACTCAGCAAACCAAGTTATTTACATCAGGAATCAGCTTCACAACTCATCTTGATTTTTTTTGTAAACAAATGACACATGATTTAAGGGCCAGACAGCCCAAATCCAATGAAGCTTTATTAAGGGAGCTTGAGGCTCAAAGGTACCATCTAAGATCTGGCATATCAAGACAGATCACCTGGCAAGCTGCTGTTTGCCTTGCAGAAAGCACTTCAGGAAGGCAGCATAAGAATAGAGCTTAGAGCAGTCTCAGCATCGAGCAGTCTCATACTGAGCTCTGAAGTCTGGCCTAATGGCAGAAGGAATACAAAAGATATCTGTGGAATTTTGTAGGAAACTGGAAATGGGCCATCTGCAGTGTCTGAAAGCATTGCAGTTTTTGCTCTTTCAGCACAAACCTTCAGATGAATGTCTGCAAAGTCTGTGCCTCTCCAGATACCCAAGCACATGATGTGTGCTAGGAGTGGTGACCAAAACTGCAGAAAGAAGCTGCTCCTTCTACAGGAGACAGTGCTCCTGTGGCATGATAGCACTGGACCTGCACAACTGCTTCGATTTGTCTAACTGCAGCAGGGAGCACAGTTGATACATAGCTGCAGGGCAGTCAGCCAGGGATCATCCTGCCAAATTTGGGGATGCTCCCACAGAATACCATATAACCTACATTCTAAGCAGCAGCCTTAGTACCTTTGGGTAGCAAATCAAATTGCATTCACCAGGTAACTGCTGTATAGGACAGAAATTTCCAGATGAATTTGTTTTGGAGGATGGAGAAAAACACTGTAAAAAAGGAAACACCAACAAGGATATTTTTTCATTTCAGTGCTCCTTGGCTCCTAAGCCCTGTGGCCCCCAGCACCATCTGCTGAGGATGACAATTGCCATGTTCCCTCCTGACTAACAGCATTAGGGCACTGCAGCACAAATCCTGCAAGAGAAACAGCACTAGGAGGAGAGAACCCCTTTCCTCTAGAGAAAAAAATCTTGGAAATGGGGACATGATGAAAGAGAGGCAAATACTGCACAGCTCATATGGCTTCAAGGTCTCTGTGATTTCAAATACTGCTTGAAGAGAAGTGAATTAGGAGAGCATCCTTTTTGCCTTCTGGAATGCTGTTTTGAGAGACAGTAGTACCACAGAAAAGCTGCTGATGTGCTCCTCTGGGCAAACACTGGCCTGGGGCATTTCAGATGTGCTGCTCCAAGCCAAAACATTGTGGGAAGTTGCTCCAGTAAAAACACAGCCAGGGCCACAGCAGCACACACTTCTGCCTGCACTAATATTGGAAAAAGGAAAAAAGAGCAAGGATTCCATGGGAACTGCTGTACAAACCCACTCTGATTCATCTAAGCTGGCTGTCACCATCTTACTATCCCACTCAACCAGGACAGTTTTCGTTCCTCCTGGAACTTCAGGCTTCATTCTTGGCATCCTCCTGACTCAGCAGAGAAGCCAAACTTGAAATCTTTCCCTTCAGGCCTCCAGGTTCTCTTGTCCTCAGATGCTGGGACTGAAGCTCCCACCTCTGGCTACCTCAGCAGCAGGTGACACCCCAAGAACCCCCTTGTGCTTACCTCGCATGGGAGACTTCATGGCGGCCTCGACCATGCCGACCAGAAGCTGCAGGCTCTTGGGATCCTGCGCCAGCCCCGAGGCAAAGGCGGCCAGCGCATCCGCATGGCGGCCCAGGTACTGCAGCGCCACGCCCTGACGGAAGTATGCCTGCAGGGACAGAGAACAGCAGTGCCACCACTGAGCCACCACTGAGCCACCATAGCCAGGCACCGAGAGCACAGCTGGGACAGCTCCTACCAGGCTGCAGCCAGGGCCACCAACACTGCAGCCCGGCCTGTGAACCCCACCATGTGCACCCCCTCACTGTGATCACCTTCTGAGCTTCAGCAAGGCCTCAACTGTTTTGGAGATCAAGTCACTACTAGTAAGGCAAAGCTTTCCTCTTGGATGTGGCTAAATAGTATTTTTTAACTATTTATAGCCAGATGCTTTTTCTCAAGATCCTCCTCTCCAGTCTTGGCTCACACAGTACAGAAGCAACCCGCTTCCTCTCTCACCAGCTCTTGCCAGCGAGTCCAATATCAAAACCCAGCACCAGCACAGCCCAAAATGTACTGAAAGCTCAAGCTGCAATGACACACAACACAAAGATGCAGCCAGGAGCTGAGCTCTCTTCCTCCACTCACATCCACTGACACTGTCCAGCACTGCCACACTTGCTAAGTGCACTGTATACACAACACACACACATACACATATATACAACTGATCTATACAAGTCTCTTAGATTAAAGCAAGACACTCGTAATTCTGAAACTGTTTACAAGATTATTTTTCTTCAAAATCATTTATAGGAACCTGCAATATCTTTAAAGTAACTTGTATCTCTTTATCACCATGGATCTCCATTTCCATATCAGCAGCATGAATATGCAGCTGCAAAGCATTCCCAAACAGAGCTCCCACATCTCCACACATACCAGGACCCTACACACATAAAAGGAACTTCAAACACACACTCTGCTCACAGGCAAAGCCCTGGCCCAAAGGGTATCCAGAGCTGCCTGGGAGGTATTGGGGAAAAAAAACACAGAAAACACAGTCCAGTACTTAAAAGTACTCAGGTATTTGTAGCAATGCATCTGGACACTGTGTTATAAAAAGGTCTTGACTCTTTAATGCTTCTTACTCAGGTTTTATCTTAATGTCTTATCTTCATGCCCAGCTAATACCTTTCTAATGCAAATTTCGCTGTACTTTGAGTTCATTCAAACATATTTTGGTAGCACAAATAAAGAGGATAAAGCATTATCTGTTTTCTTTAAAAGTGCTTCAAGAGCCAGTACAGCTCCTTGAGATTGGCTCTCTTTGCTAGGACCTCATCACTCTCTCTTTGTCCATAACAGCACAGAGACCTGCACACAAGATACATTAGGTATACATCTGGGAAGTCCTTTTACTTAAACAGGAGAAATCTTTAATTAATTTTTGAACTTGTTAGAGCATTCAGGCACTTTTGGACTCCAATCCAGGAAGGCAGAGATTAAGGAAAATCAGAAATGATGTGAGAAATTTAGAGACATGAATATTTAATCTCTTTTCCATTAGTAAGCCTTGATTGTAGAACCCCTTTTAATGAATTCAATGAAAGTGAAATGCTTTTCATTAACCTTCAGTATAAATGTGTTCTTATTGAACAAAACAAGCCACTGTACTGGAAACCCAATTCAGAGTTAACTAGATTACAAGCATGAAGCTTTAAATCAAAGAAAATACAAAGAACTAACAACATGCAGCAGCCACCAAGCACAAGTCCTCCCAGCAGAGTGCGAAGTGTCACCTAAATCATGCTGTACACTATTAAGTCTTGTTTTTACAGAATTACCATCTAATTGCTTTCTTTACTGCCTGATGACAGAGGGAGTTGGACACAGCACGACTGTGACTGGGACCTTTCCAGCCCACAAGGCTGCTTGGTCCAGGACAGCCGTGTCCTGATTCAGCTCTCCAGAAGGAGGGCACAGACACACAGCCGCCAGCACTGAGCTCCTTGTGGTATGTGGGCATCTTCTTGTGCCTCACTGGCACATCCTGAATGCTGAGAAAGGAGATTCCCCATCCTCTGAACCCCACAGATGAGGAGACACACAGGCTGCAGGTGACAGAAGGAGACAAGACTGAGCAAGACCCACGAACACACAGCTCAGTTCCGCACATTCTGAACATCCTTTATGGAAAGGGCTTTTATCCGCTCCCCACATCTATTCCTGGAAGTGCCCCTGGAAACCACTGCATTTAAAAACAAACACAACATTCAAAGCCCAAAAGAGAAACCTATTAATCATAACAGAAAGTACGACTTGGGCCTATTTTTCTCCTGCAAAAAAAACCTTCCTTCCTTCCTCTTCCAGTTTCCAGCATACACAAGAATGCTCTCTGCACATTGTGTTCCCCACAGACCTTTAACTAACTAAATAAAAAGCATTCACATCACCTATTTCCTCCCCAAGAGGCACTCACAAGTTAGTTTAGCATTGGAATGAAGACACTGTATCAAGGGGAAAAGTCTGCAAAGAGGAAATGGTGAGAATCACCCTTTGGAAGAGGAGAGGAAAAGTGAAGGCAGGGAGCCAGCAGCTGCAGCTGAAGGAATGAGCCAAGGAGCAGCTCCTGGTCCCAACACAGACAGAGACTTCCCCTGCTGAGAAAGCTTTAAATTTTAAATCACATTATGTGAAGATACTACAGTGCTCACTCTACAGTAACAGTGACATTAATTTTCCAGTGATTCCAAATAAGAAAAAACTATCAATTCCTTTTAAGAAGATTAAAGCAAGGAGAGAGACAATGTTTCACTAAAGACAAGACAGAAACAGCAGGTGTTTTCTAACCTGACTCTCTGCATCCTCAGTGTAATATAGACAGCTGGAACCATCTCTTTCATTTTTGCAGACTCTGCGCCACACTTTCCAGGAACAAGGCACTGTGCAAGAAGAAATCCTCACTCTCAGCTGGAATTTGGCACCAGATGCATCTCCCTCAACAGGAACTCTTTTCTCCTGTCTTTGTGTTAGCAGGATGGACACAGCTGTGCTGTTCCCTCCTCCACAGCATGTCAGGGGTTCCCAGCACCTGCACCCCTCCAGCCTGAGATCTGCCCAGCACATCCACTGCCCGCAGAAGGACAGGGAGAGCAGGGATGCAGCTCTTGCCTGCAGGAGCCTTTTGGAAAGGGAAGAGGATTAAAGAGTCCAAAGCAGCTCTAGGAAGCAGCCAATCTCACCAAGTCCCCGATATTCTGTTGGAGAGGCTGTTAAGTGAGCATTCCCACACATCTCTGAGAATCAGACACCAGCGTGGGCTCACACAGCCAGGTGGGCTCAGCCTTCTGCACAACAAGCTGTGCTTCTGCACAGCTACCCAACTTCATGCAGCCAAGGGAAGGAGGGAGGACAAGGAATAGATAGCACTTTGTATGCAGAATACCTCTGAAAGCACTGCTGATATTCTGGAAGCAAAAGTTACTCTAACTGGCAAAATATATCTGGCACTCAAGAATTCTGAGCCATGCAAAACATTGTTGCTGTAACAGAGGCTGCTCACACTGCTGGCCCCAGGACAGAACCCAGCGAGGTGAAGTGGCATCACTCCCACAGAACCCAAGGGGGAATAAGTCTTCCCACCTCATTCAGGTTCTGCCACCCATTTTTGCAGACTTGCTTCTTTGCCCCATGCTTTTCAGAACATTCTGTGCTTTCACAGCTGGAATAAAGTTTTTACTGCTTTTCCCTACCCTCAACTTAATTTTACAAAACTTGTATGAGCACAAGAAGAGCACAGAGACAGCCCTGCCCCTTGGCCAGGGCAATTTTGTGGGGCCAGCTGGTGGCCAGGCCACAGCACAGTCAGAATCTGCCTAGGCAGGCACAGCTCCTCTCTGCAATTCTAAGCACAAGTCCTATGTTTTCTGCTCGATTTATTGACCCATGTGGTGTCTGTACACACCAGTATTTTCCACCTGTGTTTATTATAGCCCATTTAATGGAAAAGGAGAATTTCTGTCTGTCTTATTAGGAGATGCCACTGGACTGATGGCTGCAGTGTCCAGGCAACACAAATAAACATACTTATTAGCTTTCTTGATCCTCATCATTTGAGATCCCATCTAGGTAACTGTCTAGATCCTGAATACTAGATTTCCCTGTGCAATCTGAAACAGGATTAGAATGCAAATGTCATAATTGAATGGCCAATACCAGAGGGGAGCTGAAATTTTTATTAAATCTTCTGATATCAATATGCAAGAACTGTTTTAGGCGACAGTAATTGGTTTATAATTAATACAAAATATGCAATGAAGATAAAAATACGGTACAAAGACGCAGCATGTAAATAATGAATTGGACCTTTAAGTTCCCCATGATTTTGCTAAATAAAACCAAGTCAAGGTCCTACCCACAAGGAATGCAGATTCTACATTTGGGATCTCCGCTCCCTGCTCAGGAGCTCCTGTGCCTCCCCCTGCACCCTTCCTTTCTGCAGGGGTCCCACTGCCATCACAGGCCACAGCTGCACTGCCAGGCTCACCTGGTCCCTCTGTCACCAAACCTCACACCACAGGCTCATGGACATGGTGCAGTGCTGGCCAACATTAACTGGATAACAGAGAGAAAAAAAAACTGGAACAGCATCAGAAGAACTTGCAGCAGAAAATTCCTGTCAGACAAACATGGAAAACTTGAAAAAAAGCACTTTGGTCTTAGACAAAGGCTGTCATTGTACACAGGGGAGGAAACTCCAAGCACCTCCATGCTGCTGTCAGCCCCTGGACAGCTGGCCATTGGGGCAGGAAAGGCAAACACACAGAAAATGCTTCTTCCATAATGCTCCTCTGGTTTGCCAGATCAGGAGATGATGCCAAAAATAGCAGGAATAATCTCTGATGCATTTAATGCCTGTTAGTCTGCAGAACACCTCCTGTGTGTGGCTGCCCACGCCAGCTGTGCCCACGGCTGACCAGAGCTATGCAAGGGACCAACAGAAGGGAGGCAATGTGTGAACAGCTGCCACAGCTGCCCAGGGCCAAGCACCAGGTTGAATCTGTCCTCTCCCCTTGTAACTGTTTTACAGCCAAATTTTCGAGAAAAATACGGACAAATCTCTGCTGTGGGATTTCAGGAATGTGAGGAGAGGGAAGACTGCACTTTAATTCAGAACACATGTAGCACATGCATAAATACTGCTGCTGACCACACGAGCTGAATTCCTGCTTTCCCAAAACTAAGGTTGCACCCCAGGTAACACTTTCCTTCGCAGTCCTACATCTGGCTGACACCTGAAGCACAGCTGTCAGCCTGCCCTGGAGAATCAGCACAACAGATCTGTTGTCTCTGCAGCTTTGTTTCTTGATCTTCTACCTGTTTCCAAGGTGCCTCTTACAGAACTACACTACTTAGAAATGGAAATTTCCTCTAAGCCCCATTGAGCCTACAGAGAAAAACAAGATGGGTGTGTGCGTGTAAAATATCTTGCCTAGTTTTATCCAAAGAGTATTTAATCACTTTTATTAATTGTGCTTCCACTATCTGCTAATGAGATTCTGTGCACAGCTCATTTGCCCACCTGAAATAAATCGAATTTAATCAGTAAATAAAGAGTCAAACCTCTGTTTACTTAGTTGAAATAAACAGCCCAGCTTTTCACAGAGCTAATCCTCGTTGCTCCTTTCTCACATGCTTCAGGCCTACTCTAGGAATAGCATCTTGGAACCCCTCTTCAGAGGATATCTCTCTCCTTCCCTAACAGCAGGTGCCAGCAGACAATCTTCCTGTTTTTATCAGCTACAACTCAGCCGGGTACTTAGTTTACTTTTAGCACTGTACTATGATATAAATTGTAAATTTAATTCTTTTCCCCAGTCCAGGTACTCTTCCTCTGGACCCCAGTTCAGGACCCTCTTGGCTTCACTCTCCATCTGTAAAATCCCTGTGTCTTGCACTTCCCAATTATCCCACCTCCTCCTGGTTTTAGCTGCTGCTTGACTGCTGTCTGAAAAACATTTAGGGTTGCTTTGGAAATGCTCTTGTCTGCACTGAGACACTGAGATACAGCAGAGGTCATTTAACAACCTTTTAATAACATTGGCTTACCATGACTTCACCCAAATCACTCAAAATCTCTGCAACTGCCAAAAGTCAGATAAACTTTGATCAGCAAATGGTGATTTGTATGTCACAACAATGAGTGAAGTACATTTTAAACTAGCATTTCAGCATTTTAACACAGACAATTTTTCCAACACAGCAGACTCCTCAAGAGCAACAGCTCTGCAAACAACCAAACATTCAAAGAGAAGTGAAATGCACCCTGAGAGCCACCAGAATTACACTGGGCTTTGTGGAAAACAAGCCCCAAAGCCACTTCCTTATCACACCTTATCTTATCCTTATCTCCATGCGTCCACTCTCAAGACTGCCCTCATCTTAAGGTACATCCTTTCTTACTAGTGAAGCAGGAAAAAAGTCTGAGCAGCACAATCTCCAGGAGAACAGAGCAGAAGACCAAAGTAAGATGGAATACACAGTAGTTGGAGCCCAGGATAACAGTGACTGCCAGGTGCTCACAGGTGGGTGGCTGGAGTGTACCTGCAGCAGGGAGCTGTTCCATACTCCCTGCAGAGGCACCTGATGCTCAGCAGGGACTGTGACAGACAAGCCCAGCACACACCTACTGCACTCACGGGCTCCTGCCTCTTGGCTCACCACCTCCCTGCCAGCGCCCAGCCAGCACCGCCTGCCAAGGACAAAGCTGATGACAGGAGAGAGGGGAAAAATCAAATTTGCAAAAGTACTAAACATAAATCTCTTTGGCCCAAGTGAACGTGGGAAAAATTCTTCAGCAGGGGCGTCCCATTTAGCAAGTTTTGCCAGATCATTACTCTTGTAATGTAAAGGGGAGAAACATCAACACCATGTTTCCCTACAATGATTCGCCTCCTTTATCACAGATCTCTGAAGCACCAAGTAATTTAGTAGTTGCTATGGAAACTGCTAGTTTTATTGAACAGCCCTGAAAGGGTCAAGAGGTACCATATCAAACTGGCCAATTGTAAATTATTTCCCTGCTAAACATCTGCTTTATTTTAGTTGCCCTACCACTGCTCTGTTTTGCTGTTAGAACAGTATCTGGATGGACTCCAGAATAGGTGTCATTCTTCAGTGGGGCTGCAACAGCCAAGTCCAAAAATAGCAATTTTCATTTTCTAGTACACTGTAAAATCCTTCATACAAAGGAGCCCTACTGAGGGCAGAATAGCAAAGGACTGGGGACTCTTCCTTCTAGCACACATCAGCACCAACTTGAGGCAGTGGTAACAACACAAAGAGCTGGTTTCATCATGATCCCTGGGGTTTTCACAGGGCCACGAGATGAACAATCCATCAGACTGATCCCCTTGTGCCTTCAGAAAAGGGACAAAACAACAGTAGAAGAGCACCCTGCCCTTCTCACCAAGCATCCAGCTCTTCCCAGCTTTGCAACCCCAAGAAAGAACAGTCTCCCTTGCCAGCAAGGGTTGGGAGCTCCAGGAACACAAAACTATGTACAAAGCCTGTACTGCACTACCAGAAAACAATGTAATCTACCTTCCTTTATTCACCATACAGAAAATGGCACCAGAGATTCCAAATGCTAGTTAGCAGCTTCTATTCCTACAGGCCAGGAGAACAGCAGGAGTACTGGCTGCATTTCCAACTTTGCTATTGAACTCACTGGATTTGTGTCAGTTCCATAAAAGTGCCAAATTTCTTATTATTCCCATTTATTGAATGTGTGTCCATGGAGCAAGGCTTCTTCTGTGGAGGACACGGGTAGCTCCCCTGTGCAGAGGCACTCTCTGTCTCTCTTCCACAGACAGAAAGTTGCCCTAGGCAACATCACCTGGAAATCCTTATTCCAACACCTTTTAATGCTATCTTTAAGTAACTTTTAAGTTACAACTGTACTTAATTCAAATAACTGGAGTGGGCAGGAGAGAGCATTTTATGACAGAACAAATCTGAATTTAAGAGGCTGCATGCTTTCTAATGACAACCATGCCTAAGTTCTGTGCCCAGGGAAGCCAGTAAAGGGCAGGCTCTGTTCCCTCCTCATACATGCTCTCCCTTCTTCATCTGGCTGAAATTATTCAAGTGATGACAAAAAAGCAAAAGCTGTGTCTATGTAGACAAGTTCTGGTCTTTCTCACATATCCTGTGAACTCCACTACTTGTGTAAAGTCTTGGCTTGGAAGAAAATATTCTAAGTTCTGAGGTATTTGGCATGCCTTGGTACGGTGACTCCAGCCTTGATTCAGACTTTCCATCCCCAGGAATCCCAGGAGAAATGAAGATATTTTTCTGTACATCCACAGGAAAATTTCTCCTTCGTCAGGCAATGAGTTCATAGTATTAATTTCAGTTCTCTTTTCTAAAATTATCCACCACAGACTAAAATTTCCACACACTGGAACACAGCAGGTACTGGAGCATTGCTCTGTTAGGATGCACTCAGCAGAAGGGCTTCTCACAAGGCCAGGGCTTGCCTGCCTGCAGAGCTCGAGGCTGGACTCCTGAGTTACCAGGGCTGTACAGAAACTGCAAATCATGCAGACATAGCTACTGAGCAACCAAAACTAATGACAAATGTTTGATGTGTCACAGTTCCTTCCAGCTCATGAGAAGTCATTACATCTGGACTCTGATGCAGGTTCCAGGTTCCAGAAGAGCTTCCCCAGTACCAATATGAGGGGATATGCTAAGCCAAGAGAGATCCTGCCCTTCCAGAAGTATGGTTCAGAATGCTGGAGGAGAAAACCAAACAGTGCCCTGCTCTGGGACCACAGCTTGGCCAGAGGACAAGGGAGTCCCAGTTCACCAGAGCTGCTCAGCAGCAGAATCTGGGGTGTTAATTCTCTCCTAACAGACACAGCAACTGCCCCTACAAAACCAACAGCTTGAGGCTTATGGTGCTAAGGATCTGCTCAGCATCCTGCAACACAACACCCCAAGGTAACAGCTCCACTCCAGCCAGGAGCCCCTGGGCACAGGCAGAACCCTGAGCACCAAGCAAGCACCATCAGCACAGGTCTCCTCGGCTGTGCCCCCAAGGACAAACCCTTCCTGAAGCTCTTCTTGCAATTTCCTCTTCTGCTGGCCTCTCTTTTGGCATTTCCCAGAGGATGTTCTGACAACCAGGTCACTGCTGTTCAGCTGCAGCATTCAGGGTAATTGCAGCCACAGTGAAAGCTGTGTCTCTAGGGAAGGAGAAAGCTCACAATAATTACAGTTCACTGAGAAACCTCCAGCAATAGGGATGGCTGTAGACTCTTCCCTGTCTGTGAACTGTACAAATTTGAACTTTGGGTGAGAGGTTTAATACAGTAAGCACCAGGCAAGTCTCCCCCACAAGGTACCAAGAGCAAGCAGGAGAACAAAGAGAAGAAAGCACTGCCTGCTGCTTGCCACTGGCCTGCAGCCCTGTCAGAGTGCCAGGAGGAGAACAAGCAGGCTCAGTGAATAATTGAAGATATAGTGATGAAATCTCAGAATGTTAGAAGCATAATACAGTTTTGTAGGTTTCATCATGAAGCTTTGACTTCCCAAATAAGACACACTGAATAATTTATCTCTGTGTCAGCACTGGGTCATCAGCTGTTCACTCACAGCACGCTTCAAGACACTTGAATAGGTCTGAACGGACTAAAAAACAGGGTCCAGGGGGAAGAGGTGATGAAAATTCAACCCACTCACCCTCCCAAACACTAAGCTCAGATAAAAATGTGTAGACCCCTCAGTCATGCTCTGTGCATGAGGTCCCAGAGGCTCTGAAGCATCTTCTGTGCTGGCTCCAGGCTGGCATCTGCCATCCTGTCACTCAGACTCAGGCTCATCCAGCTCGGATCCAGAGGCTCATCTGTCTGTGGTGTCTCTAAGCCCCCAGCCACAGCTCTGTGGCACTAAATACCACTTGCTTACCAGAGCAGACCATGAAAACTGCACAGCCTGTGCCCAGACATGATTTGGAACTTGCCAGGTAGCTATTTGCACTCAGATTTTATTGGTGAAGTTTTTCACATTTTTAGCATTCACTGCTGGGCAGATATCTGTGCAGTAATCCATATCCAGCCTGTTTAATCAATAACTGCATGGCAGCAGGTAAAAATCCCTGCAGCATTTCCAAGTGGAATTCCACAATTGCCACACCCAACCACCCATGATGGGATCAGAGAGCACAACTCAATCTGTCCAGCCAATCTGCTTTCCTAGAAATCTGCTTCAGATAATATGAGCACACAGGCAGGTCACAAACAACAAAGCTTGTAGGATTTAAATCAATTCTCAACCATCAAAAACTTTCCCACATACTAATATCCTGAAACAGCCCTTATCAATACTGACTGACCTGGCAGCATGAGTAATTACCTCCTAGTTCATCCTTTAAATGACAGAGGAATCCTTCCCAGCTGAGCTATTCCCCTGAGCATCTCCCTGGGAAGAAGGAGCAGTATTCAGAAGCAGAGCTGCATGCCTGTAGCTTTCCCTGTGGAAAAGGCAAGCAGTCACCAAGGAATTCCCCTTTCCACCTACGCTGACAGGAGTTTTCTAATGTATCAGATTGAGGGGAAAAATTAAATGCAATACAACTACACTTGCACATATTCTTTTGACTTTCACAGCAATAAATTTTTTCTACTGTTTCTCTTAAAAATATCATTGAAATGAAAGGGTCTAGATTAAATTGCAGTAAATTTCCGGAGGCATTAATTATGTCCATTTATCATTTGTAAGATACAACAAACTTTTCAAAGGCTCTTGAATAACATCACTGATACAGTGGGATCTGTGCACTGGTGATTGTCAGTAACTGGATACAGAGAGTCAGAAAACACCTGGGTGCTAAAAAGGCAGGGGAAATGTTTCAAAAAGAAATAGAAAATGACACTTAAGAGTCTGGAAAGAACTGGTCATTTAAATGACAACGCACCAGACAAAGGCAAAAGACAAGGAATGAAGAAATCAAATTCACTTAAGTGAGCACGTGTGTGCACTCATGCATATGCAACAGAAAAAAGACAGCCAGCCACAAATCAATCATGCTAACAGACCATATGAACATCAGAAAATGCAGGTCTGACACAGTGTGTATCCAGTGGGACAGAAACAGAGGCAGAAGGAAAGGTACAGCTGCCACAACTGCACCAGTGTCACTATGTCCCTGCACTGTCCTGCAGCAAATTTTTCTGCAGATCAGTTAAGCAGTCTTTCATTTAATTCTTGCCTAATTAAGTGAAAAACAAGAACATCATCCTTTAGGTCTTTGTTAACACTTCAGTAAATAATTCCAAGCTTTTCTCTCATTATATGACAATCTTCCAAGGCATCTGCTCTTTCTCATCACACATCTCCAAATATATTTCCAGTCAGTGTGCCACAGCTCAAGGACAACATCACTGTGCAAGATGACAACCACCACACTGAGTCTGACAAAAGCACCTGCAGATCTGCAGGTGGTTCTGGCCACAATCAGCCTGGGGGAGCAGGACAGGCATGAAATCCTCACAGCCCTTCTCCACCACACTCTACCTATTTGGGACTCAGTACAACCTGGAAATGGCAAGACACAGCAGCTTCATCACAGCCCACAGCTTTGAGTGGGAGTGTCCTGCAAAGCTCCATCCTTCACTTGACCAGACAATGAATAGGTGAAAGTTAAAAACTCCTGAAAAATGAAACAATCAGAAGTGCCTTTTCCTGGGAACATGCTGCTTTCACAGCAGCATGACAGAGGTTATTTTGAACTTATTACTTCCACTGGATTCAGCTGTAAGTAATTAAATTTAGTCATAGAAGTTCGATCTATAAATGGAACCTGCAGAAGCAATTACCAGAGCTTCCACTGGATCAGGAAGCAATGGCCTGCTCTGTTTGATGTAAACTGAAAAGAACATTATTTATACTGCATGAGAAGTCACAGTAACATGTCCCCTTGCAGAGATTTGCTTTGAAAATTACAGTTTTCAGTGAAGAGAGTCACAGGTTATAAATTCCAACCATGCTCTGCTCCTTCCACTTGAACAGTCTCATGGGCAAAAAAGACAATCATAAGACACAATTTAAAAGGACTGTTTTGGCTCCTGTTCTGCACTCAGAAAACACATGAAAGAGGAGTTAATTAAACATGCAAGAAATGGGTTGACTAATCATCAAGATTTTTAAAATAATGCATTTTGATACCTCATTTAGGTCTGTATGGAATCTGATGCAGAATCTGATGGATCTCTGAACCCAGTGGGTCTCCCTCAGCCCAGCCCCTGAGCATGCACTTCTTCACTCCTCAAACCACTGCTGTACAACTAGACTTGATCAGGAAAAGCTTGCAGTATTGTGTATTCCCAAACACAGTGGTGGAGAGGTGCAGCCTGACAACATTTGCTGAGGACACCAAGCTGAGTGGAGAAGTGGACAATTGGGAAGGGAGAGCCAACCTGCAGGAAGACCTGAATTGGCTGGAAGAGTGTGCAAACAATTTTCTATTCTTTCTGCACAGGCAAAAGCACTGAAGTGCAGCACCAACTCGTACAGGAGAAACAGCTGAATCCTGCTCTCCCTTGTCAAGAAGATGAAGAGTTTGCGTGCTGCTAGAAGTGAGATGTGCCACATGCTCATGGAATTTGAATCCCCATCTGGATTTGCAGCCCAGGTAGCAGAAGGTCACCACAGTCAACTCCTCTGTGCTCAGACACCAGCATTGCCATCAATATTTCAATGCTCCCCTTCATGGTACAGGCAAAGACAACAACCTACCCGTCATCACAATTTCTTTTACTTCACAGAGGAAAGCAGAAACAACACTTTGTTAGCAAGTGCAACACAATTAACAGAGTAATAATGATCAAAACTACTGCACCTTGTAAAATCTTTGCTTGGTTATAAAGATATAGAGTTCTTTGACTACTAATGGCATTGTGCAATGAGGTCTGCAGCAGCTTGGCAGCCATTAGCAATAATTCACTGCCACAAGGCACTTCTCAACCAACATGTTCAAGAATCACAATTCTGAAAGCATTTCCTGGTCAATCTCTGGGCATAAAAATATGAGAAAAACAGAGGATCTGTGAGGAATGAACCCAGATCCCCGCACACTGAATATAATAAAGAGAATTGTTATAAATATGTTATAGGGCATTCACTATCAGATGTTCTAGGTTTTTTTATAACACAAAAAATTTATCATTTGATAAGGAATATGCTAGGGCCATCTCTTACTGGCACTGAACACACAGATTCTGCACATGTTTATGCTGCTGTGGCAAAATTGCGAACACATAGCCAAGCTCTGAAAAATGGCCATGTGACAGCTCTCACACAAGGCAGTCTACAGGCAGAAAATAAGTCAACCATACTTTAGCAGATCAAGAAATCCTCTAGCAGTCTCTTCAGGAAAATTACTTTGAGCCTGAAGCTTCTTAAGCCTGCCTAGGACAAACCTTTTTGAGGACCATCTTGGTATTTGCATTCTGACATTGTGTTAGAAGTCTCTCCATAATAAAAATCAAACCAAAAACCCACAAAAAAAAAAAAAAAAAAAAAAAAAAAAAAAAAAAAAAACCAAAAAACCCAAAAAAAAAAAAAAAAAACCAAAACAAAACACTTTTACCAGAAAACCTGAAAAAAATCCTGTCTGGGAAAACCTGCCCCCCATAAGACTGCCTGTTTGTCAGCCAACCATCAGCTGCTGTCCTACACTGACACTGCAAACACCACCTCAGACACTGGGCACTTCTCACACCAGATCCTTTCTTGAGGAAAGCAGTTTATGAACAATGATGCTGACATGTAATTCTGTGACTATGCATTTCATATACAGCTGGGAGATTCAGAACAGCAATCCAGGGGAAAACCAGGCAACACCATTATCCCCAACAGGAACATCTGCTCTATACCCAGCAGACACAGGAGTTCCCATCACAGGCAATTCTCATGCCACACACAGCACCTTACCCCTGCCATGGCTCATCTCTCATCTATCCTAGAGAGGGATGCAGCAGTTACAGACCTGGGTAGGAGTAAATGTTCCTTCAGTAATTCAGTCCCATTTAAAAAAAAATGAAAAAGTAATTCAGCAGGGTCTGAAGGTTTCAATTTCAATCATCTCCCCTTTACCCTTTCACGTGACTGCTCCCAAAGGAAATCCTGCTTTGAGGCGTCACTATTTCATGTATCTGAGTCAATAAGCCTCTGCTCTGAAATACACAATACCAAGAGAATCCATTATCCCACTGCCTTTAAAGACACCCTTTCCTACCCTACACATAGACACTGATCCTCTCTTTTGCACACACAAGATTCAGTACATCACCTGCCAAGCATCTCCTCACATCAGGTATCCCCCAGCTCCTCCTGGATCGTGCCAGACCCCATGTGGCTGAGCACAGCCTCCCAGAGCAGGGACAAAGCTGACTCACAAGCACAGGCCACAGGGCATGCCTCAAACAGGTTATTTATCATCCCAGCTACACAGGAAAAAATAGAATGCTATGGTAGTTCGTACTGGCAAAGATATGTAAGATAATGCAAAAGATTTGCTTTAAAGTACCAACAAGGTAGAAAATGCAGTTAGTGATGACAACAACTCTTCTCCTAGGCTTTGGTTATAAGCAGGTGGGAAAGAAAACACTCAAGCCATCACTTCAGTTAAAATAGATCTTTAGCTTGAAGGCAAAGAAAGATTCAGCTGCAACTGAAGTCTGGAATTTCCAAAATATGTTTTGCATTTATTAAGGTATTATTAACATCAGTAGAGAAGATAACCAGTCAATTCATACAGCAGCCCAGACTCATTTAAAGGTTGTTGAAAATGAAATTCAGTGGCAGAGGTAGGAATGTAGCTGCCAAGAAAGGCAGAGCACAGACACCTGGCAGAAGGCATGAAAGCAGCATCCTAGAAATATCATCTAAAATAACACTAATTTCTGCAATTGCTGGTTCTGGAAGTAAAGGTCCTAGAACCCACTTTAAAGTCTAGGCAGTCCAAACTACTGAACCAAAGCAACACAGCTACTGACTCTGTGAGTATTCATCTGAAATCTGAGTACCTGCACAGGACAGATGCCACAGAGAGGTGACCTCAGCCTGACCACATTAATCTGATAAAAATCTGATGAAAAAGGCAGGAAAGGCATTTTTCTGATGATTCATTGCTTTCTCTTCAGTGAGTCCCATCCAAGCTGGATGGACCCTACAGATGCAGTCACAGAGGCCAAAGGGATATAAAACCAGAGAGCCACTGCTGCATCAATCTTCACTTTACATTCCCACCTCTATTTGAAACATTTTATGTGCATTCATCAGTAAATTAAAAAGCAATGGCTCAAGTCACTGGATTTACAGCAAGAGACAACTGAACACCCGAACTCACTGTTGGGAAATTTTCCTATTTAACAGCTGTTTGCCCCTTTCTACTGTAATTCCATTGCCCCCATCATCCCACACTGAATAATCTCTCCCTGACACATCCCAGTTTATACGCATTCCATAATCACAGACTTTTATGTTCCCCTCTCAGTCAGTTATCCAAATGATACAAATTCAGCCCCTTTGATCTTTCCTCATACATCAGTCCCTCCAGGCCCCTAATCACTTTTTTCACTCTTCTCTGAACTCCCTCCAGTAATGATGTGATTGTAATCCTCTGAAAGGAGAGGTTTTTGGCTCCAGTTCTTCCCACAGATGCGAGCAAACTAATTCAGAGAGTCTCCACAAGCTCCGTACGTAGCACTGTCACCAGCCACCCCACATTAGACCGTGACACTGAAACAAAGAGGGAATTTTATTGTCAACGCTAGAGAGCCAGAAGCTGAAAGGAACCACAATGAAAATTAAAACAATAAACTGATCAGTGCTTTATACAGTCACCAGGACTTCCTGCTGGATGCTCTAAGAAGCCAGGGTGACTGTCCCAGGGTTTTACGGAAATACAGCTCCTGTAGCAGCTTCATGATAAATAAATACCTCAGGAAAATAGTGCACAGAGCAAGGCCAGGGCCCTGCCCACAGCCTGAAAGCTGCTTCATAGTTACCACAGGCCAGCCCTGCAGCAGCTGCAAGTGATATGAGCCCTGCTTATACTGATCAAGTGCCTGGCATCCCACCAGAGGAGGAGGCACTATTCACACCTCCACCAAAGGCCCTGGCGAGCGTGAGAGCCTCCAGAGGCTACACATGACCTGTGCGCCATCATTCAGAACCAATTCTGAACCATTTCCAAACTGAACTACAACAAATTGACTCCAATTTGACAGCCAGCAAGTAAACAACCTTTAAATTCTATCCTGATGTGTTGCCTGATTAGTGTGTTCTTTGCTACAGTTCTGACAAAGGAATGTACATCAGAATCCACAGGATTTGCCTGTTGCAGAAAACTTCCCATTTTATGCAAAGGGATTACACTGCATCCCTAATCATACTGGAATTACAGGTATCCCAAGCTGGATCCCATGGGCACACCACTGCCTCTCCTGTGGGGATGATGCACATCATGTGAAAGCCAGGAGAAGCCTTATGCAAAAAACAGATGGCAGAAACAGCTCAAAGTGCTCCATTTCAATGATTAAAAGGTATCAGAATAAGAGAGAGACAGCTTGTGTTGGGTCACAAAGCATTACATCTGAGAATGTATGTCTGGGAGGGCACTGTGCTGCGAGCGTGGAGAAGATGGAATTCATCAAAGCAGTATTCAAACCATAAAAATGCTGATGGAAGCAGGATGATGGGAACTGCAGGCACAGCAGGAGCTGCATCTCAGAACCACTGCAATGGCCACTGGTGATGCATCTCCATGGCAGCGGGGGCTGCGGCAGAACCACCACAGCAGAAGGGACAGGCCTGATCCCAGGGGGACAGGAGGCCAAGCAGGACACCAGGACACACTCCAGTAGTGCCAGACAGGCTCTTTCCCTCATGTGTTCCTAAGTGAGAAACTTGAGAGAAATGGAAATGAAAACACTCCTGGAAGTGGGTCCATAACAAAGCCAGCTCCTGAGCCTCAGCATCTCAGACTTTCCCCATCAAATGGAGGCACCCTGGAGAAGAATGAGGCACAGGGCTGCAGTGTAAAAACCCCAGAATAAGAACCTCTGAAACACGTCCAGGTTAAGGGACAACTGATTTTAATGCAGCTTTAAGTGATCTTTTGCACAAGACAAAAGCATCAGTGCTATCTGCATTCAAACTGCCTAATGAGACCAGGCTGAACACCTCAACAGATTCAAGGCTGGTCTAGTGAGAGTCTGAGATTAGCTCAGTTAGAGCATGGTGCTAATAATGGTCATGGGGTTCATCTCCACATGGGCCATTCACTTAAGACTTGGAGTTGATCCTTCTGGGTCCCTTCCAACTCAAGTATTCTGTGAAAGAGTATTTTACAATGAAAATAAGTATCAGGCAAGGAAATGCCTGAGTTCCACTGGAACCTGTACTAGTCAAATGGATTCAACTGGACATGGCAAATGAAATAGCAGCAAATACAGAGAGTGGGGACACCTCCTTGTAATTCCTCCACTCATTGTCATGACCCAGACAGACATGGGGTACAGCTTCACATGAAGATAGTGATCCTTTGGACACTTGGTACAAATGGCACGAGACACATTCCAGCTCCAAAGGGTCATCCATGTACACGGCACCATTACCTTGGGGTGGGGTCCAGGGTTTCTAGGATTTACTACAGAAGCCACAGACTTTTCAATGGAAGTAGGCAGTTCAACCATTATCAGGACCATAAGAACTCCAGCAGACTTGTTAATAATGTCTCTGGAAATGACTGCAAGATTTGAGATCACTTTTGCTGCAATGAAATGCAAGTGAGTACAGGTTAACACAGCTAACATTGAATCCTAGTTTCAACTGCTTATTGGAACAAAAACATAAATCAGTCAATGCTGAGATGATTAACAAGGTAAGATTAAGGCTAAAACTAGAAAATCTATTAACCTGTTTAAGAAGTAAGTGTGGCACCTGGCAGGTCATCAGTCTTTTAAGCCTCTAGGGTGTAGATGCTCTAAGAAAACAGGAGACTGACCAAGGGAGCCAAAAGCTCTGTGTGAAGGCTAATGAATCTGTTACTGCCCAGCCACATCAGAAGGGATATTACTTCTCCCTAAACTCAGCAGTGAGCCACAGACCATCCCCTCAGCTTCCACTGCCACAGACACAATGTACCACAACCCCTGGATAAGGCAGGATCTGGGAAGAAAGAGCCAGTAAGAGTTTCAACATACAAAAAGAAGCAGGAAGAAAATAAATCAGCATCTAGAACGGCAGATTCAATTTCATGTCTATATCCTAACAGCTGTGAATTCAGCTCACAAAAAAGTTTTAGTCAGAACACTATATTCACCCATTCTGCTTGTCCTAGTCTGCATATATGCTTGTCATTCAACTGTCACACTTATCCATTCACTGTGTATTGTGAAAATAATTGTAAAGAATTTTAATTATGCCTCAGAAGACACATCATTTCCAGGAGAGACAGACACATGGTCCACCTGCATCTTTGAGTCTAATTTCCCTTAGGAAAATTTTCCTCTAACACATTATTTCACATCAGACAGCCTACTACACAGAGCAACTCACCAGACTGCACTAATTGTTAACAGTTTGGTGTTTATCATTTCCTGCTTTTTAAAACCATGTACAGAGCCAGGATTATGAGGCACAAAGACAGCCAATTCAGAGAGATGCTGACCTACAGAAGTAAGAAAACAAACGCTGAAGATGGGAAAATGAAGACAAAAAAGAGTGGTTCAATATGTATCCCAGAGGAGCCTCGAACTTAGACATGACTGTAACATGACTGATGGCAGTTCCCATCTCAATGCCAACAAGTCCTTGTCTGAGATCAAACTGAAAAGGGTAGTTTTGCTGCTAAGACCTTGGCTCTGTAAGAGCCAGAACCTAAATGCATTACTACTCTCCCAGGACTTCTTCTGTGCATTGAAGTAAACTAGGGAAAAGCTAAAGTAATTGTGGCTTTGGGGAACTTTGTATCTCCCTCACTGAGTGCCTGTGCAAAATATTTAATATTTCCCTACATTTCTTCACCCACCAAAACACAGACCTAGACATTCTAATCACTGCACACACCAATATGCAAAACAAAAGACCTCTAGACTTGGAAGAGAGAGGATTTCACAGGCAAAAGGCTGCAAATAACAGTACCCAGGCCACTGGAGCTCCTCCTTACTAATTATCCCAGAGTGTCCATTTGCTATGTAACCAAGGGAGAAGTGTGTCAGACTGTGGCAAAGCTGTCTTCAGCAGCTTATGGAATGTTTCTCCAAGCCCTGATGCAATTAACTGCCAGGAAAGTGCTGAGGCAGGCAGAATTAGGAAGCTATAACAAATCAAGTATATAATCCTACACCATTTACATTTAAAACAGCTGAATTGCTTTTAACTCACAGAGCTGTAGCATGTTTACAATTTCATTTTGTCTGATCTTGATGTCCTATTCCCCAACCAGGAAAAAAAAAAAAAATCCAGTTTCAAGGCTAAAATGGGGAAAGACTCAAAAACAAGGTACAGCTCTTCAGAGCTCCCTGATCCAAGTGGCAAGACTAGCCACCCTGAACCAGCAGCACACCCTCAAAGTCACTGCAAACACTCAGAACCATGAAAAAAACCCCAATGATTAGCCCAGAAGTTCTTGTTTAGCTCATAGGAAGTTTGAGTAATGTACAATATGGAGATTGCTGGGCCCAGGAAACACTTTCCCATGAAAACAAGCATGCACAAACTCCAACAGTCTTGCTGCAATATCCAGTTTGCTGCAGAGAGAGCAAAGCAACTGCTGTAAAGTGTTTAAAAGCTTTGTGGTGGGAGAGGGGGGAGGTATGAAGGGAAATGGACATTTCCAGAGACTCTGAAGACTTCTAAGGAGGTCTATTAAAAAAAAAACCCAACAAACCACAAACAAACACACACACACAAACTTGCTTCTTAAAAGACAGTAAAAGCAAGGTTTGACAAGGTCTTAAGCTTAATCTACAGTGTCAGAAAAATAATATACACTACTGTCTTCAGCAATTCTGGCATAAAATGGTTGGGCAGACCCAGATCCAACAGCTGCCCTGGATGATGGGAATTTCTCTGCTAACTTAGGTGACTTGTAGCCTGGACTGTTGGATGGACTTTGCTGCTACTGCTCAGAAGATAATGCCAATTAGAAAGGAAAGCAGAACAGAGAATCCACCAAATGCTTTTAATTTCTGCCAGTCACACAAAGAACAGAATTAAAAACAGATAAAAGTGACACCTGTACTCAAACAACTCATCACCATCCAACCAGCTGCATTACAACTGGGACACCCTGTGAGCAAGTGCTGACAGATGTGGCTGATTCCCACAGCTGGCCTTCCCACCCTTCCCCAGGACAAGAAGGTGCAGGACACCCAGGAGTGCTGGCCTTGCTGCCCAGCACTGCACAGCCACTCTCACTGCTTTAACTGTGGATTTCAAAGAATCATGGATTTTAGTTTAGAGCCACCCGAGCTGGAGCACAGCTGGGGCTTATGCCCATATGGTAAATTTCTCTCTTTAATCTAACTTTGATAGCAAGATGTGTTAAATCTTTGATTTTATTGGCAGATACTGACTGTATTTGCCTAACCTCTGAAGCCTGATGATTGACAGCGTTAATGTACTTTTTAATAGATGAAAAGGGAAATGACAGCTTTTGGCTCACTTTCAAGCACATTTCTTCACTGCAAAATACTCTACAGCTCAACCTGCTTTTCATACAATCTAAGAAATCTATTCTTTATAGTGTTGCTAGTAACTGGTGGCATGCTGAAGAAAACTGTAGCTCAATAGGAACACTCACTGTGGGAGCTACTTTACTTCCTGAAAGAAGATATTTCCATCCTTTCTTTAATCTCAGCTGCATTGATCTGATCTCAGAAAATCCCAGACAGAAGTTAAACATTACTTCAAAATGATTTCTCAACTCTTTCTATACCAAACAAAGCTTACCCCTAGACTTTTCAAGAGCAGCAGTTTAACAAGACACTGGTGGTTCCAGCATCAAAGGTGATCTGTATGGACTGCTGAGGCTGAGGGACTGCACTCTTCCACACGTAGGAAATTCTTCACAGAATCACTGGTTCTATGGTTTGGTCTAGAAAGGACATTAAAGCTCACTTTCCACTACCCCAGGTTGCTCCAAACCCTGTTCAACCTGCCTTGGACACTCCAGGGATCCAGGGGCAGCCACAGCTTCTCTGGGCAATCTATGCCAGAGCCTCAACACTCTCACAGGGAAGAATTTCTAGCAAGTCTGAGGCAGGGAGAGCTGTGGTTTGCATTACATGTTTGAGAGACTGAAAAAGGTGTTTCTCATCCCAGATATCCTTGTCACAAGTCTGCATCTGAGCAACAGCTAAAACTCAGTACCCAGAAATTCATGAAAGGGCTCTCCAACCATAACAGAGTAACATTTCTATGGAAAATGGGATGGTGCCAAGTCATAAGAGTCTCTGCAAAGGCCTAATTAACATGAATAACACAGCTGGATATTTTATGTATCAGTTAAGTCCCTCCTTCCTGCCACTTAAGAGTAAAAATAGTAGAATGTTTTATGGAGGTTAATTCACGCTTGCTTAGGTGTGATTCCACTTCAAGAGAGGGCAGAACAGACTCTTGCAGCCATCCATATAGGAGGCACATGGACAGCCTGTCTAAATGGTGTTTGCTGAAGGAAGTCACAACGTAGCAGGTTTGTCAGGGAAATGTGGATAGTTGCCAGAGTATCAAAGGAATTGCCTTCTATTTCAGACTTGGGTTTCAGGGTAGATGAGCTCATATCATCACCTGACAGGTTACAAGATAATCAGAAAAGGAAAGAGTAATGGTGAAGTACAAAGGAAAATACAAAGAATTCTAAAAGAAAACCAGCATGGTTTACCAGGAGGTCAGACAGTTGGTTTTATCCCTCTGATGGCTGTTTAGTTCAGAATACGTTTTGGAATGATTCCTTACAAATACACAACATCTCAATTAATCTGAGGTGGCAGTGGCTCCCAGACCTGCACAATCCCTTTGGACCCTGCACCAGAGCACTGGCCAAAAGAAGCATCTTGGCTTCCAAGGCCTCTGCAGTGTGTTACCCTGGGCTGCACATCCACCCCTGCACACTAAGCCCAGGCTGCAGAACCTGCCCAGCCCCTGAGCTCTCAGCTCCAGCTGAGCTCGAGCCACCCCTGCAACACCCAACCACTCTGCTGCTCCATGGCAGGCCAAACAGCAGCCTGTGTCCAGAAAAGACACAATCACTTGTACAGTAACCACAAAAAATGTTTCTACAAACTGTTTTCCAATAAAAGGACAGAAATTATTTGCGACTGAAGCCATTACCTGAATTCTGATTCAGAGTTTCAGACCAGCCTATCCCACGAACATTCCCATCTCAGCTGTGCAATTTTGTTGCAATGTAGCACACATCAGGCAAGAAACTACACAAGCCTAGATCTGGGTTATTCAAATAGCTGAAGGCACTGAATTGTTAGTGCTGCTCTGGAAAGCATGTAAGCATAGTTTGCAGAAAGTTGTCCTACTTACATTCATCTCACAGTCCTCATTTGCTCCATTAAATGTAGTAAGCTACTAAATAATAAAAACAAGAATAATAGAAACAATAAGTAACTCTGACAGGAAGACCTGTATTTTCATATAATAGGAAAAAAACCACATTTTTTTTAAAAACATCACTTATTACTCCCCATTAAAAAAAAAAATCACATCAGTAACACCAAGGCTCAAAGACCAGTGAGGTGCCAAGGATGTCCACTGCAATCAAACACACTTTCCAAGGGTCATTCCTGAGCAGCACAGCCCCTGGATCCACACAGCATCACTGCCTGCTCCAGGATGAGCAGGGCAGGAGCAGGGAGCAGCTGTGCTTTTGGGGAACAAACCTGAGCTATGCTGAAAGCACAATCCATACAGCTTTAATAAATATCCCAGTAGGAATGTTACTGACACTTTTAACTGTGGCTAACCAAAGAGTAATGGTCTCAGAGATTATTCCAATTAAACTGATGACACAGACAGGTATTTTATTATTCATAAAGCCCTGGTTTTCATAGCATAGGAGAAAGCAATCTGAGAACATTTCCCTATTCATTACTCCAAACATTTTCAAACCAGCATCTCTGCAAAAAAAACCCCACTATGCTGGGCTTCTGCTGTTCCCCCACATTAAGCCCAGTTATGAAGCATTGTGTTTGCCTCACACAGGGAATCCTTTTCCATTCCTCCAGAGGCAAGCTCTCCTTCCCAAACACTCTATGGCTGAACCAGCCCATCCACCTCGTATCAAGGAATTGTACAATTTAATTTTGCCTCTATTTTCTCAGATTTGTATGCTTAGCTGCTCCTGTCAAACTAATATTCCAAGTTCCAGTTAAATATACTTAGCAATACAAGCTGCTGCTGTTCTTAAAAATTGACCCAGGAATCCCTATTACAAGGGTTGATTTACCAAGCAGGGTATTTCTGCTTAAATAAAGTAACACAGAGAAGAATGCTACAAATATGCTAAAAAGCACTAACGTCATTTGGCAGCTGAAGACTTCATTTTTCCACAAAACATCATGATGTTGAAACTAATCAGAAAGACTTCAAATCACAAAATTATTTTCCAGCGTTCAATTCAAATACAGAACTCTGACAAACATGTACAAACACAGCAAGATGATGAGCTGTGCAGAGCAGTGCTTACAAATTCACCCTGACGCCAGGGTGCAATGCAGGTACAATGTACATATCATGCACCCTTGCTCTAAGGCAGAAGCTCTGACCTTAGCCAGCTACCACGTTCTCTTCTTTCACCTTTACCTACATCTAACTTCCTGCTCATTTTTAACCTCTTTTGTCAGCTCTTGAAGTAACAGACCCAGTTTAAGAGAAGCTTTGTGCATGTCACGAATTTTTCTTCTAAACCCAAAGTAAGCTCTTGTAGAAATTCAAATGGTTGAGCAGGACTGAAGGGATGATTTTAGGTGTATCAGAAGGTTACAAGACCCATATACAGGAATTAAAGAAGATTGCATTAATCGTCTAAAAGGATTTCAAGTATTGCAAGAAGAGCAATTCCATTTCCTAACAGGAACCAATTCAAACCATTTCCCTTGCAGAAATTTCCATAATTACAAGTAATTATCTTCTACACTGAAATTCTGCAGTACAGCACTTACTGCAAAGGACATTCCCATCAAATGCTCTATTTAGGAAACAGAGGAGGAATATTTTCTTGGCGAACTGTATGTTGCCATCACATTGATTAACCCATGGCTCTGCTCTGCCAAAACATGCATCTATCTTTGTTAACACTAACAAGAATCACCAAACCCTACTTAATGACCCTATCATTAGGTTTTTATAAAAGACTAAAAGATACAGATTTTTAGAAGTACATGCAGAAGAGGAGGAATAGATCACATCCACAGATTACATCAAAACCAGATCAGTTATAACACTGCATGTTGGACATACAGTTCTCTTCTGCTGAGTGAATCAAAGGCTCCAAGACAGCATTTGGATATACATTCCTTTTTGGGCAATAAGGACAAGTATGGCAACAGCTGCTCCAGTATTTGCAAAAGCTGAATAAACGCAAACAAAATACCAGAGGTTACAAGAAACTAATATTTGCATTTGTTGCTTTTGTGCATAAGGAAAATGTCTGTCAGCTGTTCTCCTTGTGCATAAGGAAAATGTCTGTCAGGAACATGTAATGTCAGTTATTCATCATTTTTCATTAGCAAATATGTACAATCTCACATCTCTTGTGACCAACTGTGGGAACAGAGTCCACTGGACTGCTGCTGCCCTTGTACATCTCTGTTACTGTATAATATCCCAATTCAGCCTTCCAGCAGTACAACAAAACAGATCCTGCTCCAAGCCTGTGGAAAGGAGAGCACATTTTCTGCAGCACCTGAGCCATCAGTGATGGGCTGAGCTTGCTCACAGCAAGCATCTTCCAAGCATTGCAGAACATGAGTCTTCAAAGCAGGATTATCAGAGCTCACAACTGACCCAACAGTAAAACAGCATTATCAAAAAGTGTTTAGTGTGTTGAAAGATTCTAAATGGCCACAGACAGGTGGAAGTCAATCATTCATACAGTAGGAGATCCTGAAGCACTAGAGATGACAAAGGCAATAGCAATTTGATAGCAAGGGACAAAATGATGTTTTACGGGACTGTCCCCTCAGAAGCTGGGTCTTTGCTGTACAGAAAAAGAGCTTGGAACACCAAGCAGGTGTCACATATCTTACTATGCCCGTAAAATTGGAAGTGAAGATACAGAAACTCTTATCAGATATAAAAAACCTTAGATAACACTCTGTAGTTACAAAGTGCACATTTCATCACAGAAATTTGATCAAAT
Organism: Muscicapa striata striata; assembly: GCA_030060385.1. Classification (NCBI taxonomy): domain Eukaryota; kingdom Metazoa; phylum Chordata; class Aves; order Passeriformes; family Muscicapidae; genus Muscicapa; species Muscicapa striata. The sequence goes on along the minus strand of JAREIS010000196.1, from coordinate 1,544,546 downwards.
GTAAGGTAAGACCGATCAGGATTTTGCAGACTTTTCTACTGGAAATATTCAAATCAGCCCTCTCAGCCCTGTTCCCACCCAGTCAGCCTTCCCCTCGAGAAGATGCCCTCATGCTCTCCCCTCTCTGAAAGCAGCTTTTTGATTTCTCTCGTTGTTAAGGGGAAGGTAGGACAGTGCTCCATCACAGCAGAACAACGGATTACCAGCTCAGATCGCAATGAATTCAGGCATAACATCATTCCAGAGCCAGGGACTCTATTGCCTTAAATGGAAAAGATCTGCAATATTTAACAGGTCAAGAACACTATCCATTTCTGTTTATTTAAGCATATAAGAGGGTAGATTTAGATTTTAAAAGTCTCTTAAGAAATATAAAATAGGAAAGCTCATGAATACTCCTCTGATAACCGTCAGTTATGAAAGTGGGGAAAGAAGCAAGGGTGAGAAAATAGGGGAAGAAAAAAGGGGAAAAATATTTTCAAAAAAACCCAGTTTGCTTATTTTCACCTAATATGAACAGAATTCTGGAAAATGAGTTTGATTTTCCAGCTTAGAAAAATCATGAGATTTGCCACATCAGTAAATCCTTATGCAACCAATCCCAGCGCTGCCTGTCACCTGCCAACCTGCCCAAAGGAGGACACCAAGGTCAGCTAAGCTCATGCTCCTTTGCAGGAATTATCAGTCTTGCAAGCATTCCTCATTCCTTTTCCACAGCATAACCCATTTAACCCCACAATACAGGGTGAAAAAGTGACTTTTACACCAATAGCCCACCCAGGAGCCAGCCCATTCCATTCCCTATGGAAAAGGACTCTACAGCCTGTGACATTTTAGCTGCAATACAATACAGATTGCAATCACTGTAGATTCCCCACAGTGCTTGCTTGTAAGAGTCACACAGACATTATTACTGACAAGAACAAGGTCACAAAAAGGTATTTCATTGTTTCTAGTGAATAACAGAGATTGTCCCAGAAACCCAAACACTCCCATTCAACCCCGCTTCAGCTCCGAACGGCACAGTGAGAAAACAGCTCCTCTCCCATGCAGAACGTGTGTGAGCCCAGATTCTGTAGCAGCAGGGACAGATGGAGCCAGGAATGGTGGCACAAAGTTACAGATTAAAATTTTTTTTAAATTCTGAGCTTTTGGATCCTACTATTACACAGTGACCAAGATGAAATGCACTATTCTAGTCTCAATTACTGAAAATCCAAACAGAGGACTTGGACATACCATAATATACAGATTCAGACTTCAAAAAACAAACACAGATCTCCGAGAGAGCAAATTATGGCAGAGAGATAATGAGATTTGCATGAATTTACTAAGAGCATATTTTCTTCTGCACTCCAGGAAAACTGAAGAAGCTGTTTGTACACAGAGGCATTACACATGAATGAATCTTCTTACTGAAATCTTCTTGGTAAAAATGCCTAACTTGTGGCAATCAGGAACAAAGGGATATCTCAGCTCAGCACTGTGTTGCTATTGATGATTTACTGAATCCTTCATGATATCCATACCCACCACAGTCAGTTCAGGTTTTGTCTAGCAGTTAGTCACAGAATTGATTAGCAATTGACTCCTATATGCAATTTTGTTTAGTATCTAAACCAGTTGTTGCTATCGGGCTCAAGTAGGCAGAATTTCCCACCCTTCTCCAATATAAAAACAAGGGTCATTTCATAAACATGAAGCAGCATTTTGTACAATTTGTTGTCTTGAACAGTTCAGAAAGGAGTGCTCTCACTCGAACTCCAGTACCTCATTATGCACTCACAAGTCTAATGACATTTTTATTACTATCCATAGATTCATTACCCTGCATTAGCAAACATGACCACCTCATTCTTTTCTCTCCTTAGCCCAGAGGCTACAGCAAATCCTAGCCAACAACAGGTCAGAGCAGCCAAAGGAAAGTCCAGGGCAATGGGATCCAGCAAAAATCCCCATCTCACTGATGAGGAAGCTGCTTGAGCCAGCATCCTGTGGGCAGCACACGTGGCCCTGCCAGCAACTGCACCCTGGAGCCAAAGCAAGCTTCAAAAAGAAGTTCTGGTAATAGAACTACAAGATTGTCAGCCAGCCCTCAGTGCCAGAGAAGATCATGGAAGAGGTCATCAGAGAAGGGAACAGGAGCTGGGGAGGCTCAGCCTGAGAACAGGAGGTTTGGAGGGAATCTTCTCACTCTCTCCAAGTCCTTGAAAAGGGTTTGTAGCTACCTGGGGGTTATTCTCCTGAGTACCAAGTGACAAGAGGAAATGGCCCCAAGTTATACCAGGGAAAGTTTAGGCTGGATATTATGGAAAGTTTCTTCATGGAAAGAGCTGCCCAGCCCTGGCACAGCCTGCCCAGGGTAGCAGTGGAGTCATCATCCCTGGAAGTGTTCAAAAATGTGGATGTGGCACTTGGGTACATGCTTTAGTGGTGAACATGGTGATGCAGGGTTGACAGCTGGACTTGGTGATCTTGTCCAAACACAACAATTCTATGATTCTACGTAATTCCTAAAATCTGAGCCACTGCACACACTGACATGACTGATTTTACGCTTTTCAAAGAATATGATCAATATAACGAATCAGTCATGGCTGTAGCCAGATCCTGTAGAATTACTGGCTCCTGAGAGGCTGTCAGCACAGTTGTGCTCACCCAAATGCAGGGGTTGTCTCATGCTGGAACTCCAGCCTGACTTCCCAAGGCAACAGACTCACACACTGCACTGGCAGCCCCTGGCTCCTGGGCCCAGTGCCTGTCCCAGTCCCAGGGCACTTGTCCAGCACAGACCTTGCTCTGGACTAGAAGACAAGGATGCAGGGGGAACCTGGAAGGAAGTGGAGCCAGAGGTGAGTCACTAAAGTCCACAGGAAAAGAGTGTTTATTAGTTCTGATGCCTGTGGGAAAAAATTAGTAAACAATGGTCATTTTTTTAAACTTAAAAACATACAAGGTTTACAACAGAACAGGAATATTTCAGTCACAGGCAAATTTAGTTTTTCACTTGCTGAAGGCAAGAGAACCCATTACACATTCCAGGCAATAGCTGTGTCTGGGAATCACCAGACAAAGGAGCATACTCCAGGGTTACACACAGGACTAATAAACTGCATGAGATTCTACACAGCACCGTTTCACAGCTGTGAAAGCAAATATCTCTCAATAAGCAAAACACCTTAAACATTTAATAATAAAAACATGGGCAAAGCAAATGAACATGAGTATAAATAAATAAATCAAGGGAGACTCCTGATTCAGTGAAGCAGCACACGCATTCAGCTCTCTTATTTGGGTATTCTGCTAGCAACAAGGCAGGCAAATGACTTCTTGGAAGTCACTTGAGCAAAGGACCAGCAGTACCAGGGCTATGGCACCATTCAGTGCTGCACTGTCTCATTTTCTGTGCTACACAGACCTGGGGCAGCAGAACCTCCAGCGTGGTCTGCACAAGCCCCTTTCCTGAGGCTACTCTGTGCAGCACATGACGGCAGCACTGCAACGGCACCAGGCCAGCAGAAATCCCAGGCACACTCACGTGAGGCTGCTGGCAGCACGGACTAAATAACCTCTGCTGAGATTCACTGGGACTACAGCTGAAAACACAGCCTAGTCCAACATGAACACAGCTTGCATCACATCACATCAGGAAGAGGAATTTTGCTCAGACAAGTAAGATGCCTGACAGTTCAGGGAAGTTCAGTTGTCTCGTGTACCCTCTACACAATCAAATTTGGTTGCCCAAAATCAACTCAATTTGGACACAGACAACAATGTAGGGAAGAAAAATAACCATCTGACATGGTGATTTAAGCATAAGTGGGTGAGCCAATACTGCCGAGTGAATCCTGACACTCTGAACAGAATCTTCCAGAGCCGAGGAGTCCAGCCAACAGCCAAGAATAATATTTCAGTGGTTCAGTCAATACAGCTGTAACCATGGCCTGGAGGGGTTTCCACAGCCGTAACCACAGGAGTGACTGCACATTCACTTGAAAATAGTAAAAACAGACATTTAAAAATCTACAGCTTGTAGACATCTTAAAACCAGTTTGAAAGGAGGCACAGAGGGACCTGAAAAATGCACCAACACTCACACCAAGCTTGACTGTCATCTGTTTATCCTTCTTATGAGACAATGACTTGAAATAAGAACTCCTCTCACTAAGTACAATCACTTGCTTGAAAAAAACCTGAAGGAACAGCTTCAGACTAGCTGAAAAGAGATGAGGTACCAGTGTACAAAGCCTGACCGATCACCCGGAGCTGCAGTGGCACAAGGCACGTTCCTACCAGAACAGTCTAACACCGTTTATTCGTGTCTCACACTCACAGCCAGAGACACTCTCATGCCTTTCACATATGATTTCTATTTCTTCCCTGATGTAAGACACAGTATCACACAACATGTTACAGAAGGAGCCCTGCTGGTTCAAGCAGGCTTTCCCAAACGAAAAAAAAAAAAAAAAAACACAAAACGGAAAAAAAGAAAATAAAAAGTTTAATAGTCCACAGCTGCCAGGAGCAAGGGGTCACTGCCGCAGAGGGGCAGCACAGCACACTCGGTTTGCTGGGTTCTCCCTTCAAAGAATATCTATAAAACGCACTGCCAAGAGCCACGGAAAAGCGTCCGGCGCTGCGGCCCCGCACGGACACCGCGCCCGCCCCGCGCGGGGCCCTCCGCGGGCACCGGGACCGGCGAGCGCCGCGCCGGCCCCGCGGCCGTGTCGGGGCGCGGCCCTGCGCCGCCCGCATCCCGCCCGGGGCACGGAGCGGCGGCGGCTCCGCCGGGCCGGGGCAGCGCCGGGGGAGCGGGGCGGACCCTCCCGGCACTCACCTTCTTCCGGGGCTGCCATTTCATCATATTTGTAGAGCGGGGACGTGCAGCATCAAGGTGGCGCTGGGGCGGCGGGCGCAGCGGGGCCGCAGCCCGCGGTCATGCTGCCCGGCCCCGCCACCAGGCCCGCGCCGCGTCCGCGGGACAGCAGCCGGCCCGGCCGCGCGGGCCATGGGCGGGGGCTGTGCCCAGCCGGCGGCTCCGCCCGCACCGGTCACGCCCGGGGCCCGCGGGCGCGGCCGCTCCCGGGCGCATCGCGGGCGGCGAGACCCGAACCAGGACGCGGCCCCGGCCCGGCCCGCCCGGCGCGCGGCAGCTCAGGGGCGGTGCCGGCCCAGCCCCGCCCCCGCCGCGCGCCCGGCCCCGCCCCCGCCGCACGCGAGCCCGCGGCGGGCACGGGCACAGTGTCGGCAGGGGGCGCTGCGCGCCGGAGCGGCTCCTGCGCCCCCTGTCGGTGGCACCCGGCACGGCGCCCTGCGCGCACCCCCGGGGCACCGGCACGGGGACAGCCCCTGCGTCGCGGGCATGAGGACAGCTGCTGTGCCACCCGGCATGGAGACAACGGCTGTGTCACCGGCACACGGGCACAGTCCCTGTGTCACCAGCACGGGGTGTCCAAGGACGGGGACAGCCAGTGTTTCCCCTGCACACAGGTGTGCCCCGGCCCAGGGACAGGCGGTGCTGCAGGTGGAAGCACTGTGCAGTTCACTTTCATTGTGTGCCTGAAATCTTCTCCTGTTGAGCTCTCGCTGCCAGGGCTGGGGCTACAGCCTGAAGGCAGAGCTGGGCACTGTGGCACTGTGGCCATCTCCAAGGAGCCACTGATTTTAATATCACAGAGCTTCAGCCTGAGCTCTGGGAGCTCTTCTGAGACTGTTCCAATAACCAGGCTCAGGAGTGTTACAAATCCTTAGGGCATGAACACAGCACAATTGAACTCTGTGCTTATATTATTGAAATGGTGCAGAGGTGTAGTTTTCATTGCTGTGAGGAATCATCAGCAATGTAGCATCTCGTAGGTAAACAATAAACTTAATGGCAAATGTAATATCAAAACACAGATCAAGAAATATTCACTGCCAGGTCCCTTGAAAATACAAGAGTTGCTTCTTTCCGTTGCAGTTCCTCAGTCCTGAAGGACACCATGCCTTGGGAAGCCGGGGCACTGACAGGGCCATTTCAGCTCTAGCCTTGATGCTCAGAGGCCACTCCCTTCCTTCCACAGTGGCTGCGTTGACTCTGCCAGGAACACAAAGCTCAAACACCAGCCCCAGAGCTGCCTTCAGCAGGTCCCACCTTGTCCCACACTACCCTCAGACACGAGCTCTGTTCTCCTGTGTTTCTGTTCCCTCACCTTCCCCTGGATTATTGACAGTGCATGTGGCAGCACAGAGGTGCAAGTGAAAAATAAAGCTTGGAAATGCAGCAGGGACTGAAAAGAACAGGTGTGGCTGAGCAGAAAAGGAACTCCTGCTGGTTTTACTCCCCAGAGCTAGTGTCTCACAGAGCTCTGCCCTTCTATTACACCAACAGAAGAGCCAGTGGACCCTGAAACTCAAGATTTCCATAAATTGAAAAACTGGTATTGACAATTCTGAAAAGTTCTGTACATAGCAGTCAGTCCCTGAGTCAAGAAAATAAGTGCTCAGCCTCAGAAAATGTTCAGCATTCAGACAATGCCATTCTCCACGTGGCTGTCAGAACGAAGCTTCATCAAACTCACAGACAGATCACAAAATGTGGTGTTTTGACATAATCAACAGGAGGTTTTTGAAATTCTTCCCAAGAAGGATAATTAAGTGGAAGCAATGCAGAAGCCGTTGTGAGAGACTGAAATGTTGCAGTTAATGGCTTAACAATTGCTATGAAGGACTTTTTGCCCATTATGGCAAAACTGTGTTAAGAAGCTGCAACCACCAAAGCTCACACCTCCCTGAATGTGACTCCTGACTGAAGCACTGGACCAAGTGAAGCATCCTAAAGGAACTTGAGATAAGATAAAGGTGACATTATTTTCAATTATCTCAGGTCTAGCAACAAGGAAATACATAAACAAAAATACTTTATTTCTTTTACTACTTTAGAGCAAATAATGGTTGTAATATTGGCCAGTTGGCACAAAATCATCCAGCAAAACAACAGCCTACACCAATACCTTTTATTTTTTTACTTTACTTGATTTACTGGTGCTTTTGAAAATCTGCATTGTACATCTGACATTTCAGTATCTGGTCCTCTTTTCCTCCAGTCAGTGAATATCAGAAACAAGCTGTGCATTATTAGACACATCTGGCACACTATTAGACACATCTCAATCTTACAACTCAATGGATAAAAAACTCTATAAAGTGTCTTTTTCCAATTATCTTTGTCAAGAACCTAGAACTATCTGATGTACTATCACATTTCTTGCATAATCCTTCATTTTCAATAACTTCTAAGTTGATATATTTGTTCCACCTTGAAATTCCCTCTGCTTAACCCATGTGAGCACCACCCAGAAGCAATCACATCCTGTAAGTAGGAAAAAGGTCTGCTGGAGGTGGCTTGTTGAGCAGTTTGCTAGTCAGGCTGTCCAAGCAGTTTGAGAATTCTGTTCATTGTGTCATTCTCCTTAGGTAGCAGCTAAATTGGACAGTGTTGAGCAGGTACATGAAGACTCAGAGTAATAACCTGCACTGCTCTGTGCACTGCCTGGGCTGGCATTGTGTGAGATGCCAGCACTTCAGTAACACCCACACAGCCAGAGCACTGCTCCTAACAGCTGAGTCCCTTGGCAAATCCATGATGGATAATGAAATCAAGTCCTTTTGTTTCTGAATTTATTAAAGCAGGTTTCAATTCATTACAGTGATTCTGTGTCTGTCACTTTGCCTCCCTCCAGCCAGAGAGCAGCTGACAGATACAGCACCTCACAAGGGTTTGCAGATGAGACTCTGCACGAGTGACTGAGCTATGGCAGCTGCTGAGCAAAAGGGAAAAAGGAGTTCAGAAAATTCTGCTCTGGGAGGAGGGAACTCCCTTCAAGTGCAGGAATTAGGCAATTCTCTTTTATTCAACAGAAAAAGTCTTGTGACAAAAGTCCATCTATTTCACACCCTTTGGGAAATAAAGGGTCAAAACTCCATCATTATCCATGCTATTCTTTGGTGTTTTAAATGAAAACCATACTCCATGTCTTGGAGAAGGGAAATGAGGAGGGTAACGGGGAAGAGAGGAGATAAGGAGAGAGAGAAGAGCAGTGCCCACAGTGGCCTGCTCCATCATCCTTCTCTTCACAGCACAGTGAGAGTCTCTGCTGGCACCTCAGCTTGGACTGTGTTATATAGACATGATGTGCCTGTGAAATATCTGTGTGATAGTTCTATGGCAAAATGTATTTCTGTAGCTCAGTGGACAGGAAACATATCCTAAATTTTAACTGCATCTTACCAAGGAAGATGTTTGCTCTCAGAACTGTTGAGACTGTCATTAGCTTAGGAGGCTTCAGTTCTACACTTACATGATCCTGAGCAGAAAACCATGTTTGGGACCTGCTTCTAATTATGACTTGCTCCTCCTTTTTTCCATAGGAAGTACAATTACTGCTGCTATGGAGACAAGTGTAATTCAGGCAAGATGTAGGTCAAAGCAATACTTGGAAGGCAAAGATTCACAGAAAAGTACCCTTTCTGCTATCTGTTCTCTCCTGGACAAGGCTCTTCTCCCATTCTTCACTTTCAACTTCCATCACCATCTGCTGTCTCAGGTAAGGAGAGCCAAATAAATCAGCTGTAACTAACACCTGAAACTTCCCACCAGGAGAGCTGCTCTTCCTCCCTGGCCCCCCATTCCCACACCTTACCCAGTGACTCCAGCCACTCACAGGATCTGCCAGCACTCACGTCATCAGCATCTCTGGGGTATAACAGCCTTCCTAGCCCAAAATGTGAGACTTACATTAATATAGTGGAGAAGGCTATACGAATTTAAACAGTTTTTTAGGTATACTTACAATGTTATCAGGTTCCTGAACCAAAGCACTGCTTTTATTCCCCATGATAGTTCACTTTGCCTGCTCCTCACAGTACACCTTGAACATATGTGTATGAATTCTTTCCAAAAAACCCAGTTGCAAGCTGTATTATATTACCTGCAGACAGTAGTGAGACTGAAAACAATCTTGCCCTTCCTGGTGTGATGCTATCTGGACTAAAGACCTGAGAAGATAACTTGCTGGAAGAGACAATTGATTCAAAGGAAAGGTTTGTGTTGAAATGAAGGAATTCTGTGTCTGAATATGAAACAACATCAAGCAGGATAGAGGATGGCTGTGGTACCTTTAAAGAAACTCCAGCACTGAGGAAACAGATCCATCAATACACTAGAGGAACCAACAAGCTTCCAAATCTTAGCAGCAAATTAAATGTGAAACCTTTCAATAATGGTTTAAAATCACATCCCAACTTAGACACTTCTTCTAAAGAGGTGGACTTCAGATAAACCTGGCAATGACACAAAGAAACTGAAAATTAGAGTCAAACTTACTGCTTTAACAATTAGCTCTTTCAGAGCTCACAGGTGAGCAGGGAGGGAGTTAGAGTCTGCACATTAAATTTCTCCTGTTTTTCAGGACACAGAATATACCTTCTAAATTTAAAGAAATCATAGAAGCATATACAAAGTTTTAATAAAAATTCATTTTTAGATTTGTCTGAAAGGGCTACACAATAAAACTATTGTATTATAAAGGATCTGTTTAGTCTATTCTAAATTTCTGTTCTACACAATGGAAATGTTACACATGCTATCCTATTCCTGAGCCCTGAGATACTCAACAAAAGATCCCGTAGCAGTCAGAAACAGCACTTAAAACTCTCTAAGGACTCTTCTCTTACTGATTTAAATGATAGGCAGTTCACCTGCTGAACTTTCTTGTAAAATGTGTACCAGGAATTTCACTTGTGTCTGTTCACATTTTCAGTCAGGACTGTATGAATAAGAGATGTGACACAATTTATCCATATATGCAGCACCATATCTTCCCAAAGCACAGCATGCTGTATCTCACAGCTGCCCATCTCACTGCTGCAGCAGTAAGAGAACAGAGGAAAGAAATAAACTGAACTCCTCTACAATGACAAAGTGTCTACAGACAGCCAACGACCCCCCAAAACCAGAATCAGACAAATCATCTTCAGAAAGACAGATGTTTGAAGAGCAATTCTTCTGTAGGCTACAGTTAATCTGAAGAATACCTCGTCATTGCCATGTCAGAGATAACCATTTCAAAAGTGGGAAACAACTTTGAGGTGCTGTAAAACCCCAGAGCATCACTGAAATCATTGGAGCAGAGACAATCTGGCCTCTCTGAGGAGTCACATCTAAGATTGTTAGAATACAATAGTTCCAGTTGGGAGGACCTAAAACAATCACCGAGTGCAGTTTGCTGAGGAGCACCATCTCCAATTCAGCACCACAAGGAAGAGCTGCTGATGCAGTTTTAGCCAGCTTCATTACTTCAAACAATCAAAATAGGAGTTCATCAAAATAGGAACTTGAGACCCTGTCAGTGACCAAGGCAACCCCAGTTAGCTTTGTCCTACAGCAGTGAAGCCACTGCTACATCACACAAGACCTTCTCAGAACCTGACTCAAATGGCATTTTTCTGCACAAAGTTGTGAGAGCATTTAAGAATAACTAGGACAGCTGTTGGCTCCAGCCTAAAAATACAGAACACATCTGCTTAATTTACCTTTGTGTGCTCAAACATCCAGCACTGAAAAAGCATAAGGCTAAAAATACTAAAATTTTTCTCAATGGAGAAAGGGAATGAGCCAACCATGCAGCAGTTTTCATTCATGCCTGACAGGAAAGGTGAGGGATGAACTATTTGCAAGGACCAAAAAAAAAAAAAAAAAAATTTAAAAATTCAATCTGCACCTACATAAAAGCATTTACTGATGATAACAGATTGATTTAAAACACTTTTTTGAAGGTTATGTAAATGGAAGTTAATTACTAGATATTTGATTACTCCATAATCTATTTTTGCAATTAGCATCTTTTCTTACTGAAATTTTAATACAAAAGGTGACCCTGCAGCAGGCCCATAAGCACAGACCCAGTCTTGAGGAGTTACCTATACTCATTTCACCTTTGTTTTTCTCCAGCACAGAATTTTCCATTTTAAAAAGTGAGATTATCAGAAGATACCTTAGAAACAGAAGCTTCCTGCACAGGCACAGGGCAAACTGGAAAAAATAACATTATCTGCTTCCCCAGAATGTCTCTGCTGATGTGTCTGGAGCCCTCAGAACAAGGACTGGGGTGTCACCCACAGACCCCAAAGCCCAGGCCTCACCATGCAGAACAGAAAACACAACTAGAACTGTAATATAATTAAGTAATTATATCTGGAAAAAAGATTGTGCTAAGTATCTTTAACCTGATACACAGTAGTTTTGACAGCAGGTTCTGAATGTCTGTCAGAAATATTAAAAAAGCAAGTGTGGGAAGGAATTACCTGAATGATAAAAGCAAAAACAAGAAAGGGGAAGAATTAACTTAAAACCTTTCAATTTATTAAGATCTAGAAGAAATGCAAAAGACTCTACAGATCTTGAATTACACTGCTACACATGAAGCCTTCTTTATATGCTGCATGTACAAGCAATGACAGACAAAAGAGAGACAAATTAGTTTGATATATTCTCTCTGCCTGGGCACAGACTTCCACTGTTCAACATGACATTGTAGCAGGCTGTCAGAAATGCAGTGATTGTCAGGTTTTCACACTGCTGCCCAACTACCACTCCATAAACATCAGAGTTTAGGTAAAATGCTGCCAATAAGCTCATATTTACACTTCAGAGAAGTGTGCTGTCATTCTTCTCCTTCTAATTAAGTTGTATAAAGGCTTAGGCCTAATAACCATGACTTTAAAACTGAAACAGTTTTACAATGGTTTATTCCAAATAATTTCAGGGTCAATAAAAATCAGTTTGTTAAAAAAAATAAAATAAAATAAGGTGCTGCTGCTAGCTTCAATTGAGGTGCTACAGGAACCCCATATCAGATAGGTCCCTAAATCTAACTGCCTGGCCTATTAAATCAGTACTTTATTCTGCTGGGTGTCCCAATCATTCCAAGAGAACAGACAAAATCTGAGAACATACCTCTTGTCAATCCATCTTCTACAACATGAAGAAGACAGTAAATGGTGCATCTTGTTTATGAGGAAGAAAACTCCTTTCTGATGCCACTTGTTAGAAGTTTTTGCTTTGAAGTCTGGGAGGAGTAATCACACCTATCCAAGCACAGGGACTCTTACAGGGCTGTGCCCTTCCTCATTAAAACAGCACAGAACACAATTTTCCTCCTGAGTTTTCCAGCTGGAGAATCACCATCACATGCTGAAGACAGGGTCTCACTGCCAGCACCAGTCCTCACCAGCATGGCAGAAATGCCTGGCCATCCCAGACAGGAGGAACCAGATCCCTGCAGTGGCACAGTCTCTGAACTCAGCAGAACAATTTCTCCTCAACAAGTGTAAAATATGAACCTTCTGGCAATTCACAGATCTCACATTCCTCTGAGGCAACCATCAGAGTACCCTTAAGCAGATCCTTCAGAATGGCACAGTTCCAAAGATTCCAGAGTGGCAATTTACCTGTGTGACTACTGCAGGAGACTTCTTTGTAGTCTTGTACACAGACTAGCAAGATTATAATACTGTTAGTTAGCAATGATCCTTTTAGGAGGAAAAATCATCAGTAAACATAAAAAAATACATAAAACAGAAAAAATCTCTCAAGTTTGAAATGTTGTTCCACTTGGATAAAGAATTCCTGACTTTCTGTAGGCGTTCTCCTGTTGCTGCCTTCCAGCATCTCCCCTCCTCCCTTTAATTAGAGCCTGTGCAAAAGGAGGGAGAAGCAAAGCTGTATTTAACTCTCTGTACACCAATGACCAGATAACACTTAACTGTACTGAATAAAAATATTTTCAGTTGACCTCAAAATCCAGGGGAAAAAATATCTAGGAAAAAACTGCATATTTTCACCCTGAAATACAGAAAAGCTTAGACCCACCTTAGGCTTTATTGCATGTGAAGCACTGTTGGGTAAGAGATTCAAACAATTCCTGGAGGCCAGTTAATCTGTGTATCAGTAAAGAGAGCAATGTCTGGCACCAGAGCCTCTGCTGGAATGTGGAACTATTCTTAATAGGAAGTACAAGGGAAAACTGGAGTCAATAGATTTCTTTGATTCTCCTCTGCTGTAAGCAATTCCTATGAAGAAGCCCTCAGTATGTTTTCTGGATAAAGCAGGAATTTCTCCAAGCTCATCTCAGAAAAACACTGGGAAAGGCATTCTACATAGGCTGCTCCCAAGAGCAGGACTTAGGCTCCAGGACTGAGAAACCCCCACAGTGCATATTTGTACTCTGCACATAGTGTGGCTGAGAGCAGGCCCAGCACAGGACATTTCTCAGCATCTTTACAAAGATGGTTTTCCCATTTTTCAGAGCGCGTTCCAGCGCGCACATCTGGCAGCGCCGCGGCGCGAACAGCAGTTCCTGGCTCTCCGTGCATGTGCTCTGCATCCCATGACATCATCCACTCCCGAGTCTGCCAAAAAGCAATCTCTACTGTACAGACCACCAAAACAGAGCCCCAGCATCCCTGGGGATAACAGGGCTAACTTCCAGCCCCAAAAGTTTTCCCCTTGCAAAATCTTGTTCAGTGTTTCATCTGTTGTGCTGCACTCTCTCCCCCTCACACCCATTACTCAAAAACAGTTTTCAAATCATTCCTAAATTGCTTCTATTCCATCCAGCCTGTAAAGAGCTTCTCTTTGCACAAGGCTGTAACTATTCAGTTACTTCTCAGCAGAACAACCCTTTTTTCCCTTTATTCACAGTGGGTTTTAACCCTTTAACAACCTGAAAATTGGAAAATCTGTATTTCCCAAAGAAACCTATATTTGTTTTTCCTTGCTGTGGTTAATAGTAGGTGGGTGGCTCTGTACAGATTGAGTGTTCTCTGGAGATGGGATTAATGGCTCATCTTGTGTCATACTCATTACTTAACACTGCCTCAGCAGCAAGGAAGCTCTCTGGCACACTTAAGAAAATAGGTTCTACATTGTAGGGCAAATCAGAAGAAAAATAATTCTATTACCTGAAAAATGTTCATGTTCAAAATCTTTCCAAACCTTTTAAAGAAAGGCAGACAAATGCCAAGATCAAAGGTCCATGACTTACACACTCATTGGTGGAGAGCCCTGGATCCAAGGCTCTCCATGACTAGACCCTGGAATTTACCAAGACTGGTTTTCTGCTCCAACTCCTGTTCTCAATCCCAAACTAATCAGTCAGAAGGAAACAGACGTACAGATACTGCAACTTGGTAATGAAGTCACAATGAGAGATAAGGCTGCAAGATTTCCCTGCAATAATTTCACTAAGAGAGGTGAAAAACAAGGTCTCCAGGCCTGATTCCTCTTAAATAGGGCTTAATTGTCAAAGGGTGGAGAAAAATTACAACAGACTGATATTTCAAAATGACAAATTTCAGTTTTCTTCTCATGCAAAGTGGTCTTGTGCAAAAGAGCCAACTCACTCATCAGGCAAGGGTCACTCAGAGGTTATCCTCAGAAACAGGACAAAGCCAGGAGCCAGGTCTATCACAAATTACCATTACCAGGCACACTGGCTTGAGGCAGCAGCAGCCCATAAATCCATTTTTCCCAAGACAGTACTTGCATTTCTAGATACAGTGATTCCACTGACATCTCCCTTGCTTGCCACCAAAGCATTTCCAGATATTAGTCTAATGTTCCAGAACAGAAAAATGAGGGCATTTGCATGATTTCAAGTCACTGCCCTCCAAAATGAAAAAGCCATTTTTTCCTACTGCCTGCCTCCCTGACTGAAGGTGCCCAAGCCCAATTGCTGTGTTTGGCACCAGGTAACTGCACTCACTAATTGTGGCTACTGCCACTCACTTCAGAGCACTCTTGGAAAGGTCACCCAGCTAACACCCCTGAGCTCCTTTTCATTCAGTATTATTATTTAAAAATATGTATTATTTTAGGATTTTTTCCAATGATGACCAGTGTTTAAGTAATTTTCTTTTTATTAATGAAGATTAAAACATGCTATATACACATAACTATGTGGTGTTTCTCACACTGAAATGTACATTTTTGTTTATACTACCTCTTCTCCTGGAAAAATCTCAGATTAATTAATTGCCACACATAATACTCCTTTTTACTTTTGGTAGGGAAATATGTGATATAAAGAGAATCCCAAAATGCAGATAAAATAAAAGACCTTAGAAATACCAGATTTAAAAAACAGTAAAAGGAGGAAGAGTCAATCTGGCACTCCTACGCTGACTGTTGCAGGGTGGTTTGTTTTGACTCAGGGAGACCTGAGTATTTCTGGTCCTTCCTCACTTGTAACAGCAATGTAAGGAGATTTATATTCCTGCATTTCAGTTCTGTGTCTGTTTTCATGACAAGTTATTCCTGCCAGAGTCTTTATAGAAGCTTTAAAGAAAAGTTATCCTGTGATCATAGAGATGGAGCACTAATGAGTTTAATTAGAATGCAGTGCATCAACCATAGATTGAGACACAGCCCAACATGATTAATTATCCTCTTGGAATGGCTACAGTGAAATAGAGGGGGCTATCAAGGCTATCCTCTAATAGCTGTGTCCACCCACCTTCTCCACCTGCCTGAAGAGGTGTTCTCCTTTCCTGCAGCTTGGCTACCACTGTGACAGCTGTGGGTGGTGCCAGCACCAGCTCAATAGATAATAATCTTAATTCATCATCTTCTCTATTAGCAGTTACCCTTGCTCATTTCAAAATCAAGGTCAGTTTTATTTAGCATACTTATCTTTCAGAAAAGTGTCAGTGTACTAAGCATGAGTTCTTCAGCATCAACTACTACTTAGTTATGTAAAAACAGGAATCTTCTTATTTCACAGCTAAGTTTATAATCATGTCAAATCAAACTAACTCAAAAATTTTCTCAAGTAATCCTTTGAAATACATCAGCCAGTTCCCAGTTAACTCAGCTATAGAAGTATCAAAAAACTAGAGCTGAATATGCATTTACCTGATTTTTACTTTTCAGAACAACTTGAAAAAAGATCTGACTAGAAAGATAAGTGAGACCTATTTGGAAAGCAGACTGCAGGTAAACCTACAGCTGCTAAAAATTTATTTGCATTATCTTGAAAGCTGTCACTTTCTGTAGCTCTAAGATGTCCCCAAGGGCATCTTAGCCATGATGAGGGTTTAGCCATGAAATATTAGGCACCTGGACATATTGTCCATGTGCTCCTCAAATATTGCAGCCAGCAAACTGCATGAAAGAACAGCTCTCAGCACATACCCCAGTCACACCAAAATTAAAATTTTTCAGTTATAAAATCTTCTCCACATCTTGTTATTCCATAGCTTGTCCCAAAAACTGTACACCTAGAGATGCACAGTTGCTTTAAAGACATTAAGACTTGATGGTCTTTAAAGGTCTCATCCCACCCAAGCCATTTCCTGTGAATTCTGTTAAAATAATCACAGAATATGGACTTAAAGCTCCCAAAAGATTGAGTCTTACATTGGTATGAACAACAGAAATTTCACAATAGTCTTCCAAAGGTGTCCACTATTGTCCACTGCCTGTGACATGTGGCAGAGGCCTGCTCAGTGGCTCTTGACCTCACTGTGTGGGTGACACAGGCATTGCTGGGATATAAACGATGCTCACACATTCTGTTATTTCTGACATCAGCACCTCCATGCCACTCAGGATTCTTGGCTCTGAGGGTGCTGTCCCTGGCACAGGTTGCCCAGAGAAGCTGTGGCTGCCCCTGGATCCCTGGAAGTGTTCAAGGCCAGGCTGGACAAAACTTGGAACAACCTGGGCTAGTGAAAGGAGCCCCTGCCCATGGCAGAGGGTTGGAACAAGTGGGCTTTGAGTTCCCTTCCAACCCAAACCATTCTGTGATTCTAGGAAAAGCACTACTAAACCCTACTATGTCTCTCAGCAGCTGCCAAAAAGCTGCAAATCATACCAGCTCCATTTCAGCTCTTCCATTTGTAACACTTCTAATGAGCAGATGGTTAATTTTTGTGAGCAGAGAATAAAAAAACAAAACAACTTTAGTTGGTGCAAGTGTCTGGGGTCCTTTAGGTTATAAAAACCAGTTGTTTTGGACATCTGCTTAAATTTTTTACTGCAAATTTAGCCTGCTCTATATTACTAGTCAAATGTTCATATCCTCCACTTGTTTTCAGGTAAAATTAAAACCTGCCAGATATTGTTCAATGTTTTTTTAGCTATTTAGAAGCTGGGAAATATTTCAAGAGTAAAAACATTTTATTGTGCCTGTTTCCTGTGTATTTCCAGCAATAACATTTTTGTACCTCCAGATCACAAACAGTATGTGTTTCTCTTCTCTTTATTATTGCCACCTCACTAAAAAACAGCAGATGAAGTTCCCATACAACTGTGAGTACCTCACCTTCAGGGCCAGTTCCTCAAATACAGTATCAGGCTGAACCTGAAAGCTACACAATATTAAAGTGTGAATATTTGAACAATGCTTCTGTTCACTTCTGAGGCCAAGGCACTGGGGCAACCCCAAGGTAACAGAAATAACTAAGTAACAAGTTTCTTTATGTTGTACTGCTAGAATTCTGGGGGATTGTAGCACTACAGAGATTCACAGAGGTACCTAAAGTAAAATGTAAACACTACCTTCTTTACCATGATAGAAAGCAAAAATTCAGTTAAATGTACACAAAAGCCCTTCAGAGGCCTCAGCATTTGAAAGGCCAGTGAGCTCACTGCATTTACCTTCCTGGCAAAACTGTCTTCAAGTCAGATTAACAGAATAGAGAGTCACAGATCTGTTATGTTCAAGTTGCTTCTTTCTGTTCTACAGTATGATTTTATAAAACATAAATTCACAGAAGCTGCTGGAAATTTTTAATTAGTGAAATACAGATGGTTATTTTCATACAAATTTTAAATTTTCCTGTTTTTCTTAAGCACCAACCAAACCCAACAAAATGTGCACCGTATTTACAAATGCATAAAAATATTTATAGTTCCAGATATAATTTATTGTTGTACTTAACAGTACTGAGCACTCTAAATTACAAACAATAAAAATTACATTTCTGTGATTTTTTGTTGTTGTTGTTGTTGTTTAGTATAAACACAATTTTGTGTGGGGACACAGAAGAACAAGAGCATTAGTGTTTGGGAGGAGGAGAAATTGTGTGAGAGCACGAGAGACAATGGATGTGTCTGAGCCAGGAGTGAGTTGCTGGTTTGGATCATTAACTAAGAGCTCGATGCTTGCTGCTGCTCCCTCTGCAGACTCCAGGATCAGCATCCTTGCTCAGTGCAGCCCAAGCGTGAGATCAAGCAGAACAAATGTGGGAGGGCATAAAATCATACAGGCAACTGATTTCTTTTTTATTCTTTGGAGCACTAATTTAGGCTCTTTAGAAATCTACATTTACTATACACACTCCTCTTATCCACATTCCTTTTCTGCTGCACTCCCTATTCTGTTACAGCCCTCCAAAGCCTCAGTAACTGTACCCTGCAATACCAAACATTTCCATCTGAGTTAAGTGCACATATTTTCTGCTTTAAGCCTAGGAGGGCTCATTGCTGTAGCTGTCCTTTCCCAAACAGTCACAGAAGCCATTAATTTCTCGGCCCACTTTTAGAGTGCAACCAAATCCAAGAAGCTGACATTTTTTATTTAGTACCCATGGGCTATAACCATGAAAAATTTACTCCATGAAATACAGTTGCATGAATTTCCTACACACCCTACTCATGATAAAAAGTAATTTCCTTGCACAGCCTGGTAACAATGGCAACTGAATGAGATGTATCACCATAAAATAAACATGAGCACATCGCACATCTGAATTCTCCAGAGTGACACTACTACTCTGTGTTCCCAGCAAAGATTTAAATGAATAAGAGGCCTTGAAGCTTGACATGTACCTCTAAAGGCATGGGAGAGGATTCAGGGCAACTGCCATTAAAATTAATCACTATTAGTGATTACAAACCTCCAGTAACACCGTGGCTCACTGCAGGAGAGCTATCAGGGCCAAAACAAGATGTCTAAGCAATGAAAATTAAGAAGCTAACAGATATTCCTGTGTGATAACTGAGGAGGGCTAAAGGTTACAATTACAACAAAATCTGATATTAGATTGTTTTCCAGCTCCTACTCATCTGGTAAAGGAGAAGCAAAGAAGCATCATTATTTTGTATTTTGGACCAATTAAGAATGAATTATAGTGCAAGAAAAAATTAAAAGAAAATAAAAATAAGAAACGATGTCCAGAATTCCTATCCTGAGTTATTACAAGAGTCCAACAGAGTGAGGCAGGACCCAACCATGCTCTGCCCAACTCACGGGGGAGCTGTCCAGCAAACACAGAACTGACTGTTACCATGGTAACAGAAATAAAACCACCTTTTACCAGCTTTTTCACACATTAAGAAAAATTATGAAACTGAATTCCACTAGATGTTATGGCTTTACAGGACAAATGGGCTCAGAAATTCAATTCTTGAGAAGTTCATCAGTGACAATGAAGATAGAACAGCTCAAATGTGACCTCGAGGACAGAAACCTCTGACAGCTGTCTGACAGTTTGCCAGGAAGAGTCCCCACAGTTCCTGTTTCCTTAAACATCTCCTACCCACCAGAGCTTAAACTCCACAGAGTTTAAACTCCACCTCAGCACAGCAACTCTCACAGAAGAGCCAACACCTTGTGTCAGCTGAAGGGAACAGAGCTCACCAAGAGACAGAAGATGATTCCATGAATGACCCTATGATTCTGTGACACGTGGTCCCCAGTGCTTGTGAGGATGTGGATTTATAAAAACACCTTTAAAGATGTAAATTAGTAATTATTAAATTACCATTGAATTATTTAATTATTTATTTTGTGTAATTCACATTCCCCTTTCTGCTATGTCTTGCACTGTTTTTTGTGTTTTATTTGTGAAGGACAAAAGCCTGCAAGCAGATACTCCCAAGGAGTAAAACACCAATTACATAACCCATGGCAAAAAATAAACCTCCTTTTTCACCCAGAAAAAAGTTGGAAAATTATGCCTGAAGTACCCATTTAATGCAGTGTTTCAAGAAAGTTTCTTTCCACTTCCCATGTGAGACAAGCTTCTATTAACAAATGTTTCATCCAAGTACATTCTCCCTTTGTTAGCATCCAGAATATCTAGGGCTTGGTATGCATCTTTGAAGAAGTTCATTAAAAATGAATCATAAAACCATGAATTTAACACTTGTCTAAATAAAAAATAAAAGTTTTCCACTAGGGGAAGTGAACACTGTATTAGTTCTAACACAAGAAAAACTAAAGGAATAATTTTTAGTTATACACCTATCAAGCACATGGAATAGAATTTTGACCCTGATAAGACTAACAAAAGCCATCAAATACACTGCCTGGGGAGAACTGTCTCAAATACTGGACACCAAGAAAAATGTCTTTATTATATTATTTTTATATACATCAATATTCATATGATCTATTTTTTCTATGAGCTGGTTCCTCAACTGTTTTAGAATGAAAAAAGCAATAACAGGAATTTGCATACCACTGCCAACTTCTGGTAAAGTCATCAGAAATTATAAAAATAACTCCACTGAAGAGCATAAAAAATGTGTGTCTACCATAGACTTTTAAGAACTTCCAGAGAAATTCAATTATTTGACTACCAGGACAGAAACTTGACATTCCTGAGAGAAGGGAAGAAAGGAAGAGTTCAACACTAACATAAATCCAGAAAATTAAATTGAAACTAGAGTGTCTATTCACTACATGATAGAAATTACAGTATTGTTCAACCTTTCTTTTAAACTTCAAGGGTAAATTCTCTATTAGTAGATAATAGCTGAACTATCAGTCATTTATTTCTATTGTTCCATGTAACACAAGGGGCTTTATCATTTCCTCTTTGCAGCAAAAGAGAAATCATGTACCAAGATGCTTGTGGCAAAAGAGAAATGTCATCTGCTTTGTCCAGCAGTTCAGACATCAGTGCCCTCAGACACAAATGGAGCAGTGACTCAGAGAACAACAGGTTTATAGAAATAAAAATAATTGCCACAAAACCTTTTCCCTGTTTGCATTAGTTTGAACTGTCATCATGCTCTTGTCTCAGAAAATGCCTGTGCTTAATGCAGCAATTATCCCTGTGCTGCATTTCCTACTTGTACACGATCACAGACACTTCACATCTGACTTGGCTACAGGGAGGGAGATGGAATGACCTGAACAAACCCCTGTTGGCACTAGAAGGCTAGGAAGATGGAATGTTAAGCCCTGGATGTATTTTCAGCTGTCAGAGAGCTCTCAGCAAGGCCCCTGCTAATTGGTTGGGTTTTCTTGCCCTTGGCACAGTGCAGCACACTGTGTAAATGGTATCCCTGAGTGCTTCCTACTGACTTGCTAGTCAAGGCAATTTCCTGCTTTCTCCATTTTTAGTATTTTCTCCTGTCTACTTACTCCCACAAACTCTCCATTTAATTTAATTTCCTCAGAGACTGGCTGAGATTACAGGTCTCTGACAAGGATCCAGTGATGTCCAGAAATATCACGATGTATCAGCCTGCACACCCAAACAAGAAATGCAGGTTTATAAGAGCATTCTTGTCTGTTACAGAGAAAGCAGGTACAGCATCCTTGAATCCACTCAAATCCCCTCCTGTTCCTTACTGTCACTCAGCCACCAATGGGCAGCTCTAAAAGGAGAGGAGGGCTTGATGCACTACTTTTAATCCACAATTTCTAAGGCAGTGTCCCTTGTGCTGCTCAAATTCCAGTCCTTGGCCAACCAGAACTACAGCATAAGTTCAGAGAGTTGGGAACCAGCTCTCTGAACCCAGGGTGGCAAACCCAGGATGTCAAACACTAAGAAAAACAGGACTATTTGCTGCAGAACAAAACAAAAAACATCTGAGACACAGTCGTTGGTGATTTGATTAATCAAAGCAGCAAATAATGTAAGTGTAGCAAAAGGAAAAATAGATGGGGATAAGGAGCTCACAGACAATACAGTAACAAAATTAGACCAAACAATTAAAATGCAAAGAAGGCCAAATATGTACAGATAACATGAGTGTAAAGCAAACCATTTCAGAAAGCACAGCTCAGCACAGCTGCTCTCCTCCTGCTGCTGAGCATCAGTGACACTGCAGCCTCAGGAGCTGGATCTGCCAGCACTGCCCTGCCTGATGTCACACAAACACAATGGGCAGCAAGAACAGCACCAACTGTGCAAAGAAATTAAGGAAATTCCACTTAAAAAATCTAAAATATGTGAATATCTGTATAGAACTGAAATGAGATCCCAGGCCCTGCTGAACGCCTGAGCACAGAGCGCCCTCTCATGTGCTTCGCTCATTTCTCCACACAGTACTCCAATCCACAATTCCACAACTTCAGAATGAGTCATCAATATGGTAATATTAACAAAGGAATTATTCTCCAAGATGAGAAAACTTAATCCTTGTAGCTGAGTAAAAAACAAGGAATATATATCTCATTCTTAAGAATAACAAAATTGAAGGAACAATCACTGAAGAACTAAAACCTGAGCAGAAAAATCATCTTGCAACTAACTCCTCAAGGTTTGGGGAGGTGAGAAAAAGAGGCAACAACACATACTAAGGATTTAGTCTGAATTTATGGGGTACAAAACCCAGTATTGTGTAAACAAATGAAGGCAGTCCAAATGTCTTAAAACCCTATCTAGTAGTAATGAGCTTGAATCTCAATGAACAGGTAACAAGATACTCTTTCTTAAAAATATCACCCTGGCAGATCATTCCTCATTTCTTCATTTCAGAATTACTTCTGCATTTCTGCTTTGGGTATTCAGATATGTGAGGAATAAAAACCACTATACCATTACTGCACAGTAATATAACTAGTTCCAGTGACAAGAGAACTGTGGGGTAAAAAACTGGCATCTTCCAGGAGAGAAATTTACATTACAGCATTTAGACTAAGTAGAATAACTGCAGTTAATTCCATAAAAGAAAAATTTTAGCTGCTTTACTCCATATACAAAAGGGTTCCAGAAAACAAAGGAAGGAATAATGAAACCCTACAGTAAGTGCTTGGAAAATTTGTGTTGATTAGTTGCATGCTGAGACTCAAGTACCTCTGTAAGCTTTTCCAATTGTAAGGCAATAAGCCAATTCCTTAGAAAGGAGCAATTTTTCTAGCATACTTGTCTAAGACAGACAACCATTACATGTGAAAATATGTATTTATTTTTTTAGGATTACATAACTATAGTGTCATTGATCCACTGTGTCCCTGTCTCCTGCTTTCATGTTGTACTGCTACTGCTCTGTAATTTTAAGAATTTAGGGAAAGGAGAACATATACAACTTATCTGCACAGCAATTTTCCCCCAGCAACGCCATAACCATCACTTCTGGTACAGAGAATACTTCTCAATGAATCTGACTGTTGGGAAAAATATTAACTCCATAAAGCTGTCAAAATACTACATGATGCTCATTATTTAAATATCTAATTAGAAAAAAAAAAAAAAAAAAAAAAAAAGAGATGGGGGAGGAGAGAGCAGAAAACTTTTTGGTGAGGGTGGTCAAACACAGGAACATGCTTCCCAGAGAGGCTGTGGAGTCTCCACTCCCAGAGATGTTCAAAACCCAACCAGACAATGTCATGGACAACCTGTTCCAGCTGACCCTGCATTCATCTCCAAGGGTCCCAGCCAACTTCAGCTATGCTGTGGTTTTGCAACACAAAAAGACAAAGAAATGCACAAATCTCAGGATAACGTAACACAAGTTCTAGCAAAGTGAAAAAAGTCTGTTAAATGGTTTTATGTCTGAAAAACTGGAATGCAACTTTCTGCAAATTAAAGACAGACTGTAAGCTGAAGGACAGGACTGGAAAGTTCCTTGCTCATCAAATTAAAAACAAGAGGTCTATTCATGAAAAAAGTTATGTGGTCAAGCCACATTCTTTGCTCAAAAGCTTTACGTGAGACCAAGGGTCGGCACTCTGCTCGCATTCATTGAGAAACTCTGAGGTTGTTAGGGATTGCTAAAGCATGTGAAGGTTTGGCCAAATAGGAGAGGTGCAAGTGGACAGGCAAGTGTCCCTTTGTCTTGTAAAAGTCCTGCTCACATGACTGACAGCTGGAGCCACTTAACAAAATACCAGTGCAAGGTATTCTGCCAAATTCCCCTACAGTGAGATGACAACACCTAAACCTCTTGCACTGCAAACACCCAAAGGCTTCACAGCTCACAATTCCCCTTTCTTTCTGGTCTTTCATATTTTTTCTCCACTAGAGATACTAAGCCATGTTTTTAAATTGAGACAATAACTTTAAATTAGGAGAGACAAAGACCATAAGTGAAACTTGTGCCTGATGAAAAGTGCTGTAATTCTTCCCAGTTACTTTTGAATTACATATGCACAGGACATTCCTTTTGCATCAACTACATTCTCCAGACTATTCAACTTTTCTCTAAAAGGTGTTTCAGCTCTAAAAAAGGTTGGTCCTGCTTTAAGAAATAACATTTTTCCCTGTCTAGTGGCTTGAACAGTTGCAATAATCAGAGATCATTACTGAACCCCAATATTCAAATCTGTTTGCCAGCTTGGCCCCCTCTCATTCAGCAACCCACTGTGCTTTTCAGGGAACGCTGCTCCTCAAGCACCAGTCCCTGGGGCTTCAAACACCACAGGGTCACTGAATGGTACAGTCAGCATCCATCTACTCACACTGACAAATAAATCAAATAAAATCAAGGTACCCCTCAGAGTGCTGAAAACATTCTTCTTTGTGATTCTTGCTTCCATTTGTCTTAGGCTGTGAATGTTCCTATTAGCCAAATGTATTCAAGTCTGACAAAGTCATTTCATCTCCTGTTAATGAACAACTTTTCTGTTGAGAGATTAAGAGAATAAATCAATGCCAAAACCCAGTTAATTGTTCAGTAGCAGTAGGCTATTTGTACCTTTTGTTAGCTGTCACAGCACTGAGCCAGCACTCAACGGGTAGTAAAATCTACATTTTAACACAGAATTAGGTCCAAATTTAAACCATTTAAGCCACAGCATTTTTCCTATGATGTGAGGATTTTAAAATATCTCAAAATCAGTAAGAACTAATGAGAGACTGTGCAGGTACCAGAGCCACATAATATATATCCCTCCATTTTCATGTACCATGCCTTAGGCTGCACAGCTGTGAAGAGAAATAGAATAAAAATTTTCTAGAGCATGATCAACAGCAAAACAAAGAAAATTGTTCAGCGGGAAATCAAAGAACAAAATGCGCCTGATCTGATTTGCCTCTTGGATATTTCCAAAATGCAGTTTAATTCCTGAAATATTCTGTTATCCTTGCATTTCTCTGTGCTATGTACACAAAATATTTTTCAAATAGCAGTACTCACAAGCCAGCCCTCTCAGACAAAGCCTATGAACAGGTTTATGTGCTGTTGTTATAAGCATCTTTCAGCCACACACAATAAGTTATTGTGGTCTGTAAGACATCTGATGTTTCTCTCTGCAATCATTTTCTCATTGTTCATGTCTTGAGCTGCATATATAAGCATATGCATTTGTATAAACATACCTGCTCATTACCCAACATTCATTAATGCTTTAAAAAAGGATTTTGGGGTGGGTATGTTAAAAGCATGACTTTCAGCCACAGATTGTACTGAACTTATGTTAACAAGCATCAAGTGGAGTAGGAGCAAAAAAGCAACAATTAACAAACTACCCAAGAAATGTAGTTTGTACCTAAAGGAGGAAAAGAAAAATAGAAACTTATATTTAGTAGTTCAAAACTCAAAAAACCTGCATTCAAATTAAATTTTCAACTCCCCAAGTGAAAGCAAGTCAGGTTCTGTATTTAAAACTCAGGCCTTTTAAACCAAATACCAGCTGTCCCTACTAAGCTCCCTCTTCTGGCTAATTAAACAACTCACCTAGACTTTGTATGCAGAAGTTTCAATCTTCCCAATTCTGTTCCATCAATAAAAATCAATTATTTTTTTAAAAAATTCGTAAATAAAGGTTGACATTGAAATACACAAGTTTTCAACTTCAGACAGAGCTCTCCTTTTGTCTCAGGCTGACAAGTTACACAACACACACAAGGAAATAAACATCCCTGTACTGTGCAGGGACACTCTGCAAACTGACACTCAACCATCTGCACTTCCTCTAAGCTTCTGAACACCACTGCCTATTTTCTGGTATCAGATATTCCTGAAATGCCTGTGTTCAAAACACACCAGACTAGTTAATTCATTCCTCAAAGTACACCTTTTTTTGTTCTGGCTAAAATTAGGATTAAATATGTAACAAAAATACAAATACACTTTCAAGAAATTGTAAATGAGGAAAAGAGAATCACAGTTGGAAAAGACCTTGGAGATCATTGAGTCCAACCTGTGACCTAACATCACCTTACCAGCCAAACCATGGTACTGAGTGCCTCAAGAAATCTTTTTTAAAAAACTTCCAGGGATGGTGACTCAACCACCTCCCTGGGCAGCCCATTCCAATGCTGAACCACTCTTTCTGTGAAGATTTTTTTTCTAATATCTAGTATTATCTAATAAATTAGAAGCAACCAGTCCTCACCAAAATAACACAAATTCAGGACACAGAACAAAGGCAGAGGGGTCACCCTCATTGTGGAGCTGCCAAATCAGTAATAAACAGACTCTGGTAACATTTTTCATTCTCTTCTAAAATCTAGAGCCATTGCAGATGATCTGTGGAAACAACAATTCAAAGTGAAAGGGAAGTACTATGTAGAAGGGTGTGAACATCACAACTCCAGTGGAATGAACGTACAGAGGATAAAAAATTCATTCAGCTGTGAGTTTTCATTATTTCAGTAGTAGCATCATTGTTCCCTTCTAAAAGCCAAGCCACACTCCCAGCCAAGCCAGTTTTATGAGACTTCCATCACAACTGTGCCAATGAAGGCAGGCAGCACAGTCAAACTCCAACCTCTACAAAACATTTCTGTTCAACACCTTCTTGACCTTCAATCCAGCTAATCAAAGGCCTTGAAGGGAAATTAATTTCATGTTTATATTTACTACTGTACCTTCAGCCCAAGTGAAATCAAAAATCTGTTTCTACATACAAAGTCTTAAAAGAACCATGACAACAAAAGATTGCAGAGACAAAGCCTCTGAAGCAAAATACTGAGGGATGATCTGAAAAACACCAACACCAAATCTTTCAAAGTTAGAAAAACTGAGACAAGGTTCCGAATGGGATTATGAAGGTTTGAGAGAAAAGAGGGAAGTGTGTGATGCACTGACAAACTAAAGATACCACTGTGAAAAGATAAAAGGGAAGATACAACCAATGGCTGTGGCTGAGCTTTACTCAGGACAGGATGCCTGCAAAAGCCATGTTGACTCTTCCACTGCCAACTGATAGTAACTTTTGAAGTATATAAACACTTTGTATCACAGAGAAAGATATCCATTACACTCTGATGGAATAAAACAAGAACAGATGCTGTCATTGCAGCAACTTCATTTAAGTCTTCCTGTACTTTTTCCACCAATGAGGCTCAAAATGTTCTGTAGAAGCAACTCTTGACTTTTTGTAAAGCAAGAATAAACAAAGAAACAGTTTGCTTAAGGTCAGGTGGACATTTAATAGCAGAAATAGAACTGAAACAGAGTTACTTGTTTTTAAACTCACTGATATGATCTACCTGAAAAAAGAAGTCTCATTTTTTCTAATAAGAATGTGTTGGGTTTTTTTTTTAATATTTCACCTTAGTACAGCACCAATACCTAATTCTATTATGTCTGTATTTAACTGACTGTTAATAATGCCTTCATTTAACACAGATAGCCTTTTTAAGCTCATAAATCTTCCACATCTTATCTTCTGTTTTGATCCACAAGTCTTTTCTACTGATCATTTCAAAGGTACCTATACTTCCACGACTGGCATTTTGAAAGTATTCTTGTATGAAACCCTTTCACAACTTTTCATCCAAGTCAACTCTGCATTAAATCACTACCAGACTTCTTAGAACCAGGATACAAAACTGAGCACAGGCACCCTGGGTTTTACACTCCTCAGCCACCTGCAGCCAACCAACCTGGACAGCTAGAATTTAATGACAGTAACAAAATCTTCTACTTTTAAATAGAGTGCTTCATACAAAATCTTTTATGACATGCAGCAATACAAACCAGTTAATGACCAAAGAAAAACCCACCAAAAAAAACCACCACTCAACAATAACACAGCTTAGAAGTTTATAAATCATCTCCCTGACAAAGCAGGAGTTTCTTCTAATGTGGACTAATTCAAGTCTTAAGGAAGCATATGAAAATGCTTTTCTAGAGGCTAATAAACAACTGCAAATCAAAATACAAGACTTAGAGTGATCTGCTTTGAAATAGAAGGAAACTTAACTTTAATAGTTTGGAGCCCAAATGGTGCAGAGCACCATGCTTGTAACCTGCTCTAATTTCTGAGGAGAGGAACCTGGGTGATAAGTCTGCTCCTGCACCTTCAGCTGAAGTGGCTCATAAGGATCCATGAGGGATTGACAGGAGCAATGGAATTTGGAGCAGATGCTGCTAAAAACAATTAGCATGCAAAGGGCTGGCCCTGGACTAGCCAAGGCAAGGCAGCTACTGGAGCAATCAATGGCATCTGGTGGGAAGCAAGCCCAGGAGGAAGAGGCAACCAACATCATTTACTCTTTACAAATGTTTCCTTACATAGTCAGGTCTTACTGAGAATGCCAAGATACATATTTCTTCAAATATTTGTCCAAAATATACTACACACAAACACTCTTTGAATAGTATTCTGAAAGGCCTTATCATTCTAATGTACTAATAAGAATCTCTATGCTACCTCTCAAAGTTTTGGAACCACATGTTCCTGGATGCTGATGAATGCTGGCTACATTAAACATTAAAACAGATGTCTGGTCTTCACAACCCAGGAACCATGCTGTGTTCAAACAGTAAAATAGTAGCATACTCCCACTTGAGAACAGTATGCTTACACAGAAAACTGTTTAATACCCAACAGGTAATTCAAGTCAAAAAACTTTTAAACAGAAAATATACTATTATCTGGAGCTTTCAGCAAAACCAGACTTTAGTACAGAAATACATGCATTGGTGTTACACTGGGTGTTACACGTGACCAACAATCCCACAGGAGTTCCTCCTTCCCTAGATGACAAATACACTCCCTTACCTTTGGCCACTTGGGATTCAGGAGCCGTGCTTTGATGGCATCATCCAAGGCCTTGTCATACTGGTGGATTTTCATGTAGGCTGCAGAGCGGTTGCTGTAGAGAATGCAGTTCTGAGGGTCCACGCCCAGCGCCTCGTTGTACAGCACGATCGCCGTGTGGAAATCGCCGTCATGGCAAGCCTGGTTGCTCTGGCGAACCTTCTCCACAAACTCAGCTTTGCTCAGCATGGGACTGTCAGGACTTTTTTTTCTGAAGGATTTTGATCCACAGAAAGGAATCTAGGAGGGGGAAAAGGAGAAATTATGTGTCAGTCAGAGTTAAGAAATGCTACTCATAAGGAGAAAAAAAAGAGAATAAACAATTAGAAACTGTACAGTAGAAATTAAAGCCAGCATCACTGCAGAACAAATTATGAATTCAGAACCAGATTCTTTAAAAAGTAAATTGTTTATCTATTGAATCTCTTTTTGAGGGTACAGGAGTAACAGAGCCTTGCAAAACACATCATTCCCTATGAATGATGTTTTCTAGACACAAGAGCAGCTGCACTCTGTTTACATATGCTGCACTCCACGCACTCAGAAGTACTTTTCTCCTCAGCCAAGCTATTTGGTTCTACAGCACTAAGCAGAGTTGCCAGGTAGAGAACAGGTGGCAGCTGTGAATATGAAGATGATGCTGCTACATCTGAAGTTTGATATGCAGATCACAGAGAAGCACAGGCATACACAGACAATGGAAAAATGTGTAAAATCTCTTCAAACCAAAGAACCTGCACCACAACCTCTGCTCACAAATCCAACGATATGCAGCTGCAAATAGTTCATAGAAGGGAAGGGAAGGGAAGGGAAGGGAAGGGAAGGGAAGGGAAGGGAAGGGAAGGGAAGGGAAGGGAAGGGAAGGGAAGGGAAGGGAAGGGAAGGGAAGGGAAGGGAAGGGGAAGGGAAGGGAAGGGAAGGGAAGGGAAGGGAGGGAGCTTTTATTACCACATACACTCACAGAAGTAAGTGGGACACACAATTTATTCTAACAACAGAACAGTCATCCTTGGCACAGCCACTCTCCTACATTGACAATTCCAGGTAATACAAAACAACAAATAAAAAAAGATTTAAGCCTCCTAATTTTAAGATATTATTTAAAGTGAGCTGTAGAAAGTCCTAATTCCATTGATTGTGGTACACCCTTTCTTCTTATTTAACTTCCTACATTGCACATTTTCCTCAACCACTCCTTTGCAGCCAGTAGCTGTTTCTGTCATGCAAATGCTACTCTCTCCCAAGGATACTCAAGAACTCAGCAAGAACATCTTAGTCCAGCTCTGATCACAGGGCAGTTGGGAGTTGTGTAGTAACAGTATCTGGCAACAGGGAATACAATACATATGGTAACATATAAAGTACTTGAAAATATTCATTAAAGGTTTAGACTACTATAATTACTATTGGTGTCATCTAGTTTTAGTCCTGCAGATTGAAAAAGTTTAAGAATATCACATATTGTTACCACAACACAACAACCACAGGGCTTAAATACATTACCAGAGCCAGCTGGGGCATATTTTTAAAGGTGGAAAGGGAAGCAAGCTGCAAACTGACATCCTGTCACAAGGATCAATTGGTCTGTAGACTTTTCTTTTTTTTCTTTTCTTCCTTAAGTCAAATAACAATAAAAAAGCATCAAGTTAGAAACTACTGATTTATTATTTTTCTTATTATATCCATTCTTTTCTGACAGTGTTTGACCAAACTTTTTTAAAACTTCTCTACTGAAGGAGATTCCATGCTCTATTCAGGCAATCTTCTTACACTGCTTCAGGATTTTCACCATTAAAATATTTTTGCAGGAAAGGGGGCTGGTGGGTACCCAGGTACCAGGGGCAGCAGTTTCTTCATGTGTCTTTAAAGGTGGCTGCTGTCTCCCTCCCTGTGTATTTCCAGGTCACTGACCTGCATCAGGGACAATGAAAAATACCAAATGTCATGATTTCCCACACTTCCATCACATTCAGAGTGAATGACTGCAGCTTCCATGAGCGGTACCACAACTAGCCATGAACTCTAGTTATTCAAAAGATAAGTATTTCAAGATAAATCTGTTTCAAGAAATAGATTCCTCACCAGCTGTGGCCATAACTGCCTCCAGTAGGAGGTGTGAAGGCACAGTCAGCCCCACCCAGGAGAGCTCAGGGGCAGCAGTGGCATCTCATCCACCCCTGTGCCTGGCCACAAGGATTCTGCTGCTCTGCCACCTGGAGCTGCATGCCCAGGACCACCAAAAGCTACTGAGTCCTCTCAGAGGCAGTGGGGCCTCTGCAAGGGCACAAAGCACCCAGCACAACCTCGAGGAGCACCAGTGAGACAAGTCCAACAACAGCTGTCTTTTCTGGCAGTTTATTATGCACAAACAAATGAACACACAAAGCTGTTAATGATCCTTCCAGAATCATACTGTGAGTCTGTAACAACAAGGAGAATCCATGAGGAGACATCCTCTCGGTCCAAGTGAAGTGGTTTCTGCCTCTAATATCCTGTGACGCTAAATAATCTCATAAAAAAAAGAGAAACTATGATAATTTGTGGAATATGTTACTATTTAATTCCTGCTATCATGAGAACTACGTAAGGCAGTAAAACATCATGAGGTAAAAGAAAAAACCCTAAAACAGTAAAACTGAGTCACTCTGGCACTCAAACCACAAATAAAAAAAGATTATGATTATGGTACCAACCCACAAAATGTACTCCTCAGAAAGTCATCTCCTTTTCCAGTCACCACTGCTCCTCTCCTGTTAATACAGGGGAAGGTGATGGTAATGCACATATTTGGGCTGGCTAACATTTTGCTACAGAAGGTGCTTGCATGTACTAAACCAATGCTAAAGAAGAAGTTTCTTAGGGCAGCAGAACAAATAAGATTCTAATGAAATGCAGAAGAGTATCTAGTGAAAAGGTCTGAGTTAGAAGCTGATATATTTCTAATAAAGTAGAAGATGGCACAAGCTTCTCAACATTACTTCTCCAAACCAGCATAAGACAGCAGAAACCAGCTCCTACTACAGGGTCACATCAGACAGAAGCTTCCACAATATCTGCTTCAGCAACAAATTTCCTTCACTAGTGAAAAAGTCTCCTCTGGCAGAAGGTGCTCAGGATTCAACCCTGCTGGCCATGCAATCTTCTTTGGTCTTTTCATTTTCAAGAAGCAATGAACTCCCAACCACCCCCAAAGGAAACAGGAACTTGAATATACAGCAAAACTTATCTTACAAGAACTTTTGTCTTCATTGATCAAGTTTGTTAAACTTAGTCCTCCCTCCAGAACATCCATCAAACAAAAGAGGTGCCCATACACATTGAAAGATGTGTCTGGACAGCATATTGCCATTCAGAAAGCCACAGGGAACAGATTCCCAGTGAGTTCCAGTAAGAAGATGAGAAGAAATAAAGAGCAAATCCCCATTCTGCTCCAAGAGGACTAAAGAAAACAATGTGGTACAAAAGCAAACGTCTTATCAAAACACCAATGTTACACCTCAGAGCTTGTTGTAATGTAATTCCTCTTATTTAATGCTACATAATGCAAATAAATATGCCTTATACAGATGATGCCTTGGGTGGCAAGTCCATAGTTAAGACACCTTTTTAAAAAAATTCTTTATAATTTTCAAAAAAGATACTGTGTAATTATGTAGAATTTTTATAACTCAAATTATCTAAATAGCTCAAGAAACTTATTGAAGCATTAGGAAGAGATAAAAACAAAAAGAGGCAAGCAAAAAAATTGGCACTCCTAACAGATTCTGCCAAGAGTGACAGTAACTTATGCTAAATACAGGTTTCCAAAATCAGCAACTGAGCTTCCTTTCTATGACAACTTCTACACAACTTATATTTTAATCTGTAAAATGGTTTTATGTTTTCTCCCCATATTCTGGGGTATTACTGATTTTTCTGCAAAAGAAATTAGCTTAAACAAGAGCCCAAGAATAAATAAAGCACATGAAGTCTGTCCCTGAAACTTCCCTGCAGCCAGTACTTCAGCCAGGCTGTATCACACTCCTGAACAGATATGAAACCTTGCCAACCACATGCAACCTTCCCCTAAGCAGAGCAGAATTTCAACAGAAATAGTGTGGAAAGAAATGGAAGACCATCAAAACTGAAGGATTAAGCCGCTGCAGGATGATAAGAACTTATCAACAGGAAGGAAACAGATTTTTTTCTTAAAAAACTTAAAATTTTCTAGAGAAAATGTTTTTTCTTAAAGAATTTCTTAAAAATGCAAAGAAATTGTGAGCTTCTAATACTGAGCTTGGAGAAATCTGCACTTGTGACAGAAGTTAGATCCACCCTAATTTAAGGCAGCTTCATGTTGCTAAAAATTGTAACAACTATGCAATCCATTGTTAAATTTAAACAGTACTTTTTGGTTCTACATAATTTTTCAAGCTAGTTTTTTGTAATAATAATAATTATATATATATATATATATACACACATATATATATATATAATTAAATCATAAAGTATCAATGAGGAAACAGACCTTTGCCTCTGATCTGCCTGTGAGGCAGATGGAGACAGAGGCAGCAACGAGGGAGTGATGAACCAGTAATTCAGCAAAAGCCAGGCACAAACAGTAACCTCATTCCAGGAACACCTGTCAGGGCAACACTCAGGGCACATCCACTCATCCATTCAGGAATTTATCCACTTGCCACATATCCATTTCAAAGAGCCTATAAAGGGTTCCATTAGCACCTGAAAAGCTCTTGTTTCACACCAGAAGAAAGTGCAGGAGAGATATTATCTAAGATTGTGAAAACTCCAAGAAAAAGGAAAGACACTATAATTCTGAATAACACCACGGAAAGCAGAAGAAGAAGAACAAGAAGGCATAAGGCACCCAGTTCTCTCTGTTCGCTGGCGACAGTCAGGACATCTCGATGGCTGCATCAACCCAGGGGAGGGCAAGGCGCGGAGCGGGATCACCCCGCGCGTCGCTGATGGCCAATCTGTGCTCCAGGGCACGGGCAGAGCCACAGCCCTGGTGACATCTGCTGTCACCCAAGCCGCGCTGACTGAATCCCATCTCCAGCTTCTATGTTCTGTCAGTAACAAAGCCCTTATAACAAAGTTCACGACAACTTTCCGTAGCACTGCAGCAGGGTAAGGAGCTCTGCAGTGCTGCCAAGTACACCTGACGCGCTTACCTTCAAACTTTGCAGACTTTAACGGGATTCGAGTTTGTTTACGGGGGCGCCAGAGCGAGCACAATGCCCATGCCGACATCCGAGCTCTGTGCTCGCGAGGGTCCCGCTCCAGCTAGCGGCGGCCGAGCACGTTCGGGGCACACAAGCCCCGCTGCGGGGCCGGGCCCGGGCCCTCCGCCGCCCCGCACCGCGCACACCCGGCTGGGGCGGCGGCGGGACCCCGCCCGGCCCGGGGCTCCGCGGCAGCGGGCTCACTCGCGCCGAGGTGCCCAGGGCGAGCGGAGCCGAGCGCTCGGCCTGGCGTTCCCGGAGCCCCGCTGGAGCTGCCCCACCGCCGCCCGGCCCCTCACGGCGCCTCGGGCCGGCGGGCCTGCGCCCCCGCCGAGCTCCCTCCGCTCCGCGCCGGGACAGCCGCCAGCCCGCGCCCCGCAGCCTCCCCGCCGCCCGTGCCCGGCCCGGCCCGGCCCACCGGCTCTTCCCGCCTCCCCGAGCGCTCCGGCGCTGCCCGTCCGGCGTCAACTCACCCGGGAGGCTCCGCGTCCTGCTCCCGCCGAGCCCGGCCCATCGCCACGGCCCCCGCCGGGGCGGCGGCGCCTGTTGCTCCATCGCGCTCCTCCTCCTCCTCCTTCTCCTGAGGGGGCCGGGGCCGCCGCCGCCCCCGCCAGGCCGATCCCGCTCCGGCCCCCGGCGCCACGTTCCGGGCCCGGCAGAGTGGGACCCGCACTGCCCCGGCCCCGCCCCGGGCTGGGCTCCGCCGGACCCCGGCACCCCGCCCGCCGGCGCCGGGCCCGCGCCGGACGTCCTGCGGCTGCCGCCCGGCTCCCCGGCCCCGGGGCAGCTGCTCGGCCGCTCCTCTGCGGGTCCGGAAAGAGCAGCGGTCGCCTCTCGGACGAGCTCCGTCCTCACGGAGGATGCAGCCCCAGCGTCGCTCTGTCCCGTACGGGTGGGGGACCGTCGCCCAAAAGCAGCGGCAACCGGAGCTCGAGAGTAAGCGGAGCCCACGTCGGAGCGCAGGTGGGGATGCTGGTCAGTGGTGACACCGCACTGGCCAGGCACAGCGAGCCTCAGCACTTCGGTGAACCCAAGTGTTCCAGCTGCTCTGACCCTTCCTGCCTCTTGACATGAACAGCCTAAATGGATTATGCTGAAGACTCTTGTGCTGTGGATAGTAAGTGATAATAACTTCTTGTCTAAGTGAAAACTGGATGCCACTTCACCTTAGTGAAACTTACTCTTCTATAGAAAAAAAAATGAGGCTGAAACTTCAGAAAGCTTTCTGCAACCAGTTGATGAACACATGGCCAGCAGCCCAAAGGTTTGCCATCAAATGAGTGAGATCAAATTTAGGACATTATTGGAAAGCAGGTCTTGGTCTTACAACCCAGGAAAAGGAACCAAGCAAAGCACTTACTGATTAACTAGCAACTGTGGGTTGTAAAAAAAAGATGGGGAATAAATTATAGAAGTTTTCTATTTCTATCTAAAAACAAATTGACAGTGTGAGTAGGAGCTGGGGAATCACCTTCTCATCGGCAATGATGCAAGTCTTTAAAGTAACTGGTAACCAAAGCCCAAAGGTATCAGCTTTTGTGGTACACCAAGTCACAAATCTGGCCCAAACACACTGCATCCTTTAATTCTTTTATGTAGCAAATGGCAGCTGAGTGTTCCCTTCTACTTCATATGAGCTACAGTAAGCACCAGAACTCCCTGAGGATGTGCCAGTGACAGATTTGCACCAAAAGGGCACATCCCCAAGGACAGACACACCTTTCTTCTATCACCCCAGGGTAATGGAACCAGTGGTATTGTTTCCATCTAGATGTCCATGGATGTTTCCCCATCCAATCCAGGAAGGTATCATTGTACAAAACTCAGCATTTTATCATTAAAATTGATTAATATCAAATATATCAAAACTCACAGAATCTCTGCAATGGGCACATACAGGAAATGTGACTCATTAATATCTTAATTCCTACCTGACATGAGTTTATTCCATAATGCATTAGGGTTTGTTCTTTACAAGTCAACTTAGAGGAGATGCCTTTAACCAGAAAATGCATGTTGGAGAATAGTTACTAAACTGTTCTTTCTAAGTA
This sequence comes from Muscicapa striata striata, assembly GCA_030060385.1. Lineage (NCBI taxonomy): Eukaryota > Metazoa > Chordata > Aves > Passeriformes > Muscicapidae > Muscicapa > Muscicapa striata. Next base: position 1,508,054 of record JAREIS010000196.1, on the reverse strand, counting down.
ATGAAATTAATAATCCTTCAGTAAGAGGCACACAGTTCAAAATTTTCACCTAACAGGCAAGCAAGTTTTTCTCTCTCAGTTCAATTCCTAGTTCTTCACTGACAGGAAGGGGATACATCTTCATTTCATCTCTTACTCACCCCTCCTCTGGGAAATAAACATAGTACACAGATGTTAAAAACACCATGCAGATGGCAATTGTTGCCTTGGAAGCCAACCAGCCCCATCCCAGTGCACAATGCTGTGAGTCTGCCAGTCCAGCATTTACTGTGGAGCTTTACCTGAAGCCTAGAGCCTCAAGCTCCATCAGAAGTTTTACATCTGAACTGAATACCCTAAGTGTCCTCAGAAGTCTGTGGGCAGCATTGTGTCAGGTAGTGCTCTGCCCTAGGCAAAAGCTCAGCAAGTTTAGTATTTCTTCTTCATCTGTTAGGACTAAGCATTATTTCCATGCCTAACCTAGAAACTGGGGGGAAAAAAAACAGAGAATGTAGGTGGGGATGAAGCTAGCTTAAAAAATTGTTAGTAACTTAGCTCAGGAGTTTTTCTGATACTTTCCTTGAGTCAGACAGCTGGATGGACTAGAACATGACTCATTGTGCAGACTCTCATGCATGCACAGCAGTCTTACAAAGTTATTTTTATTTGGAAATTATACATCTTCAACAGTTTATTCCATTATTAAGATTTTTCTTTATAAAAAATTCTGCTTTCCATAAAAAAGCTTCCATTAACAAAGTGATTTTTCTCTTCCTTTTCACCTCATTTTCTGAGATGTAGATGGAACAGCACGTTTAGCAGAGCCATATTCTCCCTCATTTTCATGGAGACGCTTTCTCGTTGTGGCTGGCTGGAAGAAAAACACAGGAGGATGGCTCCAAAAAACCAGGTGAGGCACAACCTGACTGTTCTGCTTGCTCCAGAGGTGTTGGACAGTGTGACCAAAAAAAGCAGCATGACTAACTCATGTTTCTCTCCCAAGATCTATCTAATTATATTTGATGGTTCTCATATAGGACATTGCTCCCAGCTTGAAACAGTTCACAATTTTCCTAATTAGCATCTGGGGATGAATAGCACAACACCATCCTAACCTTGCACCAGCATGAGAATTTTCACTTGAATACTAAACATAAGTGACTAGGATCCATTAAAAAAAAAGTCATACATTCAACAATTTTATTCTAAATATAGAAATAATCCTTTAAAGCCTAGGCAAGTGTTTCTATACATTTAAACAAAGTGTTGACAAAGCATGGAAATCCACTGCTGCTCTTCAGGAAGCAGAACTAACCAGCAGGCTGCCACATACAGCCCAAGGGTACATTTCTCTAAAGTCTCAAAATTAACTGATTTTCTTATTAAAGATTACTTCAAAACCTAGTTTCTCTGTGCATCAGCTATTAATCTTCAAGCATCTACTGCACATACCATTTTTGACGTTTCTGGTGGATTCATATTGCTACATGTCTGAGCAAGTAGCTGTTGAAATGTAGTTTTCATATCCTCATCCTGCAAAAAAACCCCAGCATTTATAGAATATTTAAGGAAAAAGCAAAGATTGGGAAACCCAAAGAAAACTGAATGGGACATTCACTGCTAGAGACAATTAGAAATAAAGATCATTGATCTCCCAAGGATTTCAGCTGTTTTAACTGAGATATTTTAGGTGAAGGCAGTGGAGAGGGTCCTTTTCCTAAGCAATGGAGTATTGCAGTACCTTCTTTTTTTAATGTAACTATTCTTAGGTGCTATAAAAAGGCTTTGACCTGAGTATCCATTTAATTTTAATAGAAGTTTGAATTGTTTTTCTTTTCCAGTGTCACCTGATTTGATTGTGGCTACATTTGAATTGATGGATAAGCAATATTTTTCCATTTATGTAACCAAGACTTGTGTCTTTTCTTTAGCATGGAACCAAACTAATCTTGTGCCATTCAAAAGATTTCAGTGAAGATTTCAGAGGCAGAAACAGCAATTAATTGTTTATATGCCTTTAAGAAATGTTTTATTAAGTAAATACAGATAAGACATTTCCACTGAGCAGTACTTAGGTTTATGCAGCTCCATAAGTTTCAAAGTTGTAGATTTAAGCAAAGAATGGAGTAAACAATTTGTTTTGAAAACACTAATTTGAAAGCACTACTAGTTTAAATAAATCTGCAGAACATGCTTACTTCTGCTATCTGAAAAATTCCCTGAAAAGTGGCCCCAAAATCACTCGAGGGCTAACAGGCATCAGCTGGTCACAGGGAGAATGTGTTTTTTCCTGCTGACTTGTAAAGTCGATACTTCCAGACAACACAAGAGGGAGAGAGGAGCCAGTAACTCCTCACTACTCACAGTAACAGGACCCAGGAGCTCTTTTGGTGGTATTCAACATGTGTGATATCTAGAACTGAGCATGCTGGATGCTGGCCTTCCAAGCAGGCAGTCTACATCACCTATGAACACCTGACACTCTTAATAACAGCCCCTGAAGGGAAACAGTTCAAAGAACAGCAGCTGAGTGCTAGATGACATCTGGATTTGTGGCTATAATGTTTTCTGGAACCTTCTGTCCTGTCTTCAATATTAAACTTAACAGTAAGAGATGTCCTTACATAGAATATATAATCAAGTTAATAACAACTATGGTTTATATACTGAAATATCTGAAATTCTTAGGTCATCTAAATCAGTCATCTATTTCCCCTTATGCGTACCAGCGATTTTTAAAATCAGTTTTAAAATTATTTCTGAATAATGTTTTCTGCTCAGTTTTATAATTCAAATACAAGAATCTATATCTGATTAACTCACTGTAGATGTTACACACAAAACTACAGTAAGTAAAATCCATGAATGCCAGGAAATGTTTTCTGATGCCCAGGAGCATAATCAGAACAAGTGAATCAATTTAAAAGAGTAATCCACACATGTTTTTTGTTTCAGAACACTATCAGCTGTTGAGCAGTGAGGGATACTCCCTTGCTTCCCCTGTTTCTTATGCTCTTACCAAAGCATCTGAAATTTTCCCATTCCCAGTGAGGGAACAGGAACAGCATTGTGCTTGATGTGAATAAACAGAATCTGTTGCATGGCTCAGATGTAGGCTGGGTGACATTTTTCAGCCTCTTCAAGCAAAAATATTCAATAAAGATCATAGGTCCAGTGGGCACCTCTGCCAAAATTAAGAAAAAAACACCTAAAGACTATTCTTCTCAAATCTAATTAGACTGGAACAGGAGGCAGGGAAACCATTGCTTCCTATTCAGAGGGTTCCCAAACCAGGGACACTTATTCCTACACAGCAGAGTAAAAACCAAGTAGTATTGGATGCTTGCCAGAAACAAACTCTGCACTGCCTGCCCACACAAACATCTGAGGAAATGGGGCTCTGTTACAATGCTCAGAAGGAGAGGTACCAGAACCACAGTCAGACTTGAGCTCTAAAAAACACATCTTGATCCCCCCAAGTAAAAGAGTTTTGGTGAGAAGTATCTCAGAAAGGATGCAGAAGCTGCTTATTGTATTGAAAGAAGGTATTCAGGAGACTACTCTACAGGGACTAAATCTTTGAAAACACAAGACATCAACAAGTTATCCCCCAAACAACTCAGCTTTCAGTTAAAACTCAATTCCTACCTGAAGCCAAGGATGCTCTAAGGCTTCCTCTGTGGTAAGACGTTTGCTTGGATCCACTACTAGCAGCTTCTTTACAAGATCCAGCGCTAAGACAATAAAATGAGCTGGTTGGCATATGATCAATACATTCATTACCTGAAATATGCCTACACTAAAACTACATGTGACAATGTGCCTCATACCCCTTCAGAACAGTGCACAAAAGTGCAGGCTGGGCAGGTCACTTCTCTTTTTTCAATGCATGGAAGGACTGCAGACTGCAACCATCTTCCCTTCACATGCACACGACTCAACACTTGTCAGTATACCAGAATTACCCAGAGATACATTTAGCATGTACACAATTAATGTCCTGAGCATGCACAGGAGGCTCAGCACTTCCCTAAAAGCTTCAGTATTACTGTGGAAAAGCAAAAGACGTGGTTTATGGTATCCTGGTTTACAGTGTCTTAGAAAGCAGATTACCCATATGGGAAGGTGGGAAAAAAGAGAACATACTCATGTATGCTCAACATAATCTCAAACTTTTATCTTCTTAGGAAACTGCTTATTAGACACTGTGAAAAATATGGCATTTATTTTTATTTTATTACTTCAAATCTCCCATAAAGGAATTTCCACGAGATTTACATTTCATTTGATCAGATTATTCTGAATACATACCAGAAAGACTATGGAAATTATGTTAAGATTGTACATCTTCATGAATGTCTGACTTATTATTGAACAAGCTTCAAACTATTAAGGAAGGAGTTCTATTTGATAAGTTTTTTTTAGACAAAGGATCACTACATCATTTATTAGAAACTCCTCTGCACATACAAAGAAGTGTCCAAGATAAATATTACAATTATTTTGTGCATATAAAATGTCCTGAAAAACTAAAAGCACACAGAGAGTAATTATCATTTTAGTTTGCTATGCAAAAACTCTGTTTCACAGACTACTTTCACTTACAGTGGGCCAAACATAATAGATGATTCCTCAAATGTGATTGACACTTTCAGCTCAGAGACTAGCACCATGAAAGAACTCTCTTGGAACTTTTGTTTTTGGAATTCTAACTCGTATTCCTTAAATTCCTGGTATTTTTGGTACAACACTTGAAGAATCTTTAGGCAAAGTCTGTAGACCAGCTTGATAAAGTCAGAAGAAAAAGTGAAAAGAGGAGAAATAGATGTGCCCACAAATTCTGTACTTGCATGGTTAATTATGCTAAATACTACTAAGAAATCTCTTCAATAATAAAGTATGTGCTCTTTCTAATGCTTTAACTATGAACTTTAAAACTTTTAATATATCAGTTTAAAAACTAATCATACTAACACACAATGTGCCATGCAGCTGAAAGGAGGATAAAGGAAAACAAAAACTACAAGAAAAGAGGTAGATATTTTACTACCCACTGTGCTGGAGTCATACCCATGTCTGACACATGCTTCCATTCTTTTGGAATGAACGTGTATTTGCCTTGAGTGATTTGGTCTCTCAGAGAGAGTTGAGTGTTTTGCTCATTGAATGGTGGATATCCACACAAGCTGTATGAAAGAAAACAAGTTAATTAACACAGAATTTGTCACAGCAAATGAAGCACTGACATCACACATTTTAAAGCATCTGCTATTGTAGTGTTTTTATATGTGTAGAGTTTTAAACTCACTTTCACTTCCTCATATAGACACTGAAGTTGCCAAGTCTCAAGCCATGTATGTCAAAGACTGCCCAGTGAAGGTACATCTACACAATATCTTACCATACAAAAAGAATAACTCCTAAACTCCAGCAGTCCACAGCTCGGCTGTATCCAGCAGTCCCAAGTGAATTTAGAACCTCAGGAGCAAGATACATGGGAGTACCACATAATGTTTTCATAAGAGAAGCTTCTCCAAGAATCTTGGATTGTCCAAAATCTGTAATCTTGTATTTAAAAATGGTAACACCACATTACATATTAGGATGGACTGTACTAGAACACATCATACTGTAGACATACATCAGGAGGTAGCATTAAGTTTCTTCTTTCCAAGCCAGTTCCAGTACATGACTATGAACAGAAGTCACCCCAAACATTATTAAGTGAGAATGGGAGAGAAGGAAGAGGGAGAAATGTAACAAAGGATCACACTTTACACTAGCAGAAAGTACTCTCACATTTGGATATAAATGGACAACCACAGAATAAAGGTATTGTAGCCTACTAGAAGAGCTTATGTGAAAAATAAGCATTTTAGCATGCAAATATATTTAATGCTTTCTCTGGGGAAAAAAAAAAATCAACAATACAAAAGAAAATCCACAATCCTAATTCCTCCCCCCACCAAAAAAACAAAACAACAACAAAAAAATCCCTGTCACCATACAGCCTTGACATTTGTGGGAATGCTGTCTGTAATTCAAGAATTTAGATTTTATTGGGGGGAAAAAAATCGACATTTGAAATTACATATGCAGTGTATGGGTTGAAATATCCATTTGTGAAATTACAATTATGAAAAAAAAAGTCTATGTTTTAAGTTACTTCATGGTTTGTATGACTAATTCCATAATATCTTTTCAGCTATGCTTAATGAAAAGAAAAATGTGAAGGAACACTCCCAAATCTCTCCATTAACAAGAAATGTAAGTTTCCTTACCTTTACAAGACATATCTCTTCAGAAGATGAAAGTAGTACATTTTCTGGCTTTAGATCTCGGTGTATAATTCCATTGTCATGAAGATACTAAATACACACAGATGGGCAATTAAGGAAAAATAGACTATTAACTTGTTTTAAAATGTAAGCTTTCCATTTTCTCTCATGGCACGGCAGGATAACTGAAATGGCTGTGTAAGAGACAGGCATACATTTAAAGCTCCCCAACATGTGACTCTCCCTTAAAAAAACAAAATTAAAACAAAACAAAGTAGAACAAACCAAAAAACCCACACCAAAACACCATCACAAAGAAACAAAAAACCACCTTAGAAATCATCATGCTTCAAATGTCAAATCTCAGTGCAGTGTGCAGACCCACGTTCTGTGTCACCTTTGTAGGAATTCAGCTTTTCTGTCTCTCTCTTATTAAACCAACTTGTTAAGAACGCTGTGCTGGTTGCTTGTATGGGTTTCAGCAATGACAAGTGACAGAAAAAGTCATCTTACTGACTTCTTTTTGTAGAATTCACAATTATGTACCTTTACTGCCAGCAGCATCTGATAAAAGTACAACTTGCAGATATCTTCTTTCATCTTGATTGGCCTTGACACTCTGTCATACAATTCTCCTCCTTCCATCCTAAAACAAATGCAGGTTAACAAGCTAACATATAACTTCCAAAATATTCATCTCATTAGACAAGAGTAAGACCAAAACATTTGGCTATTCTGGCTATAGAGGAAGATTATATTTCTGAAAATGAGTGAGCAACATCCTAAAACACAGCACTCATGGCTGAGTTAAGGTCAATTTCTTGAGCCTTCACTGGGAGTTGTTACATGATTTTTGATCATCCCCCTCTTACAAGCTCATAAATCAAAAAAATAGCAGCAATCCACCACAGCAGCACAGCAAACAATATCCAGGCATAAAAGGATGATTTCTCGTGGTTATCCTGGCTCCTAATCTTACAAAGGTTTCAGAGAACAGTGGAGGCCAGCAAAAGGAAAACCTCCACAGTTCATTGTGGCTATGAAAAAAACCATTTTATTGTATGCATTTACTTTCAAACAGGTTACTTACAGTTCCAAAACAATGTAGTAATCCTCTGCTTCAAAGAAGTTTTTAATCTTGATTAAACAAGGCTAATAGAAAAGGGAACACAAACAGTGACACACAAAATAGAATAATTTGTAAAAATTAATCCTAAAGCTCTTATTTCAGTATTTCTAACCAGGTCACTTAAACTAACAACACAAGTGACTTGCGAGCACCCCAGACCACACCCTCAACATTTTATGTATTATACATGCAGAGGAAAGAGGGGATACAAATTCAAGAAATTGCCAGGGAAAACTACTCTTTATATTTAGTTATTTCGCAGCATTTACAAAAACTTGCATCAGAGAAAAATTTTTGCAACAGTGGCTCAGTTTAAAACTTCTCCTCTGATGTTTCCTTTCAAATTTACATCTCAGTAAACCAAAGCTTCAAAATCTCAAATCTGCCAGGATATAATATACTTAAAAGAAGAAAAAAGGCCCATTCAATACTTTACAAGGAAAATTATATACCTCCTTTAACACATTTCTAAATTGATAAAATTGTTCTTTTGCTACTACACTAAAGTCAGTAAACTAAACAAGTACATACAGAAAGAAGCATAAAATAATAAAAATGTACAGTAACACTCACGTGATCTATTTTCTTCAAAATTTCAATTTCTGTATTGATATTTAAAGCTGGGTTCTATTAAAAGAATCAAATACCAAATATCAAAAAGACAGAGCTGTTCTGGAATAAGACATATAAGAAATAAGAGACATTACCAGAAAAGACATCATGTCATGCCTTTTGCTACTGTAAATGACCATAACATACAATTTTTTTTCCATAAAGTGATCAGTTGCCTTCAGTGAATTAAATAAAGAGAGTGCTGTCACTATCTGGAGCAAGATGTTGCTCCAAATATGTAATTTCACTGCAGGTTAGAAATCCCCAACTAATTTCCAAATCTAAAAAAATAATTTTGCTTATATACTTATATTGTATTTAAACAGCTTTTCTCTTTCCCAGATGATTTGCAAATGGGCCAATCTAAAATTACATGCTACTCTCTCCTATTTTGCAAGATAACATAAACAGATTCTATAATCCATGGCTTAGGCTCAACTAATGAAATCAACTCTGTAGGATTTTTTTGCTCTTCTTCCAAATCCAAATCAATCATCTTGCAATACACAACCCATACACAACATTCCAGATATACTCCTGTGCCTGTTTTGTAGAATGGCACATATTAGTAATTAAAATTCACAACAGCATCTTGAGCCAGTTGTCTTTATTCTTCTCCAAATTCTTGCTTCTGCCATTAGACACATGAAAAGCCCTTCCCAAAAGGTTTCATACAATTTTCTTAAAATGCATTATGAAGGAGCATTCAACAAAATTAGCTTAGTTGGTACGTTTTTGGTCAAGACTCTGCTGGTTATGATGTGTCTATCTGATGCATTTTAGGACATAAAAACCAAACCCTACAAGACTCCACACCACCCCTTGTATACATCCCATTCACAGTCCTAAACGATGAATGGAACGTGGTCAAGGAATAAAAACAAGCATTCTCTACAGAATTCTCTACATCATACAACTTCAAAAAGCATTTTGAAATTAAACACAGAATTTTCTTTCTGTTAAGTAAGAAAATCCTCATTTGAAGATAGCTGAGGAGTCAGAGAAATTACCAGATATTCCAGGACCACTGCAAGGTGGCCAAGACAGACAGACAGACAAAAATACTTACTGCCTCTGTCAGGCCACTGGCCACAAAGTTCCGTTTATTGATGATTTTCACTGCCACTTTGTTACAGGTGCTCTTCTCAAATGCCAGTTTGACTTCTCCACAGGCACCACTAAAACAAGAGCACAGCTCTCTCAAAAATCTGTGTAACAAGTGCAGGCAAATGAAAGCATAATTTGGAGCTGGCTGCTTTCTAACTTGCTGAATAAGGCACACTGCCTGTTCTGAGGAAGTATTCAGCAGTTAAAGTCTACAGGACTTCTCAGGAAACATTCAAGAGTTAAAAGTCTATTTAAATAGCAAGTGTTGTCAAGGGCCATTCATTGAAAACTGTAGGAGTCAATATGCAGAGCAGCTACTCTATTTGTACAAAAAGTACTGGCAGATAGGAAGGACAAGCTCTGTCAGCATTTCCTTCCCACAAAGGCATTTAGGAGAAGAGAATTTAGTGTTCTCTTAACACTGGACTGCACAAATCTGAGGACCAAATATGACAATACTTGTATTTTTAGTAAATAAGTTATATAAAAGAAATAAATTCTTCTGTTGTCCACTCTGATTTGTTTCTACTTCATTATTCACCTCCAAATTCTTCATTGACCAATTGTTTCCAAAGAGAAAAAAAAACAGCCCCCATTTAAAATAGTTTCTCTCTTCTTTTTCCTGGACAGTTCTTTTCCATTTTGTCTGAAGGCCTCAATAGTGATATTGTAGGAAGCTGTATTCTGACATAAAGCTTTTCCTTCTACTTCCATTAACTGAGTAAATCAATGAACAAACTTTAAAAACTCAGTAAGAACTTACAGACTTCATTCTCTTCTACAAAAAAAAAAAAAAAAAAAAAACCAAAAACAAAACCTGGTTTTTGCACTTGGTGGTAGGTTACAAACCCCAAACCAATTAGAGAGACAAAACCAAACTCCTGTTTAAAGGGTTGTAAAGAATATGTTTATTCACATGTTATCATTCTTTTTTTTTTTTTTCTGTTTTCTTTCAAAACAGCAGTTCAGTTAATAATGGTAATAATTCCAGCACAAGATACTGATAATGAAGTTAACCTTTTCTACTGAGGGAAGAAAGATGCTTACCTTCCCAAAGTTTTTGACATGATGTATTTTTCTCTGAATTCTTTAGGAAACATCATTTGATCATCCACCGTAAGATCAGAAAATACAAACACTGGGAAGACAAGTGGAGATAATTTTCCTATTGTGAAGTTTAAAATTTTATTATAACAAACAGCCATGTTTCATGAGCTTTTATGTGAACAGAAAGAAAATACTGCCTGCTAGAGGAAAAACTAAATATATGCTATAAATTATATCAGCTATGGGTTAAGCAAGGTGATCATATTGTTGAAAAAACAGATTTTGGGATTAAATTCACAACAGTCTTTAACTAATTAATTACATTTAAGGACAAAAGGAGCAAAACTTTCAATGACCCAGCAAAGATCAAAGAGAAGTAATAATCAAGAAGACAGCATCTTAGTGGAAAATCAAAGACAAAGAAACAAAAGCCCAGCCCTGTTCATTTTTAAGAGCATCTGGTTAGGTAAGTGGGATTATTTTTCAACTTTTCTTGAATAGTCTGTTTCCCCTGTTCCCACCATCATTTGCACAGCTACTGAAGCCCAAAAGTGTTTCAAAAACAGGAGAACAACTATAAAAGTTTATACCCTAGTAAGGTGCTACCTAATGCAGATTTCTTTAAGTTTTCTTTTCAATTTTTTCCTAGGGTTGACAGGGATGTGGATAATTTTTATGTGAGTACTAAAAGACCTATTAAGGAGATGTGCTCATAAAGCAGCTCAGCTCCCAAGAAACTTACTCAAATCAATGGAGAAACAACCTCTTGGTCAATACATGAAAAATCTACTTAAGTTAAAGCACATTTTACCCTTATTGGTCTGTATAGACAATGAGATTTCAGAGTTGTGTGTCAGTGGCAGCCTCTTCCCTTTTCCAACAAGTTCTCTATTAACAAATGTCCCATTTGCACTATGGTCTTCAATGTAGGCAACAAAAGAATTTTTTGGACCCATTTCCTCAAAGAGAAAAAAAAATAGGGAAGATGACAGTAAAGAACAAATGATATTACAATAAAGACATGATACACTAGAAATTGACTATTGTTGACTCAAGAAATGAGACCATGAGATTATTTCATAAACCAGGCAAATGGAGCATTGCCAAGAGTTTTCAAAGGAGTCAATCCTGAAGATACTTTGATTTTTTAGGATCTCTGCCTCAAATTCTCTTTTTGAATTATGCCAAAATAGACACAGTTAATGTTTTTAGCACTTACCCTGAAAATTCGGAAGTGCTTCTTGCTGTAGTTTTGGTAGAAGCCAGTCTCAGACAATCCCAGCTTAGAAAAACTGTAATCACAGCTTTTGTCTCTCCCAAACCAATATTCCTCATTCACACAGTCTGCAGAGGAGGGGAAGGTACAGCAGAGAAAACCAATATTGCAGGAAGTTAATAACTATGGCACTACAGAATGTTGTCAAATGGTAATGAATAGGATAGCAGAGACAAGATTCTATGGGAAATAGAATCAAGTTTGTCTTTACTCATACAAAGCATTACACCTTGTCAAATCCTTTAATAATTTTACTCTCTTTAGCAGTGGTATTTTTCAGTTCACCTTCAGCAATAACTAAATAAAATAATTTTTTTTTTTTTAATGAAGCATGTAACAAAGAACATGAACACCCCAGAATTTCTGTAAGTCTGTGGAAGCTGTGTATCCAAGTACTCAGTGTAAACACTGGCAATGTAAGCGTGGAATAAAATATTATAGCAAAAATGTTGCATACCTAAATTTGCTTGTACCTAATTTGAAAATGAGAAGACTACTCTTCAGCAAGCTGCTCAGAACTTTTCTGAGATCCTACAAAGAAACCAAGAGATTTATGATATGCACATACCACAATTGATGAAACCTTTTCCAAGTGCAAAGAGACGACCCCAAGGCTGAGGAACCAGCTCTTCAGATTCCTGGTCCTCAGGGATGGACGGAAGCTCCTGAGTGGGAACAGTGTCCAAGGAACTGAGAGTCCCAGAACTTAAGGAAGACTGACTAGTGCTCTGTGACCCACTGGATGAGGAACTGGTACCACTCTGTGACTGCTGGGCACTCTGTGACTGCTGTGTTTCACTTCCAGTCTCTCGAGACATGTTGGCTTCAAAGAGAATGTTATAAAAAAAAAGGAAATTACTACAGCAAAGTAAAACTGGCAAACACTCACACTCCAGTACTATTAATGTCCAAGTCCATTCTCAGGCTCAAGGAAGTAAAACTTTCAACCAAAGCATGCAAGTCTGGGTTATACGTAAATTCCCAAGAATTTTGCAAAGCAGGATAGTTTTCCTTTTGAAAGACAACGCGGAGCGGCCTCTGCTGGTTGTAAAGCAGAACTACCCCTCATTCCCAGATCGCTGCCGGGACTTCAGCGCTCACATTGGGTCACACAGGCACCGGCTGTGCTCCGACAGAGCATCCCCGCACAGAGCAAGGGACCACGGCTGGCCCGCAACACACAGAGAAAAACTGAAAGGAGTAACAACTATAAAACGACATCAGTTCTCTTGAAAGCGTCTGAGAGATTTATCGCGCCTATACACAATCACTGTACAAAACCCTGCCAGATTCAGACACCACAGCCCAGGCAGCTGTTGGCACAGGCAGTGGCAAGAAGCAGCACGTCCCTTCCCCGTTACAGGAAATCCGTAGCCTGTGGTGCCTCCTTCTCCACTTCAATGCTGCACCAGCCAGCCCGCCCTACAGGCAGCTCCTCCAACACACCAGTGCTCACCGGGGCTCCTGGAACGTCCACGAGCCTCCCAACCTCACCACCTGCACATGGGGGTTTCAGCTGGTTGCCACAGCGTTTAATGTAACTTCTCCCCATCGGTTTGCTACATTTCATTCCGAGCCATAAAGCCACTACAGCTCCCGCGTTCCCTCCCACGTCCAGTTTGGTGCAGGGGTTTACAATCACAGGCTAGGCCAGGGCTCCGCCCGCACACAGAGCAGAATCACGGAACCCTCTGGGTTGGAAAAGCCGGAGGCCATCGAGTCCAGCCGCTTCCCCGGCACTGCCGATGCCGCCACTGGCCCCGTCCTCTGATTCCACATCCAGGGCTGTGGAAGCCCTCTAGGGATGGTGACCTCACCTCTGACCTGGGCAGCCCTTTCCGTAGAGGAACTTTCCCTCGTATCCAATCTAAACCTCCCTCGAAAGGCTCAGACGGCGGGGCGGGGCCACCACCGGCCGCCTCGCACGGTGCGGAGCGGCGCGGCCGAGCCTCAGGGCGGCACTGCCGGGCGCCCGTGCAGTGAGCCCAGCCCAGCCCAGCCCAGCCCGGCCCGACAGAGCACTGCTGCCCCGGACCGGCACCGGCACCAGCGGTCCCGCCGTCCCCACTGAGCGCTGTGGCCCCGTCCCGGGAGAAGCAGCGGGGAGCAGCCTGTCCCGGGGTGGCAGAGGAGGGCAGGGCAAGGCAGGGCAAGGCAGAGCAGGGCAGAGCAGAGCAGGGCCGGAGCGGGACCCGAACTCACGGTTCGCAGGGCTCGCGCCGTCGGGCCGGGCCGCCGTGCGCGCCGCGCGCGCCCCGAGCGCAGCCAATGAGCGCGCGGCCCGCGCGGGGCCCGCCGGGAGCGGTGCGCCATGCAGGCGGCGCTGCGGGCGCAGCTCGGGTGGGCGCGCCGGGCGCTCCGCGGGGCCGCCGTGCTGGGCCACGCCCCGGGGCCGCCGTGCTGGAGCTGCGGCGCTGCGCTTCCTGGCAGCGATGGGTCGCCGCGCTTCTGCCCCGGCTGCCAGGCTCTGCAGCCGCCGGCACCGCGGCCTGACCTCTTCCGCCTGATGGACTGGTGAGTGTGGGCGGGGCGGCCGCGGGCCCCGCCGGCCTTGGGTCTCACCTGCCTTGTGTCCTGCAGTGAGCGCTCCTTCCGCGTCGACGAGCGGCAGCTGCAGCGGCGGTTCCGGAGCCTGCAGCGCGCCGTCCACCCCGACCGCTTCGGCCGGAGGCCGCCGGTGAGCGCCGGGCCGGGCGGGGGAGCCGGGCCGGGAGGGGCTCGGTGGCCGCCGGAGGAACTCGCCTTTAGCCTTCGGCTGCGTGGCCGGGTCCCAGTGTCGAGTCTCCACCTCTCTCCCGCTCGGGGAGTGAGGGGATTCGCCTGTGTTTGTGTTTCGGTGCTCAGAAGAGGCTGTGCCATGGATTTGCGGTGGATGTGGAGGATGAGGGCCGCTGCGGTTCGTCAGGCCTTAGCTGAGTGCAGTGACACGGTTCCCAGGTCCACAGAGCCTTCTCCGTTTCACACACGGACTGGTGTGGGGACGCTGCTGTTCCGCATGTAGCAAAGTGTATTTTGCCACTTGTTATTAGCTTCCAATCATTTGCCGTCCATTTGCAGAAAGAGCAGTACTACTCTGAGCAACACTCTTCCCTGATCAACAAGGCCTACCAGACCCTGCTGAACCCTCTGAGCCGAGGCCTCTATCTAGTAAGGTCTCCGTTAATATTGCAGTGTTCTGTAGCTAACCCTGGGGGCTGGTGCTGCTCTTAGGCTCGCACCTTCGATTCATGTGCTAACTTGCATTCCTCTGAAGAGGATCACCAGAGATTGAAGGGAAACCAGAACCAAGTTTGTCCAAAAAATAATCAGTGTATCATCTCATTTGCTACTTTTCTTATATTAATTTGTCTTTCACATCACACGTGGTGTTTGGCCATGGCTGCTCATTTAGAATTTCTGTCCTTGGCAGCCTTTTTTATGGTTTTTTGGTTATGGTCAGCCTATGTATGGAGTTAATTTTCAGTCTGACTCTATGCACTGTAGGTTTATCGGATATGAGTCTGAGTATGCCCCAAAAAGAGATTTAATATTAAAGTAAATAATTCCCATTGAAATAGATGTGGGAATATTTATTTTCAAATTTCCATTTCTTCTGCCAGCTGGAGCTGAGTGGAGTGGAGCCAGTACAAGAGACAGACTGTGATGCAGACTCAGCATTCCTTATGGAAATTATGGAAATTAATGAGAAATTAGCAGAGCACAAAAATGAGGATAGCCTTGAAGAAATTGAAACTTTAATTAAAGGTAGGTTATGATTTGAGGAATTTGTACAGAACTAATATACTGAATCTTGTGTAATGCAAGAATCTGAAAGCTTTTAACTGTTTTGGTATATTTCTTGTAATGTCTTCAGTTTGAGTTAGTCTGGAATTGACTCACTGCAAGAGCTTCTGCCCTGTGCCCCCTTTTCCAGTTTTGTCTTTACCGGTTTATGCACCTAAACATCACATCTGACTTGAGAACATTTGTATAACAGAACCTATTCTGATGTCAGAAGAAATACATATAGACAGTAAAAAAGAATTTACTCAACCTTCATCAGGTGAGGGCTAGCTAATTGTTCAAAAGAAAAAGCCTGTCAGAATGAAGTTGAATAAAATGCTTGTCTGACCACACAGTGTTATTTATACAGGTACTGTAGATCTTTTACCTTCTTCATCTGGTATATGTATCCATTATATTAAGTGGTTATTCTCCATACACAAGCAACTTCCTTTTCATATTATTGGTGATACCAAAACCACTTGGTTTACTGATATATTTAATTCTTTGCAGTAACAGCCATGTGCTAAAAGCAGTTAGAATAAATTGATAAATAAATAGAATAAAAACTAAGTAGCACAGGAGAAAATCAACTGTAGCAGGGTAAACTGATAGAATAAAAATAAGTTATATTGCTGGGAAATTAATGACCATTGATGTGCATTGGAATTGCTGTCAGTAATACCTGTTCAAAAAAAGAAATACACGTTTGAAATTATAATTAAAATGACATTGGCAGCAGTATTATGAAAAACTCACTTGGCTCCCATAGGCTGAAACTAGCAATGAACTTTCCCACCACAGGTAGTCAGAATGCAGTGGTATCAAATATCCTAAGTATGACAAAAAGTAAATGAAATATTTTGTTTTGCAGTTAAACAAGAAGAACTGACCAGAGAGGTGGCTGCAGCTTTTGAAAGAGGTACCTGTTTTATGATGTTTTTAGCTGCCATACATACTTGTCAAATGCTTAAAGCTCCACATTTTCTTATAATATTTCCTGAGCTATGGAACAGAAATACTGCATTGACAAGGGTCCTTTGTTAGGTATTTAGAATAAGTACTTCTAACTGACATTCCTTCTGATTTGGGAAATTCAGGACCTCACATTAAAAACAAAGCTCAGTACAAAAGTTCCATTCATCTCGCATCTAAATAATAATTTTGAGTGGGAATGTAGATGGTAAGAAATTGTTTGTATGTTCTCTAGAATGCTGGGAAAGACAGACTGTATCTTAGACATATTCTGAGCTTTCACACTTGAATTTGGGAGATGTTGTTCTGCACTCCTGGAGCTGCAGCATAGCAGTGAGTGCAGTTCTTGGCAGTGAAAGCCACAGAAGCTGTGTGGCAAGCAAAGGCTGTTCTGCCTAAGGTTTTGGGGACTTTCTGTGCAATAATCAACATAACTTTATTCTACAAGCAATGAATAGGCACAAGCTGGAACTATTCCCAAGCTTCTGAAGCTGGGAAGAAACCTTTGTAGTTCTGTGCCAGGTCCAGAATGTGCAGGTTTGTCAGGGGTGTGTGTGGTAACTGTAAACATCAAAGCAGTGCTGGCTGGGCCTGCCCGTGAGGAGTTACATTCTGTTACTCTGTGCCACGAGAAGGACTGTGTTGCATCTGTCTTTGTCACCAGGTCATAAACTATGCTCCCCCTGCAGGTCTTTATCTAAGGAGAAATTGTTTCAGTATCAGTTTGGAATTTGCACTATCCAGACCAGACTCCTCCTCATTTGCATTGTTCAGTTATGTCAGTTGGTCTATTTTTACACGTTTAAAACAAACACAAACATTTGTCTTGCCTAGTGGGTAGATAATACTGCAGCCACTTTACAGAGGTCATTAAAGGGTATTCATTCACATTTCTTTTCCAAATTGTTCATTGTTATGTGTTTTGTGGAACATTTGAGTTGAGATGTTCCCAAACCATCTGAGATTAAAACAATAGGCAGCATGATTTTAATAGTGACTGAGTCCTTGCAGCTCACAAGTCTTGGTACTAAACCAGGTGCTGTCACTGCAATCTTGAGATTAATTTTGAAAATGCAAATTCACCTCTCCCTCTGCAAACTAGTAATGCTTTATTTCATTTCAGATGATCTGCAAGAAGCCAAGAAGCTGCTAGCAAAAATGAAGTATTTTGCAAACTTAGAGGATAAACTAAAGGCCAAGAAGGTCCCTTCCTGATGTTGCCTCCTTTGCTATTAAGAGTTAGTGTTATTTTCAATTAAACAGATGGTTTTGTTATCAAAATCAGACCAATGGTGTTTGTTTCCTATATTTCCATTAAAAGCCTTAATTCTAAGAGAAGGTAAATAAATGTAATATTAAAAATAAAATTAAAAAATAAATAAAATAAATATATATAAATTAATAAAATAAATAAAATCCCATGCTTGCTGCAGCACTTCAGTAATAGGTGGCATTTGGAAATGCTTACAGCCAGGAAAAGCTGTACTGGGAAACGTGGGCCACTGTCCTGGCAGTGGCAGGTATGGAAACATGTCAGAGAGGCACACAAACACCACATGTGAGATTTCTTACTTCCTAATGTGTGAAGAACTTATTTTAAGTTGAGAGATTCCAGGAAAAATACTGGAGAGGGGGCAGAAGGCTCATTCAGCATGTCCTACAGCCTCCCTGTAGTTTAAAGGTAAAAAGTATCTAATTCCTGTCATCTGTCCTCTCTGCTGCTTCTTGCTTTTTGGTATGTAGATCTCAGTCTGGTGGGAGCTAACCTCCAAAGCTAGAAGTTGTTTTACCCTGTTGCATAATTTAAAATATTAAGATGCTAAGTTAGGGGGAAAAAATAAACCAAATTGAAACTCCAGGAACTCTTTTATCAGGATACAAGTTTTTATTACAAATACCAGTAATTCAGAGAGGTGCTGTATTTTGTTGTACAGTACAGTAGAAGGACTGGATGAGTAATGTCTTTAAGGCTTTCAAAGCTACAAAATTGGAAAAACAGAAACTAAATACCCTTATTTCTACATAAACTGGAATCATTCAAATACCAGTTCTCAGTTCTTGTGTGGGTTTTAACAAGAACTCAGAATGTTAGCAAAGCATTTGGATGTGCCTGATGATCCAAACTGAAGACAGCTTTGAAATGCAAGAAGAGTGAAATATCTGCACAAATCTGCCAGAGGGGTGCACTGAACATCCTTCCTGGCATTTCTGCATCCCTACAGCACCAGGTTATACAGCTAAACATCAAGTTTTCTGTGGATAATACAATATGTTAATAGTATTTCAGCAATGCTAACTTGCCTTTAGTTACACTTCCTCTAAATACACAGGAAGATTTAATAAGCCACTTGATGATGTATTACACTCCTAATTTAGAAAACTATAAAAACTATAAAAAATTATATAGAAAACTATAATAACTATAAAACTGTAAGTTCATAATTCTCACTGGAGTTCTGTTGCATTTGTGAAATTACACAGAAGTCTTTAAAAATTCATCTTGAAGTTGTCTTCTTTCATAAAGCTCCGTTTCCTTTTTCCTGGCATTTCTTCCAAAATTAAGCTTGTGAAATTCCTTTTTGATTTCCAGAAAAGATTTGTTTTTTGTCTCAGGAATTATGAGGAAGAGGAAAGCAGCAACAAAGAAGCACTCCAGTAAGAACACCACAAAACAATACTGCTTCAGTCCATTCTGAAAATAAATGTGATTGCAATATATTTCAAGTGTAATAGGTTTGAGAAAATAAGCTTTTTTCCGTTCACACTTAACATTGCTGCTCAGATGTTTTTAAGAAAGAGTCATTCAACCTATTCTTTAGCTGTTACTTTTTACAGACTGTCAAGTGCTGTGCAATTACTGGGTAGGCTTTTATTTTAAAAATAAGATAAACCATTTAAACAGTTAAATGTCACAATCTAGGGAGAAGTCAACATTTGCTACTTAGCGGTCACATTTTTTTAAGATTATATAATTTAAGTTTTTCTGACTGTTAATATTTTTCAATGCTGTAGGTTAAAAAAAACCACAACTGCCTTAGTGAGAAGCAGAGCTCAACCATGAAAAAAGGACAGGCAGATCCAGATACCCTGATGCACGCTGTTCCTGCAGGTTTTGCTGCCAAGAATATGTGCTGAAACTAAAAATACAAAGCTGGAGATGAAAGCCTGTCTCGCCTTTCCTAATAATCTTCTGCTTACAGAACTCTGTCAGTTCAGGAAGTTCTCAGAGATGTGACTCAAAAATGTTTTATCTAAATCTCAGTATCTGATTAAGTTTTCCTGCTTTTGATACCTTCTCTGTTTTTTTCATCTGAACATGAACATAGCCCTCGAATACATTACTTTTCATTACTTTTAAGTTGGAGTTTGTGATGTGTAAAAAGTTCTTTTAAGAGGGACTGAATCTAAACTCATTTGAGGGGCAGTGTGCATCCTGGTCAAGTGTCAATAATATATACAAGTGCATATAATCCAATACAAGCAATGGGATGGAACCTGGGAGCAGATGAAATGGAAATTGTGCTGTGCATACTCACCACTATGAAGGGAAAGAGCATTCCAACTGTGAAGAAACTGATCCAACTCACAGTCCCTGCAATCATGTAGGCAGCAGGACGTGAGGATTGCACAAATAACTCAGCTGTCAGGGTGTTTGTTATGCCACCTGGGGATGGTTCAGAAACAGAACAAAGAATTGTGCTGAATGTCTATTTGAGGTTTTTCCAATGCTACAAAAGATTGACTTGCTTTTGAATATGCCATTAGCAGATCTATTATAATTCCTAACAGCACAGTGCTGAGGCTCCAGCCCTTGCAGGAAGTTTCCCACTAAAACACAACCCCATTTCAGCAGCACTGCTCAGGGAGCAGGCCCCTTTGACAAGTGTAGAACCCCTGTGCTCTGAAGGGCAGAACTAGTCCCTGCCTCACATGTAGCTGCCCCAGAAGTGTGCAGGGTAAGCCTCAGCCGTGGGCTGCAGGATGGCCTCACTTGGTTCCTTAGCCAGAGCAGCAGCAGCTGTGCTGCAAAGGCTTCTTGCTGTGTGACAGCCCGGCCCTCCCAGACCTTCCACCAGTCACACAGGTTCCTGTGCAATACCTGGGCCCAGCCCAAAGCTCAAGATGAAGGCAAATACACAAGTCATGCTCATGTAGGGCACCCAGGAGTACAGCTCCTGAAACAGAAGAATGAGGTTTAGTTCAGATTTTGATAATCCAAAAAGTTATGTTTCCTTTTGTATTTTATTTCAACTAAGACCAGCAGTCTTTCATTATGCTTTTACAGCTAATTTATTTAACAGTTCTGCTTCAGAGAAATTAAATAGTGTTCATTCAATAATTTTCACTAAATCATATCATAGAATTATGTAATCATAGTGTGGGCTGGGCTGGAAGGGACATTAAAGCTCATCCCATTCCACCCCTGGCCATGGGCAAGGACACCTTCCACAAGCCCATCCAACCTGGCCTTGGACACTTCCAGGGATGGGGCAGCCACAGCTTCTCTGGGCACCCTGTGCCAGGGCCTCCCCACCCTCACAGGGAAGAATTTCTTCCTTCTACCTAACCTAACCCTACTCTCAGTTTAAACCCATCCCCCTTATCATGTCACTAAGTACCCTTTTCACTCCTCAGTCACATTGTGTAATAGGAATGAGTCCTTTGCACCTGGTAAGTCAGAGAGAAGGTCAGAACAGTGCACCAGAGTGTCATGAGGAGATAACCCCCAATGATAAGGCATCTTCTTCCCACGTAGTCTATCAGCAAACCCTGGGACAAGATACAATCTTCTGTTAATATCCTCATCTCCTTTTTACCAATATTCTTCAAGAAGAATCATTACTCTTTGTACTGGGAGGTAGAACAAACTGCTCCTTACACAGGAGAGAGCTGTGAGACATTCACAAACTCCAGTGCCAAGTGTCACATACGGGATTTTTTCTGCAATGATCCCAGCTTGTTCAAAAACATAAGTTGCGTAGAAATAAATCTACAACAGAAGAAAAAAAAAACACAAAAACAAACAATGAGATTCTTCTGATATTTAAAACATTGTCTGGAAACAGAGTCATGTTCATACTAAACATATAGATCAGTGTATTTTATATTGTGAGTTACTAATTCAACATAAGCAGCAATAACAATTTGTTAAATTCATGTCTAAGTAAACATATTGCTATCATAAAAGCCAATAGGATTATTCAACTTACTGAATATGCTTTATATTCTTAAACTGGGATAAGCTGATCTGCCTTTATTTACTTTGTCAGAGGAAATATCAAGTCATTCTTTAAAAAAGTTTGCATACCGGAAACACAGAAATTAGAAAAAATGAGAGAGAAGCACCAAAATAATGCAAGGACATTCCTTCCCACTTATCCCATTTCTCTGAGCTTCTCTATGTGTATCCTATGTGTTAATAAATAGTTGAAAAACAGGCAGAAATGAAATAATTCTTTAAGTTGTTTATTCATTTGAACTCTTACAGCATTAATGCCACTGAGCTGTTGGCCCATTGTCATCACAATGACAATGATGAGCTGCCATCTCACACCATGGTCAGTGAATAATTGCCAGGGTTTCTTGGGTTTCTCCCCATCCAAGGCAAAACATTCCCGCTGGATGTCTTCCATCTCCCTTCGATACTCTGAGGAACCATGAAATCTTTTCAAAGCTACAAAGAGAAAAAAATAATTTACATTTATCTATTAACCACAACTCATGGGAAATTATCTCTTTCCATAACAACCTGGCTTTTGCTAGGATATAAAAATTTGCTTTCTGACTTGCTTGTTCATGCTGGTTTTTTCAACCTTTTTTGCTGTGGTGCATTTGGAGAATTCTGTGGCATTTCTTTGCTTCATTTTAGAGGAATATCTGACCTTGAAATATTCACCAGGCAAAATACTTTGTATCTGAACCTCAGACCTTCAAATAGTCTTTTCCTTTAAAGGACACTCTTACCAGTTTGAAGTGTTTTGGTTAAATTCTAGGCAGATACTGAGTTCTTTGTTACAGCCCTGACTTTAATGTTACTAGTGGGATGCAGTTAGTGAGCTTGAGCAAAGACAGAAAATCCTTCTCCTAAGGCAAATATAATCAGAAGTCATTTGGATCCCAGACTAAAATATTTACAAATGGTCTTAACACTTAAAGAGCATACAGAATCTGTTCCTTTAAAATCTTCATGATTAAATATATCTTTGTCTTCTTAAGGCTAACAGTAAGAGTTTTGATGATCCTGATAATGAACTTCCACTAAGAGTAATCAGCTTGAAGATCTTGTCAATGAACTTCTATTTGAAACTGGATAATAAAGTTTTGTTCATAACCCATTATAGGCTCCTGAGTTCCATAATCCATATAAACTCACTGGAAGAAGAATATGGGCCAAAAAGCACTAGATGATACAACTGTGCTGTGTGGATAAAGATAAAAGGAGAATCTGGAACCCAATTTATTCATTGCACCCTTCTGGATAACAGCAAGTATAGATGCTGGATATTACCTTTGGCACAGCTCAGCTCATCACCTCTGTCAATAAGAAGATATCTGGGACTTTCAGGAAACCATGGAAGGAATAAAAGTTGGGCTAATGCTGGAATACAGCTGCTGGATAGCAACAGAGGCCAATGCTTTTCTCCACCTAGTAATTCTCTGTGAGAAATGTGGAAAAAGAAGGCAAGGAAATACAATAATTAACTATTGGTTATTATTTAGTGTAGTCTCAGCTCTTGGAACTTCTAAGTTCCAGCTGGATGAAGGCCTGAGCAACTTTCTCTGATCACACAGGGGACAAAAGCAGTGGTAGTGCTGTGATACAGAAACATAACTCCTTTGCTCTCAAGTCCTGTTTTGCCAACATCCACTGTCTCCAGCAAGAAATTGGCAGAAAACATGAACTCAGCTCAAACGTGGCTGCTTTACTGTTCTGGTGACCCATCTCAACTGACAGCACTGATGGCTGGCAGTTGTAGGAATAAGGTGACTCAAACAGGATTTTCTTCTCCCAGGGAGACCTTGTGTGAATTCAGCTACAATGGCATAAGGAATGTTCTGCAATGAGCTGTAGGAAATTGGAATTTTTTACACAGGAGTAACACAAAACAGTAGGGAAAAAAAATTTTAAAAAGGCATTTCTTACCTCAAACCAATTATTTGTCCAGTCAGAATTCCCCCAGTCAGAAAGATGGAAGTCCCCATGGCCAAGCCACCTCTTAGGTGTTTTGGGGCAAACTCCCCAATATAAAGAGGCTGCACACAGAGTCCAATACCTGCAAGTAAATGGAGAAAATATTTTCCTATCAATAGAAATTGCTTTGCAAAGAGTTACTAAACTAAAACACATACAAAATGGGACTTAATTAATGTCCTATTCATTTAGCTGCCTTCAGATTCCAAGATAAACTACAGAACATTTTCATCATAAACACATATCATAAAACCTAAAGGATCAGAAGTAACAATAATTTATCATTCACCATAGTTTATTGATAGTAGGAATAAGAAATCATTCACCTGAATTTATGCCAATCAAAAACCTTCCAGCAATCAGTAACTCAAACAATCCTGTAGGAAAACTGATCCCCATTAAAATGGAGGCTAGTATTGCTATAACATTATTCATCAAAAGAGCTCCTTTCCTAAAGAACAAGAACAAAATAATAACGATAATAATGGTAATAATGGTAATAATGGTAATAATGGTAATAATTGTTATAATGATACAGAACAAACAACAAAAACAAAACAAAACAAAAACCCAAAAAACCAAAAACTACCCACCCCAACCAGGTATTAAGGAAATCTGTAATAATTTGAGTTTTTAAACAGTTTTCCTTTCTGATAATGTGCAGGGGAAAATGGACTTTATACTGAAGAAACATGCAGTATCTGGAAACCCAGATATCTGATACAACTGCTTATGTTTTTAAAAATGTCTAAACATAAGAATAATGCATAAATATGACAGAAATGCCTGACAAGGTGGGAGTGAGTGTTCTTGATTTAGATAAATGAAGTGCAACAGATGAAGTAGCATGTCCTTACTGGCACAAGGGCTGCAAATGTGTCAGGGAGGAACTCATGTTTCCAACATACTCTGTGTGCATTCTCCTACTCAGATTTCAGTAAATGTAATGCAAAGACTAAGTCAAAGGTCATAATTCAGAGCTCATACTTGAAAGTCACATCAGAATAAACTGTAAAATTCTTCTAGAAAACTCAGTTTTAAAGTAAAAAATATTGATAGGTACCCAAGATACTCTCTTCTCCCCCTCTTTTACCATTTATCTACTTTCTATTCCAGTGGGAAGGTAGGAAATGCAAACATGCTTTTCTATGCCACTGACCTGCCCAGCCGGATGGCCATGCTGCCTCCAATCAGGGCTCCACACAGGCCTCCGAGGGAGAAGATAGAAGCAATGACAGACCAAAGAAAAGTCAGCAAATCTGGATTGAGTTCCTTCTGATAACGACTACTCCAGGTTTCGTTTAAGAACTTGTGTATATGCTGCAGTGGAAAAGAGTGATGAATGTGTAGCATTTTATACAGAACTACAAATAACTTGCCCCCCAATCCTGAAAATCAATTCTGGGAGTTAATTCTAAGAGATATCATCTGACTGGCAGAATCTTCCTTGACCACAAGGAAAATCTTGCATTTCCTACTCCCCACTCTCAAAGGCTGCTGAGCAGCTCTGCCCTGCCTCAGGTGCTGCAGCAGAGGAGAAACAAAACCCTGACATGCACTGCCACAAGAGAGCTGAGGTCCTTCTGAACAAGGAGGGGAACAGGGTGGATGGTTGGCCCTACTGCTTTTTGAAACATCTCAGAGCAAAGAGGCCTTGCAATCTCAAACATTTTACTGTCAGGGAACTCATTCTGACACTTGATCTAAATCTCCTTGCCTTAGTGTAATCCAAAATCATAGTAAAATCCCTTCTTCAACTCTAATAATACTCCAACTTTCTTACAGTATTCATGTGTCAGAGCTTTTAATCTGTTATTCCACATGCTTGATTTTCTAAAATTTGTCTTTAGAAACTCTTGAACTGGTATGTATCTGTAATCAGAGGCTCCTGTTCTTCGCCTGCAAACAAAGACTAGAGAAGAACAAACTTCTTGAACTCTCCCTCTGTTCCCAGTATATGACATGTTCTTTCACAGCTTCCTTTGTAAAAACATACAACATTGAAGCAAACTCAATCTTGACAGTTTCCCAAGCAAATAAATCAGCTGGTAGCAAAAACTGATACCCATCACTTTCACAAGACCATTTGCTCAGATCCTTGAGCATCCACAAAATCCTGGAGGCCACAGCAAAGAACACTCAAGCAATAAGTAAGTGAAAATACCTATAAGTTACTCAGCCACTAGAGATGCAACATTCTAATTCCCTAAGATCTTTTTCAGTAATCTCCCTTGTGATGGACACCTGTACATAGTAACTATCCTTTCTCCCTGTTATCCAGTGAAAGAAAGAATGGGAATGGGCTCAAAGCTGTGTCAGGAGAGGTTTAAACTTGACATTTGGATAACAGTGGTGATTTCCTACAGAATGAGTGGTCAAACAGAAGGACAGGCTTCCTAGACAAGTGGTCACTGCTGCAAGGGCATGTGGACAATGCTGTTAGTAACATGCTTTAACTTTTGGTCAGCCCTGAAGTGGACAAGATGGTCACTGTAGGTCTCTTCCAACTGAAAATGTTCTGGTCTATTCTATCCTTATTGTTCTGGGCTATTTTGGTAACTCAAAAATATATTACTTATTCCGTTAACCCTTCTAATAGTAAAGGTATTTATATGGTATTTGGCACTTTTGTCTGACACAGAATACCTCTGATGGGAGTTACTCACACAAATGCACAAGAAACCAGTGGGAAATTATCAAGATTCTTTCATATGAGAGGAAGACTGCTTCAGTTCCCACTGCAATCACAGCAAAAGCACATTTGGCCTCCTGGTTGAGTTCAGTGAGGAAACAGCCCAGTGAACAAAAGATGAGCTTTTACCTGTGTGGGTGCATTGATAATAGAGACATTGTACCCATACTGAAAGGTCCCTCCAATTCCAACAGCACAAACAGCCAGCAGCAAGGTCCAGCTGGGGAGCTGGGGAACAAAAGAAAGTCATGGGCATGAAAAGAGATAGGACCTTGAGCCTACACACATGTCATAGCTAAAAGAAAATTATGGTGAAATACATAATGTATTTAGTTTGGAGCAGTGAAAGTATTTGTTTAAAAAAACCAACTGAACTCCTGAACACCTGCAGCAGGGGAAGTACTTCAGGCTGGCTTTGGCCCTGATCATTAATAGCCTTTAGAAATACCACAAAGTCTACTTTTTACTGAATATAATCATACTAAAAAATAACATCAAGTTCAAATGTCAAGAAAACCTTTTGTTTTAAATTAGGTCCTACTTCATATCATAATATTTTATTGACTAACTTCAGCTGGACACAATGTCTCCTGTATTAAAGGCACTTCAGTGAATTTCTCCTTCCTTCATACATAAAGGCTGTACATATCTCTTTTAATAAACTTGTACTCCCTGAATTTCTCATTGTAAGGTATGTAGACTATTTCTTCATTATTCTCATTCTTGGTCCAGTTCCCAGAAATGCTGAGTTATTCCAGATACTGTAATGTATTGTGAAAGAGCTGTGTTCTCCCTAAAGATAATTCATCAAAACTTCCTTCCTTCCTTCCTTCAGGACTGAAATTTGCAAGTAGAAATGGATCTTTTAAAGTAAAATCTAATTAACATTTCCATACAGTTTCCAAGAATAAAAAGCATTTCTCTGAATGCCAACCAAAGCAATGAATCAAGAATAATAAGTAAGGGCTGCAGTGAGTATGGGAGAAAAAAATAAAACTTGATGCAGTAAATACTGGCACTGCACACTCAGACCCTTTTATTAACTAAGTACTGTAAACCTATTGTAAACCTATGGGTACAACCTAGAATCTAGAAGCGACAGAAAAAAACCAAACAAACAACCCAAAATAATGAACAGACATCATATAACTTAGGTTTTGTTATGAGAGATCTTTTGTTCTTCCTGCCCAAATCAGCTGGGCTCGTGACTCTGGCATGCTGTCTCACACTGGAGATGGAGAGAGCACAGATAATAAACAGCCTCATGTGTTTTGCCAGCTACTCAACTCCTGACAGTTTATAAGGGCGTTCACCTCATCTCAGAAACATGACTCAAACAAAATTCAATTTGTATTCAATGTAAAACATGAGGATCAGAAAAGCTGCTTTTATAGCTTCCACTTTCCAACACAGCGAGGTGTCCATGGAAAGCACAAAACTATGAGTCTAATGACTTAATGTATTTCTACTTAAAAGCTCACATGAAAGACCCGCACATTCCACATCTGTACATCGCTGCTAAAGCTACAAACTCCCTGCAGGATGCACCTCCAGAGGCCAGGATGGTTCTGCTTACCTTGCAGGGCGAGCTAGACCCTCTGAGCAGGGGCTGGTGCTCCATTGTGAGCATGGGCTGAATTAGATTTCCTTTGTAAAATTTAATAAACTACGTTACAGGAAAAAAAAAAAAAAGTGCCAAAGAACTTTAGTTATTAATGTATTAAGACACAGCTTTGCTTTTTTGTTGTTTTGTTTGGTTGGTTTGGGGTTTTTTCCCCGCCCATTAGGACTCCACTCAACGGTCCAGAACTTTTTCGTGCCAGGGATGTCCAACTTCGAGAAAGCCTCACAGCAGCCTCGGGGAGCTTTCCCACCTCTTATACTGAGTACATGCACTGTCCTTCTCTAACTCCGCGCAGAACCCCGCAGCCTCCCGCAGCTAAAGGCAAGGACGGGCGCTTACCGTGTGCCTGGGCGCCATCCCTCCCTCCCTCCTGCCGCCCGGAGCTCAGCTCCGCTCGCCACCTCCCCGACCCCGCCTGAGCTCCTCAGCTGACCGGGATTTGGCTGCCGGACCGTGCCCGCCCCGCTACGGGGATTAAGCCGGGCCACGGACAAGAGAGGGGCTGTCCCAGCCATCCTCCGGCACCCCGCGGCGCCCTCACGGCCACGGCGGGGACCCCGCTCCCAGACGGCATCTCCCACAGCACCCAGGACTACAACTCCCAGAGGCCCCACGGCGCCCAGGACTACAACTCCCAGCGGCCCCACGGCGCCGGGGACTACAACTCC
Organism: Muscicapa striata striata; assembly: GCA_030060385.1. Lineage (NCBI taxonomy): Eukaryota > Metazoa > Chordata > Aves > Passeriformes > Muscicapidae > Muscicapa > Muscicapa striata. The sequence goes on along the minus strand of JAREIS010000196.1, from coordinate 1,479,713 downwards.
CACAGTGCCCGTGGGTCCTTATCCGATCGCGGCGAAAGGCCTGGAAGGACCCGGGCTGTAGCGGCGGCCGCAGCCGCGGGCCCGGCTCGGCCCGGGTGAGCGCTGCGGGCGGACGCGGTTTCGTGCGGGGCTCCTCGGGCAGGGCCGACGTGTCGCGCAGCGCGGATTGCGACGTTGATGTGCGCTTTCTCCCCCGCAGCAGGAAATGGCAGCGCTAGGCAGATCCTGCCAGGGCATCCCAGCGGGCCCGGCCGTGGAGCTCCCCACAGCGCCGGCCGCTGCCCCGGACCGCCACGGCCCGCAGCCCTTAGCCGGCGGCCACGGCCGTCTGCAGCCGCCCGGGATGATCATGGCAGGGATCGGAAACGACGGCGTAGACGGATCCTCCGGCCTCTGTCTGCAGAGCAGCTTCGACCTGGCCTCCCTGGCCGCGCTCGGCAGCCACCGCGAGGGGCTGACGGTGGCCCCGGTGAGCTCCTTCAGCAGGAGCCGCAGCCAGTAAGTGCCAGAGCCGCTCCCGGAGGGCCGCAGAGGGAAACTGCGCCGGCTGCTTTGGAGGCGGCTGGGGGTTGTTTACTTGTCGCGGTGTTGCTCTGGTAGGAGGTCAGAATTATCTTGTGCTCGGCTAAGGACCGTGACGCTGGCTGGTGGGGGGGGATGAAGGAGCCTTTTAAGAGGCAAGAAAGATGATCGAGTGTACCAGCATCTTTGCATACTTTGAAACTAATTAATTTTTTTCACAGCGCAAGCTGTGTCATGTGTCAAGCTGGATCATGTGTTGCTCTTGAGGCATTTGAATTTTAGCAAAAATTGGTCTCGCCCCTTGTGGAAAAATAAATAACGTGGAGGAGAAGAAATTAGCATGGAATTATGTTCAGAGAACTGAGCAATTACAGCCACCTTTGACATCCTTTGGAACAAAGTGGTCGTTTATTGTCCCAAACGTTTATTCCCTTCACAGCTGGTGACATAGTGTGACTGTTGATATCGGATGAAATTTTAAAAGGGAGGAAAACATTGTTTGAAAATACCAGTGTAACCAGAAGATATGATTTGAAGCTAAGTAACTGTTTTTCTTTTGTAGTGTCTCTGTGCGATGTGGAAAGAAGCATAAGCTAGAAGAAGAGGCAGAAGGGTAAATTAATTTGTCTTTTATAGCCTGAAAAATCCATATTTGCTATTTGTTTTGTAAAAGATTTGAGCACATCTCACCTACAAACAGGAAGGAAATCTATAATTGTTTCGTTTGGAACTCTTCCCTTGAATTGCACTTGAGCCCAAATCCATTTCTATTCCCTAATTAATTATGTGGTGCTGATTTTCCTGAATAGGTACTCACATTTTATTAAGAGCAATGTGGATTTATCTTCTTTGTTGAGGTTGCATTGCCATGGTGTGTCAATGCTGCTGAAATGCACTTCCTGTAACATTTGTTCCTGTAGAATGAATGCCACATTTCTTTTTTGACAATTGTAAACTTACTTTTTTCCTAGCTGTCCTGTGCGGAAGAAGAGACTGACAGGAGCCAAAAATTGCCCTTTGAATCCCAACACTGAAGAATGGATTCTTTGTGCAGGTCAGCAGGCAGCTGGGGAGGTAGCAAGTCAGTATGGTGGCAGCGGTCCTGAAACTGCCATGTTAGAAATTCCCTGTGAAGAAATGGATCAGACAATGGGGGAACAGCAATGCGAGGTTGCTCGCAGGAAACTTCAGGAAATTGAGGACAGGTAAATGCAGGGATTGAGTAGCCTGGCTTTGCTGAGCTTTCCCTTTTTTGGTGGGCATTCAGGGGTAAATCTAGCACTTAGCAGTGTGATAAGACTGCTGTAAGTCTGAGGTGAACCTTCTGTTCAAATGATTGCATTTTAGGCTACCTATGGTCCCATGAGTCTTCAGGCTGATCTAAAATTGAGGGTGCTAGAGCAGGAGATGCTGAGTAAATAGCACCCTGCTCACAATCATTATTCAGCTTTAATAGACCATAATGGGGTTAAATGTTCTTCTGTGAGCTTCCAGAGCTCAACTTTTAACGTTTACCTACTCAGGCTTGAGCTCAGCTTTTTTCAACCAACTGCAGCTTGTTTGGTGATTAATATTTAAAATAGCTGTGAATTTGTAGCATGAACCAGAGAGGTCTCTCTGCACACATGCAGTAAGGCTGAGATTCATCCTGCTGATGGTGTGATGTGGGGTAATGGGGTGGCTATAGACAGTCTGCTGTAGTCATTTAATAAATTTACTGTGCATTCTGGCCCTTGAAAGATTTCTGGGAATGGCATGTATATGTATCAGTTGATTGCAGTTGAGCTGGTATTCCAAAATATCTAAAATGACCACTACAGATTATTAGAAAAGCCAAAAGTTACAGGAATTTTAAAACAAGATTTTTTGTAGATTACTCCATAGATGATGCATAAGGAAAAGCAAGGTACTGTTAGACTGTTATTTTTTTCATGGGTAAATCAGAGTAGTGAAATAATGTCTCTATTATATGTGTCTGCTTTGGTCCTCTTGGAGGATTGTTCCCTATCCTTCCCAGCTACTCTGCTAAATTTTCTATAAAAGGTTTATTAAAAAAAAAAAAAAAAAAAAAAGATGCTTCCATTTGGTCTAAACACTTCAACAATTTGTGCCAATTCAATCTCAGAGACTGGCACAACTTTGTGAAAAGTGAAGCACTGTTTTCAGTACCTTTGCAATAATTCTCAAAGTCCAGTTTTGGGGCATTGAGCAGGTGAAGCACCTGCATAGCTGAGACTCACTTGTGTAATGTGGCTGAATCACACATTTTCCTTTGGAAGGAATTTATTTTCTCTCAGTGTATGTCTGCACTGACACTGCTGGGATAACACAAGGGTAACAAAGCTAGCTCAGGTACCAGAGGTGGCATTGCTGCCCCAGTGGCTTCTATGATGAGTCCTTCTCAGGGTATTTTGGCCCAAGAGAGACTAATGTTAACATGGCCCTGCTGCTTCTGGTACCCAGCCTAGGTCAGAGATCTGCACAGAGCAGAGCACATAGATGTGACTGTAGTCTGCAGTGGATGTTCCTGATAACAGTATGCTCAATAGTGTTTATCTCCCTCTTCCCCCTCCATTCCTAGGATAATTGATGAAGATGAGGAAGTTCATGCTGATGGAAATGTTAGCAATCTGCCCACTCTTATCCTGTCAGATACCCTTAAGAAAGGGATGAAGAGGGATTTTGGTGAAGTCCTGACAAAGAAAATAATAGAATCTATGTAAGTTCTGGAGGAAATTATGGTGCTATGTAGTGAACATGTGCAAATGAAAAGAGAGACCTGGTTTCATGTTTATGGAGTTGTCCTTGATTACTGCATGATGCAGCCAGCATTGTATAACAGACCATTCATCTGGTTAAAAATAGGGAAAATTGTCCTAATGTAAAAAAGAAATAAGTGTAACTGTAGTGGTCATCAAGTGTCTGTTTTGTACTCCTCATTTCTAGAGTGAAATTTGTTGAGAGAACCGGTATAAGTTTTGGTTTTATGTATATGAGTTTTCAAAATGAGAAGATCCTGGAGTGTGACCAACAGTGGTCAAGTTTGGTGCAAAAAAAGAGAGGAAATAAAGGGTCAGAACTAGAAATAATGGAACTCATTAGGGAAGCAGAAGTTTAGTAGGGGGGAAAAAAAAGGTATATATTTTCTGGAATATAGTTCCAGGGTAGCTCAAAGGATGAAGATACAGGTCTTCTGCATTTAACAGCTGTGCTTGGAGAACAAAAATTTTACTGAAACTCCATCCCTTCTAGGAGCCGTCCTTCTATGGAGCTGGTGCTTTGGAAACCTCTTCCTGAATTTATGACAGATAAACTGAAGTCTGTTTCTGTTAAGAACTTCAAGCAGCAGAGTACAGAAGTGTGTCAAGCTAAGCAGCCAACACCAATAGCTCCTTTTGACCCACAGACTGAAACGTTCCCTGCATCACAACAGACTGCCATGTCTCCAGATCCATATGCTAGCTTGGGAATATCTGGGTGTGCAGAAGAAGAAATGGAGTTGTAGATGCCAGATTTTAGACTGGAAGTGGTGAGCTTCTGATGCTTATTGTTGGTGTTTTTTGATTTATTTTTTTTTCCTGGTTTGATGTGTGAACCTCAAGTTATATTATTTGTTTTCTGTTTTCTTACTAACAGTCATAAGCACACCACAATCATAGGGTGACCAGGAAACACCCTAAGATTTCTGTGTTCTATCTGTTAAATATTCTTACTTTTACTCAGAAGGTAATTTGGAGGCCTTTGGAACAGGGAAGTAGCTTTCCATCTCGCTTAATGGTGAAATATCCTCTTAATTGCCCTTAGAAAGTATAAAATCCAAATACTGAATGTAACTGTGGCTTAAGCCACACCTTTCTCTTTCTGAGCCATTGAAACTGGTGCACATACTATGCTTGGCCATTTGGTTTAATTTGCATTGCAAAATGTAAAGGAAGAAATACCTTCAAATCTGGTCATGGACAGAAAAGCAGCCCCTCTGGTAATACAGTTTTTCACATCATCTTATCTGTTTGGACTTGATGTAAACTCAGATGTAGAAATTATATAATCCATGGGGTGGTAGGGAAGGAATATCACATCTGAGCTTAAGTCTCTTGCTTTGTAGAAAGTAAAGCCAGCATTTATAGCCTGCAGGATACCTGCTAACTTCAGTCATCTTTGGTTCATTGGCTTCTAAATTTTATTTGTGGGTTTTTGATATTCCCCTCCCCAAACAATACAAAGTTTGGAGAAAAGTGATTCTCAGCAAAGATATTAACATTTTACATTGGGCTGAGATTCTTTGTATGCATGGAGTTGGAAAGTGAGTTGAAGACAGTGTAACTTCTGATGAAATGAATGGCATCCATTAATTTGGATAAACATAAGTAAATCAGATAAAAGGGAGCTGCTTGCTGCCATTAGGAGGGTCAGATGCTGGATTATTGTCTATACCCAAGTCCCAGCCTTTAGGTGGTGAAGTAAAGGAGATGCCTGTCTTTTTCCTGAGAAAATCTAGACATAAAATTTAAGCCACAGTATGTGCCAATAACATAGCATCACATTGTTTATACAGATGTATGCCAAAAGAATTTTCTACCCTGCGCAGGGTGCCAAGGAAAGGAATCCACAATGAGCTATTGCTTGTACCTTTTCTCAATGCACAGCAGTTCCTTATGCTTAAGGTTCTCTAACTTGTTTAAGGGTTTTATCTTTTGTTCATAAGTCCTTCAGCTTTCTCAGAGATACCTGAATTGAGGCTTTTCATAAGAAATCCCTTTCCCAGTAACATGTTCTGTTCACAGTCCTATGTCCCTATATGTTTTTGACATCTTGCCAACAAAAAGGAGCAAGTACACAGTAACAAAGCTGCTCATGTAAGAAAATCTACTCTTAGCTGAAAGTTTAAAATCAAGCTTCTCTTTCTGCAGTCATCCTTTATTTCCTTTTGGTTGTTCAAGATACCTGTTTGTTAAACCTGTTTATCTTGCTGCTTTTGTTGAAGGTTTTCTGAAATTTTCTGTTTCTTGATAAGACATTTCAGGGCTTCACTGAAAACACTCCAGCATTTGATTAGGTATTACTCTGGAAACCAGTATACACCTGTACCATTCTGGAAGGTTTATTAAGTTGAAGAACACGTGCAGCCCATCTTGCTATAATGCCTAATTCCATTTCAGGGTCTGCTATGAATCTCTTGCATGAACTGTGTAAAATTTCTTACGTATTATTAAGCTGCTGAACGTGTTTAAAACCTACAGCCTTTGATGTGCTCCAGTGCTTGAGTAGAACATAAAGCAGTGCAATTTGGAGAAGGCTGTAGTCACTGCAGGTAGAAAATGTGGTGCCTCCAAGTAAGTAACTGGTTTTCAGCTTGCTGGATTATAGTGAAAGTTCAAAGTTTGAAGTATTTTAGGGGAAAGCTCTGAATCCTAAATAAACTGAAAAGGATGGAAATTTCAAAAATGTGATTAAACCATCTCAGCAACACCAAATTTACAACAGAACATGTAAAAAAAACTGTAGGAGGCCTAAATATATCAAATGATGCAGTTGTTTTCCTCTTAAAAACACCAAATTGCGCATCAGATTTGCAGAATAAGAAGCTGCTGTAGATGGCTTTTAAGCATACTTTTTTCCCTGCTAGGTTTGTACCAAAGGTTGACTTTCAGAGGTGTCTTTCTTCTTAATTCAATGCCAGTAGGGCATCACTGACCTGTTACCTGCCATCTAAAACAATAACATAGTGATGCACTGTTGACAAAGATTGAGATGGAGGAAAAGTTGTCTAAAAATTTTGCTTTGATGGAAAACATTTGCTTTCATTTTTTCACAATGCATTTCTGCCCTTTTGCTAGGAGACAGTGGGTTTGAGTTGCTTAAAGTGATAAAGAGTGGGCACCAAGTGACAGGAGCACTGAGCTACAGCAATCACTTGGAGAGGGTGATTGGATGAGAGATCAAGCTGTGGGCATTTACAGACTTCTGTATTTGTGAGTTTTAATTGTTGTTGTCTTCATTAAAAGACTTTTATTAATGCTATTCACAGACAGGATGGCAAATGCAATGCAGTATTAGGAGAAACCTTATTTTGAAATATGGAAGATCTGATTCTGGTCTGTCTTCTCTTGGGACCAAATCACCCTTTGTATGTCAGTTTTCAATAAATTTTCTAAAATATTTTTTAGATGACTGTTTCATTCCTGGTAAGAGTGAAAAAACCTTGGGAGCCTATCTGCAGTTCTTCAGCTGGACAGTAAAGTACTCTTCTGGCTTAAGAAGATTTGAATTTAACCATGTTATGTCAAAGACACACCCTTCCACAGTATTCAACAGGGCTGCCAGGAAGGAAGAGTTGTTTTAAGACTGTCATCACCCAAAGGCCTCTGACAAAGCAATAGGGGTACCAAATAGGTGTTGCTATAGTTTGTGTTTTCAGATGTTTCATTTTACGTCATAATAAAAATATTCAGAACTAAGCAAGCTAGGTATTCTTGAAGTTAAGTTTGGAGAGAGTTTTAAAGTCAGATTTTAATAATTTTGTTGGAATGTAAGATTTTGCTTTTTTTGTGTACCATCTCAGTGGACTTGATTCTAGTAAAAAATACTAGTGCTTATAGGAATTCGGAATGGTAGTAGGCTTCTAGCTGCCAAAGAAGAACTATTTGTGTTTTTAGTGGAAGAGATCTCAGTAACAGGTTGTTGTTAGACCCAGTGCTTGCAGTAAGTCAGGATAAAGCATGCCAGGATAGACCTGTTAAGTTGAAAAAGGGAAGCAAACCAGTGTAAAGGCCCTATTCTTGAACATTTCTCTTTAACATTGAAATGTTAAGCACGTCCCAATGTCCTACTGTGACAGAAAGGAGACTGTAACACAATTTTCCTTGGAATTTTTAGATGTTGAAATGGCTTGCTCGTGGTTTCCAGGAAGGATTTGGGCTCTGTGAAAGGGTGCTAACAAAATGTAATGCACAACTACAGATCAAATCCTCACTTCTGCTTTTTGGACTCGCAACAATTTATTTGCTACTCTTTGCAGTCATCCCTGTTTTCCACCTGGAAAGTAAAGCAATTTATTCTTCTGACTACTTGGATTTTTAGTCTAAATTTTTTATACTGCACAGCTGTAGTCTTTTCAGGTAGAATCCTGCAAGTTACTCAAGCTTGTAATCCAAGGCAGTCCTGTCACCTGGAATGTTACTGACTGAAACATCTCTGGTTTTCTTTCTTCCCCACCCCAAGTTATTTTTGTCAAAATTGAATACAAAACACGAAATAGTACTGAAACCAATAACAGCTGTGCCAACACCTGCAACAGAGCTCTCTTATTTTCAGTATAAAATTTCTTCTGTCTCTCCAAGTGTTTTTAATATTGTGATAAATACTAAATACTGGAGCAAATGGATGTGGACAATGAGAAGTCCTACTGTGGTATTTGAAATTAGCTCCTGCCAAGTCCATTTGATGTTTCAGGATTTCCTGTGGTAATACAGAATCTGCAACCATTTTCACACTGTGTCTGTCTCACATCCACCTCCCCTCAGACTGAGAATTCTGGACAGCATTACTGGCCACCAGGGTGCCACCACTGCCCTGACTTTTGAATATTCAGACTCAAGGTTCTGCCACCTGCCTGCCTTACAGGGGATGAAGGTTTTGCCCCAGTAGCTCCGGCCCTCACACAAACCCCTCTACCACATCCCAAAAGGGAACTGAAGCATCCAGCTGCAGACACCCTATGAGCAGTGCTCATCAATGCATTGTGGCAGAATGAGACACCAAGAGACCTGAACTTCTCCAAGGCCCAGATATTCTCCCCTCCCCATTGAGTTCTAAAGCAAAAAAGCATCAGTGAGCTGCACTGCATTTTAATTGCACCAATACAGTTAAATATTAAATGGACAAAGCAACTCTACATAGCAAATGGAAAACAAGCATTTAGTGAAGCTGTAAGACTTAGAGACTATTAAGGTTGTCTATACATGAATATCCCACTTTAGTTTTTGGTGTTAAAATTTTAACCAGAAAACAAAACATTTTCAGGTTCATAGAGAATGTGCAAGTTACTGAGTAACAAACCTGCCTCTCTCCTAAGCAAACACTGACTGGGGGAGCCAGGGCAGGACAGGACACCCTAGGCTTTTTCATACCATCACGCCATTTACTAGCATGGGTAAAGATGAGAAACACTTTTCTGAATGGACTGGATTTTCCCTACATACACCCCAAAGGGGCATATGCTGATATCCTGCCAGGACAGTTATCCAAGGGGAGTTAACACTACCAGGTTAGACACTGATGAGCTGGGGAAAGAGTTCCTTGGCAAAGCTATCCTCCCACGCATGGTCTGCACCAAGCGGAGACGATGTATCACTGAAGGGCGACAGGGAGCCTTCATACCCAGAGTCACTACAGCCATCCAACAGGTAGCTTGAGGCTTCAAGGCTATGACAAGAAGAAAGCAGATGAGAAATGCCCAGTTCAGGCATGGAGCTGTCTACAGGTTCCTTCTTCACAGACACTGGGACCTCGGGGATGGCCATGTTGTCAGATGAAGAAAGATTTTCTTTCTCGATTTTCACTAGCATATTGGTTTGGTTGCCCACTTCGACAGGAATCTCCACTACTAGGGGTTTTGTGTACACATGATCAAACCTTATGAGTTCATTAATGGCTTCCAGCTTAGCTGATGGGGACCCCAAAGAGGGAGACAGGGTGGTTGGTACGGAATTTGTTTCTCCAGAGATCTCTTCCTCCAGCTTTTCCAGGCACGTTGACTCTGAATCAGCATATCTGAGAAACATCTCTGGGTCCAGGCTGTCCAGAAAGCCCAACAGGAGATCAGACTGCAAAATGAAAGACAGTTTTAGAAAGAGAGTTTATTACTATTACAGTCAAACACCAAATGTAGCATCTATTAACCCCCACAAGAAAATTAAAATACACTGATGCAATCACAGTTGTTTTGCCAAGAATATCATCAAACACATGGTTAAGGCAGTTACCTGTCTTGCAGAAATCCACAGAATTCTCAGAATATGCTAGGGACCACAGTAGGTCACATCTGGTCCAATTTCCCTGCTCAAGCCGTCATCGTAGAGCACATGGCACAGGACTGGTGCCAGATGGTTCTTGACTATCTCCAGTGAGGGAGACTCCACACCCTTCTGGGCAATCTGTTCCAGGCACAGTCATTCTTTGCCCACATTTTTTTTGTAAGGGTACTGGCAATCCCCAGAGAATTATACATGCATTTGAGATCTACAGCCACTATTAGAAGCTCCTTGAGATCTTGTACTCATGAAGTGTAAACACCACAGTGCCAGCTGGCTACACAGAGCATGGACCAGAACCTGGCTTAGGCAGACCTGCACATGACAAACTCTGGGGGCTGGGTTTTTTCATGTGGGTGGTATTGAACTCCTGTACTCACCAGACATAGCCTAACACAGCTGTTCTGAGATATGGCATTCCAAGATTTATAAAACAAATCCACAATGAATGGAAATCATTGAATGATTTAACATCAAAACATTACAACACTAATCTTCAATCTACAATGGTTCCTAATTTAATGGACAAATTGCATAGGACTGGATGCTCACCTCAGAGTCTGAAGAATCACTGCCATCAAAATCCACGTGGAAGCCATCAGAAATGGTGACTGCTGGGCCTGCACCTGCTGCAGAGGAACACGTAGTCTGAGTGCTGCGGACTCAGCGGACCCGGTCACCAATCTAATCTCATCCACCTGCGATTCCTTCACAACCTGTAACAAAAAAGAGAGAAAAAACCTCCAGTCACTGCAAATGTTCTCACAGGCATACACAATCTTGAATACTGTAGTTTTCCTGCAAAGGCTTCTAACACAAAATGCCCTATTTGCTTTTTCTGTAGGAACCTGAAGGTAAGAATTTCCAGTTAGCTGAAGCTTCCCTACGCTTGCAGATTTATTTTGTTTGACATTTTTAAATGAGAGCCTGGCCCTCTCCACCACATCTGAGACACACCTACGTGACACTAACAGCTTCCATTTCACTTCTACAACAAAAGATAGAAAACGAGATACAACTGTCTTAAAACAGCCTAGAACTAGTCAACTTCTTTCTACCTCTCACATTACCAGTGGCACCCATTTCGACTTGGCACCTCTTTCAGGACAGCCTCCATATAGAGGACAAAGGTATTTCCGCCAAATCCCTGCCCAGAGCACCGCGGCTGCAGAGCGGGGCAGCGCTGCCCAAGGCGGGGGCGGACACGGCAGCGCGGCTCACCTGGAACTCGTCACCCTCCTCCTCCTCCATCTTCAGAGCATCTAAACCCAGGCGGCAGCGGAGCTCCTGGTTCTCCCGCGCGAGGTTACACGTCCTTTCCCGCAAGAGCTGGTTTTCCCGCAGCAGCTTCTGGTTCTGCAAAGAGCCGTGAAAGAGCCGTGAGGCAAGGAGGCCGCTCCATTCTTCCCCCTCCTCCAGCCCCTTGTCTCCCCCAGCTCCTCACCTCCTCCTCCAGCTCCACCACCTGCTGCTCCAGCTCTGTCATCCGCGCCTTCTTCCTGTCGCGGGCACTCTGGGCCGCCACCCGGTTCTTCAGCTTCCTGCGGGGCAGAGCGGCCGTCAGCGGGAGAGCTTGTACCCATCAAGTACAGCCGCAACCTTCCCATCGCTGCCCCCCACTCACCTGCGCAGCGCCTTCTCCTCCGGGCTCAGATGCGTGAGCCGCTGCCGCTTGCGGGCCGGCTGCGCGGCCTCCATCCCCGGGAGGCCGGGCTCGGCTCCTGCCGGCAGGACAACGGACAGATGCCGGGAAGCCGCGGGGCCAGGAGCCTCGGCCGCTTTGTTGGGGATGAGGAGCAGCCGCGGGGCCGCGGCACCGGACAGCGCTGCCATGGTGGCACCGGAGGACAGAGGACACGCCGCCCGGCGTCACCAGCGCGGCCGACTGCACCCCGTGCCGCCCCGCCCGGATTTCTACTATCGTGGCTCTAGCTCATTGGCTGCGGGGCGTGACGTCACGACTGAGAGATCCTGTGATTGGCCCGAGGCCGCGAGCAAGGGGAGAAGCGAATTGCATCAGACAAGGGGCTGCGGTCGGGGCAGCGCTGGCGCACGGCGAGGGGCGGGGCTTGCAGGGGTGTGTGGGGGGAAATGGGGCTGTGAGGGGCGGTCGTGGCTGTGGCGGCTGTTGCTGCCCAGGCCGTGCCCGCCCGCGATGGCGGTCGCCGAAGTTGACCGGTTCCTTGAAGAGGCAGTGAACTGCGCTTGGAGTGGCGATGCAGCTGAAGCCTCTCTCGGGTCCCCTTTCCAGAGCTGGTCTATCCCAAGTAGTCACAAGCATAATCATGGGGAACACAAGGCCACGAATGGAGCTGTAGCAAATGCTATAAAAATGGGCTAAGAAGACTAAAAAAGAGCGAGGTTAGTGTTTGATGAGTGGAAGTTGCAGGAAACCGTGCAGAAATCCCTCAGCCTGTTCCTGAGAAGCAGCAGTGCTGTGTGGGGAGCGAAGTGAGCTTCACCCTTCTTTGGTGTCTGAGGAAGGGAATCACCCTGCCGCGATGGGTCGGTGTCAGATCTGATAGATCTAGCGTTCAGACAAACGCTTTGTAGGTAGAAAGCCCAGCAATACTCTGCCCATGGGAATGCAGTTGTTCAGCAATGCCCAGCCATGCAGGGCATCGAGGCTGTTTGAGCTGTGACTGCTCAGTGCCTGAAGCTCTCTAAGTTTCCACTTGTGGCACTTGCCAGTGACCCGAATGGTTATGAAATGTCGAGACTTTGGCTGCTCACAATTATTTCTGAAAGCCATTTGTACATTGATTTTAAATTAGTTGAGATGTTAAACACCAAAGGAAAACATGAGCTTTAGAAGATCAAAGACACTGGTGTGCTAGTTTGGCATTAATCCAGAACTGGAGTTCTGCCAGGCTTTCAGGATACAGAGAACAAACTGCATTTGTAAGTTTGTGTTTGTTCTTTTCTTACGCATTGCAGCATGACATTGAGCTAAGGCTGAAAGTTCATCTTTCTACTTTGACACCTTTGTGAAAAATACGGCAATTTTTCGATAAGCCTTTTAATCGGAGAGCAAAAAATTGTTCTGGTCCTGCTAAGCACCTTAGATGCTGGCCATTGAGAACTATCTGCTTCTCTTTTGTGTGTCTCTTCTAGATTTAGACTCATGTTTCTTCTGTAATTCTAATTCCCAATTTAAAGTGCTACTGTTTTCTACCAAAATTCAGGTTCAGTATTAATAACTGCTTCAGATTTCAGACATCCATTTCAAGCAGCCCTTATTTTTTGCAAGAAAAGTGTTGAACAGGGTAAACAGGGCTGATGTGTAATATTTACAGCTATACTGGGGAGATCTGATTTATCATGACATGATTTATCATATAGTTACCCAGATGTCTTGGTATTATGACTGAAGAAAAATCCACAGGTGATTTAATTTTCCTACTTAATTTTATGTGGAACCAGAGCCCACGTAAAGCACGCTTCCTTTTGCAACAAACACTTGTGATCATGAGTAAACCACAGAAAGTGCAAGGACATCTGTACAAGTAGTGGTGCCTGAGCTGCTTCACAGTGATGTGTAACCAAGGAAAGTGGAAGCTGCCCTTGGCACTGGTGCTGTCCATTGTTATTGAATATAATAACAGCATCCATTAGTATGTCTAGTGTTGGAAGTAATAGCTAGCAAAAGAAGGGCATGACACCCTATGCATTTCTAGTCCTGTTGAATACTGACTAGCTCTGGTGCAGAATATATTTAGGCTCACAAATATTATGTTACTGCCATTAGGATCTGTAAAGTGTTTTATTAAATATGTGGTTGAGTCACTGGGTAAAAGAGTGCCTAAGGAAAGGTCTATAAAGCTGGTCTTACACTGTGATCCTCTTTCAGAGAGTTTTAACAAAAAGGCTTTGAGTTTGATTCTGATTTCCACTTTTTTTCTCCCCTTCTCTGTTTACACATTCCAGTCTTTGTATTTTTCTTTTTTTCAGTCACTGGATTTAATCCTGTGATCCACGTGACTCGAGAATGCTTCTCACCCTGCCTTCATCCTGCTGGGGGGTTCAGCACTACCACCAAGGATGTGCCAATGAGGATACTGTTGGCTGTCCTGCCAGAAACCACATTAGTTCCTGCTAAAATAGCTTTATGTTTTATGTTCCAGGTGGCCAATCCACCAGAGGAAATAATTTTGTTTAACGAAGGTGGAGAGGCTTTGTGCTTATGTAATCTCAGATACAGGGAAAGAAATGTGTATTGAATGTTATCTACACATTAAAAAAGGGGGAATAGAGGAGGAAAGTAAAATAGAAGAGGGGGGCATAGGGAAAAGATTAACTTGCAATCATAATCTGAGAAAGAGCTTGCTTGCCAAATGTGTGTCTGAAAACATTTGGATGTTGGCCCAAGCCCCCAAGTTCTTGACAGCAGCTGGAGTGTTCCCATACCTGTATCAATAGCTGATTAAAGGAGAAGAGAACCTGTTTTGCAGCCTAAAACAAGGTTATTCAAAACCTCTAAACTAATTCTACTTATTCTTAAATTTTGTCATTACACATTAGGATTCAGGAGTGCATCTTTCAAAGTTTTAGTGCTCTCAGTGTTAGGGAATATGCTGACTTTGTATCCTCTGGCTACTGCAAGGAACTGCCACCCTGCCTGCATGCTGTCCAAAGTGACATTGGCTTTCTCTTCTCTTAGCACTGCCACCAGCAAGCCCCATGCACCAAGACTCATCTTGGAGCTTCTTTGGACAGTTCACCTCCATTGCCCTCATTCAAAGAGGTTGTGCCCTATTCCAGGTTTAATGGTAGCTTAGCAGCAGTACATTTCAATGCAGTACCTTGTGAAAAAAGGGAGATAGAAAGAACACTGTCCAAAGGCCAGGTGGAGATGAATGTATAACAACTTAATTTTTAGGAAATATGAACCTCTTCTGTAGTGACCTCTTTGCATCACATATTTTTTGGCAACAAAATCATCTTACATTTCACAGCTCCTAACATTTTGTGTGTGTAATTCTTTTTTCTATTGTTACAGAATACAAGATGGCAGATTTTTCTTAAAACAATCTAATGACATATTATCTTTTTTTTTTGAGTGATAACAGTAAATTTGAGATCAAACAATCTCTATAAAAGTCTCAGAATATTCCTTGAATCTCCATAGTGTCTTTTTCCCCTGAATTTCACTTGCATTGTAATTCCAATTTGCTTCACTTTTTGCTAGACTCTTCTAACACTCAAAAATTCACTGGTCTCAGTCAAGACCAGAAATTGGCAAACTTTTATAATTTTGTAGCAGTTGCAATTTTTTGTCAATGTACTAATTTTTCCAGAAAATTGACATGCTTATTAAACAGCAGAGGTCCCAGTGTAGAGACAGCTTCCTAATCCCCCTCACACTGTCAAGGAATGCTGATAGAAAGGGAAAATCCATCTGCTTACAAGGACATGGCAGTATTTTGAAATAAAGATTTCTTGATTTAATTCTTTCTGTCGGAGAAGCAAATTTCTCTTGCACATGGAGAGCTTGGAGCAAACCACTGAAGGGATTTTAAAAGAAGACACAGTAAACAGAAAGGCTGGCAGCCCTGTGCTACCAGTTCTGGAAGAGTGAAATGTTACTGGAAAACTCTGCAAACATTAGTCATGTAAACAGATCTTTATACATAGCCACTGGATGCCCTTGGGAGGGTTTATGCCATCTGCCAGTCCCTGAGAGACTCCAGCTGGGAATCAAACAGCATTGGTCAGCCAGGGAAATGGGCTCAGGTCACCTAATCTGTTTGGTGGGCACCCTGATCTCTGCAGGATCTCACAGGTCAAGAGGAGGTTGTTATCATTTGGGCTTTGCTTAGTTGTTCTGGCTTCTGCTTCCTACCAACTTGGCCCATCCCCTTCCCACACCATTGCTCTATTGCTCTCTCGATTTTACTTCCATTAATGGATTCCCTTTCCCTGTAAAAGGTGCAGCTGTTGGCACCTCTGGTAGGACTCTGTTGTCTTACTTTAGTCCTACTTCAGCTCTTCAGCTTTTCTCTTTGTAAGCTGGTCCCAAGCACAGTGTTTCCCTGCAGGGTTTTCTCCTCCTGGTGGCAGGAAAATGTGGACCAGAGAGTTGTGCAGAGTACACAGTGTTTGGAGGTTCTGGGAGATGCCACAGGAGCTGCGCATGGAGAGGTGTTGTGCTCACCTGGGTACACTGATGCATAATGACACTTTAGAGTGGTAGTCACAAGCAAAAGAAAAAAGGTAAAGGTTCTACACTTTCTTGAGATGATGCATTGTTTGGAGTGATGCTGCAGAATGTGCTTGGACAGTACAGGAGAGACTGAACTTGCTGTTGTGCTGTCCCAGGGAACCAGCAATGCTGTTCTGGGTTTTGTGCCCGTGTCTCACATGTTGAGCCAGCTCTCTGAGGAAAACACTTCACTTGAAATCTCACATACCTAAAAGCTCCTGTTCCAGTAAGTTTTTCTGTTTGCACATCCTGGTTCAGAACTGGAACCTCTTCTTGGAAAACACCCAGGGAGGTAAACAACCATGCTTAGGAAAACTTGATGGCTACTTCCTGTTGGCAGAAGCCAGCTCTTCTTTGGAGCACTGCCAGCATTTGAAAGGGAAAACCTTTTCTTATTTCTTAGACCTTCCCTAGGCTTTGAAATTCTTTTAGAAGTCCAGAGCCCCTGAGAGTCCTGGAAGGTTTCTCATTTTGTAATTTTGAATTTTTTTTTCCTTATATTCTTTCATTTGCCCTTTTGTACGTGGAACCCTGTCTCCAGCTGTCATGTGACCCTGTATGAGAAGAGGAAATTATCAGGAAATGTCAAGTTAGGAATCAGTTCTGTTTTTCTGTAGGTTCAGCGGGACCCAAAATGTGGGGGGTATTGCCAGAATAATCCATCTCCTGCATCCTCCATCTTTGATTTGCTGACTCCTCAGAGGGCACAGGGTAACAGCTGGTGTTCAGAGAGGAACAAGTCAATTATGGTTTGTCTCTGCTAGCCTCACTGATTTGCTGTGTTAGCACTGACTTTAATGATAGCTCCTACGTAAACAGGCAGGGACAGCTGAAGCCCTTAATCTGCTAATTAAATAGATCCTATACTAGTAGTTGAATGTGGAAAAGAAGTGTTGCAAGGTGATTATTCAGATCTTTTAACTTAGACGAGTCTTTAATGTAATAGATAACCAAAGATGAAATAGAGTAATAGTTGCTTAACTCACTGTCACATGAACAAATCTATTGTTAATATAGGAATTCCTTCATTGTATCCAGTAACATTTTAAGAGTGCTTTTTGGCTTTTGGTGCTCAGAACCAGTGAAATCTATTTTTTGGCTTTAGCATAGAGTTCTTCTTACTGCAATTAGTATTAGCAGCTGATACATCCTACACTTTAACCATGTGCTTCAAATTTATTCTGTGATATTTATATATTGTTCATTTTATGTTATTGCTTGAAGTAGGGTTTCCTGAACAGCAACTTGTACCCTAGATTTACTCCAGAAATGCTAATAATGATATTGAATTAAGTAAAGAAGTGTCAATATCTAGATTGTATATAAATATGACTCTGAAATATGCAGGGTATGTTATTTTTGTATATTTTCATTGGCTGCTTCTTCAATATTATGAATGAGGAAACTGCTAAGCATTGACGTAATGAACACATGAAATTAACAGGAGTCTGGGATTTAGTGCAACTGTAATGGAAAGTGAGTAGATGTGATACAGAGCAATCTCAGGAATACAGGAGCACAGTGAGAGACATTGGTATGGATGCATTTGAGGATCTTTCTTGCAGAATAGATACTGAGAATCTTGGAAAATATGGCTCCAGGTTTTCTCCACATCCATTCTGTTGCTGTCAGAGATTTTAGATGATCAAAAAGCATATAGAAATTATTTCCTAAGTTCTTTTTATTATAATTCTTTTTTTTTCTTTTGGTAACATGATCTGCTGTGCCTAACTGGTGAGGACTCTGAAGGAAAGCATCATGGCTGTACTGTCTTGCAACTCTTATCTGAGCTTGTACTGTGTATTGGGCAATAGTTTGCAAAAGGAAGGGCTGAATTCATCTTAATAAGGGTGTTTCCAGTACAATCTACATAATTCAGTTTTACAGACCTGGTTCATTATTATTTTTTCCCTTCAGTAGACAATTACATGTACAGAGAGGTGAAGGATGCCCCAACCATGCCCTTCTTACAGATTTAAAAGACTGCACTTGTTTAAAATACTGGAAACCTTAACTATTCAAATATTAACTAAATTTTTTGTTCACAAACAATTGTATAATTAAAGTTGTTGTGGCTAGTCAGTTGGTTAATTTGCATTGCTTCCATGCAATGAATTCTGGATGAATTGTGTTTCCAAACCTTCAATAGCAGGAGGCAAAGCCACTTTGCATGACATTTTTTTTCTTAGTACAAATATCCACTGACTTTTCTTTTTTGGTCTTTAATTAAGCTGACAAGCTACAACGGTTTGTTACTTTAATTTAGAATAATTGACGATAATGACGAAAGCATCACTTCCATAAATACTAAAAAAATGTTGTCCATTACAATGGGCTTTCTGCACCATGGTAAAGTTTGCCTGCAGATGCAAGACAAGATGAAGATGAAGATGAAAATGAAGATGAAGATGGATGAAGACGAAGATGAAGATGAAATTGAAGATGAAGATGAAGATGAAGATGAAGATGAAGATGGATGAAGACGAGGACGAAGACGAAGACAAAGACGAAGACAAAGACGAAGACGAAGACGAAGATGAAGACGAAGACGAAGATGAAGATGAAGACGAAGACGAAGACAAAGATGAAGATGAAGATGGATGAAGACGAAGATGAAGATGAAATTGAAGATGAAGATGAAGATGAAGATGGATGAAGACGAGGACGAAGACGAAGACAAAGACCAAGATGAAGACGAAGACGAAGACGAAGACGAAGATGGATGAAGATGAAGATGGATGAAGACGAAGATGAAGATGAAATTGAAGATGAAGATGAAGATGAAGATGAAGATGAAGATGAAGATGAATGAAGACGAGGACGAAGACGAAGATGAAGACAAAGACGAAGATGAAGACGAAGACGAAGATGAAGACGAAGATGAAGATGAAGACGAGGACGAATACGAAGATGAAGGTGATGATGAAGATGCAGTGCTGTGGGAGATCCTTTTACCCCATGAGCTGATGTCAGGCTCCTCTGGCGGCTCGCAGCGGCCCGGCCGCGTCCCGCAGGGGACACCTGCTGGTGGCCGTGCCGCAGTGCACCCGGCCGCTCCCCGGCCAGCCCCGGGCGCCCCTTGGAGCGGCGTGAGGAACTGCTGCTGCTCCTCAAAGCCAGAGCTCGGCAAGCACTCGGGTGTGTCTGAGTAAAGCTTTAAGTCAGCCCTAAAACTCTGTGCTGTGCAATTCTGGCTCAGAGGAAAAGGGCAGGCATGTACATGTCCTTGGATTTACTGGGAAAAGGACAGCACTTGTTCCTATCGCTTATTACCAATATCATTTACTTATGAAATAAACTCTGCAGAGCACGGTGTGAAAACATGTAGGGAATGTGGGCAGTAGTCCGAGTTATCAGTTCTTGAAAACACCTGGACAGGCAGATGTGGGTGTGTGAATGAGGCAACCAGGCCTCTTTACCCTTCCGATAGACTGGTCTGCTCTGAGGAGATTGGGGCTTTTTCTATAACCTTCATCACAGTATTATATGGCTACTTCACAAACTTTGTTTTCTTTCAAGAGCAGAGGGAGGAGGGTTCTATAATATCCACTTCTTTGCAAGGGAAATGAGATGTAAGAAGTTCAGTGTCAAAAGCATCCTCTAGTGTTGATTGCCTGCTTCTGAGATAGAATTATAGAATTGTTTATGTTGGAAAAGATCTGGAAGACAATTGAGTCCAACCATTCCTCCAGCACTGCTAAAGCACTAAACCATGTCCCCAAGTGCCACATCTTTTAAATCCCCCAGAGGGATAGTGACTCCATGTCTATGCATGACAGCCTGTTACAGCTTGACAACTTTTTCTATGCAGAAACATTCCCTAATATCCAATCTAAGCCTCCTCTGGTAAAATATGAGGTTTTTTCCCCTGTTTCTTTCACTTGTTACTTGAAAGAAGAGACTGAGTGCCTAGAGAATGCTTTCTCAGACCATTTGGCATTAAACATAATTTAGTTATGCTCAAATCACAGCTCTCACTGTCCTCAGCTGTAGTTATAAATGCTTGAGACTTCTGTATTCAGACCCTGGGCCTCAGTTTGTTATCCAGGGGGAAAAAAAAAGAAAACATATCTGAAGTATTATGGCATAACTGAATTGTGAACTGTATACTGCCAACTGGGCAGCATGCCAATTAGAAATATTTGATGCTTTAATGATAGACAGTCCATTCTCTTCCTGTAACTTCCTGCTTGGATTTCTGCCCAAGTCGAGGGAACTTGGTGACCTGAGACCCAGTGCCTCATGTCACTCCTCAGTATTTGACTGTGAGGCTGCTCCAAGGCAATTTTGCTGTATCTCTAGTCCAAGTGGAATGGATCAGATCTTCAGCAACTCTTATTTTAGGCATAGGATCTGTCCACTTGCTACATAGAGCCCCATTCACATCTTTTTCCGTAGGTAGTTCCCAGGCAGTTTAAGCTGTTCCTATGTTGATTGTGATGTAGGAGACCATACATTGACTAACCATCAGCCGTGATGGGTGAAGGAAAATCAAGTGGAGGTAGTTTGTACTAAGAGATTAAAATGCTTCTATTTAGTACACTAGATGTCATGCATTTCTGAAATTGTACTGAAACATACCTGTAATCAAAAATTTGCACCTGTTGACCACATCTAAATTTGCACAGAGCACCACAGTGGTGTCCCTTCCAGATCCCT
The DNA here is from genome assembly GCA_030060385.1 of Muscicapa striata striata. Classification (NCBI taxonomy): domain Eukaryota; kingdom Metazoa; phylum Chordata; class Aves; order Passeriformes; family Muscicapidae; genus Muscicapa; species Muscicapa striata. Next base: position 1,459,298 of record JAREIS010000196.1, on the reverse strand, counting down.
TTCTAAACATGCAATCGTTTTGTGGCCTTTGATCCACTGTACCGTAGTCTTAGATGGGTATTTTCTGGCTTATTGTAGGAGCCCAGAATGTATGGTCCTGTGATCCCTTCTTGACCAAAGGACTCTTCCATGAGTTATTAAGCTAACATTGCTCACTGTGTCGTGCTAAGGAAGACACAACCTTGTCTTCACCTGTAACAAAGTATATTTAGGAAAAGAGCTGGCCATTTGTAAACTACGCTATTATTTCTTCTGCCAGTGAGCTTTGGCTGGGCTTTGTTTCCAAACTTTGTGTTTCATAGCCAACAAGGGATCTTGGATCAGTTTGTCTCAATCCTCCTTGTCACTGAGTTTTATTTTTAGGGTGTGTAACACCACGTATTATTAATGAGTTCCATGTACTTAGCTGTACATACTTTTCATGGAAAAACGTGTAATTGGCTGACATCCAGTTCTTGTGCGAGACTGCAACAGAAATCATTACCAACATATTTTTCCCTCATCATTCATGGAGGTTTTGTAGACTCGCACTTACAGCCAAGCGAAAGAGCCCAGGTAACCCAACCTTCCCCAACTCAGGAGACTGGGATCAGGGCCGATCAGTCATTCCTGCCCTCGACACAAACGAGGAGCCCGCCGGGCGCCGGCTGCAAATAGCTGGCACGTCCGTCCCGCAGCGCAGCGGTGTCTCCGCGGAGGAGGCTGCCCGCGGTGCGTGCGTTCCCAGAGCACCGCTCCGCCCGCCGGGGCACGTCCACCCGGGCTGTGCTACCCGCGGGGCTGCCCCGCGCAGCCACCGCACCCGGGATCCGTGCCTAACCCACCGGGCACGGCCGGCGGCCGGGCCGCTACGGCCCGCGGCTGGGCAGCGCGGGAGCCCCGGCACCGGCGGGCAGCGCCCCGTCGGCCGCGGGCCCAGGCGGCTGCCACAGGTTGCCAGGGCTGCCCTTCGCGTCCCGGCCCTGCAGGCCCGGCCGCGTGGAAAGCCGATCCCGGCAGGGCCGTCCCGAATACCGCTCGCTCTCAGCCCCTCGCGGGGCCGGGCCGGGCCGAGCAGGGCCGGGGCAGCCACGAGAAGCGCTCGGCTCGGCCGAGCCCGGCGCGGCTGCGGGCGGTGTGTGCACGGCGGGAGGGACTGAGCGGGTCAGCGCGGCGCGGAGGGCGGGGATAACCCCGTGGTGGCCGTCACGTGGAGCAGATGAAAGGGAAGCGGCTTGGCAGGGCGGAGAGGAGCCGGGGCGAGGGAAGGGGAGCGCGGCAGCGAGGAGCGGGGCGCAGCGCGGCGGGAGGGCCGCTGCCATGGGACGCTGACCGGCCCGGGACCCCGGCCCCGGAGCTGGAGCCGCTCGGGAGAGATGCGCGGCGGCGGGACGCCTCTTCCTCCCGCCGCGCGATGAGGGGCTGCGGGGCCGGCGCGGGGCTGCCCGTGCCGCCGCTGCCGCCGCCTCTGCTGCTGCTCGGGGTGCTGCTGGCCGCGGCGCCGGGCGCGGCGCTGGGCAAGGAGACGGCGTTTGTGGAGGTGGTGCTCTTCGAGTCCAGCCCCAGCGGCGACTACACCACCTACACCACGGGGCTGCAGGGCCGCTTCTCCCGCGCGGGGGCCACGCTGAGCGCCGAAGGCGAGATCGTGCAGGTGAGCGCGGCCGGGGGCGCCGCCTGCCCCAAGATGGCTCCGCGGGCCCGGCACCTGCGGCACAAAGCGGGGCCGGGCCCGCCGCCCCACGTGCGCCGCGCGGCCCGGGGACGCGGTGACAGATGCGCGCCCGCGCACAAAGGCCCAGCGCCGGCCTCACCTCGCGGGGCCGCCTCGCTTTGACAGCCGGGCGCGCGGCGCGGGCTGTGCGCGGCGGCAGCGGGCGGAGCCGAGGCCGCCTCACACGCGCGGCGGGCTCCGCGCCGCTCGCCCCTCCGCTGGGCGCGGGGCCGGCGGGCGGGCGGGCGGAGGCGGGGCCGCGCCGGGCGGCCCCTGCCGGTCCCGGAGCCGTGCGGGGCTGCTCCGCGCTGGGGCGGCCGGGCCGCTTTGGGGCCCGCACTGAAAGTGCCAAGCAGCAGTGGGGTGCTGCGCCCTCGGGCTGTGCCGGTCGTTGCCCGCTCCGCGCCCGGCGGCGCACGGGGCTGCGCCGAGCTGGAGCCGCTGCTGCTGCGCTCGGGGTCCCTCGGAGCGGGGCTCCCACCGCGTCACGCTCCGTGCAGAGCTGTGCTTGACTTGCCAGAGAAATGGTTCTTGGCTTTGGCTGAACTCAACTATCTACTCTTATTGAAACTCTTGAAGTGCTTATCTAATTCCTTTGTAGTCGCTTGTAATTGCTGACTTTATTTTTTTCCCCCCTTTGGCTAAGTAGAGAAAAATTACTTGAAAGGTGTTTTAGTAAGTTTGGTGCTGTTAAAGCAAGTGCCAATAGCAATCTTTATTTCTCTTTAACAGCTGTGGGGTTGGTTTGTTTGCGTTCCATATATGTATGCATATGTACACATACTTACACATGTAACTATAAATACAAAATTTAAAATAATCTAACTGGTAGCAAGTAGATTCTAAAAACAACTGTTAAAAGTTCTACAAACACAAATACATTATTATCAAAATAACTTTAAAGTAGAGAATACTGGTTATGAATGCTCTATATTTCAAAACAGTTTTAGCTGGGATGATTTCTTATAAAAGTCCTCTTGAAGGCAGAAGAGTTGTGAGGACGAATTGCTGATGTAAGGTAATATTTCAGAGAAAAGAGGGATGGACCAATTAAGTTATAATTATGACATTTGGAAGAGATGGTACTAGTAGGGGCTGGAACTGACATGGACATTATTTAACCTTTTAGGGCTTTTTCATTTTAAAACTTAATAGTATCTTTGGTGCCAGCAGGAGATTTCAAAGGTTCCTTTTGTGTCAGGTGTTAGTATTAAGAACAGAACACAGGCCACTTACTGAGGTCATGCTTTCTTGGTGATTGTAAGCAAAAATGGAGAAAAAAATAAACTGTTCTGTTAAGACTCAGATTTGCACAACTTGAAACAAAGTGTATTAAAAAGACTTTTGCAGGCCTTATTGCTTGTAACATCACCTGTCTGCTTCCTCTTTGTGCCTGAATAGACAGCACTCCAAATAGGAAAGACTACAGCAACAGCCACATGATGTGGCAAATCTTTACAGTCGTTTATCACTCAAAAATTGATTTGCTTATTCATCTGGACTCATGCTAGATAACATATATCATGGACAGGTTTGGGGGATTTTTTGTTTCATGTGAGCTGTATGTGCTGCTCTTTTTTTCCAGAGGAGAGAGCCTGGCAGATACTGTTCCAGAGCAGCTAGACTGAATGCTATCAGTTGTGTTTTCACTGTTGAAGTTTTAGATTGCATACAACTTCTCTTGTCAATGTCCTGCTTCTTCTATTTCATCCTGAGGGTTTTTCAAGCTAAAATTGATAAAGATTTTCACAGCATTATCTTGCCTCCCTTTTTTCAGCTAGGCTGTATTTTTGTAAAATATTTTGAATCTGCTGTTCTGGATCATCATTTAAAGTTCACTGTGAGGTTTAGAAAAGGCTCATGAAGCTGTTGCCACTCAGAACCTGTTCAGCAGCAGCTGGTTGTACATCAGTCAGTGAAGCAAGCTCTTCTTGGCCCCAGCCCCTTCAGTGCACACAGCTCTTTCAAGAATAAGATGCATTTTTCTTTAAGATGAAATATTAGAAATTCTTGAAAATCAGGCACACATTAAAGAATGGATCAAAGGAATTGTGGTTTTGGGACTACACAAAGGCTTACTTTTGTTTATGTTAATAGCATCAATTACTCATTGGTCTTGAAAGTCTGAACAAAAAAACCCCAACCTTAAGAAACAATGCACTTTCAGCTTTTGATAGGTCATACATCCACTCCTGAACTGGTTATTGGTCAGATTCCTATCCAGTAGTGGTGTGCTATTATATTGTTTCTCAAGTTATTGTGAATGAATCTTATTAGGGTCAAGTGTCTCCCCAGAATAACTCTTCAGCGAGATGAAATGTTCATATGTCTTCTTTCATGTGGCCACAGTTGTATTCAGCAAACTCATCCTTATGTTGCTGTGTCAGCTGGTCCTTAAACTGCTCGAAAGTCTGACCATTTTGGTGGTATCTGGCATGCTGGAATATCCCATGTTTCCTGGGCCAGTATACTGGCCATTGATATGGTCGAGAGATTGGAAGTTGCAGATGTTTGGTTAGAGAGTGACTGTGAAAACCAGACTTTTCTGAAACCTCTAAAATGATATATTGCTTTGAAACAAATTATGACTGGAGAACTCCCCATGGTTGAAACTTCTCGTACCATTCAGGGCAAAAGTTCAGATGTAGTCTTGTCTCAAACTCAGTGTTACATGGCCACAGACTGACAGTGCTTGGACAGTAAAAATCACTGATTTGACTAGCAGTGGCTTTATTGCTCTGAGTGAGTCTATGTATCTTAATTCTGCTTGCAACTGACAAGATCCTGTTCCTATTGCTTGTTCAGCTTGATATAGCTAAGGTGTGGAGCATCTAATCTCATGTTTCTTAAAAAGCTGTGACTGTGATGGAACTGCTCAGGTGAGGTGCTTGGGAAAGAGGATTGAATTTAATGCCTGTGATGTGTCAAAAACTTCAAATGATGCACATTCATCATTGTAATTTTTCTCTCAGTTTTACTTTTTTTGTACTCCTGCCTTAAAGGTACTGCTGAATATAGCAATATGGCTGGATTACTGATATATACAATTTTGGAGAGAAGCAGCATGGAGGAGAGATTTGAGGATATTATGTGTGGCTTTTCTTGTGCAACATAAGTTTGTGTTTTGATTGGCTTGTTTCTGCTTGGAAGCTTCAGCAAGGAAATGATGAACTTTTTGTAGCCATTGGACTGGAGCAGTTGTAGATGATGTAACAATCTCCACTTGCATGTATTTTTTTGTGCTTAAAAGGTAACATTGTGGGGAGAGCGAGCATAACTCAGTGCTTTTAACCTCCGGGAAGAAAACAGAAGTGGGACACTTCCCAACTTCTTGCATGGCACTTCCTAGTAGCAAATTATTGCCTATCTTTGTCTTGTAGAAGGTGAGAAGGCTTCAAACTGGACTGCAAGACAGTGCCTGTGTGTTCCTTCCTTCAGTCTTCCTCCCACCCTTTACTCGAGCAGCTTTGAATCTTACTTCTGTTTTCTCAAAATGCAAAGGTTACTAAAGGTTGCAAACTGCACTATGAAGCATTGGTAACTTTTAATGGTGTTGAAAGGAGTGACTTGAAATAACTGTACAGACACATAAGATGTCTAGCCATGATCAGAGGAGGCTGAGCCAAGGGAATATTTGTGTCCTTTGAGAATTGAAGACAAAAATACGTATTTTTGGGTTTTTTGGTTGTCCTTTTGTGATCACACAGGTTAAGTTTCTTCTTGCTGAGTGCCTGAAGGCCATTCAAAATGAGGAAGTGGAATTATTTGTGGCTTTGAGTCACTGTCTTATTGAATGTTTTCTTTGCTAGTTATCCTCTTAGAATATGAAGACGCCTGTGATTGGGTTTGTGTTAGTTTCCATACATTACTGGAAATCTGTGGCTTGCAGTAATGATCCTGAGGACATCAGGCACAATACATTTATCTGGGCTTCAGGTTTGTTTTGTCATCGTGTCCTTAAAGGAAGCATAATTTGCAATTTGCTTTCAAAATAGGAGATCGCTTAGGCAAAGACTTGCATGGTTGTTGTAGCTGGACAGCCTTTGTAGAGTGTAATGCACAGGCAGCTTTCTCACAGCAGAGGTATTGACTTGGGCTCCATCTCAGGACAGAGTGGTCCAGCTGTTTCACAGTTTTATTCCTACTTTTTTAAGTTTCAATCATGCTTTATCCTGTTGTGTACTGTGATGTGGGGGGTAGTTGAATACATCCTGTCAAGGTGTTTTGTTTTGGGTTTTTATCCTCTTGTAGTGTTTTGTCTTGACACTAAACACTGTCCTCACAACCCTGAGGTCTAGTCCAGTCATATCAATGCTGGCTTATTTCACAAGGAGTTGCCTTGTTCTCATTGACTTCTAGCTGTGATATTGTAAATAAGAGTGCTTATTTTTTATTAATTCAACATTGCAATATCTAAGATGTCTCTTAGAATGGTGGTGAAAAGGCATGGGAGGGGGCTGATCCAAAGATGAGGTACCAAATTCAGTGGTGAGTTACTGGTTCTGGAGGAAGCTCCAGTGTCTGTGTTACTTGCACAGAACTGCAGCAATACCAGAATACTTCTGTCAGAACCTTGTTGCAAGACTAAGGCAGACCCTTGAAAAAGAGATGAGAGGTACAGTGTTTGAAAATGCAGTAAAAGATGTTAAAGTATGGAGAAAGTACAGTGGAAAGAACAAAAAATGCTAATGTGACCCATTTAGAGGAAGAATAATAAAGTAGGTTAAGTAAGTAAATGAAAGCAGAAAGCTCACAGCACTGCCTCAATACTCAGAACAACCAGTGCAATTTCTGTACTTCCAAGTAAAGGTGGAGAATCAAGTGGGGAAAATAGTTTGTGGGAATTCAGGTAACTTTTCTGCATATGGCTATATGTTTAATTAAACTTCCTCACAGATGCTGAAGGTCTGTGCTGTTGAAAACCTTGCCTTTGGTGGCAGGATGCTGACCACTTCCTTTTCCATGTGCTCCTCTTGCTTGTTTGGGAGGTGGAAGTAGGAAAATATCCCAGAGAGGAGTGGTGCTCAAAAACTGTTAAACATGGCTCCATTTGGAGAATTTTTTTTCATTTATATATATTTATTTATGTTTAGACTGGATCTATGTGACTACAGTGGTTTATATATAATTACAGCCTACTTCAGAGTGTTACCAGCAGTTGTGGCCAGCCATGCCCCATGGGTGGAACTGGCACTCAGTCCCCTTGAGCACCTCGCTGGTGCCATTACTGGGCAGCACAGCTGCTTCTTCTGAAATGACACCAGGTGAAGTGTGTAGAGGACATAATTCAGTGTGGCAGGCTTGGAGGGAAGGAACCTCAGGCAGCTCTGCTGTGAGCAGATCTTATAGGAAAATCTTGAGTAGTTGTATAAAACCATTGATTAGCATACATAGTAATTTTCTTCCAGTTTATACCATCTTGTGGTGGAGTGTGTATTTTAAAAGGCTCCCTTTTTTTATTACAGTCTTCTAGTTCTTGTTTTGGAATTGCAAAGTGAGGCCCTTCCGAACCAAAATAACTTTCAGAAATGGCTTTTCAAAGTATGAATGCTTTCAGGAGGCCAGCATTGGACTGGTTAAGGAAAGATAAGATCTGGATGCTGTATGTTCTACCCGGTTATGTAGGTGGTACAATTATTTGCATTAACACACTTGCTACATTGGAAGTGCTCAATTTAGGAAGTATTAAGTGTTAACTGGTACATACTATCTGTTGTTTTGGGCATCTGCCCTTCAGTATTCAAATATGTTCAAACCAGAGCGTGTGCCTACACATAAAAACAGAATTAATGCAAGTTGAATGCTTGGCCTTATTTCTTGTTTCCTGGCTTAAAAGGAGGGCACTTCACGCTTACAGGGATCAGCAAAGGAAAAAATAGATTGTTATTAAACAAAGACATGGTTTAAAGTTGTTAAAACAGCAACAAAAGATTCATGTTAAGAAAAAAAAGTAATTCTGTTTTCTACATTTTTCTCCACTGCTTGCAAAAACCAGAGGTGACCAGGGAAGTGTGTTCTTGTGGATACCAAATTGAGACTCCCAAAATTTGCACTTTACTGCACTTATCCCATTGGTGAAGCTGTGCTTACATTAGGTTTGAGTAGCAGTGCTCAGGAAAACAGGCCTCTAGTGACTTCGTGTGTCCCCTACAGTGGCGGACTGCTTTCATTCATTTTTTTTTGAATTTCCTTTTCATGCTGCTTAGAGACTTTTGTTGTTGCACTTGGCTTTAAGATGAAGAGCCAGTTTACAAAGGTTGATTAGGTGCCTGTTATGTTCCAGACACAAGTACAACCTTAAATATGCAGCTTAATATATGCAGTCTCTCTAGGCTTCCCAGACACATGTTACTCGGTGCATTAATGCGAGGATTTTAGTTGTTTTCTAAAGCTGATGGCCAGCTTAAGCTTTCTGTTGGTTTCCTTGAGCTTAAGCTGCTTTATTATTTTGCATAATTTTCGGTAGTAAAGCAAATGGAAGAATCAGTGAGGAGGTGACTGGCCTGAGAAGAACTAAGGGGCATATTTTAGAGTCTGCAGTCATGGTTTGAGTACAACTGTTTAATTAGCTGTACAGGCATGCATGTTGCAAGTATGTGCCTCCTACCGTGAATTTATTGCATGTGCTTGGTAAGCAACTTTCAAATACTTCTGCTTCTAGTGTTTGAAAAATTGCTTTTAATTCAGAAAAGAGCCTAGTTTGTGCCAAGATGTTTTCCTACTTTGAGGCTTTTGATGCTTGCCTGCTTTAAAAAAATACACACAATAAAAAGTGGTTTGAGTGTGGCTGTGAAAAAAAATCCTTCTTCTCTACTATTTGCTTTATCCATTCCACTCTGCCTCTCCTCCCTCAAGCAGAAGAGGCTCAAACCAAACTTGCAGTTGAGCTCACCTTTGAGCTTTTAAACTGTCTACTTTGATGGTACATTAAGAAATGTACCTTTGAAGGACTGAATTGGATATGCAGAAGATACTCTGATTTTTTTACACCGATGGGTCAATTTCACAATTCTGTGGTTCATGGAGAGAACTTCTTTTAAAGGCTGTAAGGTTTCTTAAATTTTATGTTATTTTCCTCAGAGAGACTGCCCTCAAAGATTTATAGACTCCTTGTTTAGGCTTGGCTAAATGGTAGCACTCCTAATTGAGCCTTGATCGGTTTTACACTAATAACAACAGCAATAATAATAATAATAATACCTGTTCTCATAGATAAAACATCAGTATTACATACACAGTGTGCCAGTTGTGTGCACTAGTGTTTTCTGTTCCTGCTGCTCGAGGTTTAGCCTGTCCTTGCTGGCTTTGGAGGTTAGGATATGCAGTGTAGCAGTTGCTGCCCTTTTCTTAGGCACACCGGGTTTTCTCCTAAGGCAGTCTCTAAAGGTGTGTATTATAACAGGGAAAGGTATTGGTTACCATTCCAGTATTGTATTTTTATAGGTCCAGCATACTTTCTCATACATAATTTGTATTTATTTAGAAGCCTTTTAGAGCAGCTGCTGTCTTGCCTGCTGTGAGAATAAGGGGTAGATGATCACTTTGGGATCTGGATGCCAAGCTGGCAGATATCCTGGGTGATGTGTAGCAGGGCTGGGAGCAAGAAATGAACTCTTGAAACAGTGCCAAGGGATGCTGCTGAGTTCAGTATTTAAGAGGAGCCAAGGTCTGGAGATATCTTTTTGCTCAGAGACAAGGTATCCCCAGTCTGGTAGCCAGCAGTGTTTTGCCTCCTTAAAAGATACTATCTTTTAAATCCCAAAACTGTTTCTGAAGAAAAGACATTGTGGACTAGTTAATGCAAAATAACTTCCAAAGTATGATCATATTTTGGTTTTCCACTATTTTATTTGATAAAGCTACTGTGCCAGAGTTCCCCCTGCCTCTATTCAGAACTGTCAGGAATAGTCTTTTTGGGTTTGGATACTGGAAATTGACAGAGTTTTTTTTTCTGCAGTGAAATAACACAGTTGTAGTTGCAGTTTTGGGTAAATTTCTCACTTCAGAGCTGAACCTTCTCAAATAACAAAAATCAAATTAAGTGGTCTGCTCTCCTGTTGTCTACCACTCTTGTTGTCTTCAAAAAACTGTGGGAAGGTGATTTGAAATCTTTCTGGACAGCTTTAGTATTAAACATAGATCCCTGATGTGGAACAGTCAGCCAAAATGTATGCACATGTGTATGTGTGAGGTATGCAGTACAAACAGAATCTCTGTTTCCAAAGTCTGTGTTAGGTGTTTGTTTCCAGGGATAGGAGCATTCCTGGAGCCCAGGGACATCCCAGCCTTGGAAGTTGTATAGGAAGAAGCTACTGTCCTTTTCAGTGAAAGGGCTGAAGTGTCCTGAAAGAGTTAAGCTCTACTTAGCTCACTCGTAAGGTATTTAATATCCTTATTAAACTCAACTGCTGGTTCACTTTTTTTTCCTCTTCTTATGTTGAATAAAATTTCTCGAAGAGCTGAGCCTCTGCCTCTCAGATCAGAGGCTCACATGTTGAAGCTGGCAGTGCTAGAGGCTAGTTCCTATCTGTGTGACAGCATTTTTAATTTAACAGGACCGGCTTTGATGTTCTTGAATATTTATAGGCAGCTTCAGATCACTCCAGTATGTATTCTTTTTAACTGGAGCAGAAGTTCTTCCTCACACAACAAAATTTCTTTCCCTCTGTTTACTCTTTGGTCTCTTTTGGATTTGTAGACATCAGAGTGGTTTTATGTTACACAAATATTGCTTAAATACTTACAGGGGGAACCACTTGATTTCCTTTCTAGTGCCTACAGCTTGGGGGGTAGTCCAGGAACTGGATCTTAGCTCCTTGTTTGAGCCTTGCTACAGACACATTGTAAAAGAGATATATGCAGTAAAATAGAATTTGAGCAAAACCCAGTTACAGTGAATCCTTCTCCATTACCTGTACAAACTCAGGTGGGTCTGCAGAGGGTCAGACCTGGAGCACCCTCAGGAGTCACAGAAGTGTTTGTCATAGATTCTCAGGAAGGAGAGGGTTGTGGTGTGAAGAGGAACTGAAAACTTAAGATTTGGCTGTCAGTAGGAGCTGATCAGAAATTACGGAAAAAAGCTTTAGAAGGAAGTTACCACTCAAATCATTTGACTTGAATGAAACTTTGAGCAGACTTGGGCAGGAGTCTTAAAAAAGATACCTGATGGATGAGCTCTCAGTCAAGTTTTAACCCATTTCAGGCTTCTTTGCCTCAGTGACTTCCCTGCTCCACCTGCTCTGGTCCTCAGAGCTGCCACTGTGCTTTAAGAAACAGAGGTGTGGAGTTTGGGCATTTAAAATACCACTGGCTTGGTTGTGTTAGGCCTTGTGATTTGAACCTTTACCTTGATGGTGCCACAGGAGGCAGCATGTGTGTCATAAGAAAGTGTTCCCTCAGCTTTTGCTGTGGGCTTCTCTTTTTCCCCCTGCCATGTTTCCCTTCTGCTTTATCCTCCTAGCCCTGTGTTATAGATGTCATGTGGACTCCCTTATTACTGATTTCCTGACCCACAGAAACTTTGCCATGGCCAACTGGGACAGTAAAGCAATGACATTTTTTCCTGGAAGTTCTCCATGTGGATGCTGGTAGTTCAGGCAGATTCCTGTATCCCTGCTCTGCTGCACTCACTGTTTATTGTGAAGTTCTGTGCACTTTGTGTTACAGGATGATCTCCTGGGTAAACTTGGAACACCATTATTGAAGTAGCAGATTTTTTAATGTATTATTTTGAACGGTTTCACTTTGTAAAAAATTCTTTCAGTGATGATAATTTGTTTTAATGCATGGCCTACAGAGAAAAAGGTCTGTGGGTTTAAACACTTCTGCTGTAGATACACTTCTCTGTTGGTACAGCCTTTTCTAGTTCAGCCAGTGAAATCAATGTCACTGCCTAGGTGATAAATAGCACTGGAAATCAACCATAGGAGGAAAGTGCTTGCTTGTCTGTTTGACATAAGCAGTTTGCTCAGAGAGTAAGGCTTCTCTTACTATGGACATTCAGCTGGGAAGTAGAGACCTGTAGCTTACTAATGGAGCAGTGAGAGTTTCTAAAATATGCCAGTAGGCAGAACTTTATCATATACAAAACTAGAGAAAGAGCTGTATGGCTGCTGGAGTGCCATTCTAGTGCTTGTGTCTAGGGATGGGTGGATGTGATAATGACTTCATTTTTCTTTAATTCCTGCCTCAAAGCTGTTTTTAACAAAGGTAGTTTTTCCTTCTTTCTACATACCCTGAAATATCCTTGTGAGACAGGAAGATTTATCAAGTGTGGAAGTACTCAATGCTTCTGTCTCTGGGCAGGATTTCTCCAACAGCCACAATTTGTGCTAGGGGAGGTTTAAATTAGATATTAGTAAAAAAATTTTCACACACAGGGTTGTAAAGCATTGGAAGAGAGTGCCTAGTGAAAGTGATGGTGTCACTGTCTCTGGAATTGTTAAAATAAAGGTGTGGATGTGGCCTTCATGGATATGGTTTAGTGATAAACATGGTGGTGTTGGACTTGATCCTAATAATTCTGTGATTCCCTCTGTCAGAAAGTGTGTTTTTTGTCTTAGTAGGAAGTAATAGACAGTAGCATACATCTAGTTAAATGTTATTGCAATGAGAATGTTTGCAAATCAAATTACTTTTTCATCCTTAAGTTGCACTTGGTGTGTTAGAATTCAAATTGGTGAAGCTGGGAAAATATTTGCTTCCTGTGTAAGCAATAAAACATACTGAGTGGTAAGGATATTGCTAGTGAATAATCTCATAGATAAAGGTATTTGTCAGACTAGGTAGCACTACTTAAGAAGCTAAATTATTTATTTTTCTTAGCAGTTGTACTATCCAAATACTGGTGGATGTTGAAATCTTGTCATTATAAACATATTCCAGATAAAATGGGTTTTGCAGTTGTTTGAACAGAATACACAAACTGGTGCAATCTGTTCTTATTCTTAAGACAGCAGAATTTTGTCCTAGGTCAGGACTAGTCCAGGTAGGAACCACTGAGAAAAGTAGTAGGAATCCTGAGTATCTGTCAAGGGAAAGTTGTGGGGCAGGGAATTTGACTTTCTTATAGCAAAAAAAAAAAAAAAAAAAAAAAAGCTTAAACAACAAAAAGAGATGGTCAGAAGAACAAGAAAGAAGTTGAACTAGCCTTAGAAGAAAGCCATCCTAAAGCAATTGCTGGGGTACAGCAAACTGGAAACACTGCCCAGCTGGAGAATATCCTCTAGCACTTTCTCTGCCTTTGGAGGCATGGTGGTTATGGCTACTCTGCTTTAAGGAATGGTTCATGAACTGTATGATAGAGGAATTTAGTCTTGTGTCAGTATGATAATGAGGCATGTCCATGCCCAAATGCAGGGCTCCATTTCCAGCACAGAATAACATTTCTTAGTCTGAAAGAGAATCTCTACTTGAATTCACAGGTTTTTGCTGTTTGGTCTTATGTAGAATTAACATTACAAACTGTTCCTCTGAAAAGAGGAGTTTGTTTTATTTACCTTTTCAAGCTGAGACAGCTGCTAGAAGAATATAATTTTAAAAATAAAATCCAATATCTATTTAGAGATAAGGCAAATTACATTAAAAGTACTTTTTTTTTAGAGTAATTGCTGCCATTTTCAGTGCTTCTCCTTCACTTCTTAAGATACAGAGTACCTTTATAAGTGTGTAGTAATCATTAAAGCAATTAAGGATGTGCTGTGTGGGACTTTATGGGTAGCTGTGGTTTTTGGTTTGTTTTTTTTTACTGTCCATTTAGAAACCTGTCAGTGAAATGTCCTTGCAGATGCTGAGGGATGACTGCTAACAGTGAATGAAGCGAATTATTGGAATCATGAACAAAATGGGTTAGAACAAAACATATGCTCTGCTTTGCAACAGGTGAGCATATGCTGCCTAACTGAAATGCTAGAAAAGATTGCTTTGACATCCTGCATGTTTTAGGAAAATACTTAAATTTTCTGATGTTGGCCTGCTCCTGTCTCTCATTAGCTGTTTGGGAATTATCTCTGATGTTAAGATTTAGGATCAAATTTCTAGTAGTGAGGCAGGTACTGGATTATTCAGTGGGTGAATAAACTTCATTCACAGTGTTTAAAATTTGGCACTTAATCCTGGCAGAGCAGCAGATCTCCCCTTGCTTTTCCAAGCCCATGTTGTTGCTCTCTGGTTTGGATGGAGAAGAGGTGGGGAGCAGCTTTCTGGAAGGGCTCTGATGCTGGGTACAGCCTGAGGCTGGTTCTGGGGCTGGCATCATGCTCACAGGAACCCTCATGGACAAGCAGTGACCGATGTTAAATCAGGATGAGTGAGCAAGGGAAAAAAAAATAGGTTTGACTTCTGATTTCTTTCCTGGTACCTTTTTCTTGCCTTTTAATTCTCACTTTCTAATTCCTTTTAGTTCCTGTGTGAATTTGCAGGGTGCTACTCAGGAAACATAAAACTGTTTCTGAACTTCAAGGTGAAAATTATTTGCAACAGAATTAATAAAGATCATGATTCTAACATTGCACTCTTCTATAATAATTAAGGCAGGAAAAAAATATAATAACCTCTAACTAATTCAGAGTTAATCTTTGTGTATCTGAACTTCTCATCTGTCTTTGAGAGCAGAGAAGGAAGCTCTGGTTTGTTTTGAAATATGATTGATTTAGTCCTGCAGTTGGAGGTATTTGATAAAAGCTCTTTGTTATATCTAGCCACACATGTGCAGTAAAAGAGAATTAAATTAGGAAAAGAGAGAATTTCTTATATGTGATGCTCCTTAAGTGTTATTTTTATTATGTCTTATCTGTGGTCTCTTGACATGGACCAGGTCTCAAAGGACAGTGAAGGGAAATGCCAGGGTGGTGTAGCATCTTGGAATTCCCAACACAGCCCTGCAAGGTCTGTTAAAAGAATCACTGGTGCCTGAGTCATGGTTATCCTTCAGGACAATTTTATAGGTGGCACTATTTCTGTCATGCTCTGATATTTCATGATGAAATTACTTACAGATGGGTTTCTGGCAGAGAAACTAGGGTTGGTATTTTTTATCTCAAGCGGCCTTACCTTTCTTGAATAAAGCTAATTAGTAGTGCTTTGGAAATCAATGCCCTTCTTAGGGTCAAAATTAGGGATCTGACAGAGAGAATTAAAGTGCAAATAACCAGATCCAGAAGTTTTCTATTCAGACCGATTTCAAAGTTCCAGTGGGATTTACTTTTTTCTTGCTCTAATATTGGCCAAGAGATGGGTTGTACATGAATAGTTGTATCAGTGTGCTAGTCTGGTAGGTAATATACCACTTTTGTAGTGCATATAGCAGAATCATGAAAATTTGTCGTCAACTTCATTTTGTAGTACATTTTGTGATAAGAAGTGTTTGCCAACCACCTTTCCCCAGCCTACCTGCCCAAAGCCAAATCAAGTTTCCGAAATTGTGATGTGAGATTTTAAGCTGCTGCATTGATTGAAGATGTCTCTAGACTGAAAATGAGAAAGGCAGAGCTTCATTTTCCCCTAATTAAATATTAGAACAATAATTTAACTTTCAAAATAGCTTTTCATGGCTCTTTCAGGCCTGACACATCCCCTTGCATCAATCACTTGCGCAAAAAATGTTAATATAAACTTAATAATACTTCCAGGTAATAATGATCTGTTATCAAATATTTTAGGTTCTGTCCAGTCTTCCAGTTCAGCACTGGGAAGGACTGGGCATGACAATCGACCTTGAGCACTTATTGGACATTCAGCCACAGGCACTGCTGCATGACATGGAAATTCCCTGTGACACACTTTCCCTTGTAGCTGTCAATTGCAGCACCAAAGTTTTGCAAACAGCCACAGCTGTGTTTTCAGTACAGCTCAACTGAGTTCTCTCTGGTTTATCTGTCTGGGAAGCCTGCTGTTGTGATTTGCCCAAGCTGTTTCCATAGTCTTTGGAAGAAAGAATTGAAATTTTGGGTCTCCTGTCCATAGGTAGAGTTTGTGCTGACTTGTCAGGCTCTGCTGCTGCTGAGTGATGCAGCTGTTGCAATATTAGCCAGTAGTAGCGAAGTAACGCAGCACCTAGAACACTGAATATTTTGAGTGGGAATTCAAAAACCTGAATAATGTAGAACTGGCTACAGTTATTTCTGTATATTCTGGTGGGAATTGCTCGCGCATGTTTTTTAGAGACACTCTACAAAGGAGCTATGAAGGAGCTATTCAGGCAGCCATGTGAATCACATATATTGGGGATGCTTTTTAGCCACTTTCAGGTTTGCACAGAATTGTTTGACAGGTAACTGTTCAGCTTGCATTCAAATAAGAAGCTCTTATAGACAGTGACCTCTAATTTTTAAACCCTTACTCTGTTTGTCCATCTTGTCTACTGAGAGGTCTTGTAGAAAACTATGATAATGAAATTAACAACTTTATCACATTAAATGCTCACAGTAAGTCATAATTTTACAGGTTCTCTTCAGTTCTGTTCTTAACTTTGGAACCATAGAGAGGTCGGAAGAGGCAGCTCATGGGCTGGATGTTAAAGATTCCTAAGAGTTTTAGGAGAAGAACTTGAAACTGTTCCTCCATTCAGCAAAATCAGGTCTGAGGCAAAATCACTTGGCTGTGTTTCATTGCCTTGCACACCCAAATGTGTTTAACCTGCACACACACCAGTCTTATTGTTTGTGTTTTCCACACGTTCACCCCTGACTTTCCTAATGATAATTCTGTCCTGCTCTCAGAACTTTGAAATAAGTGAGTGCTGAAAAGAAGGGAGAAGAAAACAGAAATTTTGATGCCACCAGACAGAATGCAATGTGGGAATGCAGTTATTTATTGTGGCAAATCCCAAATCCTTATTAGCAAAACTATCATAATGGTGCTGCTGCTGTGGCAGTGCTGCAGCAGACACTGTTTATTTTGTCCTTCAGAGGAAGGGACTTACCTTTATATTTACATTTACCTGCTCCAAAGGAAGCCCTTCTCCATTCTGCAGATACAGGATAGCAATTTACAAAGCAAGGAGTTGAATCTATCCAAGCTTTCATTCTCTGTGTTGATAACAGAGGTGCAGTTATGTGAAGTATCAGCTAGGTGTGTGAGAAAAAAAAATATAATTCAGAACTAAAATGGCCAAACTAAAAATGTAGCAATATCTTAATCTGTGTTGTAATTTGGATGAAGATTTTGGCAGCATATCTACCAGGTTTTGGGTGTTTTAAATAAAGATGTGCCTTAGTAAAGAAGATGCAGCTTAAGTTTCAATGTAGCCTTGTACAAATACAAGTCAGACAAGCTGCGATATAAAAAATAAAGTACAGAATAAAAGCATAATTCCAAAAATGGCATGGACAGCCTCACTGTAAGCAAGAGTCTTGTGTTTAATTAGTAGGCAACCTCTGTTTAATAACCAAGCAGAAAGAAGCTTGGATACAGTAAATCCCAATGTTTTTTGCAGATTCTGTAATTGAAATATATGAGTACATATGCTTGAGTATATATGCTGATGTCAGACAAAATGAAGTGGCTTGTTTGAGATCAAGGTTCACCCATCTTCTGTTAATGTAAAGATGAGTGCCTTTCTCTGGATCTCTGTGTGGAAGGTGGGTTATAAGTGTTGGTATGCAATTGTGAGCCATCTGGGCCTGAAACAAAATTGGTAGCCCAGGGAGCAGGAGGGGAATGGTGGGCAGTGACCCACTCACTGCGTGCCCCAAGTGGGAGGGAATAACTGCTGAGTGTGGAAACTCAAACTTTATGAGGAACTTAGGAACAAAAGTAATTAACTTAGTGCCATTTATAGTTTAAGAAAAGAACATTGAGTATCTACAGTTGTCTCTTAACATAAAAACAGTCAGCTATTTTCATATTTTCTGCAAAGCTTTATTTGAGGTTTCATTTGTTAGGAAGCCTGTGCTCCAGCTTGTCACTACTGTGAGAATGGGTGGGAGGCCAAGGGAAGCATTTAGTTTACTGGAGTTTACTGGATTTGTGGGATCCTTTGGCCTAACTTCAGAAGGTATTTAGACAGTTATAGCTGACTTGACATTACTGACGAGAAATGAAGTCTTCTAGCTGTTTAAACAAATTCATAATGTATTATGGAAAGTATCTGTGTGATATTAGGAAAAAATTCTTTACTTTGAGGATGGTGAGGCACTGGCACAGGTTGCCCAGAGAAGCTGTGGATGCCCCATCCAGGTTGGATGGGGCTTGGAGCAGCCTGGTCCAGTGGAAGGTGTCCTGACCATGACAGGGGATTGGAATGAGATGAGTTTTATATTCCCTTCCAAGCCAAACCATTCTGTGATTCTGTGGCCCTCACAAATTAATTTTATGAGTCCTAATTTTTCTGACCTCTTTCTTGCCTCCAAAACAAGAGGGAGGGGAAATGGGAAGGTGGCTGTTGGCATGTCACTTTTTATTTAAGTCATGAGCACATCAGACTTAATGTTTAGGCTCCTGCTAAGTTTTTTTTCTTTACACAGAAATCCCTTGCTGAGGGCAGGGATATTGGGTACTTAAGAGTTAAATAATCTTGCTTTGGAAGCAGCTGAACAGTTTACACTCCTTGCTGGGCTGTACAAAAATACTTTTCCTTTGAAGTACTAGGAGGAGCGGCTGAGGGTAAAACCTGGAATGGGGTTGTAGCTCGCAGTTTGCAGTGGGCTTAGCTTGGAGCAGGCACTGCAACTGGCAAGGGTTTTTTCAGTCCTACCATCATTGCCTCAGTGTGAAGGCTTTCTTTCTGAAATCCTTCAAATGCTATTTATTGCTTATAAATTTTTGGATTAGGACAGACTGCTAGAAATTCAGATAAAAAAAATCCTTTCCTATAAAGGCATGAGAAATACAGGGGTCCTGTTGGAAGTTCCTTGACTGCTTCTGCTATGATCTGGTAGTGAAGTGCACCCTGCTGCTCTGGGATGAGAAAGATTCACCTCTGCTGAGTGGTGTAAAGCAGGTCAAACTCTTGTCTGGAAAGAGCTTTCCAGAGTTGGCTGAAACCTGTGTAATCTCAAGCCTGATGTTACACCTTAGCCAGGCTGAGCTCTCAGTGTAGCAAGAGCTGATAGGACAATGACAGTAGTGGCACTTGCCCCAACTGGAGGGAACTAAAACATGCTGTTTGTAAGAAAAGCCATGGGTTAACAGTGCTGTACAGTGGGAGGCTGTGTGCATCCTCTGCTGTGTGCCCTGTGCTGCAGAGCTGTGCTGGGTCCTGCTTCTGCAGAGCAAACCTTGCCATGGGCAAAACCTGCTGCACTCTGGGTCTGATACACGTGGTGTTTCCTGCCAGGACCAGCAGTGGAATTAGACAGACTGAAGTTGCTCCCTGGTTTTCTAGGGCAGCACTTGGGTTAATAATCTCTTGTCAGTATTTGCATGCATTTTTGGGAGGAGATGCCATTACATGAAACTGAGGAAAACAAATTTCCTTTTAGCAATACCACTGAAAGGATGATCAAAACCAATTTCCCCATCAGCTAATGAGGGGTAACATTAAAATACCTGGCTATATCTGTTGAAGAGACTATGATGGTAGTGCTGCAGGTCAGATCTCCAATTTCAAGTTAGTTATCTATAATAATAATAATAGCAATAATAGTAATAAATAATGATAGTGTCCTTTCATCTTTACTCATTTAAGAATCAGACACTTAGCTGTTGGTAGGATCTCTGTGTTTCTTTCTCTGCTCCTTTGCCACTCAGTCTTTAGCTTTCTACCTCTGCCTTTTTTTTTTTTTTTTTTTTTTTTTTTGAATGAAAAAAGTGTCAAGAATTTAGTTGCCAAAATAGGCAGCGTTTCCCTCTAGGGTTTCTGCTGTCGCTTTGCCCGGCTGAAAGACTAACCATGAGTTGTCAGGGTCACCCACTCCGGGAGGAGGGAGAAGCAGGCGCTAACAGGAGGCACAGGCAGGCTGCCCACATGTTGTTGCAGTGGCGTGTGTGCAGGCTGTGTGTTTGTGTGCCTGCTGCTCCGGGAGCACAGGGCGCACATGCCGCTTCAGTGCGTGCACAAAGCTGCTCTTGGACAGGAATGGGTGCTGCTGCCTTTTCCAAAACTGTGCAGGCAAAGCAGATATTATCAGGGCTGGCCCTGGGGCATAAAATAGAAAGATCAAAGGAAGTGGCAGCAGCACACAGAGGCTCTTCAAAGCCTCAGTAAGGGAGGATTGATAGAGAAAAGGAGAATGCTCTTGCTGATGTAATCACAGCCTGTGAGACAGGTTGGGTTTTTTTTTTTTTCCTTTTTCTTAATTTAAACAAAGGCACAAAGACAGTCCTTGTTTGTTTAGAGAGGTGAAGCATGTGCCACAGAGATAGAGCAGGGATACCTCAGTATATAGAAGGTTTTCATGAATAGCGTGGAGCTCAAACATTTTGAAGTGACTGCAGAGTTGCAGTTTTTCTTATTTTACTTTGCACAACTTCTGCATGTGGTATTCTCTCACTTGTGGTGTCCATGTGGAATGAAGTAGGAGAATGGCAAAGGAAGGAATGCTTGTTTTCAGGCTGCTGTCCTTATTAAAATGGAAGCTTATTTTGTTTTCTTTTGAGAATGCCAGTTAAAAATTTCTGGGATTATATGAAAAGAAGTTAAGCACAGGCAAGGTGGAGTTGGAAGGGAAGTGATAAACCAGATCCATTGTCAAGAAGCGCAGGCTTGTTCAGGCACAAGCTGTGAATGGGAAAGAAACAGTTGTTCTCCCCCTTTATCTGTGGAAAGGGGGAAGAAGAGGTGGGACTTCTCTGGAACAGATGTGCAGGGGTGGAGGGGGTTTTCAGTCTTCTGTTACAGACCTCACTTTATATGCTACAGCTGCAGAAATATGTTTCTGAACCTTCATTTTGCTCATAAAGGTCCCACCTTTATAATTCAAAGGGAACCTTGTGAAATTGTGACATATAGAGCATGGTAGTCCAGCTTTTCCACCCAAAGCTGTGCCTGTGTGGTGTATGGCAAATGACCTGAGCTAGCACAGTCTAATATCCAAAAGTTACATGAGCACATGACTCAAAGCCTGAATGAGTAAATACTACCAGAAAGGCAATGCATATCAATATAATTGATTGTACATGTTTGGAGCTCAGGCAGGACAAGCTTTTCTGCTCAGATGGTGAGCAAAGCCTGGATGCATTTATTTGTAGAGACTGGAGGTCCATGGGAGGGAGAGCCCATACCTTTTTAAGTCTTTGGGAAGCTGTTAACTCCAAAACTTAAAATCAGCTTCACCATTTTGCATTGTTTCACTTTTTGTTTTAGAAGAAAGACCTAATGGGATTATCTCAGTCCTGAAATGTATTCCAGAATGCCAGAGATCAAAGTAGTTGTTTCTGCTGGCAAAATCTACAGCTTTCCTTCCCCTGTAGGCCTGAGACCATTTGCAGTGCAGTTCAGCTTAGTACACAAAACTGTGGTTCTCTAAATTTTGAAAATCTGTCATGAGGGAAGGGTGGCTGCCTATATTGTTAACTTTAATGCCTTCTTCTGGGGTCAAAGCTGCATTTATAGTCTGCTGAATCAGTTTATTACCTTAACAAGGCAAGCAATAAGGTCCCTGCTGGAAAAGGGATTCATCCTCTTTGTTGTGGAATATGTGGGATGATACTGGCATTCTTGTGTTGCCTCATCTGGAAATTTCTAAATTTTGCTGGTCAGCATCAAAACTTTTTCTCTTCACCATCCTGCATCTCTCTTCTGCCATGCTGCTTCTACAGATGTGTGTGATTTGATACTTGACACTAATAGAAAGTGCTTCAATACACTTAAAATACTCTGATTTTGGTTTCTACTTAGCAAACCCTCAGGCACCAGGAAATTTGCACATCTTACAGAGCTTTGAGATGGGCTCTGACATGTACTTGTGTTACTGCTGCAGGCACTTTCCCCTCACCATACACAGAGGCTAGAGAAAAATTCTGGGATGGGAATCCTAGCAGTTACCATGGCTTTCTGCTTTAAAATATATTCTTTTTGGAAATCCCATCCAGATATGTGAAGGACAGACTGTTCCAGTCTGTTGTAGAAGACAGTTAATAAAGCAAAGATTTCTCTCCCTACAGAACAGGGTAAATTGATGAGTTCTGCCATCAGTATGGCATCCCCATTCTTTGCTTCTAGTGAGCAACAGAATGAAAAAAAAGAAGAGGTTTTAGCTGATTTCCTGTATGCTCTGCTGAGTTTGTGCAGGCACTTCTGCCAGCGGTTATCTGTGGCCTTTCGATGCATGCAATCAAGTGAATTAACACAACTGCCATGCTGAGTTAACCAAAAAAGCTCCTCTGCTCCAGTGAGTCTGGCAGAAACCAGTAGCAGATATTTGTGAAGGAATGTAAGATTAGAGCAAGCATATGGTGAGAATTCTGCAGTACATGTTTCCAGGCTCTGCCAGCTTGTGGCTTAGGTCTTCCCATAAGGATCAGGTTCTACAGGAGAGCCCTTGATTGTTTTTCTTTCATATTTTTTTTTCTAGTCCATTACTTCATGTGTTGTCTAAATTTGAGAGCACACAGGGAAGATCTGTCTTGGTTTTGGGGGTTGCTGCACACTGTGACATTGCACTTTATTTCTGAAGATCAGTGGAGTCCATGTTGCTGCATGTAGTGCAGGAGGTGTAGAACAGCAGTTTTATTGCCATGTCTGACAGGTACCTACCTAAATTGCTCACTAACACGATTGGGGGGAAGACAACTAAAGCTCCAGAATTTTTCTCATTCTCTAACTGTTCAGTGTGAATTCTGTAGGATTTCTTTTGAGCTGCAGGGGGAAAAAACGTTGCCAGGAAGTAATTGTTCTTTCTGTCTCTTCCTAATTCTGTGCAGCAGCTGCCTTGTCTTTAGCTGCTATTAATGGTCAGAGCTTTGTGAACAAAGGAGCGTCAGGCTGATGTAACTTGTTCCTCTGTTAGACATTCCCTCTGAAGCCATCTTTTGTCTTGATGGCCCTATTGTAACCATTCATATACTGATGAATGAACAGGAAGCTGATGATGATAGTGAGCAGATGAGTTTGATCATGAACAGGTTTTACTCAGACTCCAGCCTGAGGGAGTATATATAGGAACAGAGCTGTAGCACTGTCAGCTACAATGTCTGATTTGTTCATTCACATTTTCTTTTGTGTAAGAAACTAGAAAAGGTTATTAATCTAGGAGAAAATGTGCTAACTTTTTATAGAGAACAACATTATTGCAGGTACAAATGCAGTAATTCTGTCTGTGGCCTCGTCATACAAAGAGAAGTTTACTGGAATGGCTGTTTTTGGGTTTTTTGGAGAGGGGTTGTGATTTCTTGAGCTAGAATGACTTTTTCAAGACTGATGGTAAATACTTTGCTGTGCTGTTAGCTACCTGACAGAGGCTGCATGTTGTATGATAGTCAGTGAAGCATCCTAACCATGGCTTTTCCAGCATGGATGTTTTTCTCATGTGGCCTTTGGTCATTGTGATATATATTACCTTTCTATAGATAGATAAACTATTCTCAAAATGCCTGATGGAATGGACTCTTCCATGTATTTTTAAAAATAAACACCAATTCAGTGCTATTTAAATACTACAGACAAAATTAGTGACTCCCCAGCAGTGGAGGGCAAAGATGTGCTTGTGAGTGTGGTTGTTCTTTTCACAATGCCTGGCCTTTCCTGTTTATTGTTGTGATTCAGCACAGATTCCATTGACTTTGTTTTTATTTTTGCATCTGTCATGTTTTCTGCATGCTGTTCCCTTTGTATCTGGTTGAATGTGCCTTGGTTAAAGGGATTCTCCCAAGTCACAGCTGTATGTACAGCAGGTTATCAATGCTCATCTTGGCTAATTGTGATACAAGCTGGAGGCATGCACCAAGATGAACAAAGAAACACCATGAAAAGCTTCTCAAAATTGTGGCTAAGATTTCTTTTCCTTCTTAAGAGTATAGTGTATTCTGGAAACCTTGTCCTTACCCTGAAAATTTCATGGGATGTTGCAATTAGTAGCAAAGATAAGAAAGCAAATTATCAGAGAGCAAAGCAGAAGACTTGGTGAGCACCACTGGGCTCCAAGAGCATGAATGCTGCATACAGTGCATCATAAAACTGGAAGGGGAGACTAGATAAAGGAACAGGTAGATCACAAACTGTGGATCAGCTGAGTCATGTAGCAGAGTGACATTCACTGAAAAAGACCTGGATTTTGTCAGCTTGGAAGGCTGTTGACAAGAGACTTTGACTTAAGTCTGATGTAGAGACAGTGATTAAGGAACAGTTATTGGTTACTCCTTTTAATACGAGGATTATGAGAATGCTCTCATTGAAATTCACGAAACAGCTTCACAGTCAAGCAAAAGAAAGTACATTTTAAAAACAGTAGGTTGTGTTTCGTGCTGTAGGATGGTGTAAAAGCCATAGGTATGTGTGTCATTCCGAAGGAATTAGGTAAAAAGATGGAACATAGATGCACTGCTTACTTAAACACAGTATTCTGGGTGAAGTCTCAGCTCTGGAAGTCTTAATCACTGATAGCCATAATTAATAGGCTATATCTAAAGCATAATCATTCCATATTTTTTCTGCTTTTCATATTCTCCGAATTTCTACAGTCAGCAGCTGTTGGAGATAGGATACTGTGCTGGTTGGATTTCTGGTCACACCCTGCATGGCTGTTTTTATGACTTGCCCAACATTGCATAGGAATCCTGTGGCAGAGGAAGCAATCCCGTCTGTTGGGCAGCATTCAGCTGCTTTAACCACAACGCTGTATTTTCTTGTCTCATAGTATCTTACCTCATTCACTGCACTCTCCAAACTTTCTGACATATGAGGGGAATGTCCTGCAGACAGCACTCATTCACCCTACACTGCTGTGTTTTCGGAGTGCAGTTTACAGCATTAATTTCCCAATCAGTGAGGCATACCTCAGTGTTGAGGTGTGCCAGCAGGAGACACACAGCACTAAACCAAAGCCAATAGGCTTTACTGGACTTATTAGCATGGGTTGTATGCCAGGAATGGAGGAGTTGGATGAAGAAAAAGGGGGCAGCATGGGGTGGGAGTGATGTAGTGAAGGGCTAGTCTGGAAGAGAGAAATGAGGCAATAGATTAGTGGCCATATGAAGGAGGAGTCATCTGGAAAGAGATGGGAAAAGGAGGAAGAACTTTTGATGTATCCTGAAATACAGCACAAGCATCTGAAATTTAAGGATGAATCAGGCTCATTATTTTAGTTATGGTAAAAATTTAACTTTAGAAACTTCTACTACCTGTTTTTTTCCCACCCATGCATAGGGTGCTGAAATATGATAAATATGTATCTTAATATCTCTCAGAAAAAGCTGAGAAAACCTGTTTTAGCTTACTGTTCTGTAAAACAGCTCACTTTTGTAGTTTTTTATTCAAAGTGGAATTGATTTTTTACTCTTAGATCAGGAATAAATTCCTTGTAATGAAAAGGGAGTGCATCAATCTCCAGAATTCCAGAAACTTCCACTATTGTTCGTTTGACTTTAAATAACATTAATTGAATCCTTCAGGCACCAAGTGCTAAGTTCCTGCAAGTGCCTTTGATAAATGAAAAAGAGCAAAGAAGTGATAATTAGTTGAGTGCAGAATAGTTCAGATTCTGGTTCAAGATGTCAAAGCATGGGCTGTGAGCAGGGAGTGAAACTGGACATCAAGTCAGCTTTTGATCTGACCAAGTGTTATGAATTATGCACTGGACTGAGTTGTGGAGCCTGTGTTACATTTAAGTTAGTTACTTCCTGTGGAAAATAAAACTAATTAAGGCTGAAAGAGGGAGAATCAATTTCACAGTGTGTGAAATGGCAATGTTTGCAGAGACTAGTTCAGCAATGTGCTACGTTAGAATTAAGCATAGCTTTTTATTTTCAACTCATTCCCTCTACTCCGGAGCATTCTTCAGTGGTGACTCAGGGTAGAGCTAATCTCACTCAAAATGGTTGCCAGTTGCCACTTGGAACAATAGGACCGAAGCCACAGGCTGCCATCAGGTGGTAGTTTTTAAGAAGGGCATTTTTTCCCCAGTGGATTTGAGTGCTTTCTGTCTTGTAACATGAAACATTGCAATATGCACTGAATTCTTGTCATAGAAAGTGTTGAAACAGTGCATTACTCATTACCTGAAATGATGAACTCAGTGCACCAGGTATTTTTATTTTATGGAAAAACCCAAATGTTAAGCCTTAATATGTTTACAGGAACAACTCCTGGCACCTTTACGTACTGGCCTGTACTTCTTTCAAAGTACTCGGGGCATCTCTCCTTCCAGTAAAGGAGATCACGTTCTGTTCCAGAGCCTCATCTTGTGTCCTTGCAGCAGACTTTGGCTTCACCTGTATTTCCACAGTATATAGGTCAGAGAGATTGTGCTGATTGGAGCTGACACAGTAAAAACTAGGTGTGATGTTTGGACTTTGCCAGAAAATGTGCAAAGCAGGTGCAGAACATGAAGGGTGCTGTGGAAGTAATTTCTTGAGAACTTGGTGCTGGAGAAAGAGGAGTCAGCTTGGAAGCAAACAGTACCTATTTGGAGACCTCTCCCTTTTGGGTCCTTTCCCTCTAAAAGTGAACTAGTACTTTAAAATTCTTTCATGTGGGCAGAAGCCATAAATTGAGTACAAATCCATTGAAGTAATCTGGGTTATCAGGTGAAAGGAAGGTCAAATGATGAGTTTTGGAGAGGAAAGCTTGGAGCACAAAGTGGGGAAACAGAGATAGGAGAAGGCATGTGGCAGCTGGAGTTGGAAGCAGAACTTCTGTAAACTTTACTGGTTTGTGTATTGGTCCAAAATGTCTTGTAAAAGGTTAACAAGAATCTGACCAAAAGGCAAACTTTGAAAAACAATTTAAGATGAACACTACCTTCAGACTGTAAACTGTCACAGGGATTTTCTTGGAACATTTTTTGGTTGTTGCAATGTAAGCTAAAGTTAAATGTAGAGAGCAAGAAGGTGCTTTGTAATTTATGACAAAATGCAATACAGGAATATGATAGTTATCCTCAAGTCAACTATTTATAAATTTAGAAATCTTAGAGGCTAAGCTTTAGAGAAATCTGTGCAAAGGTAAGAAATAAGGGAAGCAAAATAGTCTAACTAAGAGCAGCATAACAAAGAAGTAATGAAAACCATAATACCCATAGCTGATTCCAATATTTTTCTTCCTCTAATGTCTTAAGAGAGATGTGTGGAGGGATTTGCAGTAGACTAGGTCAGAACTGGGTGATTTATGGCAGAGGAGTGAGGAAAGACTGAACAGAGTATGCAGCACAGGTACTTTCATATCAAGACAAAGGAATAAATACAATTCCTTAGAAATAATGCAAGGGAGGAGCAGCTGGGGGAGAGTGAGGAGAAGAATGGGTGCTGGAAAGTCTGGTCTGGGCAGTAAGAGCAGGCAGTGCTGGAATCCCACCTCTGCTGGGCCTGTGCCTCAGGGCATGCTCTGGGAACTGAGAAATCATCATTCCACCCCTGAGCTGAGAGCACATCTCTTGAGGCACTGTCTCAGAGATGGTGGTTTGTTTGTCTCCGTCACATTGCTCTGAAAGACACAAAATCAGTGTTCTGTTTTAGGCTGTTCAATTTTCATCATATTCAAAAACTTTCAAGAGCATCTTGTGCAGCACCGGCTGAAGGAACTTTTCTATTGGCTAGAGATTGTATGGTCCATAGAATCCTGAAAAAGTGTCTATGTAAATATTTAAAGATCAGTTCACATACTAAACTGAAAAACAGAGTACATCTTTAGGCTATGAGCTATTACATTTCAGCCTTGAAAAAAACTTCTTTTTCATGCTAACTGAAGCAGACTGTATCGCTGATCTGTCTTTTCCTTCCCTAATGGTACTTCTAGACTGACTTGCAGTCAAGGTAGTGATTGAGAATTTTCTAAATATTAAAACCTTTTATGCTGATGGCTTTTTTTGTGTTGCAACCCAGAGGATTTGTTCAAACCATGTAACTTTGGTGCCGTTGGAATTAGCAGTGAGGCTGCCACTGTGCTGACAGCAACTGAAACTTCATGCTCCAAAACACACGCTCAAGAAGTGTCTGTTCATCCTTAGCAGATGCCAGCTGCTTCCCTTCTTTGTCTGTTTTGGGGAAGATACTGGCCATGACGTGGGAGGTAAATATAATGAAATTATTTCCATCCTGCCGTTACTTGATAAATCAACAGCTGTAGTTTTAAGCTCTGTCGGCTAATTAAGACACTTAAAAGAAAATAATAACCAAGTACTGGTTCTATCAGGGAAGGATGACAGTTTTCTAAAATAGAGTAGCTCCTAGCTTTTGAGAACTACAAAGTTAAAATTTTAATTATTTCTTGAATTTTTAATTTTTTTGTTGATGGTAGAGCAATTTTAATTCATCTTTGTGTTTAGATTTTACTTAAGCTTAGATTTAATTTTACTTAATCTTAGATTTCACTGTTTGCATTTGCAGCTACTTTTCCTGTATTTGAGGACTAGGGGCTTAATTTTTACATTTGGTCATCATGTGCATATTAATAAAAATGGCTCAAAAAGTTGTGAGAATTCTAGAAAGCAGAGTCTGGGATTGCTCTTATGTTGGCATCTAATTTTTATGCAAATATTGCAGGTAGCTAGGAGTCTATTATTTATTATTCCACAGTTTCTCCTAGAAAAAGAATACATATTTTGTTGGGTAGTGTTTATTGTGCAACTGTTTCCCAGGCTGCAGCAGTGAAGATGTATTTATGTTTTCTGTGAGAAGCAATGAAACTACAGCTGGCTGTGCTTTATCCTTTTCCATCCCTCTCCTAAATGTAGTAACTGAGACAAAATTTTAATTCTGTACTGAGCAGAAAGCTGATCCTTGCTGCTGGCTACTGCAGCATATTCTACATGATATATCTTGATTAGTTTTAACAGTAGTTCAAGTATCTCAAGTGCAAAAATGGGGGGAGAGAAGGATTAAAATATCCTAACCCTTCTCTTTTGTGCTTCCCCTGAAGCAAAGTGCAAAGCTGCCCACTTTATATTGCCAGCTCCAGCTTTATCCTCCATCTCTGAATTTCACTGCAGCCCCAGGGGAAGCTGCACCTCTGTGGCTCTCCCACAGCTGCTGGACTTTGATGAGGACATGCCTTCGCTCTTTCCACTGGCCTCCCTTGGCAACCAGCCCTTTGAAGATGACCTCTTGCTGTTTGCCTGTTGTCTCTCTTGTGTTGGATTATAGATGAGAGGTTGGCGTGAGGGGAAGGGGGATGGAATGGAGTGTTGTGCATTTTAAGCCTCATTTCTTTCTGCATTCTCACCTTTTTTTTTTTTTTTTCCCCCTCTGTGGCTTTTACCTCTCTATATAGATAAAATGTTGTCATGCATATGGAAAATGACTTCTGGCAGAAATACAGAGTTCCTGCTTGGCATGTGTATATAGGACAAAGGAAGTTTGATTTGTATTGTGGTAAGGACTTCTGTAACAATCTACTCACATTAGTTCCCTTCCCCCATCCTTCTTTTTAAGTACAATATTGTTCTTAGTTATAGTGCAGCCTTTCTCTGTGTGCATGTTCTCTATTCCTCTTCCCTCCCTCTCCCTCCAGTGAATGCTTCCTCTTGGAGACAGGACAGTATAGTCACCTTGTTAATGAAGGCTGTGCTGTGAAATGGAAAGGGATGCACTAGAGCTCTGTGCCTGGGCCACATTTTGCATGGACACTGACTACTTTTGGAAATCCAAACAATGATCCTTCATGAGAGTCTTACAGGGACAGTAGCTGTAGGGTAAGAAGTATGGCATTATAGGGGATCAAACAAAGCATAGGAATACACATCCAATTTCACTGCGGTGAAAGGTGAACTGCTGAGGTTATTTAGGACAGAGCATTGTAAGTCACAGTGTTTGCACACTTTTACAAATGTTACCGTCTCCTTTTTCAAATTTTCTGTGATAAAATTAATCTTCATCAAAGTGTGGCAAGGAGATCAAAATGATAGTTGACATTGATGTGGAATATTGATGAATAAAGGCAGGAGTAAGATATGTTCGAGGGTATTTTACAGCAGACGTGAAGAAAATAATCTGGATATACCTGTGCATGCAGCTGGAATGCCTCAGTGCAGCATTCCACCCAAAATTAGAATAGGATGTGGGGGGTGTATCTATGATCTCCAGGTGTAATTAGTATATCCTTATACTGCTGTTTAATTGGATCTTCACTTTCTAACTCAAAGGATGCCCCCAAAGGATGCCTCAGAAATAATTTGTGTTATTTTTAACTCCTCTTTCTCTCCTTCCCTGCCCTTCTCTGTTTGTCTAGCAAAATTCCCCACAAACCTGAATGCAAGCAAACCAGATCCGCTTGTTAGTAGCTTATTGCAAAATACACAAAATAATATCTTCTCTTGTCAGAGGTCCTAGAGGGCTCTGGGGAAGCAAGTCAGCTCTTACTACATCAAGGAGTGCCTGGAAAGTCAGGATTTAGACCAGTTCAGGTGTCAGAAAAATGACCTGTAGTGAGTTTAGGCTCTGGAGTCTTACAGTACTGTGGAATTTGGGTCAGCATCAGATCTCTCAATCTGTTTGTTAAACTTCCTTGCTGAAACACAATCAGCAAATAAATAGTTCTGAGACTTTTCAGAGCTGTGTGCTTTTGTAAAGTAAAATGCTACCTTCTCTGATATATGTGTGTGTGTGTTTTCTTCTGATTCCCTCCTAACAGTCTTGGAATTTTTGTCACAGCCAAATTTTCTAAGTGTGCATCTTGTGTGCTTTTGGCAAGGGAATGCAAAGCAAATTTATTTTAGGGTTCCTTATATGAACAGCTTCAGTCAACTGGGTTTGGTTGTTTGGGGTTTAGTGTTGTTTGGTTTTGTTGTTGTTTGTTTGGGTTTTGTTGTTGTTGAATCATTGTATTCATTCTTTCTGGGCCCCTAAGGTTGAACAAATCCCATTATGTTGTTCAGTCTTTGTCAGGGTGTCTTCATACTTCCTACTCCATTTTGTGCTAGTAAACTTAGTTGCAAAGTATTGGTAACTCTATACTAGGCCTTTAATTTAAGTCAAGGACTTTATATGGCAGTGACCTAATATTTATAAATCCCCCCCTTGAGTGCTATGGGACAAATGCAGTTTTTCATGAGATGCAGAATAATCCTGCTTTTCCCAGCCAGTTAAGATTATGATGAAAGTTTTGGTTATTAGTGTGTTTTGGGGGCCTGTCTTGTTCCTTATAGAGCCAGAACTCTTTTGTTTTATGTAGCTACTGGACAACTTCTGCTAAAAGTAATTTATGAAGGTATAATTTCATGCCACATTTTCTCTCTAGTTTCTCCCATCCTCATTGACATTATGCCTGCACTTTTTGCCAGCATCTTTCCATCAATTTAAAGAGAGGAAAAAAGCTACAATTATGAACATGACTTTGTTCTCCTTTGTTCTACTTTCTGTTCTTGAGAGAAGAAATCTGCCTTCAAATTGTCTACACTATGAACATCTTTTCATAGGAATTTTGCTTTTTTGGGATGCTTTAAAGAAAGGAGATGCCAGTTTTCTGTTTGAATGGACCAGGACCTTCCTTTGCAAAGTGTTTGAAAAAATTAGTGTCCAGCTGCTCTGTTGCAATAGATTGCTCAGCTGCATAGCTTGGGCAGTAAATCCCTGCTTAATGCAGCAAATCTGGTGCAGATTTACAAATCCAAATGTGCTGAGTTTAGATTTGTAAATGTCTGTTACTGTGCACATGCTATGGGTATCTGCAGTGTCTCTGAGCTGGGACAGACCTAGCAGGAGGATGCCTGGGAACAGGCTGCTGCTGCCAGCTATGTCTTTCAGGCAGTTCTCTGCCTGTCCTGAGGGATTTGAAGCTGGACCATGGCACAGGTGAGTTGAATTTGCTGATGAACTAGATCAGCACTAAGGTCTGGTTCCCTAGTTTAAAAAAAAACCCCTTTGGCTGCTTTTCAAAACTTACTGCTGCTTTTCACAGGATCTGGTGGGCTTTGTGTAGTACTGGCCAGTCGGCATTGTTGAATTTGCCTGGCCTCTTCTGCATGGTGGAAGTGCTCAACTGAGTATCTCTGGTTTTACATTCAGTTACAGCACAGACTGGATTTCTCATCATCCCTTTTGGCATACTTCCTGGAGTAAGAGGACTGTGAGAGGATTTCAGGAATGCCTGATGCTCTTGCTATAGAGAAAGTTTAGTGGAAGCCACTTGTGGGTTCAATGCTGACCGCTGGCTTGGACAGCACAGTCACAGCTGATAGCCAAGAAAAGCTCACTGCTGAAATGTACAGGTCCTATAATGTTACTTTTTGTGGCAGTTTGGTTTTTTGCAGGATGTACTTCTTTAAAACAGAAAAAACCAGGCCTGATAGCTAAAAGAAACCATATTTTAATGGAGTTTTCTACTTGTTCCAGGGAATAAACATTCTTCTCTGCATGGCAAAGCTGTAGAGTAGTGGAAAAATGCTTCTGGCTTTCACCTTTTCTAAAAAGGCTGCTGTGTTCCAGTTCAGCATAAAAACCCTCATGTTTTATCATGAGGCTGCAGAAACAATAACAATGCCTAACTTTTTTTAAAAAAACCTACTCTTTAGTTCTTAAAAACTTCCTCCCCCTATTGGTACAGTTTTGGATTGCTTATCTGTAGTGGCACGTTCTGCTGATGCCTTTTTCATATAGCATGACACAGTGGAGTTAAGTCTTAGTAATGCTGGGTTGGAATATTGCAGTCAAGAACCTGAAATCAGTCTTTGGTAACAGGTTGCTGTGCCAATACAGAAGAGTAAATGGAGAAGGAAAAGTTCAATTCTTCCTTCTGCTGTATTTGTAGGCAGTAGGAACAAGTAGTCTTGTGGTGAGGCAGTTGTATGAGTAGCTGCATTATCCTGAAGATCAAAATCGTATGGTGGTGACAATCAGTGGTAAATCTTGATCAGCTAAGGTGACTCAAACCTGTCTTAGAGAATGAGCACAAAGTAATTTTTTTAATTCTTGAGAAGTAATTTCTCTTTTCATAGATAAGGAGCTAAAATTTCAGAGGAAATGCAAAAAATGCAAAAAAACCAGTGTTGTTAACACTTAATGTGGCTGGTTTTCAGCCTTCTTGGTCTCATATTGGTTATTTTAATAAACATTTAAGCTTTTTGTGTACCTGCTCACTGGTGGAGCATGGGAAACTGAAAAGTCTTTGATACAGAGTAAGCACTTCTTAGCAACAACATCAGTGTGTTATCAACGTTTTTCTCACTCTTAATATTAAACACAGCACTGTACCAGCTACTAAGAAGAAAATTAAAGCAGGACACTAATCCATACCTTGGCAGTTTGTCAGCAAGGATGTTGAAGGAGGGCGGTGTCAAATGCTTTACTGAAATCAAGGTAGATGGCATCTACAGCTCTCTTGTCATCCTTGGAGCAGGTTGCTTCATCAGAAAAGATACAGAGATTGGTCAGGCATGAATTATACTTAGTAAATCCATATTGCTGTTTCCAGCTGTCATGTTGTATTTTATTTACTTGGAAATAGCTGTCATAAAGATCTGTTCCATGATTTTTTCAGGTACTGAAGACAGGCTGACTACACTGGGGTTTCCCAGGTCTGTCTTCTTGGATTTTGCTGAGTGTGGCATTCTTTTCCTGGCATCAGAGGCCTTCCCCCAGTCTCCATGACCTGTGAAAAACACTAGAGCTTGACACTGCAATTACAGCAGCCAGCTCTGATAAGACACCTGAAGGCATCAGATTCCTTGGATACCTGTATGCCTGCTTTGCATGGATGATTCCTGACTGGACCCTCCTTACAGCTGTTAGTTGCTTGCTTTGTTACTGCTTTGTGCCAACCCCATTCAATAGCAGACATTTAGTGTTTGCAATTCTTCGTCATCTGGTTTCCTAATTCTCTGTGCCTCCAAGGAATATTTCTATATTTGTAAGTGTGCCCCTTTTTCCATATCTCTGTTCCATCCAATTTCTGGTGAGTGTAGCACCAAAATACTGGTTTGTCTCTGAATCAGACACTCTGCATCTTCTAGGAGTTTTTGGTGAATTGAATTGTTATTTGTTCAAAATCTGTTTCGTGACTTACTGCATTTTGAAAAAAGCATGTACACTTTGTGTTTAATAAGGCTGGTTTGACAGGGGAGATGCTTACTGCGAAATTCCCCATTAGTACAGAAGTCTACTAATGGTGTTTCTGCTCCCTGTAAAACACGTTGTTTGGTTGCCTTATTTCACTTGGGCCTTGATATACTTCAGACTTTGGATCCTTCCTTTAGAAGAGGCTTCCCTGGGAAATGGGGTTGGAGGAAGGTAACAAGACCTAGACAGGACACCAAAGGGCTGGGTAACCAAAAGTATCTGAAGTCTGAACTGAGTTGTCAGGCTCTGCTTCCTTACACCTGGGGTAAGCCAGGAAAGGAACTCTTCCTTTTGGTTACCAGAGGCTACACCTGGTTTAGGAGAAAAGCTTTCCCTGATCATAGAGTTCCTATTCAAGCTGACTCGTTTTTTATGTTTTCTTTTGAGCATTGCAAGACCTCATAAATTTTATTTCAAAAGCCTGTCTAGTGAAAGAATGTGAATTCATGTGGACAGATGAATCCATGCCAAGTGCATTCCAGGTGGGAAAGCTATATGGAGTGTGTGTTGTTTCAGGCTGTACAGCAATAGAGAGTTTAAGTCTTCACAAAAACACTGAATAGTTCTGCTCCTTTTCTAAGGCTTGTGCACTGTAGTGTTTTTGAATTTTACTGTGACAGTTTGAAACTACAGATAATTTTCCACCTCACAGAAAATAATCAGTTTTATTGTTGCCATTGTAGGTTGACTATCATCTTAAGTGTGTTTAAAGTAAAACATGTCTGTGATCCTCCCTGGGCCTGACAGATACTTTCATTTAGCCTTACTTTTGTGCGTTCTGTGATTCTGTGCTTAATTCACTTGTATTGTGACAAGAAGAATGGCTTGGTAGATGACAGTGTATTTTATCTGTCATGATCTACAGAGATCATTACAATGTAAGCTTGTGGTATCCAAGCAGAATCTACCAACTTCTTGTGGCTTGGAGTGGTGGAGTTCTTTTCTGGACAGAAATGTTTCTATCATTGAAGCCCATGTCTTACTGGCCTTGGTGCTGATTCTGGGGTTTTTTTTCTGTGTCTTTAATACATGATTGTAAAAGGAAGAGAAGAAGCTCTTTCAGCTTCAGGTTTATACTGATTTTCAGGGATATAACAGCAGATTGTGCTTGGTGAGGCTGATCCAGAGGGTCATTCACACTTGGAAGCTGGTACAGAAAACAATATTGTGGAGGAAAGTGGCAGTGGAAAGAATTTTCTGTTCCTTTTGGCCTTCTATATTCTTTAGTCTTTTCCTCTGGACTAAAGTGGGTTGAGCTGTTATTTATCCTATGGTTGGGAAAAAAACACCAAAACTTTTCTTTACATGAGACACTGTGTAGAAAGATCCTGTGCTTTTCATATGGCATTTTGTAATACTATAATGCCTTATCCTGTCAGGCATAAAAAAGGGTAAAAGGGTGGCAGTTTTCCTTTAATCATCAGGACTTTTTAGGTGATAGAGTTACAGAGCAAAGTATTCTTCATCTGTTGGTTTAATGTTTGTCTGCCCTGTAACACTAACCCACATGAAATTGGTGCGGCTCTTTATAAAGTTATTTTAGACCCTCAGCAGTGTATACAGATTTTGTAACCTTGGATAAAAGCACCTGAGTCGTGGTTTCAGTTTTACCCTTTTAGGCATGTGCAAAGTGCCCCGGCATATTTCAAGGATTTTGAACTAGAAACTTCTTAGATATGGGTTATGGTTTCAAAGCTCAATTGATAGACCCTACATCAAGGGAATTACATCAAGGAAATGGTTCTCTGTTGCTTTAGATACTTAATATCGATTAAAGGTTTGTGTTTGCTTAAGGGATCCCATGGACTCTTTGTGGGGTTGATTGTGCTGGTGTATCTGCCCTGGCATTTAGGAGAGAGCACTCAGCCTGACTCCATCCTCTGTTTTCATGTCTGTGCTGAGGAGTTTATCTGTCAGATACTGAGTTTATGGAGTGGTTCATCTTCCAGTGATAGTACTTCCCCCAAGTTTTTAGCACTAAGTTAAATTGGTCATCCATGTGAGATGGTAGACAGCTCAGCAGTGTGTGATAGTAACTTATTTAGGGGAAAAAAAAAGGAGAAAGGCTGAATTAAGAGTCTAGCCAGTATAGTATGGCTTTTTTTTTTTTTTTTTTTTTTTTTTTGTCTTGGAATGGATTGGTGATAAACCTTGAAAAATAGCAAGTGATAGGAAAAGCCCTGTATTGTGTCAGTTCACCATCATGTTTCCCATATTTTACAGTAATCACCCAACTTATTTAGAAAGTTAGGGCCCTACAAGATAATAAAAATAGCACTCCATGTATTGTATCACTTGCAAAATGGAAGTCAGGGTACAAGACATGAGAGAAAAGGACAAAACAACAAGCTGGTGATGCAGAAGTGTTGGTAGGATTAGGGGCCATTACATGGTGCTACTTTGCATGGATTAGTGAGGGGTATATATATGTAAATTATTGAGCAGTATAATCTCCTCCTATTATAATCAGCTACCAGAAAGCAAAGTTGTCATAGTGTTGGTATCAGTTTGTGGTTTTCTTCAGCTAGTTTGATAAAGTTGAGATTTAAGGAAAGGCACAAAACTGGCTGAAGTACAGACTTTTTTTTTTCAAAGACCTCTGATTATATGTTAAAGCCTGGGAAACAAGCAAGGATCTGTGAAAAATTCGAGGAAAAAGAGAACAAGGAGAAGACAGTATACAGTATAAGAAGTGAGATGTATGGCACTCTAGTTTATATACAAAGATATTATCCTAAGGAAGGACAGCAAATTTGGAAAATACAAACAGTGTCTAGGAAGCTCCTTGCCATAATAAAATTAGAGTAACTGCTCTAATTAGAGTAACTACACCAAGTGTTGGAAGGAGGAGGAACAGATTAAATATCTGAAATAAAAACAAAGACATATTGTTGCCTAATGTAAGAAACACAAATGTCTGAAAGGAGACTGAAGTTTCTCACTTCATGATAGCCTTACCCCCCACATCATTTGGGTTCAGAAAACAATAGAGAGTGCTTCACAATGGTTAGGAAGTTTCTTGTATCTTACTTTGGCTTACATGATAGGCTTGTTTCAAAGGATGACAGGCTGTTAATACTGTGCAATTATTTAAAAAGAAAGGTGATAATGGCTCTGAAACATGGGGTCTGGATCTTAATGATGTGTAAAGCTTTTATAAGGGACTCTGCCAAACAGTTTGTTTTATTTCTGTGACTTTGCAAGGAAAAGTGGTTTGCAATACCAAGGGGGACTTCGTAGTTAAGAATTTTATTTCTGAGCTAAGGACTTAAAATCACATTTAATTGTTAGCCTTAAATGATTTTTCATAAGCAAAATGACAGCTTACATAAAATTGCAAAGATTTTGTACTCATAGCATGCTTCAGGAATGTACTGAATTCTTCATATATGCAGCCTTATGTTTCAGTTTTTCTGGTGTATGTTAACTTAAAACAAATGCACTTTTACTTATTTTTTATTATTCTATTTAATTCTATATCCCTATGTTTTTGCATTCTAATGAGTTGGCTAAAGGTTTCTTTCTGATTTTGTTTCAGATGCATCCACTTGGACTGTGTAATAGCAATGATGAGGAAGACCTGTATGAATATGGCTGGGTAGGAGTGGTGAAATTGGAACAGCCAGAGTTGGAGCCCAAGCCATGCCTCACTGTCTTAGGAAAGGTAAGGGGATAGTTTGGGGCTGCATGTAATTGTTTCTTGGAAGACTTGGTTCCTTTCTGAGAAAAATCAGCAAGAAATAAACGAAGGGAAAGCTCCCCTTACTCCACAAAATATTCCTGTTTTGCCTGTTTTCACTCTAGGTACTTCAGGGAAAGATGCTGTCATAACTCAGTTGCTAGAGATGGTGGCTGGGAGCTAAACATTCCCTTTCTGAGCTCTGAAGGAACCTAACAAAGATGAAATCAAAAATGGCTGTTTAGCAGAAGCAATATTGGAGGAGAAAGGGTGAACTGCAACTGTGATTCTTACTTGGTCAAAGCAGTCAAAATGAAAGCATCTTACTGGTTTTCCTTAGGCACAATTTTCTGAGAATACATACATTAATTTCCTCTTTTTTGGAGTTTTCAAACCTAGAAAGATTTATTTGCTTTCATCACAGGATAGATACCTCTAATAACAAGTGAATCTTATTGTACTGGTCAAAAAAATAAAGATTTTCATCGTCATGTTATCTCACCATGGAATGGAGGACTCTGGAATCTTAACTACAAGACTTTTCTCTTGTTTTATGGGGTGAAGTCACTAAGATGCCATTACTGCTCCCACATGTGTTAAAAAAGAAAGCAGAAAGGTGACCTTCTTTTGTTCATGTCTTAGAGTTTTTGAGTATTGAGGTTATAATATGTTGGTATTTGAAGTCTAGAGGGTTTGAAAGTGTGTGAAAGACCATAGGCCACAAGTTCTACCAGTAACTGAGTAGCTGAAAACTACTGTCTAGCAGAGGTTCATCCTAAAATCCAGCTGCCTAAACTTGGTAGGATTGTGTTAGGACTTCAGGTTAGCAGTGTATCAAGCAGAAAATAAAATTGCAGATTGGCATTTTTAATGTAAAAATTGGCTCTGTAAATTTATAAACAAAACTTCTGAAAACTTCACCTTTCCAAGGAAATGGGAAGCCATCTGCTTGTCTAAAAGTTGCTGCAGGTTTAACTTGTGGTACATGGTGAAAAATATCTCTTTAAGAAGTGACTTCTCTTTCTATTGAATTGCAGCATAAGACAGCTTTTATTTTTTAACTTGGAAAACTGTCCTTGTTTCACAGAAATTCTAGCTGTTGCTTCTTTGTTCTTAGAAAGATAAAATCTGAGGATGAGGTCTTGTAAGGATGGGAGAGAAGATTGAGTCCAGTCCATTGAAAGATGCATACTGATCCATAAGTAAACTCCAGGAGTAAGTTTAATCTTGAGGCAAGCCTTTACAGGAAAGAGTCTGTTCAATCCCATCTGTCAGGCTCTAGAAAATTATATGAGGAAATAGATGTGCAAAATGGATAAAGAAAGTTGAACCATAGGTACCCTGCACGCAAAAAAAAAATATTAAAAATGTATACCTGGCCTATATGTTGTGCTGAAATCCCACCATGTTCTCTACACTCCCAGGTCCTCACACCCATCTCCAGAATAAGTTCAGCTCAGTATCTGCTGATGTTAGCTTCCTAAAGTTTGACCTGCTGAACAGCAGACTTTGGCTTTGCTTTGTAGCATCTACTTTGATGCTTAATGATGGTGGTGTGACATAGGGTGTGTCTAGAGAATTGAGGCATAGAGTTCCACATGTGTCAGTTTACACGTAGCAATTTCAACAGGTGAAAAAACTCTGGCCAAGGTTCTAGTCAATCCTGCACTGCATTTCATTGTTCTGTATTTTCTCTATTTATTCTTCTCTTCCTGAGATACTTCTTCCCTATTTCATGCTCTCTGCTGTAGTTTCTTCTTTCCATCTATTGCTTGCAACCCTTGTGCTCAGTTCTCACTCTGCTCAAGTTATGTCCTGATTTAGAAGGACTTCTAAGAATTCTTGGAATATTGTTGAGTGCAGATAGAAGCAGGAGCATCAGCCCGAGCTTCTTTCAGGTCTATCAGCTAAGTCAGCTTGGTTATCTTACCAGTGAGATTAGTTGTGTTGTGATTGTCTGGGTCTCTGAAAAGTTCACTTTCCATGATTGGTACACAAATTGCAAAGTGAGGATTCGGTGTGGCCTGTAAACTCTTTTGCCTGAGTAAATATCAAACCTGCTACATGTGTATATGTATCTTCAGGTTATTTTTAGGATTTGGCAGCTGACTTAAAAGAAAGTGTGGAAGGGAAGGGAATGGGAGAGGAATGGAAAGGAGGGAGGGAGAGAGAGAGGAGGAAAAACAGAAGGAAAAGGAAAAAGGAAAGGAATAGGGGAAGGAAAAGAAAGGAAAATGAGGGAGGGCTGGTCTTGAACAGGAAAGGAAATGGATTTTTTTCCATATAGAAAAGGAGGAAGAAATCAAGGAGTGCAAACCTACAGTTTGTTCCTCATGAAGTTTGATTTAACCTGCCCCCAAGGTGGGGCATCATAGAGGTGATATTGTTGAAAATTTGGAATATGGTGAAGCAGACTGTAGACTAGTTAAAAGCTGTAGAGGTAAATTGTGCATGAATCTGGTAAAAAGTTTTGTATGGCTTTATTCTCATTGTTGGTTTTGGTTGTCGAGATATTTTTTTGATTTAGGGGGAGTGGTTTTGTTTGGTTTTTTGATTGTGCTTTTTTTTGTTTGTTTGTTTGTTTGTTTGTTTTTTTTGTTTTTTTTTAGTAAAATTCTGGCCTGTGTTTTTAGTTCTACTCTACTTGTTTATCCACAGGTAGCTGTGCAGAATTTAATGTGTCCATTTTCATACTGATTTTGTAGTTTTCACATTGATTTGTAATTCATATTTTGTAATTGCTCATCCTTCTTAGTCATTGCTTATCCTTCTTTATATAATGTAATGGAAATGAAAGTGGTTAAAAAATGTCTTTACTGTTAAGAGTGCCCATGAAAACTGGGCCTTGGTTGAAGCAAGGAGTGTGTGTGGCAGCTGTGTTTTACCATTACCTTTGATCACAGTGCAGCCCTGTTTGAGGCCATGCTGCATGCAGGCAAAGCAAAGGCCTGGGTTTTACTGATCTTATGAGCTCCTGAATAGGGCTAGAAGGGGAGTGACAGAGGAAGAAGAAAGCTTTTGGAAATGAAAAGGAAACCCCGTGAACCCGAGCAGCATTATTGGCTGGATTTGCCTACCAGGGAGCCGCTCAGTTTCTGCCAGGCTAATTTTGCTTCAGCTTCTCTCCCCCACACCCCCGACCCCACCTCCCCCTCTCTCCTTCTTTCAGACTTTTTTTGTTTTTGAGGCATGGCTGTAGTAACTTGGTTCTCAGGCTGGGAACCCACTGAGCTGTTGCCATGGTCACTGGGAAGCTCTTGGTGCCATGTGCTTCAAAGGGAACCTTTCCCCTCCTGGAATTCCTGCCTTCTCTCTGCTCACAGCACAATGAGACTCCTTCACTGCTCCAGCAGTGGGGCTGTGCTGGAGGAAGGCAAAAGCAGGGTTGCCTGCAATACTGATTGCCTGCCTGCATCCTGGCAGGGCTGGAAGTTGAAGCTGGGTGCTCTTTAATGTCCCTTCCAGCCCAGACCCCTCTGGGATTCTGTGATCCACTGCACTATCATGGCACTATACCTGCATGTGTCCTGTGCTCTCCAATATGCTCTCCCTGTTCTTCCCTCATCCCAGTAATTTTCAAAGCTAATTACATCTGTCAAGACTGTGAAATGCAATTCAGCAATACCATTGGTTTTTTATTTCAGTACAGGACAGTGAGAAAATGCTGAAGATTTGTTAAAATAGCACTTCTTCCCTTTCTGCAGGATTGAAAGTCCACAAGAAAGGATTTTGTTCTTCTTTCTCTTCCAAGGACTTATCTTCTTCTATATTAATAGAATATATGTATTTGAGGATGTGCATCTGAGTATAACCTAACAAAGACAGGAAGTCCCTGCTACTACAGGTTCCTGTTTTCTTCAGATGAAAGAAATCTGTAACATAAGGAAATTCCTAGCAGTTCTTCCAATATCCATTCACTTCTTTTCTAAGAACTTGTTTACAAAAGTTTATACAAATACTAACTAGAAGAATCTCTTGTTTTGCTATGTCATCATTATTATTACACTAGTTAGGCTGGGGCCAAAATGCACTTAACAGTTGAACTGTGATTCTTAAGCTTCTGTCTAACAATTTAGTTTAAGTATAAAAATTCTTACAGGGTAATCAAATGAGAATTTATGGGGCTATGTGGGTAGTTTAGTTCCTGAATAAAGAGAGATCTGTTCTAAGACTTGAGTAATAAGAGGAGTAAATTTTAATCTTTTTCTTTCAGAGTTACTGAAACTAATAAAAAAAGGCAAATTAAACAAAAGCAACTTACACCTTTATATTAATAACCTGAATTAAGCAATCAGTTATAATTTCAAATTGGTTGCTGACAGTATAAGTATACTTTTTGTTTCTTTATAAAAGTAATAGTTTTATATACAGTTGGATAATTTCCTGTAGAAGTAGATTGAGTTCATTTGTAGAAATGCATATTGAATTTAGTCAAATGCTCTTCTATGCTAAACTTGTTCAGAAATCAGGACTGAGCTATGCCATAGATTAACATATAAAATTAATGAGAATCATGCCTAAAAACATTGGTCCATGTTTCCAAAACTTTGCTTGTTCAGATACTTTGAACTGGTAGTGACAGCTGCAGTAAGGCAACCTGTGATGAGTCTTGTGCTGCAGGCAGTAGGAAATATTGTCACTTCAGGAAAAACTTCTTATATCCATTGAAGTAGTTGACATCCCACTTATGGTATCTATTCCAAAATTTGGGGACCTTTTCTTCCTTCTGGTTGTTAGCCTATGTTTCTTCTTTGCAAACAGCATCCAAAAATCATTTGTAATTCTTTTTCAGGCAGTAGTCTCAAAAATTAGTGGCAACATTTAATTGGTGTGGATGAAAAGTAATAATATGAGTGATTTTGAAGCTGGTTGGTTGGTTTGTTTCACTGTGTAGCTACCTGGAGGTTTGTGTAGTGTCCAGTGGAGGTCAGAACAAGTAAGAGGAGGCAGGGTCTACTTTTTGTGATGGCAGTGTGGGCATAAATTATGTCAGGCTACAGATTGAGAAAGGTTTTTTTGCAGTATAAATGTAATATTGGTTGTTTTGAACTCCTAGACGTTCTGTGTTAAGAAGGAAGTTGTTATGAAGTAGAAGAAAGCTTTTTGAGTGAGACTAGACTCCTTTGGCTGTGGACCAGCTGACAGATCTATGTTGCAATGTCAAACATGCCAGAACTCTGATCAAAACAAAGCCATTGTTTTTATCAACCCCATTGTTTTGTAATGAAAAATGAATACGAGTTTTAATGGGGAAAAATAACATCCCTGGCTACTGTTAAGGATTCAGACCTTCTGAATCAGTCATGTTCTTTAAGAGTCTTCATTAACTTTGCATTAAATTTTTTTGTTTCCAAGGTTTGTTGTCTTAGCATTACCTAAAATAAGGGTTTACTGTGAAAAAACTTAGTATATATAAATGCAATCCCTGCCATGTTTATGTTTGTCCTTACTGTATTTGTTGTAAAGAATATATTGAGAAAGAGAAAATTATAATTTTCCCAAAGCACCAAAGAACATCATAAGTACTGTAATATCATAATGATAATTTCTTGTTATTCCCCACTTCAGCATAATTTATAATATCCAGTACACCTGAAATGTTAACATCCATTTTAAACATCCATTTTAAACATCTTTGAAAATTATATCTGAAATGATACTTTTATTTGTGCAAATACTTCTGATGTCATTTATATTTTCACATTAATTTTTCTTACTTCCCCAGTGCTAGCAGTGTGATCACACCTCTCCAGCATATAGGCACAGTGTTTTCCAGAGTTCTAACAAAACTCTAGCATATCAGAAGAGATCAGAAGGGATAATACAGTTTTTTTCAGGAATAAGATGGCTTTTCATAATGGCACACAGAAAAAGACAAGAAGAAAAAAATCACATAGAACAAAATGCTTTTGCCAAAAGCTCAGTGTATTTCTGCTTCCCACCTCCTTGCCTCTTCACCCCCCACATACCATACTTTAACAACAAGGTGAAGAAGGGGATTTGAATGGGAAAGAAGAAAGGAAGAAAGGCTGCATCTAAGAGTGTTAGAACGTGTGGCCACTGCATGAAACAGCACTGTCATCATTATAACTGAATTACTGACTTTATAAGTACCTTTCTCATGTATTCTCTCTTTAAATCCTCTCATTCCATTGCTACTTTCCACTGTAATTTCTGCAGTCCCTTTGAGGAGAGAAGGGAGAGGTTGAGCACGGCAAAGAGAACTGACAAGGAAGCCAGTTGAAATGTGGAGAGAGGAAAGGTTTGTGTATGGATCCTATGGTGAAAGATGCAAAAGGAAAGAGAAGAACTGGATCAAAGCCAAAGAGGAGAAAGCTCAAAGGAAGGGACAAACAAGGGCTGAATCAGGTTATGCAGTTCAGAAGTAGCAGCTCTGTCAGGTTTTCATTCACGGCTGGTGGTGAGCTCTTTCCATTGGTAACTAATGCCAGCAATCTGCTACTGTATTATTTTACTAACTTTGTTTCCATGTTCCCTGCACAGTTCTGAGAAGCATCAGCTATTCATGAACAAAGGCCCTCTCTCGTGTTTCTCCCTCTGGGCACTCCTTAGATTTGCCATTGTTGGATTGATTACTTTAAATAAGTGTCCACTTTTAGAGTTGAGTCCTTAGCAGTCCCCACCATCATCTTCACTCCTTTCTAACCAACTGTGGAACACAGCTGCTTCTCCCTTAAGCTAAAGAAGCAGCTGTTGTTGCACTACATGTGTTACTGTAGTTCAGCTCAGTCAGATCTCCCAGTGAAATAAATGGAAGTCAAGGGCTGAGTAGAGACTAAGGAACAATTATTTAAGGCATGCTGCGCTTACAAATAACATTAATAATATGTAAATGCTTCATGTCTTTTAAGTTTTTGGACCCTCATTATTCTGTGTGTCTTGTAAGCTTTTCAAACCATGAGAGTTGCTTTTGTTTTACATGTAGAATCTACCTGTTTCTCTAACAGGAGAAATGCATAGTGGCAAACATGTTGGAAGAACTGTAGAAGTGGAGTTTGAAACAGAAAAGTGAGAGAGCAAGTAAGTGCTGCTGTGTTGGAGTATAGAAATGAGCACAAAAGAAGCCTGGCAAGCAGAGTCAGATAAATGGACCAGAAAGTGAAGAAAATAAGGAGCAGATATGGAGGCAGGGAATGGAATTATTTAGGACTTCACAGATGAGTGACATGCCTAATTTTGGTGCACTAGGAGACAGAAGGCTTTGAAAGAAACTGGAGAAC
Source organism: Muscicapa striata striata (assembly GCA_030060385.1). NCBI lineage: Eukaryota > Metazoa > Chordata > Aves > Passeriformes > Muscicapidae > Muscicapa > Muscicapa striata. The sequence goes on along the minus strand of JAREIS010000196.1, from coordinate 1,414,603 downwards.
TTCGGAATGTAAGCAGAGCTGCATCAGAGGGACTCCAATATTGAGAATAAAAGTTGGGCAGATACAATCGACAGGGGTAAAAAGCTGGATCTTAAGGAATTGCAGACATAAAGTGGGAATGTTTTGCAATGATTTTCACAAGACTGAAAGGAAGGAAAGAGAAAAAAATTACACAAATTGTGCTTCATATCCTACTGCTTTGAGATAATTTGCCAGAACATGTTTTTCTGCTCTCAACATTTTATCTTTTTGATGACCAGGTGATATCTAGAGGTGCGGTTTTGGATAACATGATGATTTAACATTTGTACTGAGTTCAAGGAAATGACTCCAAATGAAACAAGTGATCATGCTGTGAACTCAAAATGAGTGGGAAGTGCTTTTTAGTCTGTGTAGGGAGTACTGACCAAGCTACTTGCAATTCTAGCAGGTTAGTTTTTGAATGTTAGAGTTGGGCATATTTGTGTCATGAATTAGGTTATACAGATTAATTATATATTATTAGTATGTGCATTGCTGTGGCCTTAAAACTGTTCAGTAGGGATAGGAAACTCTCACAAAGAGAGATCACAAGAATGTATGTATTCTAATGTCTCAGTTCTGGACCCATTGGTATTTTGTTCAATTGGTGAGCCAAGAGAATACATCACAGACATGTAATTTTTCAAAATGCTCAAATAACTTGGTCCCTTTGGGATAGGAAGAAAGATGGGCCTTAGGCCTGAGGATCCAAATAGTGAGCTTTTAAGTGGGTGTGGGAAGGAGGTACTTGCAAAGAGCATAGAATCCATAGACTTCAGGTCCATGAACAGTGTTGAAACTCCCAGAGGGTCGCTTCAGCTGAGTGTAAGGGACTAATGAGCCAGTCTGACTGTTTATGGGCTGTGGTTAACCTCTTGCAAGTTAGGATTTCCTGTCGCCAGCAATGAGCTGTGACCGCCAGCACCACAGTGTTAATGATGGGGTAGGGGCTGATGAATGGCTGGACTCCAGACAGCAGCCTTCACTGGCAAAGAATCAAGTGGCTAGAGGGAGAAAAACATTGAAGTCTACAAGGGAAATAATGCAATCTCCAGAACCTATAATTCCCATGTTTAAAAAAAGAAAGGGATAAAGAAACTGGCGACAAATTCAAAACAAGTGAAGCTTTTATCTCTGCATTCTGAATAGAAGATTGTTCTTCAGCAAAACTGGCTGTAAAAGCCAGGCCAGTTAAAACAATATGCAGGCTGCTTGCCTCCAAGTAACCAGAAATTGTTGGCTCGGAGTAGCCTGTTCTGAGGAGCCAACCTGCTGGGAGACGTTATCCAAGCAACGGCTTGAATGTAATTCTTCCCGCTGTGGAATGGCTCTTTGGCAAATGAAGACCCTAATTAGAGATGGAAGGGTTTCTATTTTGTTTTTCTTTAATCCTTGCCCCGAGGCCTCTGCAATACAGCCATGTCTCTGCTTGCGTGGAGAGAAGTTTCCAGTTTCCCTTTGTAACAAAAATCCTCCACCTTTTTCATTTTTGTTTTCTCCTTCTTTTTATCTTTTTTTCCTTTTTAATTTTTTTTTTTTTTTACAGAGTCAACAAACTAACAACAAGGGCCCACCACAGTCTGGGACCTTGAAACTAAACTAATGCAGAACCAAGGGTAACTGGAAGAAGAGCCATATCCTGTATTAGCCAGCCATGAACATGAAAAGTTGCTAGCTAAACTGGAATAGTGGTCCATCATGCAGATTTTTACTATTGAACTTGTTATCCAAGTTGATTCTAGTAGTAGAGAGGGAGGATCTCACAGAATCAGCAGCATCCTACTGGATTCCAAGGGGATCCCACATGATTTTTTGTTCATTCAGAAAGATTGAAGTCCCTTACTAGGGCTTACATGCCTTTCTGTAGTCTTGGATGCAAATGCTCGTCCCCTCACAAAGCACCAGCACTTTGATATGTGTAGAAGTGAAAATACATTTGCTTCTTCTCAACTCACCTTGGTATATATCATGTCTATCTGAACATACTGTTAGGAGCTGCATGCAGGCACTTAACAACACTGCAAAGAACACTGCATTTTCTGTTACTACTAAGATATGGATTTATTGTTTCATCATCTCAGATAATTGTTTCATCATCTCTAAAATGTCCTTGTTCACAGTAGATACCAACCTATTGATGAAGGTCAGCTTCCTGAGGGTGGAGCTAAGCAAGACAGATGATACTAAGCATTCCCCATTAAATTGAGTGAGATTAGATGGAATTCTTATTAACAGTTTTTCAGTTTTGCCATTTCTCATTCTAAATACAAGACAATTTGTATAATTCTTTGTTTTCCCTTTTGATGTACATAAATACCAGTTTATAATTCTAAAGTTAGTATTCTGTTAGAGCACATGCCTATAGGAGAATTTCAGTACATTCTTTTTACACAGCTTGAGTACTGTAGGGATGCCTTTTTATAGTGGTCTGCATTAATAGTTTCTTTAATTTACAACTCCTCCAATGCTTTCTTATATCTTTTTTATTCTCTCAGCACCACAACATGCTTGCTTGTATGTTTACACAATTATTTTAGGTCTGGTTTGTTTCTATCTACATTCAGTACACCCTGACTGCAAAGGTTAAGAATCATCTGGATTGGCTATAGTGGTATTTTATAGCATATGATATAGTACATGTTTGGTACATAATTTCTAAAATATCCTCATCTTGTGACCATTATATTTCAAAGGTAACTGTATATAGAAGTTCTGGGAAAAGCTTGAAGAGTTAACCATCAATTGTGAATGCAGCCATCCAGTTCTTGCTGAGTGTGCTAGGTTTTCTGTGAATATGTAATCTAGTTCAAGACCCCAGTCCCTCCTTTGATCTCTTCCAGTGCTCACCCTTCTCTCTGTGACTGTGCCTTGTCATAGCAACAAGGCTGCTGGCCTGCAAAATGGTGATAGCAGAGGTCAGGGGTTTCAGACTGGAGTCCCATGACTCTGAAACGTATCTTAAAGATGTGCAGCTGGCAGGCTTTGATGTGTTCAGGATTAAATAAATGTCTTTTTCTTACTGTTTTTACTCAGTTAGACTCAGAACTGATAGCAGTGTTTCTCCTTTACCCCAGAAAAGAGAGACATTGAATTTTCTTGTTCTTCATTTTAACCATATGAGAGCCACTCAGTACTGAGTGGTTGAATCACACTAGTGTGTATACATATTGTTGATGTGATTATGTATTGCATGAGGTGATAGTTTTTTTAAACTACAAGTACATAGCTTTTTAAGGTTTGGGTTGTTGTTTTTTTTTACAGAAAGGTACATTGGTTTTAAATTGTGATTATGCTTTTAAATTTAAAAATGTTGCTTCACACTTTCTATACTTCTTAATTGATAAGCAATGGTTATAATGCTGTGTAATTCAGAATCTGTAGGGCATATGTATAAAACATATCTCAAAGGTGCCAGAGAAGGTGAGTATTCCAGTCAGGAACGGGTTTTATGCTGGTGTGATACATGGGGATTTAGCTGTCTTGTTTTGATATTCTGCCTTTGTTTTCAGACAGAAATACGACATCTCCTTTTTCATTATCTCAGAAAAGGTTTGAAATGGCATCCTGTTTATGCTTGGTTTAACTGAGTTTCTGGAATTACCAGGGCATTGTACATTAACAGGTCTGAAGCATCAGTTGGTTAATTTGTAACTTCTGCTGTTTGCAAAGTAGATGGCTGTCCTTTTCTCCTTCCTCCTCTGCCCTGCAGAATTGGCCTGTGGCCTGGCTTGCTAGCTCCAGTGTTGGTTCAAGGGACAAGGTATTTTCTGTGATTGCCTGATAGCAGTGTGGGGGGAGAAAAGAGAGGCCAGGATTGTTCAGATGTTGTTGTAGCTCTGAGAGAAGCAGATTTTTGCATTTTCACAGTTGCAAAGAAAAGGTGTATTTGCACAATGCTGTAGGTTTTACATAAGGTTGTTAATGATGAGCAGGTTTGGATTTTATTGCATGGCTTCATGTGATGCCATTTCTGCCATACTGAAAATCTAACGCTGCCTTCCATAGAATGGGGGTGCAGTTCATACCCACTGCTTGTTTTAATAGGTTTAAGGTATTCCTCTCTCCTGAAGAAGTTTATGGCTTTGAGAACATCAGGGTCAGAATGCCATTCAGCTGACTGGAATGGCAAACTGGCAGTGGCAACATCTTGTCACAACCTGCAGATTCCTCAAGCATTTATGTAAGAACCAGTGGTGTCCTTCCCGTCATTAGAACTTCCTGGGTTTGTCCAGACTTAACGGAGGTTTTCTCAAAACTGCAGAAAGTTAAACTTGGGTAGGCTCCTAATGCTTATTTCAGCACCAAAGTTATCCTCTGCTAATACAATTAAAAAAAAAAAAAAAAAAAAAAAAAAAAAATTTAAGTATTCAGAAGTGTCATAGTTTAACTACACAACTACAGCAAACCTCTACTAGAAAAGCCAATATTCTAGAACCTGATACTGCATATTCTCTATCATATCTCAGAAATATTGTCTATATCTTTGTGGTCTCACTCTCACTTGATCTTGACACAGAGAAAACAGGTGCAAATCAATTGATATTGGAACAGACTCTGTTACTTTTGAGTCTGCTCAAGAGAAGACCAAGACCACTGACTTGCTATATTCATAATTTATTTTGGTGAAATATTGTAGATGGAAACCTCATCCCTTCAGCTGTATTCCCTAGCAGTCAAGATTGTTGAAATCCTTGAACTGCTTTTCTGAGAGCAGTAAAACAAGAACACTGCACCTTTTCATTGAAAATTTTGTTCCTTGGAGTCACAGTTTGCAAGTTGCGTGTCACTGAGTGTTGCTCAAATGTTGCCAGTATGCTGTGTGAGAGGCTGACTTCTCTTATTTCAAAGCACCAGAGGACAGCTGATGATAGAATCAGCTATGAAAAATGTTCCACTTAACACTGCTTGCATAATCCCACTCTTTTGTCAGATTAATGACCACTGACTCCACAATGTAGAGCAAGATTTGACATAACTGTTGGATCTGATGGGCTGGGAATATCCAGAAAATATGCCTCAAGTTCAATAATTATTAGTTCATAGAGAAACTGAGGGGGAAAAAAAAAAACAAAAACTTACAGAGGAAATTCAGGCTGGCTCAGTTTTCAGCTAAATAAGGAAGTACAAACCAATTTTATTGACTATTCTGTTCAACAGTCTCTGCACTGATTTAGAGGAATACCGTATTTTCTGCCCCATACTCTCTTAATAGATGTGTAATGCATTACTATGTTGATGTAAATGGCAGAGCTTGCAGTGCTCAATGAACTTTGATCTCCCAACCTACGGTTTAAGCCTCGGTCTTTCTCTCATCTGTAATTTATTCACTCTCTGAAATCCATTAGATTGAAGTGTCATGTTCTCAGGTGCAAATACTACTGAATATTGTCAGGCAATTCTAACTCTGGCAAAAAAGTAAATGTAATGAATAAAGGTTGATGTTGTTGGTACCTAGTTTAACCTAGTTAAACAGCTTTTCTTATGATGGTTTCTCCACTCTTGCATAGTAACTGAAACATTGATTGGGATGAAACCACAGTAGAAAGCAGAGGAGGAGATGCTTGCCATGTTCATGTGCAAGCATGCAAAGTCCTTCAAGATGTCAGGAAGGAGCTGAACTTACTGTTCCGATTGTTGCTGTCCTACCTGACTTGAATGAACGAGAGGAACAGTGCACCTGTTTAATAATTATCTGGTCCCTTGGGATGAAAGTTTGCCTCATCAAGGAAGTTGTTACTTCCTTATTATATTTGCCTGGCCCACAGGGAGGTAGTGCAGAGCTCTTAAAATCTTTCTGGTGTTCTTTGAGGTAATAAATTAAAATTCCTTAGTCCTAGAGATGTGGAGAGATATTTTTCTTGGACTTTTGTCACATGCATTTCCTCTTATCTTACCTAGATTACAAGGCCTAGTAAATTCTGCCAGATTTTAATCTGAGACTCTATTTAATGTTCATTTTATTGGTAATGTCCATTGTTCTATAGTAGCATAAACTCTAGACTCTGAACACAGAGAATGGACTGGGAAGTTGTTATCACTATGAACAAAGTGATCACTTGAATTATGAGAAGTGCAATTACCATTTTTTTGGTTTGTTTTCTATTACTCTTTACAAAAGGGGAATAATACTGATATGTACTGATAGTCTTTTGTTTTAAGCCACAGAAGACAATCACAGAAAGAAATTGGCCTGGCAAATAAATGGGAATTGAATTGTGGAGATGTCTGTTTGTTTGCCACAAGTTTTGTAAATGTAAAAGTAAAACATGTGCTGCATTAGCTTCTTTTTCCCTCTCATCCAGCTTGTGTTTATTTTTGATGTAGGTTTGGTCACTTTGCTTAGAAAAATTATTTGAGTGAGTCTAAATGCTGGCTAGCCCAAAAAGAAAAAAAATCACATGCCTATTACAGACTGGCGTTATTTTAAGTGGGACTTAACACTGCTGTGTTATTTTGAGCTGCCCTGATTCCCGAGTAGCGGGCAGGGTATTTTCAAAGACGTTTTGACTCGAGCTGCGCCGCGGTATTTTGGGGGATGCGGAAGGAGGGCGGGCAGGTGTTCAGTCACAGGTGCGCTGCGGCCCCGCCTGGAGCTAGGGCAGCAGGGGAATGCCCCGCGAACAGCAGCGCATGTTCCCGCCGGGCTGCCCTCTGCTCCGTTCCCTCCGGAGTGCCCGGCTGTCAGACCGTGCTGGAGGCGAGGCAGCCGCGCTCTGATCTCCGGCCAGCGGAACCAAGCGGCGGAGCCGGAGCTGGAGCCCGCTGGAGAGGGCTGGCGCCCAGCGCCCCGTGCGGGCCGCGCCTCCGGGGCTGTGCCCGGGGCGGCGGGAGCGGACACGGCTCTTCAGCACCTGCGGCCTTGCGCTCGGAGGGTCGTGCCTCCGGCAGAGCCCGGGAAGTTTGGCAGGAGCCTTTCCCCGAGTATCAGGATTTAAACCCCCGCGCTTCCCCATTCTCCCCGCATCCGCCGCCGCCTTGCCCTGCCCTGCCCTCCCCCCCCGGCCGGGACAGGCGGCGCTTCCGGCGGCCGCAGGGGGGCGCTGTGCGCGGCCGCCGCTCCCTCAGGGACGGGCGGGGCATGGCGGCCGCAGCGTCGGCTCGCTCGGGCTGTGGGCTGTGCTCGGTCCCTCTGAAACCAGCGCCGCAGTTGGCAGGGTGGCCAGACGGGTCACCCCCGTTTGCCATTACCCTCCGCAGCACTCGGTGCTTTTCATCTCTCAACACCTGGTGGGGGAAACTTGGTGCTCCTTCAGTGTATTCACGCAATTAAGGAGTTTTTATCAGCGCTGATCTGCAAAATCTCTTTAAAAATCTCTTCAGAGATCAAGGGGCCTTGCTTGTTGACTGATCATCATGAAAAAACAATCTGAACAGCCTGAACAGTTCTATAAGCAGTGCGTGCTATAAGGGGTGCTTCTAGGGAAACCTGGATGAGCCCTCACCTCGAGGCTACTGCTAAGGAGAATGGGTGGTAAATTCCTTTTAACTCTTCCTCCCCAACAGTTCTTAGTCATTAACCAGGTGCGCCGACTTCAAAGGGGACAAATAACCTGGTGGGCTGAGAAAAAGCTCCAGTTTGGGAGTTGGTTTCCCTCGTGTGCTGTCTGATGAGCCTCGTTGTTTTAAAATAAAATACAAGAATAGAGCAAAGAAAGTGACCTTTATGTATTCAAACCAGCTTGTCTGTATTGGCCAACATTTTTCCAGGAAGAAATCCTGAGTAATGTTTCATAATGTTTCATATCACTTTTATTGGTTTCTCTTATATATCAATGTAAGCTCAGGTTTTGCTAGTCTCTGTTGTTTAGTACTGTGGTGGTGATAACTGCCATTGCTTGGACAAATGATTTCTTGCATTCTGTGTCCATAAAAGCAATAGGATTTTGAAAAGTTGCTGCTTTGTGGAGCCATTGAACAACATTTGAACAGTACATACAGAGAGACAGTGGCAGAAATAGGATAAAACCCCTGTGTTAGCCTTGGTGTTTAAAATACTGTTTTGTCTGTCTGTTTAGAGGATTTTAGTATCTTCTAATACCTTCTCTGTGCAGTTGGTAACTCCAGGTCTGGACTGTATTTGATGAAAAGCTGTGCACTTACATAGCTCTGATCAGCATAAAAAGCGTGTGCAGCAGTTCTGACCTCTGATGGTCAGAAAAAGCAGTATTCTCTGAGAGACATTTTGAGACTGTGATATCCTAGTTTGTGAGAATGACACTGAAAAGGTATAAAAAACCCAGTCCACCTTAATTTTCTACACTAGTAAGCTTGTCTCCACCCCAAGTCGTAGGGAAGATGGTTTTTAATGACAGTTCCAAGTAAAATGGAGGGAAAAGAACATAATTTTTTACAAAATTCTTGTATTAAAGTGTTTAGGGGGTCTAAATCTCATGTGAATTCCTTTAAAAGGTTGTTGAAAGGTGTTTGAGAAGGAAGGAGCAGAGACACTGTAGAAACTTTAGTGAAGTTTTACTACATTCCATGCTGGTTCAGGAACTCCTGAGTTTGTAATTGTTCTATCTTTTTCTTAACTATACAGAAACATAAAATGTTAAGTTTTCTACCTGGTGATGAGGAGAGGGAGTAATTTTTGAGTTAAGAAGTTATCTTTTGGGGTGGGACTGAGGATGCTGTCTTTCTTATTGCAGGCAAAACGAGCAGTACAGCGAGGAGCCACAGCGGTCATCTTTGATGTTTCTGAAAACCCAGATGCCATTGATCAGGTACGAAGCAACGTCAGGCAGGAAGCAGTGTAGGTGTTGGGAACCTGGCAGAAAGGGAAAACTTTGGGGAGTTAGATTTTTCTTCTAGCTTTTGCTGGAATCCAGAATGCAAGTCTGGGATTAAGGTTTTGAAAGAGTATGGAGGCAAATTTTTTGTGCCCCATTATCTAATCAAGGAGGGGTTGTTTTGCCCAGCTCTGTGTACAAAACACAGGATGTTTGGCTCTATCCAGCCTGTGATCAATAGTGTTGAACAGCTGCTTTTTTTGAGATTGCGAAACAACTTTCAAACCTGATTCTAAACAAGTTTCTTTTTAAACCTTATAACCATTTCTTTCTCATTTACAGCTGATGATTTCTGCCTATGTATTTTGTGGACAAGCAGAGTTTTTCTTCTTTTTCCAAGTCTTGTTATAACTTTCATCTTTTTATTTGAAGTGGGTGAGGTAATAGCCCTATGAAAGGCTTTAACATACTTCAGCCAATTCTGAGTTACTTCAATGAAGAAACATAAGCACAAAAATAGTCTGCATTTTGTTTAGTTCTGTTTTGTCTTGAAACAAAACTGCTGTTTCTGTTACAGCAGAAAGAAGTGGAGCTGAAGGTTTTTAAGTGCAGCCTGTATTTCTTGGGGGAAAAGGGAGCTCGTCAACATTTACATTTTAAAAGCTGGCTTTAATTCTGAAATGAGTATCTGTTGGACAAAGGAATGCAGAAGACCCTGTGCCATGGATGCTTTGAGGCCTGTGGTCTGCATGTGCATCAAAGTTGCAGCCTTGATCTTGAAAACATTCACAGGGATATTTTTTTTTCCCTTTTTTACACAGGAAAACTATCTTCACAAAGATGTCAACTGTCTTTTTCTACTTTTTAACTCTGTGTTACAGCTTCTGGTTACTTTCAACTACCCTGCTCTGGACTTGGGACGCTGAGTTACTGTCTCTTGCTCTGTTCCCTCTAACAACAACAGCTTTCCTGCTTGATTATAAGTAATAAACAGGGTGCCTCTGCAGAACCCTTCACATCAGGGGTGATAAGTAACTTGTCTTTAAAATAAGTACCATTTTGGCACTCATAATGGAATTGTGGAAAACAATGACAGGTAACAGTGGAGGGAACACTGACATGAGGTAATCTGGAGTGTTTTGGTTCAAATGGAAGTACCCTAAGACACTAAGGGGAGCTGTTTAGGAAGTTTTCTCATGTATGCTTGTTACCAAGCACTAGAACAAATAAGGGACATTGCTTTGAAAGGGGGGAGTGGAGTATTATCAAAGGCAGTCCCTCCTGCCAGTCAGTGAACAGAAATTGGAGGCAGGCCTGACTGGAAGAATTGTCCTCAGATAATTTGGTACATGCCAAGTGAAAGGACTTTGCCTAAATGAGGTTTACTCCCATTGGTCTGAGTATCTTCTGCTGTAAATTGAGAAGGAAACTTTTATTTTTAAAAATGCTCTCTGAAGTCTGACCTGTTTCTTAGTTTTACTTTTGCATATTTGAAGAGGAGTAACAGCACCCAGAACATGATGTTTAGCAAGAGTCTGACAATGTGCAAAAATGACTGAGGAACTGGGAGAATTCTCTCTTAGACAAGAAATCACAAGAGAGAGTATGTGTATGGGAATGGAAGGACAGTGACTGGATTTGGCCCTAGGCCAGCAAGGCTTGTAGACACATAGGATCCCTGGATACTTCAGCTAGTTTTTAACTCCTCACAAGACACCTGCCTTAAAAGTAGTTAGGTCAGTGTTCTCAGAAAATCTGTCAAAAACTAGGGTGAATCAGTTTGAAAAATTCTCAGTGAAATCTGTTATCATCATCTGGTCAGTTTAAGTAGAGTCCTTTAGATGATGGACTGGTCAGCTGGTAATTTCTACATGGTTTAGCCAGAACTAGCAGATAGCTGTCAACAATGCAGATATGTTAATCTCAGCCATAGGATACTCTTTTTCAATTTGCTCACATTCCTGTCATCTCTTTCCTTTCCCCTGTACCATTTCCATCTGCTTGTCAGTGCATTGCTTGTTTTATATCAACCAGCCTCTCCACTTGTATTTTTCTTGTAAGTCAGAGTAAGCTATATGCATTTATTGTGTTGGTGCCATTTTTTAACAGACCAGTTCTCTTGTCTAGTTATTACTCTCTCTGATGTATAATTTAGCAGATTGGTGTTCTGGATTTGTTAGCCAAAGAAGTTGCACATTCTTCATACTTAAAGGTTTTTTTTCAACATCTGACTGGATAAAGCAGCCTGATTTGATGTCATGGTTGACCCTGCCTTGACCAGAAGGTTGGGCTCATGACATGCTTTTCCACACACATTATTTTCTGATTCTGTGATTAAGCCTTTTTGACAAAACATAGCTGGACTTGAAGTTTCAGGGTGAATTATAGGATCTACTCAAATGCACTAGTCTTTGAGACCCCCCATCCTGAAATCAGTAAGTCTCATCATTGTTAGAACTCAGTTAATTTTGAACGAGTTTGTAGAGTTAAAAATCAGAAATTGCTAATTTAATTTGGCTAGGTACAAGGAGCCTGAAAGACTCTGATATGAGATTGTTCAGAAAGCTGAAGAAACTTTTATGTGAATAATGTTGAAATTGGAAGGTTGATAATATGTAGCCGGGACAGTTTTTTTGGAATGTGCAGATTTTTATTGCTCTTTATTGTGAGGTTTATCATTACACTATTAATATCTGCACTGATACATAATGCAGCTAAGCTAAAGCTACTGTTCAGAAATAGCATTTGCTTATCCTTAATCTTAGTTTTGGTCCATTAAAAAAAAAAAAAGGATAAGTCAAAAGTTTAATTCGGGTTTAATTCTGTGGAATACTTAACTAAAGGTCTGTGCTAGAAGAGAAAAATCAGTGCTTGAAATCAATTCCATGTTCATACTTCTTAACCATTCTCTGTGTTGTCCAGAAGGAAGGTGGTTTTCCTGAAACGTGCCGTTTGAGCAGACTACTTTTTTTTTTTCATTCTAGCTGAACCAGGGCTCAGAGGACCCTCTGAAGAGACCAGTGGTGTATGTGAAAGGTGCTGATGCTGTCAAGCTAATGAACATAGTTAACAAGCAGAAAGTGGCACGGGCCAGGATTCAGCATCGCCCCCCACGGGTGAGACTTTCACATCCTTTCTCTGGGTATCACTGGTGCTGTTGTTACTGCAGGCAGGGCTTGCTCACTGCACTGAGGGTGAAGATGTTCTGATGCTCTTTATGTGCATCAATACATGTGAATTCTGTTGACCTAAATAAACTGAGTAACTGCACTGTGGACAAGCAACTGCACCTGGTGTAAGTATAGAATTCACAATGTGTTACCTGCTGTCTTTCTGAAGGTTATTTTTGAGTATAGAAACAGCTAAGAATTTCACACAGTAGAAATTTTCCTTTTTCTTGCAATAACTTAGTTATTGCACTGATGGTTCAGTTTTGTAAGGTGGTTTGCCCTGTGTTAACTAATAATTCTGTGTAGTATTTTAAACATGGATAAATTCTGAGATTATCTCATTAACTATGAGATTATCCAGTATTTGTAATTGTAATATAAAATAGTTTTTTTCCAGAGGTTTTTTTTTTGTAACACTCTCTAAATATAGTTAACAAAAGAACAAAGCTAGAGGTCATCCATGTCCCAGTTACTTTGGGTTTTTTTTTTTTTTTGCTTTTGTTTTTTTGTTTTTTTTTTTTTAATGGAATCCTTCTGTTAAAAAACTTATCTGAGAAGTGGGCCATTTTTTGAAAATTCAGATGTTGCTTTTCAGTAACTTACATGCATAAACAGCTCAATAATCTATAAAAATTTGGTTTGGTGTGATTCACTCAGTTAAAAGCCTGGATTTTGCAGTTCAGAGACTGTAAACCTGACATCTCATGATTGGCATTCTGTGTATTCTGTTCACTTGCATGTGAAACACAGGTTTTGTCTCATAGAATCCCAGTTAATGAACAGAACAATGTGTATCCTGACTTCTGCCATTCTGACTGTGTACATTCAGCAATGGCCCTGTTAAAATTAAAGAGAAAGAAACAACAGATTTGAATATGATCTAAAGGAAGGAAAAATAATACCTTTGTTTTAATTTTTAAGCAACCCACCGAGTACTTTGATATGGGAATTTTCCTGGCCTTCTTTGTGGTTGTGTCTCTTGTTTGCCTCATTCTTCTTGTCAAGATCAAACTGAAACAGCGACGTAGTCAGGTAAGAGCAGTAATGGGGATTCACTGAATGCTGAAAGTTAGATTCTCTTACTTTGTCCTGAAGTGTGCTTGCAACTTTTGGAAATGCAGGATGCTGACTTATAATAGCCATCTTGGTGGCTCTGTGGTTCTATCCATGCATGTAGGCCTTTGGAAGAACTTGGAAGTATCCTTAAAGGAGATTTACATTGACCCATGATGTGCGTTCAGTTAAATCCTGTAATGAAAACAGTCCACTTAACCACTGGGAAGAAAGAACATTTCTGGTTGCTCACAGATTGTCAGTAGCACTAGTATATTTCTAATAAGTCCAGACTCTTGCTGCTGTATTGTGGAGAGGATTGAAAATAAATAGCAAGTTATTTCAATAAGATAACGTCTGTTGAAATGGGAAGGGTTTTCAAGGTAAAAAGTTTGGTTAGGAGAAGTTCCAGGTGACATACTTTGAGTTTGTCCTGGAGGAAATTATACAGCTAATTTATAACACTTCATTTTAATCCCTTTCTCAAGTGTTCCTCCAGGTAGTATGGTGGTGACAGTATATTGGGGCATTACAATCAATACTGACATATTAAAAAAAAGTTCCTGGCCAAGTTTTTTATGTAGGCTTGAATAGTTGCTGCCTATCAATTGAGCAGTTGCAGTATATCCCATTTGTCAGCACCTTCACCCAGTTCTAATTCAGAGTAATTTATCATTCTCACTTCTGCATGTGCATACATTCTTTTCATGAGGCTTCTGATCTGAATTCTAATTAGCCTTCTCTCTGTTTAATTTAAGAAATTATACATCAGTTGTGCCTGACATGATCTGTAAGATATGTTATGGTGGTGTTTCTCTGCTACTACACTCTAGTCCCTTACACAGCAACATTGGCTTTTTTTTTTTTTTTTTCTTTTCTTTTTTTTTTTTTTTTTTTTTTTTTTTCCTTTCTTTCTTCTCATGTAGAATTCCATGAACAGGCTTGCAGTGCAAGCACTGGAGAAAATGGAGACCAGGAAGTTTAAGTCCAAAAGTAAGGGACACCGAGAAAATAACTGTGGAGCACTGGATACACTCAGTAGCAGCTCCACCTCTGACTGTGCCATCTGCTTGGAGAAGTACATTGATGGGGAGGTAAAGGATGAAAGGTTTCTTCACCACGGGCTGGGAATGTAGGTGGTTTTAGCACTGTGGTGCGTGGCTGGCTCTTGGGTACATTGTGTGCTGAGGTGGTGCCACTTGTGAGTTTGATCACACTGAGCAGCCTCAGCTGCATCCTGCAGCTCTAGGTTACCCATGCTGCAAAGTGAGAGCTGAGGGATCCCATTTGCAAGTTGCTACCTCTGCTGTTCTTGCATTTCTGAAGAGCAAGTCACAAAGAAGTCAGGGTTACTCAGCAGTTGGTTCTCTGGGTATTTTTGACAAGTCATGCACCAAGGTGATGATGCATGCAAGTTCTGTGTGAGGTAAGGAATATCCTTAGAGTTTTGCTTTTCAAGATTTGATGGCACCCTGTCTTGAAAATGTCAAGTACACAGCACTGCTGGGAAACCAGAGGAGAGGGAAGAGAGGTCAAAACATCCAGGAACACATTTTTAATTCCTCAGTTACTGTCACTTTATTGATGTCAGGACTTGGTGTCCATGACAGTTCCACCCAGTGGAAGCAATGAGAGGGTGAAATAGAAAATGGGCTCCTTAAAATAAATAAAATTGAGGCAGTCAATATTCACAGCTATCCACTTCCATTGGAAAGATTTTGTTGAGTACATTTTGTTTTGGAATGAGTCATAAAAGAATCATAATTTTTAAGGCAATAGGAAACACCAGCTGCATATTTAAGTGCTGCAAAGTGCAAATAGGAAGTTTAATGAAGTTAATTGATGAGAAATTATTTAGAGTAGCAAGGATGAAGGTAGACAAAAAGGCTGTATAAACTGACTGGAGAGGAAATTCAGGCATGAACTTCAGCTTGAAGTGATAGACATAGGGAAGAGCTTCACATACATCAGGGATGGGTTGGAAGCTGAGCATTGCTATTCAGGAGCAAGATCTTGATGCTTCAGATAGCTTTGTGAAAGCACATTGGTGACAGTTAAAAAGGCAAATCAGGTACTGGAAATGAGTTGGGAAAGTCTAGAGAATGGAACAGAAAACATAATTACACCACAATGTGAATTTAGTCATGTTCTCACTTTGAGTACTGTGTACTTCTGACCTCACCTCACAAAAGATACGGAATGGAAACGAAGATGCTTCAGGAAAGAGTAGTCACAAAATGATCAAATATTTTGAATGGTTTCTGTAAAAAAACCCCACATGATTGAGTGGGCAAGGACTGTTTAGACCCACATTACTTGGGGACAAAGGGGATTACAAAGTTGTGTGGTGTTTCTCCACCAAGAGGTAGTAACCCCATGGCTACTCCTTTCCAAAGCATGTTAGAAATTGAAAACCTAAGCTCATGAGGAGTACTTGGAAGAAGGATTTGTTGATATCCCTCAGGCTCAGGAAATCCTGTAAACAGATCATAGCTGAAGGATAAGAGTTCTGAGCAAGAGAAATGTATCATATACACTGTGTTGGTTTTCCTTTTACCTGAGTGTTTTCTGTTGTGAATAATTGTAGGAAAGGTACATCATTACTCTTGTTTTTTTGTTGGGTTTTTGTTTTTTTTTTTTTAAGTTTATTTAATATATTAAGGAAAGCTTTAGTGATGGCCTTCTTAAAGGTATTGGGCCATGGGGACGTGCTACAAAAAGTGTCCTAAAGAAATGTCCTGTATCTTCATGGAGTTCTAAGGTGCCTGCAGACTATTCTCTTAGAGACAGCTGAGCACTATCTGTTGTGCTTTTGTGTGTCTTCATGCCATTTTTTTCCTTCTCAGCACTTCAAGACTAGGAATCGCTCCATTTAGTAGCCAGGTTGAATAAACTAGGAACAAGCTGTGAAAAATTTGCTTGTTAGGAAGAAGTATTTTTTCATGGTCCTTCATCTGTTCCTGTAGGAACTGCGTGTCATTCCTTGCACTCACCGATTCCACAAGAAATGTGTGGATCCTTGGCTGCTGCAGCATCACACCTGCCCTCACTGCCGCCATAACATCATAGGTAAGTGCTGCAGTGTGGCTGCTCAGGTGTGTTCACTTCAGACAGCTTAAAAGATTAAATAAAAAGTGTGCCTGTTTGTGAATCTCCATGGAGCTCTCAGTCCTTATTGTAACACAGCCCTGGGAATGCAGTTAGCCCCAAACTCTTTGAGAACAGCTGAGTGCTCCTGGCATAACCTTGGGGTGGGGATGATGCCCAGCTGAGGGCAGTGTTGTGCAGCTCTGAGTGCAAGGACGCATGGAGATGAGGGATATGTTTTCCCTTGGGGATTACAAAGAAAACAATGTATGGGCTTTTATTTTTCCATGGTTTTGTAATTTGGAACGTGGTTTCCGGTACTTGCCCTCTTCCTGCTTTCATTTCCTCTGTCTTAAGAAAGTTTTCTGTCGCTGCACATTTATGTAAAAATGCATAAAGTGAAAATTTGAGCAATGACTTCCAGCCTCTCTCAGCCTCTGCAAGATGTCAGCAAAACATTTTGTATATATGAAAACAATATCTGAAATAAATTCACTTCTTTTGCTTTTTAAGCAAATACATTTGAGTGTTTCAAAGTTTTCCAGACAGGCTTTTGTTTTGTTTTGTTTTGCTCTTATTGTTTTGTTTAGCTCTTATTTCCTTCCGTGTAAAAAAATTGGTGCATAATGTAATGACATGGAAAACAAAACATCCTTCTTTCTTGCGTAAAGTATATTCCCATTTACTCCCTGCTCGTTCTACTTCTCCATTCTTGTTTCTCCCATTCAGAACAGAAGAAGGGGAACACAGCTCCAATCTGTCTGGAATCCATCAACCCAGCCCGCAGCCGGCAGCAGAGGGTGATTCTGCCTGTGCATTACCCGGGCCGAGTGCACAGAGCGAGCCAGCTGACGGCGTATCCCACCCGCACCAGCATGGACCCTCACGGGAACCCCATCACCCTACTGACACTCGAGCGCCACGGCGAGCAGAGCCTCTACCCAGCCCCGTCCCCGGCCTACATCCGCAGCTATCAGCCCATTCATTTGGACCACGCTTTAAACACACATCACTGTAGCCTGGAGCACAGGGCTTACTCTCCAGCTCACAACTTCCGAAGACCCAAGTTTGGTGGACGCAACTTTTCCAAAGCAGCGTGCTTCTCCCGATACGAGACCATGTATCAGCACTACTACTTCCAAGGCCTTAGCTACCCTGAGCAAGATGGACAGCTTCCAGCTGGCATTTCCTCAAAGGGTCCTTCCCGTGCCTTTCAGCCTGGTAGCAGCATGCTTTTCCCTCCTGTGGTACACGTAATGCCCTCATCCCGCTTGGAGAGCGGCAGTACCTCCAGCTTTAGCTGCTATCACGGTCATCGTTCGGTGTGCAGTGGGTATTTGGCTGACTGCCCTGGGAGCGACAGCAGCAGCAGCAGTTCTGGTCAGTGCCACTGCTCCTCCAGTGACTCCATGGTTGACTGCACTGAGGTCAGCAACCAGGGGGTTTATGGGAGCTGCTCCACCTTCCGCAGCTCTTTGAGCAGTGACTATGACCCGTACGTTTACCGCAGCAGGAGCCCTTGCCGAGTGGGTGAGGTTGGTGGTGCCAACAGGGGTGCAATTGTGCTCTTGGAGGGCCCCCACCAGGACGAGCTTCCAGCTCACGGTCATGGTATGGTGGGTGCTGACTGCCGGCCTGTGCCAGCTTCTTCCTCAGGGGACCAACTGTCTAACTGCAGCATGGATATGAACTATAGCAGTAATTCCTCACTAGAGCACAGGGATCCAAATGGCACTACCTCAGAGGGAGGACCTGAGGCCACTCCTGGTGCTGCCTTGGATGTTAAAAGGAACTGGAAGAATCCAGAGATAGCAGGGTCGATTTCGGAGCAGGCATGTGCGTGCTGCTTTGAATTCCAGCACTCTGCCCTGGAGCCTAGCAATGGGACAGCTGACTGCAGTGCACTCTTCCTTAGCTCTCCACTGTGGGGGACGTGTGGCCAAGGAATTGAACCACAGTCAGGGAACACCCCAGGCTTGTACAGTATTAACTCAGACCACTTACATAGGACAGATGGGGTAAAATATGAGGGGTTGCCCTGCTGCTTCTATGAAGAGAAGCAGGTAGCCTGTAGTAGCAACAGTGGCAGTGGAGGTGGTGGCTGCTATACAGAAGACTATGCAGTGAATGTGCAGTACACGCTTCCTGATGACACCTTGCCAAACTGCTGTAAGGGTGTTTGTGATCTGGGTCAACGCATTCCCATAATTCCTGAAGACAGAGACTGTGAGCTGATTCTACCGCCAGAGCACCAAGGGACCCACATAGGAGGCTGCAGCTCCTGGGATGGAACACCTGAGCTAGACACTTACCTGCACTGTCAAGGTATTGGAGAGGTACAGGTCGAGAGGGAGGTGTGCTATGAGGCAACATCATTCCTGCGGCAGAACTACTCTCAGGAGGAGGAAACTGGAATGCCCTTTCCCAGTCCCACTCTGAACTCCCAGAAGCTTATGATGACCACAAAAGCCACAGGTAACATATGTGCTTTTTTTGATTACTTGCTACCTTTCTGTGTTAGTGTATGAAATGCTACCAGGTACCTGCAGCCATAAAGGTTACTCCATCCTTCACATAAGAGCAGGTTATTGACTAACCATTCACCCCAAAGTATTATTCCCCAGTTACCTGTGCTCATTTGGTCATAGCCAGAGAAGAAGATGATAGCTTACTAATTAACTCTACAAAGCTTTCATGCTCATCCTTTGTAGGGAGGAGCCCCCATTGGGGTTCCCACAGCAAGGGACACTGTGCTAGTCATGGCAGCTGTGGTGAGTTGCCTAAGCAGGCAAGACCACTGCAAGAGATGACAGACTAGCTGAAGGTTTTTTTTCGAAAAAGGTGAAAATGTTGGAATTGCCATAGAAGAATATGGGAAAGTCTCTTCTGTGGGCATAGACAAGAGGGAAAAAATAACCAGTCACAGAAAGAGGGGGATATTTTTTACCTGCCTTCCCAGGGTTATTACAAAGGGTATCCATAGAATCACAAGGTACCCTAGTTTGGAAGGGATCTCAGCCATAATCTAGTCCAACCCCCTGCTCAAAGCAGAGCCAGCTCTGAGACCAGACCAAAGTTTGTCAGATTAGACCAAACTAATCCAGTCAGGCTGGATAAACCTTCAGGGTCACAGAGTGCAGTCCCTTTCTGGACTGCTGTGGCTATGCTTGACAGCTGTTATGGTCAAAAGTTTTTCCTTATATCCAGTCTGAACATCTCATATTTCAACTTAACTTCCTCACTTCTTGTTCAAAATGCATGTCTATGAAGACTGTGGTTTCATCACTGGGCAACGTCCATGAAGGTATTGCAAAGCTGCTAGGGATGCCTTTACTGCAGGCTGAGCAGCCCAGATCCCTCAGCCTCTTCACACCAAATGCTCCAGCCCTCTAAACATCTTGGCTCTCTATGAAACTCCAGTCAGTGAGTGTCTTGCTCTGGGGGCCAAAACGGTGTGCAGTATTCTAGATGCAATGTTCCTTAGTTTTCTTTATCCTTCAGGTGCTGGATCTCATCCTTTGGAGAGAAGCCAAATCAGTGACTAAGACCTGTCCAGATGATCCCAGATGGAGAAGCGGAGCTTATCAGAGACTCCAAATTCTCATGGACTTAACTTTTTTACAGCTTTGACAAACACACAAAAGTGGTAATGTGGAGAAGTCCCTCCCCTACTTCCTCTGTGTTCACTTCAGTTTGTCTCCTTTGTCCCTCCTGCCTGAAGCCTTCAGGCCTTGATTTGTGTGCAAAGCCCATGTGGGACATGGTGTGGAGCATTTCTGAGCTCTAGTGCCATTTCTATATTAATGACAAAGTGTTATTTATATTTTCTTTTTAGAAGTGACCTCTTGCTGAGAGGTAACACAGTGTGTTAAATAAGCCAGGCTATGTGTAGATGCTGTTATCTCCTACTTGAAGGAGTCCAGCCTTTGATAAGCTCAGGGCTACAACTGCCTTAGAAACCAGATAGCACCTTGAAATATAGTAATCCAGAGGGATACAGCTGCTGAATGGATGCTCAGATACTGACTAATCCCAGTAGCAAATCCTAGCAGCCAGCAAGTTATGCGAGTGATTTTGAGGGAGGTGAAGCATTGGACTGTCTCCTTTCTTCTCTTCCCTTCTCCCCCCGTTCATGCTGCTCTGATGGTTTGGCTAGGAAGGTGTCCTGCCATTAGGATTAGTTTCAACAGTGGGGGTGAGGAAACTGATAGCTCAGAGTGTTCTCATCCTCACTTCCTGTATTTAAACCATGGACCTCATTGTATCTTCTGACCAGTGAAGAATGCTGGGGACCTCTCCCTCAAGAAGATGCTCCAACAAAGTGCTTAGAAAGGGTATTATTACCTTTGTAGGTAATGAACTTTTCCTTCCATAGGAAGTTTTTCAGGCACCTGTAGCCCCTGTTACGGCTGTGAGGAATGCTGGCATGTGCAGGAAAACAGAGCTTGCAGTGTGCTTGCAGCTTTGCTGGCTGATTTTGGAAACAGAGTTTCTTGTTTCCTCACAGGCTGCAAGCATGCCTAAGGGAAGCAGTGCTTGTCACCTTTTGTGTGTGTGGGAAAGTGAGGGACTTGGTTTAATCATTGCTTTCTTTGCTGTGGTTGATGTAGCTTCCATAGATTGATCTGTTTTAAAGGTTTCTTGGGCCCAGCCGGTTGTGCTTCATTTTTGTCTTGTGTACAGAGCTCTCTGTACCCCATTAGCCTGGGCACATACTTTTGTTCTTGTCCTAGTGGGGATGTTTGTTATCATGAGATACTTTATGTCGTCACTTCTGATAGCAATTGTTTCCTGTGGAAACAGCAGCTTCTGAGTAAGAGGCTACCATAGCATGGGTTAAATTGCCTGTCATGCTGCATGTGCCTGAGGACACAGTGTCATCCTGTGGTGTATTCACAGCAGGAATTCTTCTAAAGGGAAACTAAGTATTTAATGCCCACAGTGCCAGTCTTCTGAAAAGATTTGTCCTAAGTTCAGTACACTTTGGAGATACTTCAAAGACATGAAATGGAGATGTACACTTCATATTCTGCCAAAGCAATGTTCTTGACAGCACTGGGCTGGTTGTGAGACCCAGCAAAGCTTACTTGTATTCTCTGTAGTCCCAAATGAACTATTTTAAAAGAAGGAAACATCTAAGAAATAACAAATACATTTATCTATTTCCTTTTGCTTTCATACCCAGTAAGTTAGGAAAAAAGTTCCATCTAAAGGAATTCACATGTTTTCAATCAACAAACACCAAAATTCAGCTGTTCAGAGAATTATTACGAGGCAGTATCTGGGTATAAGATTAAAAGAAAAATTTCAATAAACACATTTTCTGTGTATAAAGCTTATTAAAAATTTATTCATTCTCTGAATGACTGAAGTAAGTGGTATGTGTTGGGAGAACAAACTAAAGGTTTGTGATTTTTAGATTTTTTTTTTTTTTTTTAATTAAGTCTTACCCTCTCCTTCCTCCACTAAAAAAAATGCATTGTAGAAGCTATGGTATACTAGCTTGGTGTTTTGTGAGGCACTGTAAAGGCCACCTAAGATACACTGTACTCTCACTAAAACAGCATATTGTGGCAAAAGTGCTTCTTCAAAAGATTTGAATATTCTGGCTCATGGTGATCCCAGATGTACTGGTCCCACACATTGTGGAAATTTCTGCTGGTACAAGTCTCTGCAGGCCATACCACAGACACCCTACACCTGCCTTCTGTGCTGGGTCTGACATTTAACATAAAACTCTATGTCCAGTGCAGACTTACAGGCTAGCTGGCCATGATAGATGGTTTTTATAACAAAACGCCTTTCTACTACTTACATGAACGGTTGTCGTTGTGTTTGGCTCATGAGGCACTATTTGAAATGTTTTTAATTAAAATTGTCTTATAGCACTTAAAATTGTTTTGTATAAAATTTGCTGTAAAGATTTGTAATATGGTCAAAGGGCTCTTTCTCCTTCATTACCATTTTTAAAAATGTTTTAAAAGCTAGAAAGCATCTTGTATATATTCTGTATATGTATAGCAGCACATTTCATGTATGGAAATATGTTCTCAGAATATTTATTTACTAATATATTTATCTTAAGCCATGTCTTATGTTGAGAGTGTGTGACATTATTGTAATAATCATTGAAAATCACTAACACGAGGCCCTGTAAATACATGATAATTGCACACAAAGATTTTACAGTACTTGCCGACCAAAAATGATTTAAGAGAAGTGTAGTTACTTGGAGTTTTGTAAGAAAGTGTACAAATGTCTGTATTAAAAAAAAAAAAAAAAAAAAGGCAAAACCACACAAAAAATACAGTTTTATTGCATATACATGTGGGAGTTGTCCTTCTTGTTTTGGGGGAAAGGACATAGCTGTTCTCTTCAAAGTACAGTCCTAGATATACTGAGATGAACTCTAATAAGCAACATTTTTTTCCTTTTTTAAAAAATAACAGATAAATGGATATGTATATGCCTTTACACAGCACACCAGTTATTGGGGGGCAGTGAAAATAGGTGTCACACAAGCCCCTGAAACCCCAGGCACATGAGAAGTATCACACCTGCTGAAAGAAATCCTCATTTATGTTTGGAACCTGCCTGTTCCTTGTGGCAGGGGAACTTCTCTGTTTTCATTTCAGGTAAAAGTAATTTATTGTCCCAAAATAACGTTGTTTTGAGACAGCATTATACAGGTGGACACAACTGGGTAAATCATAGCTTGAAAAGTCAAGCTAGATCCAGGTCCTTGCCCTGGATCAGGGAATTGCTGGTCCTGCTTAAGTGAAAATCAATACTGTGGTACTGGTTTTGTCAGCAGAGAGCACAATTTCATCAGACATGTTTATGCAGACACCAGAAGAGGGGAGCCTGGGGTGTGTGGCTCTGCGTATGTACATGTGTATTTATGTATGTTACTGTGTAAACAGTTCACCTTCATGTGTTATTCATTTCCCATCCAGTGATACACTCACAGAGCCTTTTCCAGGATTCTCCAGCTTCTTCCTTTTCCCAGAGATGTTCACCTGGTAATCCCCTGGACTTTCCCCATCTCTCATTCATGTTCAAATGCACTGTAATTCAGTCACTTCAGGATTCAGCCAAGAAGTGAGCCTTACTTCTCTCCAGCCCTCCTTATTTCATATGTGATAACTCCATTTGGGATATGACAGACTGTTGAAGAGTTTTATTTTGTAGGGACCCTTGAGCATGAGGACCAGTTCCCATCCTGATCTCAGGTATGACAGAAAAGCCTGGTCTGTGTGGGAAGACAGGCACAATAATGGAAGAGCAACAGGAGCAACTGCTTCCCAAATAAAGTATGTGCTCCTTTTTTTGCTCAGTGAACAGAATCTTGGCAATTGCCAGTGATTACAGATTTGCCTTTTATATGTAAATGAGTTCATGAAACACAGGTTTTTACAAATAGCATAAAACCCCTGTATGGGGGTGGCTGGTAACTCAGATGTTGACAGGTCACATCTGAATCTCCCTTCTCTTCCTTCCCTCCACCTCTGTTTGCTGTTGAACATTTTGATACTTGGCAAGTGGGGGAGGTTCTTTTTACTTTTCAGGTTCTATGTTTAAGGAACAAATTTGTGACAAAATGAGAATCCTGTGGGGCACCACAAACTTCCACAGAACCTCAATATAGTAGAAGAAGACAAGCAGGAGCAGATTAATCTTAATGGATTGTACATTATAGTAACACTTGGTGTTTCTGTAACACTATCTGCAATATCGTGTGCATCTGTCAACTCCTGTGACAGCTGTTAGGTAACGTTTGTTGTTACTTGGGTAGTGTGAAGAGAAAAATGCCTGTAAAAGGATGGCCATGTTCATACCCTGTGGAGCCAGCTTGGCCTAATTCTCTGTCTAGAGAGACAATAGCATACCTGAAACCAGATATTTTATCTTGCAGTGAAAGCACCAGGCTCCTGTGACTTAAATGCTTCATAGAAAAGCGTCTTTCAGAATAAAGAACCTGTTTCCCTCATGGGGAATGAAACTGCTGCTTAGGAAACAGCCAAGAAAAAAGAAAGGAACAGTTCTCAGAATCAAAGTGCCAGAGTCTCATAACCAGAATGGCAAGAATGGAGAGCAGAGTAACCTCCCCTGTGTAAGGGCAGGCCAGTCCCCTGTGATAATTGTGTTTCTAAAAGAAAAATGAGTCTTCATGAAAATCTTTTGGTATTTGTCACTGGTTTCCTGATGTTTACATAAAAGGTTGCTGAAGCTTTCTTAAAACTGTAGCATTATTTTGGCCAGGAGGAATTAATTAGAGAAAAGATGAATCTTGCAAGAAAGTGGAAACAGCATTACACTTCGCTGCAATTAGCAAAACAAAGCACTGAAAGAATTGTTCCAGTTCTTTTTAAAAGTTTGAAAACACATAAACTGAAAACGTTCAATTTGTTGTTACCTCAGAAATTTTGTCTCAGAGCAGTATCATACTTCATATATCAAGTAATCATTCTCAGCTCTAATATTCTGCAGCAGTTCCTGCCTCCTTTATTTCATGTTTGTATGCACTTTAGTCATCCTAACTGAACTCCTCCTGCACAAATACACTGTATTTATTTTTCATAATTATTATTTACAACCATTTGCTGAATGCAGGGTGAACAGTTACAAACACAGCGCATACTTCAGCAGCGAATCATCTCCAGTTTGATTTATTCTGGTTTCTGGACAGCCTTATGTGGTTCATGTGATAGCTTTTGGATTTGTAGCAAAATGTCTTGAGACTGAAGTTCATTATTTCATCCCAAAGCACAGGTGCTCAGTAAATCTGAGAGTGGTGTGAAATGTGTGTGTAGTGGGGATGTGTTGTTACAAAAAAACTGGTATGATCTGAAGGCAATTGTATTTTTCACTCTCCAGGCAGCAGAATTGTTCATAAATGTCTAGAACAATATTCAGGTGAAACTATCAGTGAACTGTATTTCATTGGAAGATTGTGAAATACTGCTGTAAGGCAGTAAGAACTAGTTGGACGAGTTTTTGTCAAAAGTTGTTTTTGTAGTTCACCCTTCCTTTAGGCAAAGTGGTGCACTAGAAAAATCTGTTCCTTCCCACTGCCTGAGAAGGCTTATTAAGCAGAGGATGAAAGTGGACTTATGCTCACTCAGTGGCAGCCATGTGCCTGCTGATGTGTTTGGCCTGTAGTCATCCAGGCTGCAGATTCAGTGCAGTTTCCAGGACTATCCATAAAAATCTCCTATTTATATTATTGCCAGGGGGCTTGGAATACATAGAATTTAATTCTGCAATCCCACTGGATTGTCTGTATAAGCAATGTGATAAACTTCCTCAGCACCGTCTCCTGGCTGTAGAAAATCTGGCAGAAACAAGTCCTAAAGAAGATTATGTTAATGCTTGATTGAAAAAGCAGATTACATGTTTGATGGTAAAAATCATCCAGAGAGTATATGCACATGAATTTGCAGAATGAACAGCCTAATATAATTACAGGCTAGAAATGAGATTCAAAGGAGAAAAGTGTTTCTTACAGCAATTGTTTTATCAGCATCTATTCTGTCACAAAACTGAGGCTGTTCCCCTATTCTCAATGTCTTTCTATCATATATACCAAAGAAGTATATTTGTTGGTTTTTTTTTTTCCCTATGGTTACAGTGTATAGAAATTTTATTTTTCCCAGAGTGTAAACTAACATCTT
This sequence comes from Muscicapa striata striata, assembly GCA_030060385.1. Taxonomy (NCBI): domain Eukaryota; kingdom Metazoa; phylum Chordata; class Aves; order Passeriformes; family Muscicapidae; genus Muscicapa; species Muscicapa striata. The sequence goes on along the minus strand of JAREIS010000196.1, from coordinate 1,388,869 downwards.
TTCTTCCTATAGAATGTTAGCAAGATACAAGCATAATATGCTGTATTAAATAATGCATTTCCTATACATATACAAATATATATTACTATAACACATCACACATTTTTACATAACAAAGTCTCTATTTTCCCACAACATAACAATATTAAGATAAAAATACATATAAAATTATGTAGTCAACAAACTAAACTAGTTTTAAATGTAAATTTTGAATGAGGGAAGGCACTTGTCCAGCTGGCCCCTTTCCACCTGAGGTCCACACACAGTGTAGGCTGCTGGAACTGGGGTGCTGTGTGAAGGCAGCAGGCTCACAAATCCCTGCTGTGGCAGTTCCAGCAGAAGTTCAGCTCCTGGGGCAGACATCTGTCCTTGTCCTCTGGCTTCATGTCTGCTTTGCTGTGGATTCAGGGAGCTCTTAGCTCATCTCCCTGTGCAACCACCCCGTGAGCAAGGTCAGAGAGCTCAGCTCTGTAAAAAGTAACTCAGGGAAGAAAAAGCCATGGCAATTTTTGACCTGATCAGTTTATTGCACCACTACACAGCTGGTCACACCAACACAAGAGTGAGCAGGGGGTCAGAGCAGGAGCTGAAATCCATGTGATTGAGGAGGCAGCTCCTCATGATGATTTGGTTGTCAAAACGTTGCTTTTGATATTTTAGCCAGTGTCACATTTGCAACCTGCCCAGCCTCTTGAGGGGACTGCTAGGCAGGAGCTCTGAAGGCTGTTTAGATACAATTCCAAACAAATTCTTCTGCAGTTATTTTCAATTTGTCAGAGAAAATGGTGTAAACACCAACATCCTGAGGTGTCCCTGCTCTCCAGCTGCCAGCTCTCAGCTGGCTGTGTAGTAGGGGCATTTTTTTTTGTGGGATTACAACAGTTGTGCATGGTCACACTTTTTGCTTCTTTTTTCCCTCAAACCCTTACAGCAAAGATCAAAACATTCTACATTAATGCATACCACATATCTTGGCCATAAATCACCTGAAGTGCCTGCACTAGGAGTGTAAGTGACCCTATCACATTTTGAAAAAACCCACACCGAGAGCTACCTGTTCTCCATGGTTTCAGCCCTGTATAGTAATAAGTGCTATTTAAGGGACCCTGTCCATGAATTTCTATCCATTGCTCTGTTTGCTAGCACTAGAAAGTCTCTAGAGCCACTCTGAAAGATTTGGTGGGGGGGGAACATAATTTCTTCTATGCTTTTATCAGTGTATTACCCATGCACTGTATAATATACTCATGTTTACTGTTGCCATGACCAGTTCATCTGCTGTAAGTGCTGGTTTTATGGGACTTTGGTACATAAATTTGATTAATGTTCCCTATGAAAGTCCCATGAAATACAATTTTATATAAAAAATATTTGAGGAACTAAGGGAACAATGCAGAAATCTCACTTCTTGAGTTCCCTAGATTTTGCAGTAGTGTCAGTCTTTGTTGCTGTTTGTAATAATATTTTCTCTAATATTATAGTAAAATTAAATTCTTCACTAAGGAAGAGAACCGTAACATTCTGTATTTTTTTTTCTGCAGTAGGTGTAAATCAGCCACTGGGTAGTCCTGATGTTTTTTCAGTTTATCACCATTAGGTAACTGCTTTATCAATGTGTCTCTGACAAAATGCTTAATTTGCATTTGATAAGGCAGGCAAAGCTTCATCACTTTGTGATAAGCACTGTGTACTTATAACAGCTCCTGAGGATCTGGCACCACACTTTCCTATTAGTGCACCAAATTAAAGATGCTTAGGAACCAAGCTACTTTTGTTTTGCTGTGAATCTCTGAGGTGAACTCTTTCTCCACACAGCATGATGTAAAACCTTACTTTTAAAAAAGGCAATTTCAGAACTTTCATTGGGTCTGAAACGTACAATGGTTTTTGGTCCAACATGATGACACATAGTAGAGAACCAGCATATTTTTTACAACTTGTCCTGTCTTCATTTTAGCTAATACTGTAGTTATATTTTCCTGTATTCTTTCCAGCAGCTCATGCAAGAAGTACTAGATGTTCCCATGCTATTCTGTTTTTTTTTATATAAACAATTCCATAATTACTGGCTTAGTAAAGTCTGGTTTCTTTTAAGCATGCATTGTGATATTGTTCTAGCACTCATCTGTGGTACATAAATTGAGCTGGACTGAATACATTTCAGGTAAAAGACCAGATCTGCAGTGGTAAGGCACAATGTTTCACTGCTTAATTCTTTGATGCCCTGTTTTTCCAATGAAATCTGTAGTTCTCACAGAAAGGAGGGAGTTACATGTTAAAAAATGTAAAGGCAGATAGAATGGATTTAAACTCAGTGACAATTTTCTTGCTTTTCTCAATTACCTTTTGCAGATGCAGTTAATAGATGTTCTCTGATTGCACATCTGGAATATGCAGACCATTGGTATATGTTCAAACTTAACCAGAATTACTGTAGTTTACTGGTTCTCAGTGAACCTCCTCCAACTGAGTTTGAGGAGCTGCCCACTGTAAACTTGGCCAGTCAATTTATCTGACATTTGCATTGAAAGCTTTTCCTAAATATCTTGCTGTTCTGAACTTGCTGAGACTCACTGCTGATCCCTTGGAATCACTTGTTTCCCACTTGTGATGTTGGGATGAGAAATCTGAGTGTTGTGGATAGACAGTCTGCTAAAGAGAAGTAGTTAATGCTGTCTGTTGCAATCAGAGAGAAAATAGTTCACAGATCAGAACCCCACTGATGTTTTAGTTCTTTGATAATTAAGGCAATTATCTTAAAAATTCAGTTTTAGTGTTGCAAGCAAGGAGACACTTCTCATAGCTAAGTGTCAAGGCAGCTGTTCCATGCATGTTCAGCTGCACAGCCTGGCCCAGGTGAGTTGGTGATAGCAACCTACAACTTTGTAAATAGTTTGGGCAGCTGAGATTAATACACATGACTTCCAAGTAAAAATCTGTAAGTCAGCCTCACTGATAAAAATTCAGTGGATTATGGTATCTTTGGACAATCCTTTCAGAAGCCCTAAGCTTATACCCAGGATAAATGCTGGGTATGGAGTACAATAATTTTTAAAGGATCACTGTGAGTATGAACTAAATTATCATAAACATCAGTGAATGATGGGTGAGACAGAGTCATTTAAAATGTTTCAATGCTCATGCAGGCCTTGACTTGGTGAGCACTCGTCAATCAAATGCATATTTGTAGCTGAATCTTGTTTGACAGGTGTCCTGAATTTGATTTTTTATGTTTGCATCTCTGCTTGAAGACACAAGAAACAGAAATTGCAGAAAGAGCACAGCACTGAGCAATCAGGCTGATAATTTTTCCAGTCTTTGATTCCCATTCTACTGTATAGTACCATTGAGATGTGCTTACATCAAGGCAGGTAAGCTCTGTTTGCTGTGGTAGCTGAACAAGTTATCAGTATCCACCTCTGTCTTCAGCCTTGAGAGTAAAAGGACTAAAGTAGCCTGATAAAATACAGTGGTACAGGCAAGTGGGACACAAGAAATCCTCAGCCTGTAGATACCCCTTCAGTTGCCTTTGGCAGGGTACAGGACATTTTGCATTTTATGAGTTTTTACATCTATTTTAAGTGCAATGGTTTAAAGGCAGTAATTAACAGCACTACAGACTTGAGGAGCACCAGGTATTTCAGAATTAATGCTGCAATTCAATCTGTTGTCACTGGTATATCCAAGAGAGCAGCAGATAGGCAAAGTCACTCAAAAGCCTTTGGAAATGGACTTTTTGGAAAACAGGTATGAGATTGGGAGAAAAAAAAGGAAGGTTAATCTCAAGTCACCTGGGTTTTAAGAAGATCCATTCTTGCAAAATAAAAGACACTTCAGTTTCCCACCAGTGGGTTGCAATCGTCTTGTTGATTTCGAAGCTTTTTCTTGAAGATGGATATTGATGTGGATGGTTGGTAAAATATACTCCAGATCTCACCAGCAGTAGTGACATCACTGCAATCTTCTGTTTCAGCTGCAGCTGGAATCTGGTGGGACCTAGGAAACAAAGAGTTAATTCACTCTTGTGTTCATGTGCTTGGGTAGCCATGGTTATTAATATGTCTGCAGTACTTCTACACTGGGAGTGCTCACAGCTTCCACTGCATCTGTGACACTTCTTTCACCTGCTGTACAAAATGTAGGTTTTTGGAGTGTTTCTTGGTTGGCTTGACCAAATGAAAAGTTAGGTATCCTTTTGCCACCCTAATGACAGCAGTGACATTAAGGTAAGACAGACTCTAAAGACTGTAGTTGTTGTTATTATAGTTGCTATTAATACAAATTAATTTCTTTGTATATTTAAGAATGTTTGTGCTATGCAAATACAATATTCAGTATTTTGATTTGTTGATGACTCACCCATCATTTCATTCAGTGAATGTCCATCTAGAGGACACAAAATTTACTTGGTATGAGTGCAGAGGTTTTAATTTTTTCCCTGTAAAGTATTATCATAATTTGACCTCTTCTCACCAAGTCTGAATGTCTGATAACATTTTCCTCCTTCCTCCTGAAGTACAAATCTTGCCAAATCAAGAGCAGAAGAGATAGTTTTGTAGCAAATGCTATCCTAACAGACTGGAAAGTTAAATGTGCTTATTTAGGATCTTCTATGAATATACAAATATGTAATAACTAACTTGGTTTGGAATATGGCCAATCTGATAATCTGAAGGTAGAGAAGAGCCCCAGGTTTGGTTCAGAGCTGAGATCTTGGTTCTCTGTGGTTGGTTTTGTTCCACACTTACCTCATGGTAATGTGCAGAAGAATCTTTGCTATTATGGCTGTAACACTTAGGATGAGCAGTGCTGTGAGACTGTATATTGTCCATTCTGCAAAAGAGGAGGGGGAGTTCTCATACATTCATTTATTTGCAGTTTTACAGTAAGAATATTGCATGAAAGGAACAAGGAGCCTTGTGATGCTTTATTCAAAACTGTAATTTGACAATGCCTTAAACCTACACCAACTGTACAACTTTCAGTCAGAACTGGTTTTTTCCCTTGCAGAACTCCTCCCAATAAAATTGAAAGCTGGCAAAATTCAAAGCACATACTAGTGAAATTATCCAGGAAAGAAAGCAGAAGTTCCCTTCTACCCACTGCCCTTTCCTCAAAGCATTGCATGTACACGATGATTTGAACAGTATTTTTGGAAGTGCATGAATTGAAATGTAATGAGAATCCCATTTAGTGCTAATTACACTGAATGAAAATTCATCTGTCAGTAAGATGGACAGCGGATCTGCTAACATGGAGGAGGCAGCAAAGGAAATAGTGACTCCAGATTTTGCTTTGGCAAAATGTTTTTTTCCCATTTCCACATTTTATGGTATCATTACCAGGCATGGAGCTAGTTGGATGGCTTGGGCTGGTTGTGATGACATAGAGTATCTTTGATGACCGGGCTGCATTGATGCTGAGATTTGTTTGGTCATTTATCCTCTCTGAAAGGGTGTGATTCACTGGGATCTTGTTTTGGTGCACATTGTCCTTCACAGCTGAAAACATGAGAGTATGATTACAATAACAATTTCGTAACAGGTGTAATTGGATTTTATTTTGGGCTAATAAACAGACCCTGGTTTAATAATAATAAACAGCTCTCTGGTTTACTTAAGAGAACTCAAAAAATCATATTATATCTGATTCCTAAAAAAGCCTGTACTTCACCAGGTTGGAGTTCTCAGAATTTTTCTGGAAGCTGATTGTTCATAACAGTAGGTACAACTCGAGGACCACAACATTTTCTCCTGGTGACTTTCAGCTGGAGAGGAAGAGACTGTTGGAAGGAGCCAGGATGAACCAACATGCAGATAGATTGGAGTTTTTTGTATTGCTTCCCTTTGTCATTTTCCAATCTTTTTTAACAGGAAGGTATAGAATTGAATTTTTGAAAACCTGTATTTTGCTATTTATGAGATAGCTGACTGGAATGTTCTAAACTGAAAAATTTTGGTGAAGCTTTCACCCACTGAGTGATGAACAAGAGAGATGAAACACTCGTTAGCTCAGAGCTAAAATATTTGTTCTTTAATTGCCACTTCAGAAATCTCCTGTGTGAATTAAATGCTTCACTGAAAGGTAGAAACAGTAAAGGTAGCCTCTTACCTCTATACCTAATAGCAAATCCCTGGGCTTGATTGATGTCATCTGAGAAAAAGTACAAAATGACAAAATCCAAAGAGATGTTAAAGGTGTGGGGAGGCCGGTTCTTGCCATTAAAGCGAGCTAGAACGTGATAGGTATAACCATCCAGCAATTCCACCATATCTGTAGCATCTTTGATTTCAAAAAGGACAAAGTTGAAGTGGATTTGAGATGCTCCTGGAACTTGTATGGTCCAATAACAGACTTTGCCTGTGCCATATGTGTCAGGAAAATCTGGGGAATAGATCACAGCTGTAGCAGAAGTGTAATTCCCTCCACAGGCACCTATAAGGGCTGTGAAAACAAGAAGAAAGGGAGAAAAACGGGAAGAAAGAGGGAAAAAAAGAGGTAATACATTAATTTTGCAAACCTTTAGCACCCTGTAGACTCTAATACTTAAGTGTGACTTGAAGATCCAGATTTGCTAAGCCAGCAGGATGCACTCTGCAGCTGCTCCTTGTCTTCCACAGCTCTTGGAGCACAGCTTTTGTTGCTTTTGCTTGGAATACTCTCCTTATGCCTCATTACTCTGACCTATGCATCAGTCTTGAACACTGCAGCTATCCTTTGTCCTTGGGTGTAACCATGCACCCTTTCCTGCATCACTCCAGAAATGGGCTAAAAGATAAATCACTGATTCAGGGGCTTCTTCTCCATCTTATGAGGCAGGCAGCAAAGTGGATTAGTGACTATTAACTCTCACTGCTTAATAACTGACATTCCTTCACAGCTGTATGAAATTGAAAACTTAAACCAGTGAATCCAGAGAGCAGCTCCAATGCCACCAGCTGATAATGCACATCCATACATGCACATGTAATTTTTTACTCTCTAGTAAGATAATTTCTTAGGGAATTTCTGATACTGACTTAGTACCACTTGTGAGGAAAGTGAGAGAACCTCTGGAGCATGAGCAAGCATCATTTCTTGGAAGAGCTATTTCACATTACTAGTGGATGAGAATTTTAGGCAGAAATGGAAAGCAGCTTTATTTTATACCCAATGGAGGTGTTTTGCTGTTTGGTGTGCAACAGTTCTTGCTGGTTTTGAGCCTTTTGCCTAATTTGCTGAATATGTGAGGCCTCTCCTTTGGGAAAAACCGAGCCTGCCTCAATACTTACTGTCAAAAAGAATGACTCTGCCATCCCCACCACAGGGCTGAGTGTGGTCTCCAAAGCAAACACTGTTGCATTCCGTACTGGCTGCCTCCCCGTATCTCCAGTAGTCAGGATTATTTCCACAGAAACAAGCATAACCTGATTCCATGCCTGCAAACTTTGACAACAAAGATGCATAAGGAAGGGGGGAACAGTATTTGAAGGAATGACAGCAGGAGGTGTTTGAGCAGGAAAGCTGGCAGCAGAGTATGTGTGTTTTGGAGAAGTATGATCAGTCAGAACCACCATAGGCTATTTTTTAATTTGGGCTGTCAGGATGCTACTTAAGACTAGGGGGAAAGATGGAATGGAGGGCACCCTGACACTCACAACTGCAGTAACCAACCGTATTTTCTCCTGGTGTTATTCTTCAGTCATTTGTTCAGATTCCTCTGGGTGCAGAGAGAGGCTTTGATCTCTGGGGTGGAAGTGCAACCTTAAACCTCCCAAAGGTTAAAAAAAATGGGGAAGAGGAGAAATACGACAGAGAGCTCTAGGCACATTGCCATTTTTGTTTTTGAAAACATTCTCTAAATGTATGTCAAAGAAATCACCTTAAACTGTTGACTTCTGCAGGAGCTGATGCACGTTTGGATTGTGAGTTTGTTGGAGGTTTCACTGGTGCCAGTCAAAGGTGGTGGCTCTCCATGGTCCTTGTAACAGCCCAGATTTCCTGGCACTGGCAGGAGTAACACACAACAGTCATTCTAAAGGTGTGCCTGCAAACATCCCAGAGCACTTCATGCACTACCTGGCTACTGAGCAGCTCTCTCTACATTCTGGGCTTTACTTTGCACTGTGGGAAGTGTTACTCTTTGTTACTCATACTCTCTGTGATCCTTGTCATATTTTCCAAACACACCCAGGGATGAGCAATGAGACAAAAGAGTATCAAAGCTTCTCAGCAATATACCTGTAAGGCTCTAGCTGGTTTCAGTAAGCTGCAGTAAAATAGACAAGATAAATACCTTGTTCATTTCTCCTGGAAGAAGCAACTAAAAAAACCAAAGGCATTAAGTGGATTCAGGGGGGTTGTTTTTTTTTTTTTTTGGTTTAACTATTGGCATGCATATTCTGAAAATGTAAATTGAACTGTGTGATTTCTGTCTGATCTTCCAAACAATGACATTCTGGAGGTTTTCAAAACAGGATATTTGAGGAAGAGAACCAGAACTGTTTTAGAATGGAGTTTGGCAAGTTTTATGGGAGGAACTATATACTTAATATAGGGGAATTTCCCAATATTTAAAACCTGAATTCAGATTATGAATCTGAAACATCATACAAAGATATTAAAAATGAGCAATATTACTTTAAAAAAAAACCAAACTCATCTATTTATTTTAATGCAATGTTTCAAAGCTCCTTGGTCACTATGGGAGATCAGAGTTTTCCCCCTTCAGTGCTGTTTTTTTTTGGTTTTGCACTTCTCATCAAAGCACTGGAATTTAGCCATGACCACCTCCTGGAGAGGATATGGAGTACAATACAGTGCTGTGCTAAAGGCATAAAATTATCCCTCGCCCACTTGTCATATCTGTTCACATAATTGAAATTAAATCTATTACTAGCTCTATGGTAAGTTTTATTCCTGTGCCAGACTGACATGGATTTTTTTTTTTGTCCACCTAACTGCCACAGCTCAGAATGACATGATGTGCTCAGAGACCTGCATGAGTGTTTTATTTATGTAGTCATTGGTTATTACAGTACCCAGTAAACTTATTATAAATAATGACATAACGTTGCTTCAAATATTGTTCATAAATTAATTTTGTTCTCCAAGAATACAATTTCAATTATAAATACTTGCATGGAGTTATGGCTTTGATATGCCCTGCAGCAACATTCATATAAGTACTGAGACTTCAAGTTACAGCCTGATTTAACATACCTCTGGAAATCCCCACTTGCAGCCCCACCCCAGCTGAGTACAGCTGGGCAGATAACTCTGAGAGAGCTCTTTTTTTTTTTTTTTTTTTTGTTGTGTATGATTTCACAGCCCTAAAAATCTTCCTAGTTATCCAACCTAACTCATGTTCCTAAGAGACCTGGGATTTATAATTTTATTTTCTTTTTTAAAGTAGCTTTATCAGTGAGACCTTTCAACCTTGGCTCCAGAGGATTAGTACTTCAGTATGTTCCATGCTAAGAAACTGAGTAATTTGAAAACTTCTTAAATTTTTTAACTAAATCAAGCATACATCCGTAGACTAATTAGTCTCTTAGGTGTCCTAGCAGTATTTTAACCTTCTTTGCTCTTAATATTTAGCCTGCTAAAAAAACTTGGCAAAAAATGATTCTGCAATTACTGTTCATGCTCACCAGTGATGTTTCACTTTTACACTGCCTTCACCCATTTGTATCTATTTGTCCTCTTCTTAAAAGGTCACCTCTTTTGCAAAAGTATATTATTTTTCTTTTAAGCAGCATTTGACATAATGAGGTCCTGGCAAACACCATAGCTTCTGCATTTTGCATGTTAAGGCAGGTATTCAATATATTAAAATATGGAATTAATCCTTTTGAGCTTAAAACCATGTTCCAACTATGCTCATCCAGCTGTCTTTGAAGAGCCTCCCAGCTTTTTGCAATGGTAGCATGCACAAATCGTTTGAGCTGTTTGTTCCTGTGTTCCATATAGCTCTGTATAACTTACCTGGAGGTAACACCTCCTCGATATTTCAGTCAAATTTATTACATTGCATACATGCACACTGGAAATGTGATTCCAGTAATGAAATCTGTTTATGGGGACAGAGTCATGTGAGTCATAAACATGAAGATGTAATTAAGTGGCAAGCCTTTCTGTCTTTTCTTCCTTTCTGTCTTTTTTATTCTGTGAGTGTAACTTGTTACTTCCTTTGAACTTAAACCTAACCTCATTAACAAGGAGACCAAAACAGTCAGGAATAGCTGCAACACTGCAAACAAACCATCTGAAGCATTCAGTTGTGAATCCTCCATGTGAGATGCACATGTTCTCTCAGCACTCAGAGCTGCAGTCTTGCCTTTTATTTTGTTATTCTGCCCATTCCAGTCTGCTTTGCAGACATGAAGAAGAAGAAAGGAAGGGAAGACTAAGCTCCTCCTGGAGTAACTACCTCTGTCTTCTGTGATTATGCTCACCCATCTTCATCTAACACTGCTAAATCTAAACACAGAATGTCAGAACACATTTCTGACTGAAGCATGTAGTGTTATGTATAAATATTAGGGAATGAGACACATGATATTATCGTGTGAATTCATCACCATAATGAAAAATTCTTAACAGTAGATTCTTAATTATTGTTCAGATGAATCACTGCATGCAAATCTCTCTAGGCAATCAAGATGCTTCATGTTGTTGGCACTGCCATGGTATTATGTGGGCACAGTTAATAGGTAACTTCTGTTCCAGATAATTTTCTAGTAGTAAATATCATTAAGGAAAAGAAGCTTATGTAAGAAATTTTTCTCTAAAAATTTTCAAATAGGAATTTTTTTACACAATTGCCTTCTTGCTCCATCACAAAACTCAAGTTTTGTATTGTGCACTTCACAAGAAAGTTTTGATGGTCCTATGACTTAGCATCATGCTTACTGAAAACAGAAAGTGTGGTGAAGAATAAAAGATTTTTTTACTTACACAGCTTCATAAACCATGAGGTTTGTATTAAGATTTGGATGGGCTTGCAATGTACAGTTTGCTCTAAATTGCTGCAATTCCTTTTTCTAGTATCGAGTTTCAGTGCAATGCTTGAAGCAGCTGCTACTGGTCAAAAGGACATTTCGTAAATGTAAGTCTGGATTATCTGTGCAAGTAAGTGTCCAAGTTTAAATCCTCTTCTCCCCACCACAGAGAAAATGAGCAAGGCTGGTTTTAAAAGGATCCTTTGTGCAGAACAAATGGAGTGGAGAGAATTTGCCTTTCAGCTTTTTTCCTGGTGCCATATCCAGATAATTTGTTAACATCTGTGGTCTTTAAAGAAAATGCAAATTCTTTCATTTTAGACCAAGTTAAATTTCTTAATTAGGAGGGTCAGGTTTCTTAAATCATGACTGGTATATTAGAAAAATAAGAGTAAGATGTCCTCTGAACAATGAGTATCAGAGTGTTGAATGATTTTGTGTTATCTGAATTAGACCCCATAATCTGTATTTAAGTCTAGTTAAAAGGCATCTGTCCTGAGGTCACACTTATGTATTTGTTTGCCTAGCATGAAGATGTAAATTTTTCACATTCATTAAAAAACTCAAAACAACAAAGCTGTGAACAAAGTAAACAAAAAAAAAAAATCAGATCCATTTTTCTTGTCTGGTTTTGTTTTCTTAACTTCAAGTAAGAAATAGACTTCTTCCAATTAAATGTGTGCCTACATATGGACACCTGCTCTGGTGTTTAGCAGTGAACACCTAAATTATGCCTTAGAAACAGAGGGTACTTACACAGAAGAAGTTAGGAAAGCAAGTGAAGATATTAATTATTAGACTTACTAAAATGTGTAGCTATTATTGATTAACATGCAAAACTAGAATATTTTCTTAATATTTGAGTGTATTTTAAAAAATGGATTTGGGAAAGAAAATTTTGGAACATACTGACACAAATCATGACATTGTGGACACAGTATAAAATAGAATACATTAAAAATATTAAATTCTGAAAGACGCTTCATGCAAGTAGCTTGTAAATTATTTGATTTTAAAAACATTTTTAACAAAGTCTGGGTTGTGGTTTCACAGCAATGCTAAGAATCTGCACCTGCCAGAGACAGAATTCTAGCTCAGAGTTCCCATATAGAACACAAACACCTTTTCACTGTGTCCTCTCATATTGGTTTTTGTTTCCCCCCAGCAATTCTGTGTATGATGCTCTATACACATTAAACTAATGTAGTTCATTTTACAAGCTAATTGCAATAGATGGACACATATATACCTTGTAAAAACTTTTCTTTTTTTTGTCCTTTAGATTTTAATAAATTAATGACCTATGGATTCAAAGAACTAGCAGCACTTCACAAGTATTGTGTGATTCCCTGTCATACAGTGTTATTTGTAAATAATATAATCCAGTAATCCTGAGATAAAAGGATAGCAGTGGAGGAACAATTCAGTAAGCATTAACTCTAAGAAACCTGTTTAAAATACAGCTTAGTCTGCAACTGAAAATAAGCTGTTTTGCCTTATCCTGGTTTGTGTCTGGAAATCCCTACCCACTATTGCATAACTGCCAATCTCTGCTCAGCTGAAAGGTCTAAAGCTCTGCACAGTGCTCTTACTTCGGCAGGATGGAATCTCACAGTATTTCCAGTATATTCCATCTTCATGTTCTGCAATGTAGCACCAGGGGCTGACATCCCCATCGGGGTTTCTGAAAGAGAAAAGCAGTCAGCAAAGTTCATCTTTTCTTTCAAAAACCACACCAAAACAATCAATCTAATGAAGCTTCAATGGCATTACTATTTTTGCTCTAATACCTACTATTGAACTTTTACACCAAGAAAAACTGAAAAGTTTTGCATTATCAGGTAGTTTAGATAGCTTTGGTTATTACAGTATTCATCAAGCATAAGATGCTAGTAATGCCTAAAATATAGCTTTGTTTTACTCTAAGGTTAAAAGGTGCAGAGCTATTTCTGGTCAGTACTGACAGAGAGGAAGATTTTCTGTTCCACATCCTGTGTACAGGGTCCATAGACTCATAAACTTGATTTTTTGCCTTGGTACAAAACAGTCCAGACTCCAACTTTCTGTGTGTATAGTGATAAAAACACTTAGTTGATAAAGTAATCTCGGAAAGACTGAATTATTTTCCTCCCCTTCAATAAAACTGACTAAATCCATTCCAGTGATCTCTTTATATTGATGGTTAGTTCCTTATGTGTCCATGATGATGATGATCACTATTTTTGTGATTATTTGCTGTTGTGTAGCACCACTTACAAATGCATACCTAACTGATCATTAGGTTATTTAAAGTTTTTTCTATGTACACTGTGAAAAGCTATTCACATTGGAAAGATCTATTTAAGAGAATAAATTGTTATTTTGGGCAGTCTTTTAACTAGGACTAGTTGCAATCTTTTTATCGTGTCTTTGGCATGAATTCTATTAATGACACATCCCTACTGAAGTGTCAGTTCAGCTGCATGTTGTCATTTATGCCTATTAAAAACTCTTCTGTGAGAGATCCAATTTTAGAAATTCTGTGGATGTGTTTTGGTCAAATAGCAGACTGCTGAAAACAACTGGTGACTTCAGTGCAGTTTGGATGACTAAAATGTTGTTAGTTAGGCTTTCAAACAGATTAGTAGAGGCGGTGGACAAGGAAAGTCTAAGACTAGCTATGTTAGGAATTTAGGTGTAATGCAAGAGCTTCCAGTAGCTAAAAAAAGTAGAAGACTAAAACCAAGTGAAGCTTGTACTTGAACTAACCCATTTTCCCTTGTTTCCAGAGTTACAGGAATTTTTGAGTTTACATCTTCATGACAGAAACTGTATGTCTGGAATTCAGTCATGATAATGGCACTCTACATACAAATGCCTTAAAAATGCGAGGAAATTGTAAAGACACATGATGAATGTCTTCAGAAACCTTTGTCTTGAATCTCAGAAGTGCACAACTCTCTGTCTTTCAAAATCTCCAAAAATTTCAGTTCTCATAATTTTGTTATAGTTGAAATGAGTGGAACGCTATGAGGCATTTCCATCTTAACAGGGTGTCCTGCAGTAAACAATATTCCAAGTAAGGACCACCCATGGAGAGGTAACATGCTTCTGATTAATACTTCAAGTGTAAAATTCGATTATTCAAATGTTGTCCCTAAAATCAAATCTCACAGTGATGTACTGTGCCTTACAAAAGCCCTGTGAGGCATGTGCTGCCTGAGAAAAGGGGAGATCGACTTGTCCATTGTCATCAAGCAGATGAATGTCAGAGGAGAGCTAAAACAGCTGTATCACAGGCCTCCACAACATTTGCTTGCTAAAGATACACTCTAGCACTCTTAGTGAATTTCCAAGTTTCTTTCAAGAGAATGTGAAGTTAAAAGTCATCTATTAGACAGGACTTGTCATTCCATATACCTGTGAGAATAATCCTATACATAGGATACAGCATAAGGAAGAAAATTCCAAACTCCACCTCAATGAGAATAATCTATTACCTAGCAGACTCAGGTAAAAAAATCTCTGTTTGGTAATAAAGCAGTTTCTCAGATTTACATATCAGATTATTGGCTTCTTGCTCCTTGTAACATTTACCAAGTTCTCCTTTGCTAGGTAAAGCAAGACTCAAGTGTTTTTGAGTATCTGGATAAACATTCCATTTCTCATGCATGTTTTTGCACAGCTTGTATGTGTTTTGCTTTGTACTAAACAAAATATTAGCCAGAGATAAGTGCCAAAAGTAAGATCCTGTAGATACAGTCTGTCTAGAATATTGCCACACAGAAACAATCAAAATTACATTATTGATTCTGCTCTTTGTATCAGAGACAATTCAGTGGTCGCTATATTTTTCACAGCTCTGTATTGGTATGCCTACTGAGACACAGAGCTGAAAAAAAGCCTGCAGAGCCTAAACATCTCTGAATTTAAGTTCTGATTTGGCTTCTAAATTCAGAAGTTCTTATTTAAGTTTTGTTCTAAGTTCTATCCATAGTTATGGAGGACTTTCTCTAGAGGGCAAGAAAACAGAAGTGTATCTGCAATGGTTTAATCTGGTATTGTAACCTCTGACAGATCAGCTTCTGAATTCAAATAACAACTCTAAATCACTGATACTCATCAGAATTTTTACTGACTACATAACTTTCATTAGCACAAAACTTGGAGCATGTAACAGAACCAGGCTTTTGTGTGAGGATAAAAGCATCCAGAGACCCCTCCAGACACTCACTGCACTGCTGTACTTCCAATTTGGATAATTTCTTTTATCTCCACCTTTTAATTTAAGTAATTTATAGTCTTTCTCTGTCATGCCACATTATAAATTGGACAGATGATAGGGACTGTGCTGAAAAAGTGGGGGAGCTGGGTTGAAAAAAGTTATTCTACTAATGGTGCTCATAGATTCAGGGTACTGATTAGAGGGTAAACCAAAAAGTGTTAGATACCCATAGTTCTGATATTCATTCATTCAGTGCATGACAAGACATTTCCTAATTTTATGCTAACTGCTTCAAGTAACACTGGGTATACAGGCAATGTTAAAGCAATGTGATGTTTCTTACCTGCAGTAGTTATGCTCTCCAAGCCCTCCCTCCCCATTGGGATATTTCACAGTATTATAGGGATGCTCAAAGGTCTCATTCCAAAAAAGACAAGGTTTCCCTGCATATTGGGAGGTCTGGTTCTGAGTGCCACGATAGTCAGCCCCATTGGCTGTATAGCATTCTGGGAAGAAAGAGAAATGGAAAAAGAAAGAATGTATGGAGGTTTAGTGTTTGTTCTTCCCTCACCCTCCATCCCATACCCAATAGACCATGTTTCCTGCATTGTATGCTGGCTAGGATTTAAGATTGCTCTCAGTCAAACCTCTATTCAAGAGATCATGATGTCATTACTTTAATAAACAATGTATGAAACAGGTCTGAAGAGAGGTTTACACAATTAACATGCATTTTCTGAATAAGCATAATACTTTTTTACTGTTTTCCTTGAGTTTTACTCATTAGGATGACTCTGTAACTTGTTAATTTTCCAAAAATGAAATCATATGACATTATCAGTCTGCTACTTATCAGCATATTAACCAAAATCTCACACCACTTCAGCTAAAGTTGTGACTATCTGTACTTTACAAAGTGAAAGACTTTGTAAGCATGGATCTTACCAACATTTGCATTCTGATTTAGAAAAAATTCTTAGGGATTGAATTGCCTGAGAAAGGGATCTCCTTCAGCAGAGTATAATCACAATACTGTGATTTGCTATTAAAGCATTTATGCTTTCAGATTAAAAAGCATGGGTCAGTATTCTTCTGCCTCACTCATATTTTCTCCCATTTATGTTTGCTTTCCTAGCCTCCTAATACTCAGCAAGTTAGAAGCCAAAGTAGAGAATGATTTCTTTAAATGCATTAGTCCCTTCTCAGCTGAACTATGAATTTCATGCTGCCTGGCTCTGCTGGGCCTTGTTAATCACAGGATCAGAATGGTTTGGGTTGAAAGGGACTTTAAAGATCATCCAGACCATGCCTCTGCCATGGACACATTCACTGGACATCTTCTGATGAAATAAATATCCAAATGCATGAACAATTTTACTTTTGCTGTAAAACATTTTTGATTAAAGCATGCAATGTGAGTGTGGCAGAGCATGGGAACAAGTTGCCCAGTGAGGCTGTGGAATCTCCACCCTGGAGATATTCAAAAGTCACCTGGACATGGTCCTGCACAACCTGCTTCAGGTGACTGTGCTTGAGCACAGCAGTTGGACAACAGGACCTCCACAGGTCACTTTCATCTCAACCATCCTGTGATTATCTTCCAGAATGAATCATTATAATCAGTTTACCATAAATAAGTCCATCCTCTTTATAATTAATACCTGCTAACATTTATCATCCTTGCATTTATTTAAGAATAGGATTAAAATATAACAGTCTGTGACAGAATTAAAACTGCAGTAAACATATCTCTGTACTGGACAGCATTACTGGGGAAATTCACAAATGCTTTCTGCTAACTACAGGCTGTGAAACCTCCTGTTTCATCTGATAGTGTTCTCTGTAGAAACCATACTGCAGCTGCAGAGTTCTACTGCCCTGAGGGAATGGGAGAGTGCTCTGAAGTATGTGCTGATCTCAGGTGTCCCTCATGAGATCTAACTTACAAAACAAGTCTAGAAAGACCTGTGTGGCTGCAGTTGGAAGAGGAAAAAAAAACCCCACCCACATTTTAATCCTGATATTAACAAACAGTACATAGTTTTTGTATTTAGAACTACTGTAGAAGAAGGAAAAATGTATTATTAAAACCATGCCTCTGAAATTAGTTTAGTCTGGGCTCACAAATATCAGAATGGTACAATTATAATAATTATTTCAGAGTTCTATTACACAGCAGATGAAAGACAATGGTTTTGTGCTTTCGCTGTGCATTTTCATGCCTAGGCAAGTTTGGATTTCTATTAAATGAAATTTTGTTGCTGAAGGCACACAGCAGAGGTGTCTGCACAGCCATTAATGTATTCTGCTATCATCTGTGGACAGAAAGCTGTATAATTTAACAGAAACAAGCTTCAGGTCAATAATCCTTCTTATTGTAATTTACCTTAGCAATACAGGTGGGCTGCATACATTTGCTTAAAAATGCAAATCTGAGTTTCTAGTTTTCGGGCCACCACAGATATTTGTGTAAACATGAAAAAAAAAGTTAAGGTCACAACTGTGTTACAATTTTCTTCAATACCTCTTTTGCTTTGCAGTTAATATAAAAGCTTTTGTAGGTTACAGCTGAAAAATACAAGCTGATGAATTTAGCAGAAAAGGGAGAAAAATGTAATCAAAATAGATAAACAAAATAATATGCAACATAAAGAATTTGTGAAAAGTGATAAGCACATCCAGAAAAGATATCTACATTAGCTTTTTGCTTTTATTTTTTTTTTTTTTGCTTCTCACTTCTAAATGAAAAGTAATATATACTTCCATCTACTCAGAAATGTAAGGAATGCTACAATACCTGAATTTAGTCTGGCACACAAACTAAACTGAAGATAACTTCAGTCCATTTTAGGATCTGCTAAGACTGGCCCATGCTTTAACTTGCAGTAGTGACTGACTTACATTTTCATGTCAGATTTTTTAAACTGATTTTCTTCAAACTTCACTGCACTTTAAGAAAAAAGGAAGAGTCAGATCTCTCTTCATTCCTCTTAATTGCAGCTTTCTGTTCCCAAGACAATAGGTAGCTGTATCAGAGCCTCCTGTGTTCCTTTGTGCTATCAAGAGATCTGGTGCAAATGTGCCAGCTGAGTTGTAACAAAGCTCCCCTGGCTTAGATGTGCATGTGGAAAGGGGAGGCAGTGAGATATCACACAAAATCATTCATTATCCCTGAAACACTGAAGTGAAAACTTTAAGTCATGGAATTTAGCAGCTGTTATCAAATGAAATACAAAACCTTTTGTGTTACAGGGAATTTGGATTTTGGCAAGGATTAATAACAATTTTGCCATAGCATGGGAGCACAATATTTTCAAATAAATATTGGCATTTGAAAAAATCAGGTCAGTTGTCCTCGCTATGCTCCCTCCTGGCTTTTTGTGCACCTGCTCAGTGGCTAAGCATGAAACTGAGAAGTCCTTGATTTAGAGTGAGCACTACTTGGCAACAACTAAAAAAATCAGTGTGTTACCAACATGATTCTCACACTAAGTACAAAACACAGCACCATACCAGCTACTAAGAAGAAAATCATAGCAGCTGAAACCAGGACACAAGCCTACATCCTTTTACCTTGAACAGTCAGCTTTGAGATCTGCTGAGATATATTTTGTAGAGTTTTCTGTAGAATTCCTAGTAGCATAGTTACAGATGTCAGCATATTCACTATCTTGGCAGTGAACAACTAAATTCTTCTTCTGTGTTTATCACAGGCAGTGATTTCATCTTATTTTGCTGCATGACAGCCAAGACTCTACCTTAGTGATTTCACCATGAAATTAATACTCCCAATGTGCTGAAGGTGCATGTTTTGTCTGCAGAAAGGCCACTGTCCTCTCTGTTTCAAAGAATCCTAAGATATTCTGGAGAACAGGAGCTTAGAACCTCCACCCTACTTTTCATCTTGTACCACTGGTGCAATAATTCTATGAAAAGATGAGCTTAAAAAAAGGTCACTTAGATTTGTCTGCACAAAACTAATTCAGATGAGGTCATCTGAATTAAACAGTCAGAAAAGACTGGACTGAACACTGTTGGTGAAACTCTTTGGCTTACTCAAATCACCTGATTTCTCTTTGGTGAGTTCTGCAAAAGGGAAGGGGAAAAGAGTAAATCAAGCAGCAACAACCACCTCTGTGTGTTGTGACACCCACTGGACCCCTCTGCCTTAGACTGAGTGATATTTCCATGACACTTCAGGATATGAAGCCCCTCATTTGGAATGTAACATCAGAACTGTGACTCAAGAAAATTTCAGCAATCCTTATTCCTTAAAGTTTTGTAAGATTATGGTAAACCATGACACAACTAGCACTGTATCCAAGTCCTCTCCCAGTGGCAAAGACAGTGAGGGAAGAGCAGACACCTTGTGGGCACCACAGCTGACAGCCCCCCAGAAGGCATCACAGTGCCAGTGTGCTTTTTATTCATGCACACAAGGCTCTAACTATCCTGTCAGCTATAAACCTCTACTAAAACACTAGGGCTTCAGACAGGACATGAAGAAAGCTGTGACCACTCAAATCTAGAAGTGTGTGACCTCATACTTCTAAGATCTTAGTCAGCTGGGTTTCAGACACAGTCTGAAGTAGAGGCTTATGTTGAAACTGTAATTAGAATCAGTGTCCATGATGATTTCACTCAATTAACTGCCTAATGACCCTGCTGCTTCTATTGTGTCATGGGGACGTCTGTAAAGAGAATTAATCAGAGATTAATCAGGGATAATTAATCAGAGAACCTTTGCAGTGGTTCTAGTCACAAAAGGTTCCAACAGGTGCTGCTCAGGCTAATGCTCATGAGCCTTAGTGAGAAAACACAGACAGCACTTTGTTGTCAGGGCTGTTTTGTTTTCATTACATCAGGTGCCATGGTTGACAGCAAGTAACTTTTTAAAACAAATGCTGAGACTAGGTAAGTATGTATTGAGTGACAACTGCTAGAACAAAAAAGCAGAAAACAAGACTAGGGATGTTGTCCACTATAAGTGAATACACAATGTGTGATACAGGTTCACAATTAGTTTTATTAGAGCCAGATCAACATTTGGAAGATCAAACAGCAGCTGTTGTAGAAATTCTTTCCATCTGTGTCAGTTTCTTCTTCAATGTAAGGACCTTACAATGATCATTTTCCTTTGTTACTTTAGGACTGCATGGCTGCCTGCACTCCACATGGGCGCCACTTCGGGATCATTTGAAAAATTAAGGTAGTGCAGATTATAATAGCCTGGCTTTATAACTGATGATAAATCACTGATATCTCAGAGTCTGCATTGGCTTCCAATGATTTTCTTGAGGACATCTATCTAGAGACACTACAAATTGCACACTGAAGGAATGGAGGTTTCAGGATGGTTTCAATGACTTCTTAGAGTGCTTTCCAAGTTTGAGGCCTGTACATAGCTTTTGAGACTGAAAATTAAGAATGACAAACTTCTTCCTATTCCACTGGAGAGGAAAAAAAAACCAAACCACTATGTTTGCTTAATGTTTTGGAAGCTACTTGGAGCACTTAGTAAGTGTCCAGAGAGACTGATAACAATTATCAACCTGAAACTAGCCTACCCAAGCCAGAAATTATCCTACCACTACTGCCCAACCAAAAGCAAGGTTTTCTTTTAAAGATCTGCAGATTAATGAAAGATAAGTGAAAGTGGCTGCTATTTAAATCTTGGGTTTCATTACAACGGTGTAATGAAATGTTCTGTAAGGTTGGACCAAAAATTAAAGGTTCCTTGAATTTACATGGTATAACTGCCTGCTCAGTTTTCACTTGTTTTTCCTACAGCCTTTTAGAAAAGTCAGGAAAATGCTTAAGCAGAGTATAAGGGTATGAAACCAAGGGTGCCAGGTCCGATAATGACTCAGTGTGGGTTGCCTGATGCATGTGCTTGCACAGTATTCCAAGAATAGTTTTAAGTCATTTCCATTCTATCTAAACTGTTCTAGTTCTTGCTGCAGATTGCAATTTAAGCACTCCTCCTTAAATGAAAGCACTGTATCTAGGTGCAGATGGCAACAGTTACAGGCACTAACCAGATGCTGCAGTCTCTAATTTGATTGAAAGGGTATAATTAGACAGCAGAAACACTTCAATGAGAAAGTAACACACAGAGGAAAGGACAGAAACCACTTAACTGATGCCAAGATACCCCGGCAGTGACAGAGGCAGGGGCCCACGGGTGGAAGGGGCAGAACACCACATCACCTTCTTCAAATGAGAACATTTTTGTTTCCCTAGAGATGTGAATAGGGATTCTATTATCATAGGTTGCCACAGTTCTTCATGTGGGAACACTGATTAAAACCAGAAGAAGCTTCAGGAGATGAAAGACACAAATATGGCTTCTGTGGTCATTATTAAAAATATTTTTAGCATTGCAATGGTTTTCTTTGAAGATGCAGTTTTATCGACTGAACCAAAAGTTAATTTGCATACTATCATATGAGTGGTCAGGAAAAAAAAAATCTCATTCCATATTATGTTATGAAGAAAAATAAATGTTTTTGGGAAGTATACGGCTGCTTTAGGTCTACCCGAGTAAAAAAATAGCGTAGTATTTTTACATTTCAATTATTTTCTATTCCAATTCATACTAATATAATACAACCACTCACCAAAACTATCAGGCTTCTGTGCCTGTGCTGTAACAGTAAAACCCCCTCAAAACAGAACAGTTGATACAAGCTAAAGAAAAACCATCACAAAATAATTACCCTTGTTTAAAATTGCAATTTTCAAAATTCCTATAAAACAACTCCCCATTTCTTAAATCAGACAGTTAAATTTTGATATGATGCTATGAGGGCACTTGATTAGCTGATAATTTTTTCCTTTACTATGTGGGGGCACTCCATGTATGGTTTAAAAATTGTATCCTGCTCATTCTACATATCCATGCAAACACACACACACACATACAATTTTTGAAAGCCCTCAAATGCAATCATTTTTGCTAGTCAGAATTAGAGACCTGATTAGCATTGGTTCAAGGCAGAGAGTAGCTACAGTGAATATCTGATTATACTTGGGTTATGCCACCTGAGATTTGTTCAAACCTTGACTGAAGCATCTGTCTTGTAAAAATGTACATTCCTGGAAATGTACAGACATGCAGAGTTGAAACTTGTGTTCCCTGGGCAGTGTGTGAGCTGTCAGATATGTGAACTTGCTATCCTTGTGAAATTTTGAATCTAGTTGTCAAGATAATCACTTTTCATCACTTTTTTGGGGGGAAAAAAAAAAGAAAAAAGTTTGTCTGTCCAGATCTTTTCTGGAATATGCTGGAAGCAGGCAAGTTAGGTTATGAGCACAGGAGACAGTTCCCACTATTTCTAAATATATTCTGTCCCTTTTTTCTTTTTATTTGTACAACACAAACATGCTATATTAGCCAGAGCCTTGCAGCTGCTGGCTGGTCCTCAGCCACAAGATGCAAACACGCTTGCCTTGTGATTCTTTATCACTGGAAGTAAGAATGTGTGATGTGACCCCATAAGAATTTCTGTTCCTTAATACACCCATTTGTTTTCTTTCTTTGTGAAGTTTTAAAACTGTTGTTCCCTTGTCAAGTGTGGCAGGCTGAATCCCTTTGGCAATTTTATCAGGATGGGCCATAGCCACTGTGTGGATGAAGGGAGTGGTCAATTGCACAACTATTATGGTGTGATATGACAAAAATGAAAATTCTGCAGCTGGCAGCATGTAATCCCTGCCTCCCTCCTATTTCTTTGGCTCCATCCTGCTTAAATCCATTCACATAACTCTCGATTTTGAGTTATGCTCTATGCATGTAGAAGCATGATATGCTGAAATGTCTATCTCATCCCTATCTGCCTAGTTAGAAAGAAAAAAAAATATTTTTAAAGTATTTTCATGAGGCTTGCTTATGGCATATCAAGTAGAACTGCTTCTCTGAATCACCAAGGCACAGACAGAGTAAGATGACAAGATACCAGGTTTGTAAGAGAAGGCTGGAATAACAGCTCAAAGAAAAGACTCAGCTAGGAAAAAAACCAAGGACATGGTGACTCAGTATTGCTAAATGGAAAGAAAACAGAGAAAGGAAAAAGAGATTGATAGCCACATACATTTCTGATGGGGAAATTAAATGAATGCTATAAATACAGAAACTAGAAATTATAACTTATTGCACTGAGTATATAAAATAGCATTTGCTCACCAAAACTAACATTTGCTGAAGGCATTTCCATTTCTTTGGCTTTGTAACCCACAATTCACCAAATTTAAACAGTCCTTTAATGGTAGGCAATCTATTCACACACTTCTTATTTCTGATCCACTTGAGAAATTATGTATGTCTGATGTTTGAATGCACAAATGTCACAAGGTTTGTGGCAGAAATGTCAGTGTTTGAATTAATAGAAACTGTTAGACATCACACAGCGAAGCAGAAACATTCTGTGAAAAGTAGCATAGTACTATGTGCAAAAATGGTTGTTAATTCACTTTCATTTCTGACAACTGGAGGAGTTTTTCATATAGTAATTCCAAAAGTTTTTCTCCTATCTTAGCAAATGATGGTGACACAGTCTTTATTTTGACTGCACTTTACAATAAGCTTATAAGGACATGCATTAAAAAACAAACAAAAAAAAAAAAATGGAACAGGCATTTATAACATACTATATGACAAACTGCCTTCCAAAAGCAATACCAATGTTTGTCATTTCAGAATTCTGCTAATTTCAAGTGCAACCTGACACAGCTGATCCCATTTCAATTCAGTGGGATTAAGGGTCAAGACAAAGATCCTGATGTGTACCTTGTGCAGATTAGGAGCTCTGCAGATCTTGTACATGCCATACAAATTACAAATTGCTGTATTTGCACTGTTTCCAGGTTCTTTAGCAGAAGACACATAGGTGGCAGTACTTTCTAGATCCACTCTCCTTTGCTTCACCTTCATTTGCAGGCATTATACAGTCTTCCCTCCTCCCCCTGCCCCAGCTGCTTCTGCTCAGGCATTTCTGTCCCCTTTAACAGCCAAATATTCACACTGGGCCATATCTGCACTTGCTGTCACACAGCCCTGTGTGAGAGACACATGGAGTGTTCTGTTCAGAAACCTTACAAGCGAAGGAAGGAGTATCCACTGTGTGCACCAATGGTACTTGTACCTTAGACATGGTCCCTGCCTTGGCAGCTCTCTAAACGCTTATCTGAAAATACTCCCGTTATACTTCTGAGAAGAAGTAAAGTTTACCAGAACTTCTTGTGAAAGGTTTTTTAGTCCCTGAAAAAGGCGATGCAAGTATTTTCCAAATCTAATTAGGTACATCTATAAAAACTTGATGAGCAAGTATGTGTTCAAAAAGAAGTAGGCAAATTCTACTTTGTAAGAAGAAAGAGCAATGAGAATACACAAAATGTATCCAGAAGGACCACACATCTGATGGCTGTGAGGCTGTGACCATCTGGATCTGCCACTTCTGATCTTGCAAAGCGCGGCCAATGTTTACCAGAAGAGAACCGCAGTACTTGAAATCATTAGTATCAACTAAAGCGAGGACAAAAGGGCGCAGGGAAGTTTTAGGTGGAAAATCACCTTAGGAAGTGAAGCTTTCAGTGTTCTCCGGCTCTTTGGCTGAAGGAGAACCGGAATGGTCAGAGGAGCCGAGGCTGGGCAGGCAGCCAGGGCAGCACACTGCGGACAGGAGGGATGCTCACCCCCCAAGCTCTGGCTCTGCTGCCACAGGTTTTACCCCAGTGACACCAACAATCGCACGCCCCTCTCCCTCTAAATGCCTCCATTCCACAGACCTAGCTATCGAACTACTTTTACAGAGAAGCGTGCTGTTCTTTCTCTTACATCACGCTTTCTTACGAGTTTCCGAGCTCCCGGTTCAGCAAGCACGGGGAGAGCCCCAAACACGCACGAACTCCACGCAAGAACACCCGCTGCCTGCACGGGCAGCTCGGAGCCCGGCACGGCTCTGCCGAGCAGGAAGGGACGTCGCCGCGACCTCGCAGAGGCGCTGCCGGGCGGCAGAGCCCTTCCGCGGGGGCTGCGGAGCTCGGGGAGAGGCTGCCCCGCCGCCCCGCCGCTGAGCCCCGCCGGGAGCCCGGGAGCAGCCCGGGCGCGCCCCCCTCCCGGCTCCCCGCAGAGCGGCACTCACCGGACAGAACGGGCTCGCGGCAGCAGCTCAGCGCCAGCCCGGAGAAGGCCAGGACGGCGGCGAGGGCGGGAGGCTCCATAGGCAGCGGCCGCCGGGCCGCGCCGCGCTCGCAGGCGGCAGCCCCGGCTCTCCGGGGGTGGCAGGCGGCCGGGAAGAGCGCAAAGTGCGGGAAGCAGAGGCCCTACAGCATGTGTCCTGTAAGTGCGCCCCGGCGAGGTGCCGAGTGGCAGATGAGGGATCCTATTACCAGCCATGTGACAGGAAAGGATAGAGACCGACATCCCAACCTGCTGCAGCGCGGGACCGCAGAGCAGCCGCTTCCACTTCTGACACCGGCAGGTCCGGGCTGGCGGCGCTCGCCCCGGGGCAGCGCTTTGGCCTCGCGGAGCCCTCCTCGCTGGCCGGGACGCCTCGCCACACACACACAAACATAAACACATACACAAACAAACTCCTCCGTCCCAGCAGCGACCCAAAGCTCGCTCTCGTCACTCCCCTCGTAGCCAGTGTCCCGCGGAAAAGGTCGGGCAGGAGCCCGTCAGCCCCGGGGCCCGGCGCGGCCGGCCCCCGCCGCTGCCCCGGCCCCGCGCACGCCCTCCGCCCGCTGGGCTGCCCCGGGGTGTCGGAGCTGATGGCACAGCGCAGGTGCAGCCCGGATCGCCTCGCCTGGAGCCGCCAAGGCACGGACGGACACAGCACAGAGACAGAACGCCATGAACTTTCTGAGCGGCGCTGGCATGAGCTGCTCCGCGGGCAGCGAGGGGTCAGAGCGGCACGCTGCGATTTAGGGCGTCGTTCTCCAAGTGAAAAGACACCACCCGCCCCACAGAAGTGACCGGGCAGCGGAGCCGTGCTGAGGCAGCGCTGGCAGAAATCAGCGGGGCTGCTGACCCCCAATGGCCCCCCTAGGCCGCGTCCTGAGGCGGGCGGAGCTGAGGCCGGGCGGGGGCCGCTGTCCCGGCCCCGGGTGGCACGGACAGGGACAGGCACAGAGACAGGAACACAGACAGGCACAGGGACAGGAACACAGACAGGAACACAGGTAGGAATACAGCCAGCCGCACGAGCCCAGGGACCCGCGACATTGGATGTGAGGGGACACCCACGGCTACAGTGCGACCCACACCAACACAGCAGCAACAGCTCCGCAAGAGAAAGAGAAGGAGCAGTGTTGCTTTCTGAAAAGGCACGTGCAGAAAGATAGGGTTTGGGTTTGTGGTTTGCTTGGAGTTTTGTTTTGTTTGTTTGTTTTCTTTTCTTTTGTTTTGTTTTCATCTACCTGAAGATACCAAAACGTCAAGGTGGTAATGTCAAGCTATTGTCTAAAGTTCTACAAAGCCTTTACCTGGCCTGTGAGACATTTTAGCAATGGTAGAACAGCTTTGCTAAGAAGCAACCAACAGGAACTCCTCCCACACACTAAAAGTTAAAAAAAAAAATAAATTAAAAATTAAAAGTTTCTTTGTCGGGCACAGAAATAGGGCAAACCTCCTTGTACCCCCTTTACACCACTGCTGTGTAATCAAATAGCAACCCGTACAGGGAGAGAACAATTTGCCATTCTGAAAGGGAAAGGATCAAAATAGAGTTTGTAGGCCTTAACTACTGTATCAGTACACAGTGTGGATGCACCTCACTTCCAGCATACAGAAATCTCCTTCCATATAATGCTGTAAGGTTGATTTTGGGGCGGAAAATATGCTTACATTTCTTTTGGCCTTTGTGACACATATAGAAAGCAAAAGCTGGTCTCCATATAGTAGCATAACTTTACACATAAATTTTAATATCACAGCATAATATGCCACATTCTTGTTTCTTTGAGCTGAATTCCTAGTGAATGTAGCATTTTTAAGCTGATGAAATACTGAAAAACAATAGCAGTGTTCTGTTAGCTTGGTGCTTTTTTTTTTTTTTTTTTTTTTCCTGTGATAAGTTCAGAAGTATTTAGTTCTTCCCCACACATACAGTCTTCTTTCCAAGGGCTGTAACCCCATTTTGTTTCCATTCACTCAATTTCGATTCCATTTTATCTGGCATTCTATTTCTTGTGCACCCTGGAACAGAGAAGGCTTAAAAATGTAACAGTTGCTAACAAAGTTCAGAAAATCAACCACATCTCCATTTCAATCTGCCAGTATTCCTAGGCAAAATCATTTTAATTCACTATGCTGCCCTCTTTCTCCACCGATCAGTTGCACACAGTTGATAAGTGTGTATACATCAGTTGCATTCTTTTTTTACCTGTAGCACACTGGCAGTTTGTTGCCATCAGTTGTGATCATTATTAAATTATTATTTAAAAAGTCATAACAGTTGCCATTTTTTAGGAGGTTCATTTGTGTGTTCAGTTCAGTGAAGGCTTACCTCTGCTTTCTGCATAAATAACCCAGACGTGCCAGGACTGCAAGACCGACTATTCCAAATACACTGCCAATAACAATTACTTGTTTGATAGCTGAAAAACAGAGACAAACCACAAAAAAAAAAAAAAAAAAAACCAAGACCATGAAGACTTTGATATACATTTCTTCATACCCATTCGAATGCAGTTGCATGACAATTTTTGAAACTGTTTGTATAGTGTTAATTCTTCTGTTCTCTTTATTTGTTGGACTGCCTCCCTTGGCAGGGGAATTGGACTAAAATGATGTCCAGAGGTCCCTTCCAAGCCTTTACCTATTCTCTGATACTGGTAAAGATTAGGAACTCACAGAATTCCTACATTTGACTGTTAAGGCAGGTGGCTGCAGAAGCTTTGTAACACAAAGGGTGGCTGGTGGTTAATATGTAGTCAACATAATGGATGTGCAATATTGATGTAGAACTGTCAATCCCAACAACTGAAATGGTCTTCAATCCTTATTCCACACAGTTTGATTACTTTAAATATTACCCCTATTTTGGCATTGCATTTTGAAACTACCTTTGCTGCTTAATAATCTACATAAAAGAAAAGTGACTGCTCTGATGTGGGTACATTGAACTGCAGAGAGTTTGAACACTAAAAGAGAAAAAGTGTCAACTTGATTCTGTGACTGCCTAACAAGGAGACCTGAGAGAAAGAAACCAGATATGAAACAAATTTTGAATAAAAATTATCATTTTGTTTTCTTATTCTACTCAGCAGATTACCATGACACATAAGAATATTTGCAAAAGTTAGGAGATGCATCATGTGGAGTGAACTCTCTAGAGAAACAATGATTCCTAC
The DNA here is from genome assembly GCA_030060385.1 of Muscicapa striata striata. Lineage (NCBI taxonomy): Eukaryota > Metazoa > Chordata > Aves > Passeriformes > Muscicapidae > Muscicapa > Muscicapa striata. Next base: position 1,360,327 of record JAREIS010000196.1, on the reverse strand, counting down.
ATTTTGTATCTGAGCTTTAATACATCAGGGCTGCATTTTTATCAGCCCTTCCTTCCATCGCTTTGTCACACCTGCCCAAATCACAGCCTAGTGATGGCAGAGTGACATAACAGACACTTCTGTGATCCTAGAACGGATTATTCAGCTGCTAATTTGGTTTATACTGGAGTTTAAGGAAAGAAATGGGACACATAAACTGTTTCACAAGCTTTGAACGGTAACTTCTGAACAAGGCTCAGAAGCTAATGTTTGGCTTAAACATCCTTCACAGGGAGGCACCCAGTCTCTGCCAAGTGATGAGAACCTACCACTGGCTAAAGTAGTTAGTCCAGTAGTGATTTGCCTCTGTTGTGAAATCTTGGTATTTGGAAAAAGCACAGAAGACTAATGAGATTTCTGACAGCTTTCAAAATGAACAGTATTTACACAGAGCCTGAGCCTGGAAAAGGAAATTTAAAAGTGAATAGAGGAGGGGGGAAAAAAAAGAGAAAATAACCCAAAAGACAAACAAAACTAGATTGCCCTTAATATCACCAAATTATTATCTGTCTCAAAAAGACTGAATGTACATATATTGCCACTATCTTACAATTTTTAGCTGGATATTACATCTGATTTTACTAGAATCTCCTTTTTGCTTTTTCTGGATGGCTTCTTTGTTCTTTCTCTTTGTGATATTCTGTGAACAGAGCTTGCTGTGGTACTGGCAAGACTTGCAGTGGGATTGTAATTAGAAGCATAGCAAAATAATTATTAGCAGAGGATTTCCATGGAAACTTTAGTCCAAGGAAGCAAAACTCAAAAACAACAATATGCAGGCCCAACAACATAATTTGTATTTGAAGTTTCGAAATTTCAAAATGGATTTTGTAAAATAACTGGCATTACATTTTCTTGTTTCCACCTCTTTTCCTATCCAACTTTCCTAGGGCCCATGCCTTTATTTCAACTATTCTCTTTGGAAAGTGGAAGAATATAGCAAATAAAAACCTTGGTGATTTGATTTGCAAGATAGAGCTTGAATCTGATGTGCTACAAAAGTGTAAGTGCAAGTGTAAGCAAACACAGCACTGTAAAAAAACTACACCTGTAAGGTTAGACTGAGGGCTGGGCCCTGTGCTCCTGACCAGCATGAAAGAAATAATTTGAGAAAATGTGTGTTTAATAGTTCACTCTCAAAGTAGAAATGTGCCTGCTGATCACAGTCAGGCTAGGTCAGTGGTCACCCACCCAGGCACCCAGAAAGTTGGAAGGGCTGTCCATTAATTTTGTCAGCATTTTCCTGGTGTCAACAAGGTTTTGTCACAGGACTTGATAAAATGCATGTTGGTGAAACAGCAGCATTCTGCTGTGTAAAGAGAAAAACAATAAAGAAAACTGACCTCAGGAACAACAGATTTTGACAACACAAGGACTTTTCTGTACTGGAGAAGAGGCTTGGGGGCTGGAGAATAGAGAAAATAGCTACAGATATAACAGAAAACTGGTACTGGATTTCAACTATATCTTAAACCAGAGGCAGAAATGCGTTTAGTGGAATACAAGTACTAGCTGTCCATGCAACAAAAATATGAGAAGTTTAGAGAGACCTGGTCCTGTCAATAAAATAGCCTTCTCAGACAAACACTGACATCTAGCAGAACAGCTTGTGTAAGGAAGGAGAACCAAGGCTAGATATAAATGCCATTATTAGTGCATAGCAGCAAGAAAAAAAGAATGGAGAAATTTGTTTTTATATTGTGTTGATCAGTTGTTGGTATTGTCAGTATCCTGCTGCTGTGGACAGCATTGCCATACTCCAACTTCCTGTGGCTAATAAAAACCATCAATTTTGGTTCACATTGCAGATTAACTAGAACACCAAATATCAAATAGTAAGGAAGATCTTTGATGCAAACAGATCAATAAAATTCTTTCACACCCTGTTTTTCTTCATCATCTTTCAGGAAAGCATTGGAAAACATTGTGGGTTTTGTTTGCTCATCCACAAAGCTGTGTCATGTCTCCATCATTCTGAATACAATCAATCACTGCATATCTTCCAGCTCCTTTCCTCTCATCTCACAGGGCTGCCTTTCTGTCCCCCTTTTCTTTAGCTAGTATAAATGTCAGCATCTGTTTTGCTTATTGAGACTGACTGGCTCTTATCCAGTATGTATGTGGTTGATGGCAGCAGTGGAAAAATATTCTTAACTTTCAGCTTGGCAGAATGTTTTGCCACTGCCTTTTTAAGATCTGGCCTTTGCAAAATTTTTCTGCTGCCCAAACTCACTGCAGTTCATCTTACAAATATTACTAAGTTCAGAACTGCATTGGAAATGTACAAGAAATTGGTACAGGCCAGCAGAAGCTGATGAAATGTGACAGCATGACAGGAATTTGTTGCTGATGTGAAGTGCACTTTCCACATTTCTTTGGAAGGATCTTAGAATGAAGAATCTGTTAGTATGAATTATTTGATGAGTGCTTTTGGGAACTATTAACTCAGCATTAAAATGCTTCAACATGCCATCTGGCCTTGCATCACTCTCATGCTTTGAAATATTGCCATCTTGAGGACATTTGGAGTGTATGTGGTGAATGAATAAAAAGAAAATTTTGGGCCATTTTCTGTAAATCATAGAGACAATCTATGCTACTAAACCAAACAGTCCCAGGCTAATTGATAATCCACTAGTAACACAAGAGAGGTAATAAATCTATGTTGTTTAAACTAAGTACTATTGCATCATTCACAATACTTTTATTACTATACAATAATAGAATTATATTTTGAGATAACATAATCTTTTAGAAAAAATAGTGAAAGTGTTCAACAAGTGTGGGTTGTGTCTGATCTTGAATCACAGAACAGTTGAGGTGGGATGGGACCTCTGGAGGTCATTTTGTCCAACTCCTCTGTTCAAGCTAACCCAGAATGAGTTGCTCAGGACCACGACCTGACAACTTCTGAATATCTCCAGGGAGGGAGACTGTAACTTCTCTGGGCAAGCTGTGCCAGTGCTCAATCAGAATCACAGTAAAAAAGGGGTTTCTGATGTTCATAGGGAAGTTTCTGTGTTTCAGACCATGCTTGTGGCCTCAGGTCTCGTCCCTGAGCACCACTGAAAAAAGCCTGGCTCCACCCTCTTTTCACTCACCCTTCAGGTACCTGTACCCATTGATAAAACAGAAACTTTTAACCTCCACCAAAATGCACAAAAACACCATAAGTCACCTGTTATTTAGATTTGAATAACAGTCTTTCTAGAAATTCAGACATCTCATGTCCAATGTTTTACCAAGTTAGAAAAGTTGCTTTTGTCAATGGCCATCATGGAACACTGAGATTGCCTTGTCCTTGATAATTATTTTTTAGTGACAAGTGATATCTAAAAGGCAACAGACCTGTTACTTGGCTGCACTGGGGTGTGTCTCCTGACCAGTCTCCTGACACTTGGCAAGTTATTTCCTGTGACCCTTTGAGTTCATAGCCCTCATTGCAGGTGAAATTGATGGTTGAGCCCTGCAGGTAGTTAGTATCATTCTTTCTTCCATTGGTTGGATGATCCAGCCAGCCACAAGAGACCACTAATAAAAGAGACATATCTGGTTAGAGTATTTAGGATTTGGACCAGCAAATCTCCATTACAATGATTCAAACAACGCTTTAGTGGCAACTCATGGAAAAGCAAAGATTTTTAGGCCATCTGAAAGACAAGACTACTGCTACTTTTAAAAATTATTTCAAAGTCCAAGGAAGACAGCTTAATGCATATAAGATGAAGATAAACTTTCTACGCTGTGGTGTTATAGTGGAAGAAATGGAAAGAAATTGATTTTGAGTTTGCCTAAGTATTCTATCAAGTAAAGAATTTTCCTGGTACAAGGATGATTCCCCATGATCAGATTATTTATAGGTGCATGAACCTACAGTTCAGCAAAGCCTCCTCAAACATTGTTAACTCTTTAGATGCCCTGTAGAAATAACTGTAGTGATGCTCCCTATGGGCTGTTCACTTAAGGTTTGGACTTGATGATCCCAGTGGGTCCCTTCCAACTCAGAATATCCTGTTATTCTGTAATGATGTTTTTTGTGGAATGTTGCATCACCTGGCTGTAGATGTTCTACCAGCCGCTTGTGATTCTGATGGGAAAGTCTTGTGGAGTTTCCCACTTGAAGGCTTCTTGTTGTCAGGACATCAAATCTGCAGAATGGGTCAGAGCCACAGTGTGAGACCATGTCTTCTACCAGGGGGTCAGCAGGGTCTTCAGAAGGGGAGAACACAGGCACAAAGGAAGCATTGTGCTTTTCCCCATAAAAGAAACTGTTCAATAAGAACTCCGTGTCATAAGTAAAGAGAGAAGTTTCATTTTCAACAGCCCCTTGGGAGACAAAGAAAGAGAGATTAATATGTAACATTGCCAACATAGAGCACCTTCTGCTACTAATCCAAGTGTTTATCTATGGAAATGTAGCTAGAGCTGGAAGAGATATAGGAAGCCCTACAGCAACCTTCCAGCTCAAGATTATTTTCTTTTTATATGCAACATTTTAACTTAGCACCAAAGTTGGTGTTCATTTAACCTGCTGTTTGACCATTTTCTTAAAATTGGATCAAAATAATTATGTACCTATGATTTTCCATAAAGATGGTTTTACATGCCTCCTAGGAAAATGGTGTCAACAGACAGAGCAACCATTACAAGCAACACAGATCCTGAGACTGTGTGTCCCTAAATTCATCATGTCTGCCATGGTCCTGCTCTTTTTTTTCATTCTGCTATATCAGAAAATTCCTGAGGCTGAAGCAGCGAGACTTTTCAGTATGATCTGGCATGGTCTTCATTTCCTAGTCCTTTAATCATGAGCTGTTTTGAATTTGTGAAGAAAATGTAATAACAGGTAAGTGAAATTACTTACAACTAGCTCCAAACTCAAACACCTGCTGGGGACTTGCATGAACTGACAAGGTGGTTTTGTTCTTGAAGGTGTAGTCATCCTCTGGCTTGCCATTCATTACCCCAAAGAGACCCCGTGTGTGATTCATAAACTCTTCTGGGAGCAGAATTGTCAGGGTCAGAAATCCTCCGCTTCCCCTTATTTCCACTCCAGACCCAGAAGAGAACATCACTGTGATGTTCTGATCAGGTGTAGAATAGAGAAAGAGACCTATAAAAATGAGGGAAAGAGGACAAAACAGCTAATTATCCACAGTGAAAAAATTGTTGTGTTTTAGCATCAGTTAAAATTATAATTTTTAACAATTTTTCATACAGATTTTCTCCCTCCCACTCTGAGCTGCACTCTGAGAAGCATTTTAAGGGAAGCCACACCTTCACATTACAATTGTGATAAGATTCTGCTGAATAGGAGGATTACTGTTAAAATTGAAGTGATGTATGATGAGTATTTGTCAAATTATCATAAAGACTAATCAAATGATCACTGTCCTGTTGGACAAAAAGTCAACTTCTTATGATCTTTTTGCAGAAGAATAGAGGAATAATATCTGACCTATTGAGTGAGTTCCCAATAGGTAAATATGAAATTCAGTTATATTTTAGTATATATTTTAGTTATATTTCATTATATTTCATTTTATTTATTAGGCTTCATTGCATTAGATACAGTAAGCTCAAAGCAGTAGAGAACACAGTTTTTAATTCCATTTACTGTCCATAGGATGAGAAGGAAAACCATTGCTCTACAAACAAAAGAGGACATAGAAAACAGGGACATTGAAGCCACCTGTTAAAGCACTTCACAAAAGGATTCTGAAATGAGAGTTGAAATGCATGCACCTAGAGATACTTTTAGCTGTCCATGGGCTCCATCAGAATAGAATTGCTTACGAGGCTGATATGTGTAACTAACCTTTCAAGTCCAGCCAAGTTTGTTCAGAGAAGCTGAGAACCCTCTGGTTCAAGAGGACCTCCAGATTGAAATCCTCAGAATAGCGCACTTCAATCACATCAGAGTTGTTCTCTCGCATGGCCACTGCAGACAAACCTGTCCCCAGAGCCCCAGTTCCTTCAAATAAAAAAACAAAACAACAATGCTATCAAAATGCATCAGCTGGCAGCTGTGCCTATTGGCTGATTTCTAGAACCGGCCTCGTGCTTCTAGTGATGAGAATGGGCATGGAGAGAAATAAGAATTTTTATGAGCTCTTAATCACAGTAGAAAACCTTACACTTCTGTTACTCACACCCAATGAAACTAGCAATTAAACTTTGATTGGGAAGTTTTTCCTGAAGATGTTGTCTGCTTTCTGATTATCTTCAGAATGGTGACCATTCACAAATGGCCAAAAAAGAAGACTGGAGGTGACAGGAGGATGGCTGCAAAGTGCAAATCAAGCAAAGTCAGAAGTTTAGAAACTCTGCTTCCTCTCTTATCGACTTACCATTGGGAAAGAGTGCCTGCTGTGTCCTCCCTTGCACTGTCAGGGATTTGAGATCAGACTCTAGCAATGTGTATTCTCCTAGGCCATTGAAGGTGAAGTTCAGACCATCAAATGTAAGGAAATGAGGATCCCCAAAAGCAGATGCTATTTTAAAAGGAAAAAGAGAATTAAGAACAAGCAAAAGTCACAACTTGTCACCCCTCAAGTTCATGAGAAAAGAAAGAGGCTAGAAGTCTGTGTCACATGCAGTATATGGGGAGATTTGGATATGAATACAAGGCTATTGCCTTATCTTTGCATCCATATCCTTTTCACCCTTATCCCCTTTTGCATTTCCAGCTTCCATGCAAATTGGTCCTAATTGCTTCTAATATATTTTCTTTTGTGTGCTTTAATCTGTATAGGAACTACTACAATGCACCTTGCCATCAAGGTGTAAAGTTGTATTTTCATGAATTCATGTTAAACTCTGTTTCTGCCAATACTTTAGATAGGGTTTCTTTAAGTAGCCAAACCACTCATTCATGACCCCTAACCACTTAATGCAATGTCCTCTACAGTTTTCTCCTTTTTTTCGTGATGCAAACTGCTGTGTCTTTGCACTTCTTTATGGGAGGCCAAGTCCTGCTGGACACCTCAGCATCTCAGCAGCGTGGAAGGCAAAACATGTGGTAGCAATAGAGGTATGGCAAGGCTTGAGGAGTGAGTTAAAAGCAAGCAGGAGAAAAACAGACACACTGTAAATTATAAAACTTTCTTTTTTGATATGAGCATTTCTCATCATGATAGCTTTTCTAGCTACTTCCTAACTGTCATTAACTATCTCTAACCACCTTTTTTTCTGAAGAAGTCTACACTGAGGATATAAAGTCGTGGACATTGACTACTATGCTTTGGCTGTTTAGGTTCTAGGGGTGAGTGAGATGCTCAACAGCAGAAAATCTTGCAGCACAATTAAAAACCACATACCGATTCTGTAAGTGGTAGATCAATAGAAACCTTCCATGGAATTTTTCCACAGGACATTGTACCCTCACCATTGTCAACCCATATATGCACATATACAAATATTCTAAAAGCCAACACTGTACCAAAAATCTCCACTCCATCAGGAAATTTCGCAGCTCTTACCAGCTCGGGGCGGGCGGTACGTCCTGCAGTCACTAGAGGGCCGCCTTTTCATGTAGAAGTCACAATTATCAGACCACAGGCAGCAGTAATAGAAGCTGATAACATCATAAAGCCAATGGGAAAAGCCAGGTATTCGGGGGGGATTCAGGAAAGGCGGTGAGCCCCAGTCATGCCCTCGATCAGGTGTGCTGCCTCCGGTGGAGTCGTGCGTGAGGATCTGGGTTCCCGTGGAGTCATAGCAACACTGCTGTCCAGCCCCATACTGGGGACTGATTGAGAAAAGCAGCAAGAAAATCATCATTTAGCTCTGTGGGGTCCATTTCTATTTAGGGGTTATTTAAAGCCTTTTTGTGGATCCTAAATATTTCAGTTGCCAAGCTTTTTCTGATGTCCAGTTGGACTTCTCCCCTGACTTCTGTGATGCTGCTGTCTCTGAGGTGAAAGGATTAATCAAAAAAACACAGTTTAAAATTTTTTCTTTACCTGGCTTGGATGGCTCTTACACAATGCACAGCACCAGGATGGTAAGTACACACACTCCCCTTTTCAATGTCACAGCCGTAATCTGTCTGGAAAAGATCAATGTTCACACTTAATGGGGTTCTTTCCTCATTGTCCTTTCTGTTCTTACATTCTGTTCCCACCCTTTGTATCTGACATGTGTAAAGTCACCATGGACTGGTTGAGATTGTGTATCGACTAGCATGGAATGATAGGAAAAAAAGTTAATTTAATACTGAACTGTCTGGAGCAACATCTCTGACCTGAACATTTTGCAGTTTGTTACAACAGACCTTGAAGAACAAATGCAGCCAGATGGGGATTCAACTGTAAGTGTACAACAAGCACAGACACAACAGAGTAAATGTTTATCCTGTGTTCTTAGACAGAGGCACTAGATCTATTTTTTATCTTTACAAGATTTGAACTGTACACATCATGTTTGGAGCTTCATAACCAGAGTAGTAACAAGGTTTACCTAACTTTTTTTTTTTAAATGCATAAACACATGCCACCATTTGGTTCATAAATAGGAGAGGAAGTCACTCTCATCTGGTCCTCAGATCAGCAGTGTAAGTGAAAGTGTAGACTGAACAGCAATTGATTTCTTAGCTTTTGTCAGTTCCTTGATAACAGTGGAGCTGAGAAGGAGGAAGGAAGCAGGATAAAGGAAATAATGGATTTACACCTCTGCGCTCAATCTCTGCAGTGCAAGGTGGAAGGATTTGCAGCACAATATGATAAACTAGGCGGAAATAGTTTGTTACAGCATGGGATATCACCTTCAAACACTATTGTTTTGTAGGAACTCATCCCTCCTCCCAGCTCCACAGAGTATTTTCAGTCTAACATTGGAACTACTGTTTTAATTCCCTTTTTGAATGTAATTTCCATCTCCTATCCTGTAGGCACTTTTATTCATACTACCTGGATAATCTGTATTTACCTGTCACTTGATGTGCTACTTGGGCAAATTGAAATATAACTTAATTTCCTCGTAATTAGAGAGGGAACAGGGAGTGGAGTTTGTGTGGAGTTTGGCACTCCTCAAGCTTCTACCTGGAATTTTATTAAGCCAGAGAGATCAATTAATAACTTACATGAAACCTGCCAGTGTCAGCTCTTGCCTGTGCCAAGGTGCAAGGGCAGTCTATAATTTCTTCCAAGAAGTTTGGAAGCAACTCTTCCTTTCTGTCCCATTCAATACATTTTGCAGTTGCCCATGCATTTGGGTCATCTCTAAAGTCTTTCTCAAGGTGCCAAGCCAGTGCATGTTCTGAGCTCCAGATTGATGGAATGTCACTGAAAAAAAGAAAAAAAAAAAGAAAAGAAACAAAAAATAGATCTGATACAAGCACTATTTTGACAGTAGCACTGTGGCTCAACTGCTAATTATAATTAAAAAGCATCTTTTGACTTTCAAGTTATTTCATTGCAAAGCCCACTGCTTTCTTTTTCCTTCAAAAAGTTCTGGGAAATCAAAATTTTCCAAATTTAGGAAGTGACAAAACAGCATGCAGCAAGTATGCAACAATCAGAATACATTTTAGCAATCATGATTCCGGCTTACATGGATCTTTTTAGAGGCAGGTTTTCTATTCATGACTCTTGACATTGTAATTTCATTTAGGCCAGAATGAAGAATATCTGGATTCTTTAACAAAACATAACAACTGCACCCCAGTAATATCAGGACTAATGGCTACAGAAACCATTCAGAATTCTTGAAATATTCCAAAGCCACACCCTGCTTCCCCCCACTATGAAAAAAATCGTATACAAAGTGTAATAAAAATTCCTCTAGAAAGAGAAAAGGTTATTCTTCTCTGGCTAGCAACTCCTAAATGTTAAAAAAGGTTCTAATATATTTGCAATATGTTGTAATACTGAAGAAGTGGTATTTACATTACACAGTCTACACCAAATCTGCAGACATGGAAGAATTAAGAAGGAGTATCCATGGAGCACTTACACAGTTAGTTCACCAAAAATCATGGGGAAATATGCAATGAAATAAAAGGAAATGGGCATAAAATTTGAAGGAATGCAAAAACCTGTATTAAAAATAGAAAAGGAAGGCCTGTGGCTGCAGTGCTGATAACACACCCATGTTTTAGTTCCTGCTGAGCAGTGCTGGCACAGTGTCAAGGTCTTCTCTGTTTCTCATGCAGCCCCCAGGAAAAAGCTCAGGAGGGAACACAGCTGTGACAGCCAACCCAGACTGACCAAAGGGATATTCCATGCCCTAGACCAGCACGTCTATCAATAAAAGTGCAGGAGTGTTTTTCCAAAGCAGCCCTTACTGGGTGACCAACTGTGCATCAGTCTGCTTGTGGCAGACTTCATGATCCTTCCTCCATGCTCCTCTCTACTTTGTAAACTGTCTTTATGTTAACACATTAGTTTTTCTTACTTTTGACCTTCCAGTTTTCTCCTCATTTTTTCACATGACATGAAGCCTGAGTCTCAGTTTTGAATGCCAAAAGAGACAACAGCTTATAAGGTAGCCATTACTATTATTATTATTATTATTATTATTATTATTATTATTATTATTATTATTATTATTACTACTACTACTACTACTACTAGTATATGTTGTGATGCACTTGCCTTTGCCCATCTAAATAGTTGCTGGGTATAATTCTCAAAATTCCAAAGTGCCATGTATTGTAATTTTCCTCGGCGGGTACAGGAACGAAAGAGTATTTCCCTGTATTGGGGATTTCTTTTGCCAAAGTATAAAGGTATTTCCATTCAGCCATCCAGTTTTCTGAATAACTGTCACCTGTCAGACAGAGGAAGAAAATGGTTTTGGATGCTGGAAAAGAGCAATTGCCACAAGATTGAAATTAGACGTGTCCACCCATATGTAAATGAAGAGGGAAAGCTGACATTATTGCCATCAGTTATTTATACTTGCAGGTCTGTTCTGGAGGCATCAGTGAAAGTGATCACAAGCTATGCAGAGCTCTGCACATGAGTTATATGTGTGATAACTGCTTGTGAACAGGTAGGAAAAGGGTCACTTTACCTGTTTCCTGGTATCCCCAGACTTCTATGTTGACGTGGGTTGCTGCAAGTGTCTGCTGTGTCCAGGTAAGAGTTAAGTTCCCACCAGTGCTGGGGGTGCCATAGTATTGCCATTTTGTCTCATTTACCAATGTGCATTTTTCTTCATCTGAAACTTTGCTGTGATGTACTGCATTGCAGAGCACAAAAAGAGGGCTGATGACATTTTGGCTTTGAACAGTCATGAAAAAGTGCTACTATATTATTTAAGATTTAGCAGTATTTCCCCTGGGTATGTTTTACACAGCACAGGATGCATGACACAAAAAGAATAAGCTGAAGCTGAGAGAATGCAACCTTTACTAATATTTGCAATCCTTAGATTGCAACACCACAATGCAATTATTTGAAGAGGGGACAAAAAGGGATAGAAGTAGGGACAAAGTGGGAACGGTTTTGGTCAACTTCATTTTTAATCAGGATTTTTATCAGTTAATGCTGCTGCTGCTACTCGATTGCTGTGAAAGTTCATCTCTCAAAAGATAAATTAACATGAGGCCAGCAAGGATTTCTTTTCTAAGGCCTGTTAAGGAAGAATAAAACTGATCAAAAAGAAAAGACTTATATACTCTTGCATGCATGGAGGAAGAATATAGAAAGAAGAGGGATGCTGTAGATTTAAGTAACCTGATAACCAAGTTCCAGAGTAGGGATATGTTAACCCATCATCTGTAGAAACTTCAAGAGGGATGAAACCAGTTTCATAAAGCAATGGGGAGATGCAGTGGGCTTTTCCATCCTTGTCTACATAGCCACTAGTTATGATTTGCTTCTTGAACCTGTAGATGTTGAAAATAATTTTCAGTGTCACCATAGATAGAAGAAAAATTCTGAATGTGTTTCAACAAGCAACCTTGTGTGGATCATTTCAAGTCTGTGGCTGTTTTGCTTGTAGCCAGGGAATATAAACTGGAAAAATCTGCTGATTACATCAATGTGAATTCTGCTGTGAACTGCACAAATGTACAGTGATCCACATACCTTTAATTTACTATTTAATTACTGGGGGAAAGAGACATGATAAACCAGCAACAAAGGGGCAATGGGAAGAGGAAGATAATGTTGCAGCATTTGTAGGATTTCAGGGGGGCTAACAAGAACCATGATGCACAGTTATTGCAAATTTCTGATTTTTTTTTTTCCCCTGGTAAGTCCTCTGAAGGGAACAAAAGTACTTTCACTCTGTTGTAGAATTTCTGTTGCAAAGGTTAACTCAGAATGCACTGCTTGTTATTTAACCATTTGATTCCAGTTAGGGCTCTTGCCCAGTGTCCTAGGGTATAACCCCACCTGTGATTCTACAAGACTGATATATGAACTGCATATGTCCTTGAAGAATCAGAGGGATCTGGGGCCTACCAGGAAATAGTGCCTTTACTTGTCTGCACTGAAATTTGCCTTGGCTATGATTATGTAACTCTGCAGATACTTCAAGGTACACATTTGTGTTCTACAGAATCAATGCCTTGGTCAAAGGTTTTCCAAATAAAGAATTGAAAACCTTTTCAGGTACTGCTACCCAGATGGGAAGGACTCAAAAATTTCACTCAGAACCTTCTGTGGAAATAATAGCACAACACTGGGGTCATCAAAATTCAGTGTACTGTATGTACTGCACGTGCCACGAGCACCAAAGTGTAATACAGGCTGACACATTTAGGATCCACAGCTTTCTCTTACAGGAATGACATCAGGCATCCTACCTACATTTCTGTCTTGCTGTTTTCTCATTCAGATTAATAAATAAGTACTTCTTTCCCACAAAGGGAAATGCTAAAGAAATATCGACAACCCAGTGCCCTGAAAGGAAACTGTTTTCAAAAAGTCGCTGGTTTAATATGTTAAGGGAAGAATGAGCAGAGTCATGATTGTACCACACAGTAACTCAACCTAAAAGAAACAATTCTGTGTGGAAATACAGTCAGCAGGTATCCTTGAAGGTGAGGGTGAGCAGAACTTTCGTACATTTCAGGATTCTAACAACTTTACAAGGTTTTCACTCCCTTATAGACTGGTTTTGCTTAGTGGTAATTGCTTATTGTTGGAGAGTGAGATTATAAGTTTTGTCTCCCTTTGGCAGAGGAATATAAAATCATGGCCTACCTGCATTTTACCACAGAAGAGGCAGTAAGAGTTGTGTTGTTAAGCAAAAAGTCTTTGCCTCCCATAAGAGATCCTGAGTATGGAGAAATTTGAAGACAAAATTCTGTGTAATCAGGACAGCATATCCCCAAGGACTGGCATGTCACCTGGCAAGAACAGGTACCAAGCAGCTTCCCACATTGCTGTGCACAAGAGTCTTGAGCTCCTTGTTAAAGGAAGAAAAAAATACCAGTAATGTTATTGAACTCTTCTAGATGTTCTCTGAAGTACAAGTACATCATCCAAAAGACTGCTGTAAGTAAATAAAACAAGCTGGTTATGTTAGTTTAGGAATGTATTTAGGTGAAGCTTGTAAGCAACTGCATATTAAGGTTGCTCCATTTTGAACAGCAAAATACACTTATTTACCTCCCAGCCAGTACATGATTTCATGAACTCCATGGGTATTTTTATGTGTAATAGACAGATAAATCTCCAGAGCAGCCCCTCAGTGAGTGTCACTAATTACATTTATTTTTGAGAATAAAATACCAGAACAGGGGTCCCTCACCATCAGGCCCACTGATGGGAATCAGTAAGAACAGAAGGCCAGTGCTCTTGGAAAGTTAACATCAGCAACAAAATGGGCTCCAACACAAGTTTATTAAGAGCTACTGAAATGTCTTTGTTTTGTGCATTTCATTTGAGTCTGGCCTTAACAAGACAGGTGTTATGAGAAAGAAGATGCAGTTTTGGCTCACAGACTGTGAGTAATTACTGGACATCACATGGAAAACTACTCAACAAATAAAACAGTGAGAAGAAGACAGACATTACAGTAACACTGTCAAGAATAGCTCAATTTCACAAACAGTTAAGGGGGAGTTAAGTGAGCTGGACAAGGTGCACAGACAGCTGGGAGCACCTTTTGGGAAGTGGAATCTTGCAAAGATAACATTGCTTGTGAACTATATCAAGAATACCATGCAATGCTGAGATGACTTAGATAAATATCAGAAATTCTAAATTTGGACATGGATCTTGCAAAATTGGAACTAATTATGAAAAAGTAACTAAGGGAGGATTGATTATTTAGGACACAAGCAAAAAGAAAGGCAGGGATCAAGGTAGGTGGTGAAGAACAAGCACAGGAAAATGCAAAGAAGGGAAGTAAAAACACTTGTTCAATATGGGAAGCTATTAAGTTTTCTGTCTGTCTTTAAATATATTTACTACATTCTCCAGATGGTCTGTTTACTTACAGAAGAGATCAACTGACCTGCTGGAAATTATAGAGGAAGAAAATTACACCATGCAGGTAAAAGCTGGCCTGCATGCCTTTGCTTTAGCTTGTAAAGATAGTATCAGCAATTTCTTACCAAGCTGTGTATTCTAAAGTAGAGAAGTCAAAAAAGTTTGCAGTTAAAAGCAGCAAAATGTTTGAAAATCACTCACCTGCATTCCAAAGAGCACTGAGGATGGACAGAATGAAGAAAGAAACATCTAAGCCAAAGAATTTCATATTTTGTCCAGCTGATTCAGGATGGCTGTGGTAGTCTTCTTGCTAATCTGGAAAAGCCTTTAATGGAAACAAGTGTCCAGAAATAAACAAGATTCTCACTGTTCAAAGGTTTGTTGTAAATTACTGAAGCAAAACAAATGAATGAAATGCTGCATTTCAGAGGTCATCTCCAATAAAGGAAAAGATAGAAGGGGGAGAGAGTCACTGAAACTCCTCCACATTAATAGTAATGCTTTTCTGGAAGGGGGGGGATAGATGTTTATTGTTTTACAAGCATTTCTGCTTCAAAGTTCAAGGCCATGGGGTCATTGGCAGAAGTTCTGCACTTTAATTTTGCTCGAGGAACTAAAACCTGTTATCACTTAGAAGAATGATAAGGAATACATGCTGACAGTACTGTTTTGCTCAGAAGATAATCAGATATTGAGGAAGTGTGTTTACTGCACTGTATGTGACAGCATGAGGGTTCATTTAAGTGAGGGTAGACCCCTCCTTTCCCCTCATTTTAAGGGGTTAAGTTGAAGGAAACTCACTCTTTTTCATCATTTAAAGGGCATCAAATCAGGGGTTCCCCTTCATTTCAGGGCACTTCTGCCTGTTCCTCAGCACCACGTCTCTTGTGTGGGAGCAATCCTTGGATTGATGCAATTTGGGAGGTGGAATCTAAATTCCTGCAAAGGAATCCAGAAATAGAATGTCAGCTCTTTTCCATAAGAAGGAAAACACGTAGCCCCAGTGCTCCAGGTGTAGGTACAGGCTGTCCTGGGGACGTGAAGGCTCCCAAGTCCTCTCTGTGCTGGCAGCTTTTGTCTGGGAGCAATCTCGGGGTGTATTGAATTTTGTGGGCGGGATCTGAGCGACACGAGCAGTGCCTTAAACGACTCGCTGGTGTCACCTGGTGACTTTCAGCGCTACTGCAAATCAGTCTGATATCAGAAATGAGCTCTATTGCAGCATTTGCAAGGGAAATTCGTGCTCAGGATCTGCAAAGCATCACACTTAAATACGAAGAAGAAATTGCAGGCTGGAGCTGGGCTCTGAAAGCAAGGAAGCTGAAAGTGTTTCTTTGGATAAACCCGTATGGAGAAATTCCATTTTTGTCTTGTCAGTCTGGACCTGTAGGACTGAATCTTTGCAGTCAAGAGACAAGAGAGTTGTTAGTAATGTTAGTAACTTAAACCTCTCAAATGTTGTTATCTCTCAGAGAACTGGGCCAGCACTGAGCTACTCCCATGTGCCTGGAGGACTTTGGGGAGGGGCAAGATGATGTCCCACTTCTGTCTGGAAAAAATGGCAAGAAAATAAAAAGTAGTTTCCCTTCTCTCTCTCTGACCCATAACTGAAGCAGTTCTGTAGGACAACATGGACACCACTGCTCCCCCATAATTTGGGTGAATTATTCATATAGTTTACAAATATTCCCTTTCCCTGCTCCTCAGTCCTTCACTGCACAGAGAGCAGATTTACTCCATCCTTTGTTCCCAACACCACCTTTCCAGCCCAAATCCCAGTTCTCACAGGCACAAACTAAACAGACCTAAGGCATTGGTTCCATCATCGCCTGGGATTCCCAGCTTCGTGTTCCCTGGATTGTTCAGGTAAACACTCACAGCAGTCCCACCTCAGCACAGAGACTGTCCTCAGACTAAGCCCATCACCAGTGGTGGTGGTTCAGATCACAAAGATGTAG
The DNA here is from genome assembly GCA_030060385.1 of Muscicapa striata striata. Lineage (NCBI taxonomy): Eukaryota > Metazoa > Chordata > Aves > Passeriformes > Muscicapidae > Muscicapa > Muscicapa striata. The sequence goes on along the minus strand of JAREIS010000196.1, from coordinate 1,343,940 downwards.
GAGCAGCGATGTTGGGGCCCTGCCAGGGTGGCTTTGGCATGGCTTTTCCAGCACCAGTGTTCTCTTGAGCCTAAGCCTAGCCCCAACCCTCACAAAAGAATGCCTTGTGTAGGCTGGTGAGTCCTCTACTGGAAGAGAGGGAGCAGTTCATCAGGAATGCACTTCCTTCACCTCTCTTGGAACGCTTTTATTATCATGCACCACCAGGATAAACAAGTGAGATTAGAAACCCTCTAGGCAAAATCTGTGCTCAGGCGAGTAGAGCTTTGCAGGACCCACGTTAATCCTGCTCTACAAAGCACATTCCAAACATTTGGCACCTCCTGCATTTATAGGAATGAAGGAAGTCATGTCCCTACTGGCCTTCACCTCTTTTGGGGATATAGATGGGCCCTATCTTTCAAAGCTCTTTGCCCAGTGAGCCTGCCAGGGAAGCAAGCTCATGGCTGCCCTTGGAACCTGTCTCTAAATAGTTTCATTCTGGCAGGATGATGTAGTGGAGCCTGGCTGTTATTCCTACCCCCTGGGTCACACAAGGTAGCAGTGACGTGATGGAAGAACTTGGGCTCTGTCACCACAACTCATCTGTCACTGTCCCCTGAGATCTGCAGCAGACCTGGTGTCACTCTGGTGTGGAGGGGGATGGTTCCAGTGCTGCTCCACTGCCCACAGCAGGAGCTGTTTCTCGTTAGGAAAGTGAAATACTTTTTTTTCCACACTGCCAAAGGCCATCTGTCTCTTTATTTGCTGTTGTCCACCCTGCTGGGAGCCGGTGCAGGTGTCCTTGTCTCCATGTTATGTAAGCACAGAGCTCGGTGCTTTGCCCTCTCCTAGCAGAGCCTGTGGCATGGGCAGGACGAGGTGGCTGCAGTGGTGTGAGCTGGCACCTCTGCAGATCCTGGGCAAAGCCATTTGGGTAATGTCTCTCCTGCCATTACTGGTACAGGTTGACTTGGGAAGTGCTTGCCAAGAGATGCTGATCCTTCAGCAATTCCTGTTTTCTTTGGTCCCTACAGGATGCTGCCAAGAGAAACAGGCTTGACCAACACCTGAAGGGGCTGCTTTAGCAGCTCTGAAGAAGTATCCCTGCTTGCTTGTGTATGTCTGTGTGGGTGAACAAGCAGAGAGCTGCCAGCAGGCTGCACTGGCAGGCAGAGCTGAGCCTGTCCCTGCCCACGCTGTTTCAGGTTTGTTTGGGCTGGGCCAGGAAGGTGTGCCCAGGGGAGCTCCAGGGCTGTACCCGAGTGGCAGATTGCAGAGAGAAAGTGCTGCATTGTTCTCTGCCTGCAGTCACCTTGCCTGAACCCAGCTCTGAAGCTTGCTGCCACAGAGGGATGTGAAGAGCTGTGGTAAATGTCAAGGAATAATTCTAACATGGCTCCAACACAGCACTGAACTTCTGAAGACAGATATTTTGGGTGTTCTCTGCACTGCAGAAAAACAGTATGTGTAGCTGCTGTGTCTGGTTGAGCCCATTGCTATGTGCAGAGCAGCAAAGAGAGTGTTGCTACTGGACTTTGTCCTTCACTTCTTACTTCTTGAAGCCATGATTTGCAGAGCAGATTCAATTTTTTTTTATTGTCAGAAGAAAGATCTAAATGCAGTAGTTAGTATTGTTTTGTATTTGGCAAACCATGCTGGATTAGGGCAGGGTGAGCAGTAGGAGAAATATTAGAAGTTAATTCTAATCTTGCCTTTTATATGGATTACAAGTTATGTCACTAGGGACTCATATTCCAAACTGAAGACAAGCAGCCCCTTGTGATTGCTGGTGAAATCCAGCACCAGGAGGGAAAAGGGAGCAGCAGCCAGCTGGGGAGACAGTGCCTTCAGTCCTGGTACAAGTATTGGTCCCTGGCCACAAACCTCTGTGGTGGGTGTTTGACTCAAAGCCTGTCTTCTGAATCCTTTCCTCAGTGCTCCCAAGCTTCCCTCCTTGGGCCATGAGCCAAGGAATCAGGCATATCAACCAACAGACCGTTTGTTTTTCCACGGGCTGTGTAAATTGTGCTGGTGTTATCAGTGAAACCAGGTCTGCCCATGGCCTCCTGCTCTGCAGGCGGTGGAGGGCTCTGATCTCCTGCTCCTGTGCTTTCTCTGGGTGGGGCAGCACCTTGCAGGAGCTTCCAGAGCACCAAACACAAGGTGAGCACTCTGTAACTGCTCCCAAAGACAAGCTGGACTGAGCACAGCTGTGTATTTGGACTTGCAGCAGATGTGAAAGTGGTAGGACATCATAACTGTGTGGTGGTACAGCCAGAATTGCTGAGCTTTGCCATGGTCCTGCCCTGGCTCTGAAATAAGGACAGGAAAATGCTGCTGTTTTGAAGGTGCTGTTTATCTGGTTAAAGGTTTGCACTGGTCAAGTGGGATGTAACCAGGCTGGAGCAGTTATGGAGAAGGTCCAGGTTTGGATTTTTGCTCAGATCTGGAGCAAAAGGTCTGTGTCCTTTGATGGTTGGTTCAGTTCTGCTCATAGCTCCACAGACAGATTTACCCGTGGGAGATTCTGCACTGTGCTGTTCTTCATAATCAATAACCATCCTTGATGTACACCCTGATAATGCTCCAGGAATCCACTAATCCTGCTGTGAAAAAACTGCCTGTGCTGTGCTGTGCTCCAGCCCTGCACACCTGGGCACAGCCCTGGGAGCAGCCTCTGCCTCTCTTATGTGCTGGGTTTGGCTCACACCCAGCTCTGTCTCTTGCTTCTCCCATCCTCACAAAACCAAACGCAATCTGCTCGTGTGTGTGCTTCAAGAGCCCTGCCAGGAACAAAGAGAAGTCCAAATATTTGTGTTGGGCTGTTACTCTTTCCATTCAGGCGATAAATGACAGGCTGCAGCAGAGTCTTTGTGTGCTCTGTGGGATTTCCACTGTACTGGCTCCAGCTTCACAACCTCACCAAGATGAAACACCTACAATTAACAGTTGGGTTTTAACTTGGAGGAAAATGACTGAGTGTGATTGAAATACGGCCTTAAAAAACCAAACCAAAACAAAAAAACCCCCACCAAAAGGCAAAACAAAAACCCCCAAACAAACCAACCACAAAAAAACTGAGAAAAATTGTCAGACCTTCCCTGTGTCAGATGAGAAGTGCCTGGTCTCTTGTGTGCAGTTTCATGCAGAACAGCATTTTCACTCAACTCTGGGAGCTCTGTTGGTGATTTCTGTCCCAGTGCCTGGGACACAAACTGTCAGTCTGCATGCAAATATTTCAGAGCTGCCTTCCTCTGCAAAGTTCCAAGCTTAAAGCCATGTGGAGGCCTGAGTTTCCTTGGGACTGAACCTCTTTTTGTCTGAGCTGACCAAGGGGATGAAGATGTTTGCTAACGAGTTAATTCCTGAACTTCAGATCTCTGCTTCTGGGAAGCTGCTGGGCTTCAGTGCTTGGTAAACCCAGGACCAGAGTGGTGAGAAAGCTCCAGGTGTGAGCTAGCTCAGGACTCAAGCTGGTCTGGTGTCACTGGGCCTGTTCAAAACGGGATAAAGGAAGGAAAGGCACAATCCAGCCTTGTGGGATTTCACATACCAATGTGCTAGACAAATTCTGTTTGCTTTCTCAAGTAAATTTGGTGTTGCCTGCTAGTGCCACCATGAGTTTTCTCACTCAGAAGTTTCTTATCAGGAATTCATTAGCCCTGAAACCTTAAGGATTGACTCTTCAAACATAAATATTCCCTATAATTACCTTCTCTTTGTGCTGTACTTTGGATGATACCTTTATTGTTCCATTTTACACAGCAGACAGTACTAATATTATAACACCAAGTTAAATCACTTCTACTTTGGGCAACTGAAAAGCTATCAAAAGTGACAGGAGCTTCAGAAAAAAAACTATTATCAGAAAAAAAAAATGTCAGAAATCTTTCTGGCTTCCATTTTTATCCTATTCATTACACACAGCAGAGAAAAGAAGCACTGTTTGAGTCTGCTTCAGCTGCTGTTTCCAAGAAGGATCCATTTTGGCAGACTCTTTAAGCTCTTTCTTTCTTAGGTCACTTCTGAGATCCCGTAAGAGCTGAGGAACCTCCCAGTAGCCTGTTTCTCTAAGTGCTCTGTCCTGTTTTGCTTCTGGGCTCAGGCTGGCACCTGGCAGTTACGCCTGCCTGGGCTGTAATAAAGTATGTAGATGTTCTAGGCAGAGAGTAGAAGGTGGATAGAATCTACATTGTCACCATTAAAGCTGCTTAAATTCACTTTATTACCACAGCCCTACCCTAACCTTTACTGACTGACACCTTTGAGGAGTAGGTAGCAGAGGGATAAATCCTTTATTGCCCTTGAGTCTCCATTACTGGCAGTTGGAAGAGGTCAAGGGTACAAGGAAAGAATTTAGCTGAACATATTTATTTTTCAAGATAAATGAAACATAGGTCTCAAACCCTTTGCCAGGGCTATGTGTGCATCACTATTTAAAAACAGTTGATCTATAACAGCTCTTGCAATCAGTACAAGGAATTTTGTTGGAAAATTTCTGGAAAATACATGTACACAGCAAAACTGTTACAGCCAAGTGCATGATAAAGGGTATTATTCCCTAGAGAAATTAGAGGGTAAGAAGCAAAGAGGCCTTGATCCTTGATTTTTCTTTTTTTTTTTTTTTGGATAACAGGGAAAAAGAAGCAGATGGTATGTAAGCTAGCAATGTATAAGCTGGTCACTTTATGTAGTTGCAGAATAGGTGTAACACTGCCTTAAATCCTTGCTCATTGTGAATCTGAAACATGTTTTCATTACTTATGTTCTCCTGACATTTTTCATCTCCCCTCTCATCTAATAAGCCATCAGGCAGGGATTCTGGCAGTCTTGTCCACCAGCCCAGTAGTTCTTCATTCCCACTTGCAACCTGTGGCACTCCAGAGGAGGAATTTCTATGGGAACAGCCTAACAGTGGCAGATCTGTTCTGCACAGCTGAAGGAGCTTTGCTACAGAGAAGCAGTGGGTGCCCAGCCAAAATCTGGGATGTGGTGTGCTGCTCAGGAGCTGAAGGCTGGGATGCTCAGTAACTCGAGCTGTGGATGCAGTGATGCCCTCACATGGCCCATGCCAAGCTGGTGGCCAGGGCCAGGCAGGACATTTCCTGGGTGGTGCAGACAGCTGTGCCTCCTGGGTCATGGGGAGCTGGCTAAATGATGACACGGGGGACACTTGATTTGCTGTGTGACAGCAGACCCTCTATGATTCAGATAAGAGCACACTTACGTTGTTAAAATGGAGTAATTTGCTCCAGGACCTATTTGTGCATAGTGTTTCTAAAGGAATCCAGCCACAAGAATTTCTCTGATCAAATTAGGCAGGTTGGCTCAATGTGGGTGGGTCTGTGGGTGGCAGTTCTCATCCTCACTGACAGAGCTGACTCGCAGTGCCTGGAAATGTTTGTCTTTCCATTGTTTCTCTTCTTATATGTATTTCTTTAAGTGCTCTTGGGGCATCCTATTTAAATGTGGGGAACCTTCCTCTGAAGCTCACTGTCAGAAAAAACAAAACCTCCCATCTCCCAAGGCCTGTTCCTGCCAGCTCTCCCTGCCCTGGGATGATCAGGATGAACATGCAGGCGTCTCAGGGAATGAGTGTGCACCTTGCTCTGGCTGCTCCTCCTCATGTCCAGTGACTTTTTCTGTGTCAGAGTCACAGGGGAAGGCTCTTCTGTGCTTACACAACAGGCTGTGCTCACACAGGTTATCAGCAGATTTCTTCTTTATCATGACCTCATTTTCATGTCCTGTGACACATTAAATTGATGTCACAGTGATTACACGTGTCTTTCAAGTTGATTCTCCTCCCAAGCATGTTGGCTGGCATTAGCCAGCTCCTCTGCTGGCTCAAGTCAGTGTAATTAGAATTATTTCATCTGGCTGAGGGGGGCCCCAAGTTCCTCTATGGGTGCTACAGTAAACTGAGAATGGTTGAGCAAAGTCTGAAAATATACAGCTTGAGGATGATGAAGCACTTGGAGTTTTAATGAAAGATATTATATTAGTTTAAAAGATTAGGACTGTTGACAGAGAAATCTGATTCTCAATGTAAAATCTGAAATCTAAAGCAAGTTGTTCCAAGCTCAAAGCCTAATCTTGTGAGCCACAGGATAATGTCACTAAACAATTTTTCTTAAAACAAATAGTTCCAGTGTTCCTCTCCTTCCCATAGCTGCCATTTAAACTCTATTCTTTTGCTTTTTGATTTTCCCTCTTTATCCATCATATATAGCTTCTGAAGGAGAAAATCTTAAACAAAAAAATCAGTATTGCTGAAATGATATCTTATTTAAACCAACCTGACTGTTATGTTTCGAATGGAAAATTAACTACATTGCTCCCCAGGCTTAGGTCTGTAATATTATGTCTACACAAGAGAACTCAAACAGGCCTTTAGGGTCCTGGATATGGGAAGGATCAGGCTGAGACTGAATGCCAAATTAAAATTGTGGGGAATTTTCTATCTCCTATAAATCCCACAGTGGAAAAACTTTCCAATACCAGTTCCTTTGTGTTCCTCAGAAATGTATACCTTTGACTAGCATGATCCCAGGCTTTCCTATGGCCTCTGTTACTGCAGCTGATCACTGGCCCCACAATATTTATTGTATTTCATCCTTTCCACTCTGCAATTTTAACTCATTTTACAGAGGGACAGAGGGGTTAGAGGAGTCTGTGTGTGACTTAATTCTCATTATGTTGTTGCTAATGGAGAGGTGCCTAGAGCTTCCCAGGAAGTTCATTGCAAAGCAGGGAGCATAAATGCATCCAGGACTTTGGAAATGTGTGTTCAAAACCTCTTTTCCATGCCCTGTCAGTGGGGTCAGATTATTCTTTTTAAAGTGTTAGAGCAATTTCATAACCTTCTTGCAGAAGAGGAGACAGATAACCTTGTTTACCATGTTTTATCTTGTGGCTCATTTATGGCTCCACTCTGGTTTCCATGTATTTGTCTGATTTTGTTTATTTGCACTAGAATGGAAGGGAACTGCAATCAAATACAAGTGGTATTAATAACTTGTTGCATGTGGTTCTGCTTTCTGTAACTGGATTACACTGATGTTGCTATTCAAGCCTTGAAGCTGCAAAAAGTGTCCCATCCTAATTACATAACCCCTGCTGAGGTCCCTTGGTAATAGGTATGAGCATAAAACTCTTCCTGACGAGTTTCTCACGAGTCAGAGGATGTTGGCATCCTCCTTATTATGCCATGTTAATTTTAAAAGGCTCTTGTCAACCAATAACACAATAACTTTTCTTCCCTCTGGGTTTTGTTAGGTTAATCCATGAGTCATGGAATATTTGACTATGAATTCATGACTCATGGGAAAGCACCACAGCCATCAGAGTCCTGGATGATCTTGCTGCCTGGTACTGCCTGGTCAAGTGCCTTCCCAATGCTTGGATGGATCATAAATGCATCCTGCAACATGGCAGAGCATCAATAAACCCAGAACTCTTCACTGAGAAATATTAGTGTTAACCTGGCTTATTAGCAGAACAATTCTCATGACTTGTACCCAGCTCTGGGAAGAGCACTGGTGATGGACAGAGAATTCAAAAAAACAAGGTCTTTTTCTCTTGCTTTTATTCAGATATTTGCTTTTATTAGTGATGCTGTCTTGTTTAATTTGACAAGGGACAAATAACAAATGCTGAGCTGTGTACATTTCTGATCTTTAATTGGGCATAACCATTACTGAATTACATATTTGCTACAAAAATCAAAGTGGTACAGAAATAAGGATGAGAAATTAGGTCTTTTAAGGCCTTGTCATTTACACAGATAAGGGAAAGGGAGAGATAGCAGTCTAGGAGACTGAAATACCTAAATGCTTCTCAGAAATGCATCCCTGATTTGTCAGGCAGCTAGAGACTTTCAGTCCTAGACAAGTGCTTTACCTAAACTGCATTTCTGGGAAATTGCCCTGTGAATTAGTGGACCAGAGAGCTCAGGTATGCACCAAAGGGGAAAAAAAAAAAAGGTATCAGATTACAAATAATTTATCACCTTGGCCTTAGGTCTTCCTTTGCTGTGGGGTTGTAAGTGCTGGAGTATAGATATAGGTGGGTATGATGTCTTAGCAGAGCAGTCGGTTTTCTTTAATATATATATATATTGAAAATCTTTTCAATGGGTTTGAAAGCACGAAACACAAAAGAAATCTTTCTCCTGCTCCACTGAGAGCTTTTCTTGCATGCCACTAATTGCTGCAGGCTTTCATCAGGGAGAATGGTCTGTCTGGTTTCCTAGAAATACACAAAGACATGGAATCATTGCTTTGGAGTGTTGCAACACGGGGACAGATCCCAGCTGCTGCACCCAGCAGTGTCCAGCCTCACTGCAGGGAGCTTCTGTGCTGCCCTTCATGTTCCTGTGAGCAGCCTGTCCTTGTCAGTTGAGAAAACTGATAACAGGTCCAGAGGAAGAGCCTGAGCTTTTCTTTTTTAAATAATCCTTCTGTGTATCCATAGGAATGGTACTAGCATGATAACTTTCAGGGCCTGTTTTTGGAATAACTCCTCACCCTGGGCTTTTAGGGAAACTTTCAGCATCTGCCCAAAACCAAAACACTGAAAACAAACCACAGAACAGGGGAGAGAGCTGGGCATGAACAATTTGCATATCCAAGGACACAGTTTGTCCTTGACTCTGTCACTCCTGCTAGATGTTTGCCCAACCTGTCCCAGGGAGGCTCTAGCAGTGATCTGGGCAGCCTGGCCCCCTCCTGAACCCATCAGCATGGGGAGAGATCTCCTTCATGACTGGTGGAGCTTCTTCTGCCTGGTCCTATCTCCCATGGCCACTCCTTGCTGTTATTTACACTTCTGTAAATAAAGGAAGCTATCATTTCTACCCAGGCTTTACACTGGATGAGTAAAGCCTGGCTGGAACAATGCCTACTTAAAATTGTATGTGCTACTGGTCTGCTTGAGAATAGAGACACCTCCAAGCCTGTTAGTCATAAAGAGGAAAGTTTATTAACAATCCCTTCCCAAGACAAAGCTGGAAGCTTGCTGGAAGGAGTTAGGAATCCCAAATGAGCTGCTTCCATGAGCGAAGTGCACCTGGCTGTGCCTCCCTTCTCCTGGGGCAGCACTGCTGATGCATCAAACCCCAGAAACAGCCCAGCTGCAAGGAAAATGCCTGAGAATCCTATTTTTAAACTGGTGCACATCCTTGACCTCCCAGGTTCATGACAGAGAGGAAGAAATGACTGTTCTATAAGCCTGCATTCTTCTGTGTCTCTTCGCTGTCATTCAGCAGTGAAAGGGGGTTAAACCTGCTCTTAAATGGGCCCTCTTAGAGAAGGAAAAACAACCAGACCTCTGATTCATAACAGGACAGACATAGTTTTCTCTGGAAAGTCACTGCAGCCTTGTAATATTGTGGATTTCATTGGTGATTTTAGTGTCAAGGCTGCTTTTGAGAAGGATAGAGACACCAAAGTTGACAAATGTGAATTCACTGTCTACCTGGAATGCTTTGGAAAGGCTTTATTGGGCTGAAGGTTTCTCTCTGACCATGAACTTGAGCTCTCTCCCAGAGAGAAGAGAAGGTCCTAAAACGTTAAGGTTTCCCCTGTATTAGTCATGCAGAAGCCACCAAAGCAGGGGCTACTGCTGGAGCGTGTTGCAGCTGCTGCAGAGGATCCTGTTGACTTGAATGGACATTGGAGGGATCCCAGAGCACAGGGTAAAACGAGGCCCATATCCCTCCCTGAACAAACCTTGGCTTCACTGGGACTGACACGAGGGACCCCATGGATGGCACACACCAAAGTGTGTGTATGGCTCTGGAGGGAAGCTGAGGGTGGTGAGAGTGGGTCTGTTCCCAACCAGGACAGAGACATCTTGTAAGGAACTGCATGATGAAACCTGCTGATTTATGGACAAGCAGTACTTGTTCTGGCAAAAAATAGCTTCCAATTAGCCTGAAAACAGACTGCTCTGGGTGGATTTGCAGACTCTTATTTATTGGCAAACTTCATTTTAATATAATCAACTGCTTGACAGGCAGGTTAGGTAATGATCCTTGATGTGAGCACTAATAGATTTGAACACTGAGCATAGACTTTAGTGCCCAGAGATCTCTGCCAGTAGCTGAAATGCACTTGATATTAAAATGGCATAGGAACCCAGGAAGACCCTTGCCAGAGCACCTTGCTGAGTACGTGTGAAAACGCCACCTTCAATAATTCACAATGTCTGTTCAGTAAGCTGGTGTGTATGTGCAGGGAGGGGGGTAATAAAACATCTCAGACCTGGGCTGCCAGGATAATTCAGTGGCTAGTTAAATCTCTCAGCACTATTAATCAATAAAGTGGCTCACAGCATAAATAAATCTAGAATGTAACATGACAGGGCTATGAAAGCACATGGAAAGTGACTCTGCCTCTCCTGTGTGTGATGCTAAATGCCATACTGCTCCAGCAGTTATTTGAATAACCTCAATGCTCTAATACTTCAAATATTCAGACCTCCCACCAGTGTCATCCCATGTTTGAATGTCACCTAAATGTTTTAAACTCTGCTCTGTGTGTGATGCAGGGAGCTGGCTGTGAAAGTTAGGGAGCAGATTGCAGACTCCATCATTTAATTCAGTGTCTCATTTCACTGATCAACAGCTGATGTTGTGAGTGGAGGATCACTCCTTTCCTAGGACAAAAGCACTTACCAGAGCTGGAATGATATTTCTGCAGGCCCCTGGTGAGGTACAAACAAATACTCTTGACACAACTTATACTGCTGCTGTAAATCTGCAGATGTTTTCAGAGCTGCAAATTAATCTACTCCTTTAACCTCTGTAGGAATGCAACACAACAAGGCAGTGTTCAAAACTCACTTATTCTGGTGAATTTGGTGCAATTGTACTGTAATCTCTGTCTTATCCTTACTATAACTGAACCAGAATCCAGCCTACTAGCAGACATCAGAAACAAGTATGATCAAACAACATAATTTTAATTTTCCATTAAACTCAGCCTGTAGCTTCCCTTCTATTCATTAATGCCAGGATAATATTTACTTTTACAATTTACAGATATTTATAGACCTTCCACATATTTCCTCCACCAAACTGATTTTCAGCCAAACACTGCATATTCAGTACCTTCACTCCTTCCTGATGAATCTGGCAAAAATTCCAGCTTTCAGGTTAGTGTTGGCTCTGCCCAGATACTGGTGATTATGCTCAGCCATCAGGATGTTTGTGGAAAGCGGATGTGGAACTGCCTTAACATGTCTGAATTTGCATCAGATTTTGAATCCACTTGAATACAGTCTGCTTTTCATCCAGGTGTACTCTGAAACTCAAACTCTGATCTTTCCTCCTGTGCTACTCTGTCCATCTTCTTTGGCTGTGAAGTATCCAGAATAAGTTTCAAGCACACATTTCTGTGAAGAAAATAATTACCCAGCAGCAGCAGCACACCTACAGCTACATGTTAAAGCTCATCTTCAGGCTTCACTGCTCATTTCACACAAAGAAGAGATGCAGGACCAATTAGAAGGCTCAGCCCATGTTCAATCACATCTTGCTCATGCGCCCAAGCCACATAGTCCAGCACTTCCTCCAGAAATATTGATTTGCTGTCCTGGCCCTTCGTGCTTGTGTCCCTTGGGCAGTTGCTGTAATGAACAGATTACACAGGAAGGCTTTGGAGATTCCCTCTGCATCGAGCAGAACTTTGATTTCAAAATAGCAAGGCAAAGAACTTGTTCTTTGTGATTGCATCTGGGCAAGGATTCCCCCACGCCTTTCAGACACTGTGGTTCAGCTTCATGGGTGGCTGCTGGGAAGATTCTGATCTCTCACTGGGCACCATGGGGAGCACCAGGCTGAAGCTGCTGAACTAGAAAAGCAAAGACTAGATCCTGGGAAAGATGGCTGCTGGCCCACAGCAGATGCTTATATTGAGAAGCTGGAACTGTCTAGAAAGGCATCGTGAAAAGATGAAAATTTCCTGATGGGAAGTCTTCATTCTGTCTGTATTATAAATTTATACTCTGAGTTTGCTTACATAATTCTCTCACACTTCTGTAGCTTTAACCAGCTCCCCAGCTCAGAGATAATTAATTACATTGTGCCTCTGCAGCCAAGAGGTAAGGATGGCACTCTTGGATTACAGTAGGTAGAAACAGCCATATTTATGACTCCTGATTAAAACATGGTATTGGAAAAGAGTATTACTTGAGTCATCAGGCTATCACTTGACCGTTGCTTTCCTTTACAATTAAATTAGAAGAAAGAATAAAGTTGCATTAAATTAAAAAGAGAGTTTCAAGACAATATTCCAAGGCTTCCCACAGTGGGTGTATTGTATGCTTATATTATTCTCCACCCATTGTAAATCTCAGCAGTAGATCTTCCCCCACTGATGTTTTGCATTAGTAAATTGAACTCTCTAGTCTGTCCCCTCAAAGATTAATGCCTCCATCTGAGGAAGTAGTTGAATACGTGCTGGCAGTAGTGCTTTCATGATTAGCAAATGGGAGACTGTGGGAGGAGAACAGAATTTGCATGTGTTGGATGTTGGCCTAAACATACTCTCACTGAATTCTGGACATCAGGGAAGAATTGATACAGCACAGGCTTTTAATCAGCAAACCACAGAAAAAAAAAAAAAAATGGAAGAATTCTACACTTAATTAAAAAGCTTTTTAGCTCTCTTTGTTCCAAAATGAACAAATGTGTCTGCAGAGTGCACTCCAAACATCTCAAACACATATTTGCTGTCAAGGAGCATTACATTTTATTAGTGGTTCTGGGGGAAATTTCTAAAATTTTGTAGAAGTTCAAAATATTTTCACCAGCCTATTTTTTTTAAGACACACAATTGAAAGATGTTTAATTGCTACAAACGTTAAACTGATCATTCCAAGTGAGTGTGATGTCTCATGTGCCTATTGCATCCAGTACTACCTGATCCTAGTACAGACTTTTATTCTGCTTTCTTGAAGTCCCTTTTGCTCACTAGAAAGCTACCCAGGGAGCCTGCTTAAAAACAAAAGAAATTTGCCTGAAACAAAACCAAAACGTCAGCAGAGAGGAGGCTGACTTTGTCACCTGGCTCTGTAAACAGCTGCATGCAAAGAGCTACCTTAGGACCCACATTTAGTCAAATCTAACTTATGTTTAACCTTTTTTTTTTTTTTTTTTTTTTTTCCCCACAACCAACAGCACATGAAGGAACAAATAAGCACACTCAGTACAGAACAAAGGACATTCATCACTGGGATATTTTGGCCTCTAATTGAACAGCAGTCATATCAACTTCCTCCTTCACCCAGGACTGCATGTCTTTGCTGTGCTGAGGAAGGAAAGGCAAAAACACCTGTGGGCACTGGAGATTTTACCACAGTTCTTGCAAGAGTGCACTTGCTAACCAGAGTGCTCTGGCTGCTTTCCAGCCAAGGTAGATACAAGATTTTGCCTGCCTAGAAATCATCTAAGTAGTTTCAAAACATTTTCTTCACTTCCTGCCTTGAACTTTTGCAACTATTACCTTCTGCTTTAGAGAGAGTGGCTTTTAACAAGGGGTAGAATTAATTCCCAAGTTTTTTTGCTAAGTACCTTTCTTTTTTTTTGAAATTTTGATGATGGTTGACATTTTAATGGTTTCTGCATTAGTTCTGAAATTAACCCCTTATGATCATTGACAAAGGCCTGAAAATGTAGATGTGGATGACACAGAAGTGTGAAAGAAAACAAGTAGCTAAGTATACTGTATGGTTTTTCTAAGCTGTTTTAAAATTCATTTCTGCTGAAATCACAAAAATGCTCTAGTCTTGTTTTGGTTCAAAGGCTACTTCAACAGAGGCAGTTTTCAGATCCCCACTGAGGAACACCTTGTCACTTTCACAGTTCCCAACAAGCACTAAACTGCTGGAATTTGAGATGCCAATCACTACCAGTCAGGCACTGCTACTTTTATACTGGCATTTAGTGCACGCTGTCATTTTCCCACTAAAATTTTAAGTGGAGGAAGGTACCTGAACACCAGTTTCCTAGGAACCAAGGACAACAGACTATGGGCCGACAGATACCGTATCAGCCACCGCCAGATAACACGTCCTGACGCTGTGAAGTGCTGCTTGCGGCCAGCTTGTGCCGAGAATGTGGTAACTGCAGGCACCCAGCGTCACAACAGCGAGCACCCTGTGTGCCGGGTGTCCGCGGAGCTGCTGGCATCGCCCGGGCACTGCGTGCTCGGATTCGGACACAGGTCGATACACGGGTCGATACCGTGTGTAAAAAAACAAACTCCAGGCAGAGCGGTGCTGCCCACGAGGAGCGTTGTTTTCTGTGCTGTTGGAATATGACGTTGCGATAAGCGTCCAAACAGGTGCGAATGCGCAAGCGGTGCGGACGCGGCCAGGGCTGCTGGGTTTGGGCAGCCCGGAGCAGAGGATGGGACAAACCCGTGAGAGGTTCCTGCCACGGAGGGAATGAACCCGTGAGCCCACACCCACAGGGCAGAGCTTGTGGGTCACTGCACAGCAGAGACTGGGGATGGTCAAACCACACACCAGGCTCAGGCCCGGAAAGGTTTCTTATCGCAGCAGTGATTCCATGCCGAGCTCTGGAGCAGGACATCGAGAAGGGTCCGTCAGAGGAGAGCTCCATGGAGGCACCCGCGGGCACTTCTGGAGGCCGGGCTGGCTCCCCGCGGAGCAGCCGGGGTGCCCCGGCACAGGAGCGGCTCTGGAGGAGGAGGTGGGCTATGCTGGGGGAGAGGAAGGGGCGCTGGCCATGCTGGGATCCTCCCGGACACTTTACAGCTCCTGGGCTGAACTTCACCCAGCCAGACCCGTTTGTTTGTTTGAAACATCACTCGGTCTGTTCAGCCTGGAGGAGGTGGACCGGAGACCTGATTGTGGTGTACAGCTTTGGGGTTGTGAAGGGAAGTGAAAGGGCAGGCACTGATGTGCGGTGACAGTGACAGAACCCCAGGGGATGGCCTGAAGCTGTGTCGGGGGAGATTCAGGATGGATATTGGGGAAAGGCTCTTTGCTGGAAGGTGGCAGGACACTGGAGCAGGCTGCCTAGAGAAGTGGTGACAAGCGAGCCTGACAGAGCTCAAGAAGCATTTTGACAACGCTCTGAGGCACGTGGTGAGATTCTTGGGCTGTGCTGAGCAGGGCCAGGAGCTGCACTTTCCCTATCGTTGTGTGTCCCTTCCAAGTCAGAACATCCCATGATGGTGTGACCTCCGCAAGGCCCGGGCGGGTGGCTGGCAGGAGCCCTCCCGGCCCGGCCTCGGCCGCCGGCGCTGACTCAGGCGGGCGGCAGGCGGCGCCTTTAAATGTGCCGGGCCCGGCCGCTCCGCCTCAGGTGCCGCCGCCGCCGCTCTGCCCGCCCGCCGCACACCGCACACCGCGCCTGCGCCGCCCGGCGCGCCCGCTCCGCTCCGCAAAGCTTTGTCCGGGCCCGGCCGAGCGAGCGGCGGCTCCCGCGGAGCGACCCCGGCCCCGCGACCCCGGCCCCGCCAGCGCTCACAGCCGGGGGCGCGGGCGGCCCTTAAGGTGGATCGCGCTTAAGGTGGAGCGCTGCCGTCAGGCGGACCGGGCGTTAAGGTGGATCGCGCTTAAGGTGGACTCTCGGCGAAGCCGCGCCTGCCGGCGGGGGGGCCGGGGCTCGGCATGGGGAGCCCCGCCTGAAGCGGGGCCCGAGGAGCCGCGCCGGCCCGGCCCGAGGAGGAGATGGGGGAGGCCCGCTGCTGAGGAGCCAGCTTCGCCCCGGCCGCTGACAATGCCCGGCTCCCGGCCGCTCGGCAGGAAGAGGCAGCCCATGGACGAGGGCGAGGTGGGCAGCGCAGCCCGGCGCGGAGCTGCCGGGGCCGGCGAGAGCGGGGCTGCTCCGGCTCCCGACCGCTCCGAGAGTGGGGGAGGCGGTGGCGGGGGGTACCCCCGTCGTGTTTGGATTGGGAGAGGTTTAATTTTTTTTTAAAGGCAGCTCCTTCATCACCGCCATCCTCCTCCTCCTCCTCGTCCCTTTGCAGCTCTGAAGCCGTCCCGGCCGCAGCCTCCCCGCCGGCCCCCGGGACCCCCCGGCGCAGCGCCATGGAGACGGTGGGAAAGTTTGAGTTCAGCAGGAAGGACCTGATCGGGCACGGAGCCTTCGCCGTCGTCTTCAAAGGCAGGCACAAAGAGGTGAGAATCGCTGCTTTTTATTTCCGTCTCCCCCGCCACCCCGCTCTGGCTTTTCATTTATTTATTTATTTCCTGCTCTGGGCCGAGCTGGGGGCAGCGCGCCCCGGTCACCGCATCCGCGCCGGCTGCGGCGGCTGTGACAGCCTGGGCACCACCCCGGGCTCGGGCTGTTTATTGTTATTTATTGTTGTTCTCCTTGGAGTTTCTGCGTGTGTCCCGGCAGGAGCCGGGCAGGTGGCTTCACCTTGGGGCTGGGGAGGCCGTCAGCTGCCTGTGGGGTGCCCACAGATCCACCCAAAACCCGTCCCCACCTCCAAAACAAGGGAGAAAAAAAACCACACACTATCTACGAAAGGAACTCTTTAGTTTGTTTGGGAATTTTTTTTTTTTTTTTTTTTTTTTTGGTGTGTGTGTGTCTGTGGAGTCTTCTCCACTTAATTTTACCAAGAGGAGGAGAAACCTCTTACTGATAAATAAAAGGAAACCAATCCGGCAGTGGATTTTCCATCATTAGTGCTTGGGATAAGCCACGGCTCCCACAGTGCATTTATTTCTAGTGATTAAATAAGAGGATAATCACTGTATAAAGTAGTAACAAAAACCTAAACCTTGGGCTTTTCTCCTTGGGCTGACAAGCATAATTCAGCAAAGGGCAAGTCTGAACAAGTAAGGGGAAGGCATTAGGATGTGAGGTGAGAGGCCTTTACCGGTGCTGCAAGACACTTCTTTAGCAGTATTTGTAATCTATTAAGAGGCTGCTTATCCTAACGGGAATGAATGGTGAAATTTACATTTGTTTGTGTTACTTATGTACTGTTTCAGAAACCTGAGCTGGAAGTAGCTGTGAAATGTATTAACAAGAAGAACCTTGCAAAATCACAAACACTCCTGGGCAAGGAAATAAAAATTCTTAAGGTAAAGGCAGACTGACTTATTTTCTTCAGTATTTGGTCTATATACCCTTTGTTGCTCCTAGCTTATTTTTTTTTCTTTTTTTAACTTTTTTTTAGGAATTGAAACATGAAAACATTGTTGCCTTGTATGACTTCCAGGTAAATAAATTCAATTACCTTAAAGCATTCTAAATTTGGGAAAGGTTGAATGGAGTTTGTGAAATTTCAGTTTTTAACAAATGTTTGTATTCAGATGTGTACTCGGGGTGGGGGGTGAAAGCCTTCTGATAAGTTAGGGAAAGATAAGCAAACAGCAGATCATGTGTTAGTTGCTGGCTGGATCCCACAACTCATGTGCAGTTGGGAGTTGGGGTGGGAGCTTCTGCTCCAGGATGTTACACAGTGAAATGCAGTGTGGTGAATATGTCTCTGCTGGAAGCTTTTTAGTTTTCAAAATGTTAGAAATAAAATTGACAGTAGTTATTTTTGGCATTCCCACTTTATTTTCTTTCTCTGGTCTGGATACCCTCCCTGAGAAAATTTCTTTTTCCTAGGCCACGTAAAAATAGTGCAGGCATGACTTTGTAGCATATGATTGTCTTCAGCTACAGAGGATTTTAATTTGCATTTTTCTGTTGTCCTTGTGGTCGTCACTAAGTGTTAAAAATTGCAGCAGACATTTTTCCTTCAAAGTCAGCCCTGATCTAGAGGGGCTCAAAACCGATCTGCTGCGAATCATCCAACGATTTTTATTTCTTTATTTTCCCATTGATTATCTAGTTAAATCCTGCTTGGAAACGGGGCAAGTTTCCTTTACCATTCGTGAATGCTTTTTAAAAAATAACAGAGGCAGGGATGGCACAGCAGTGCTGGTGGCTGTGCTGCAGGGCGAGTGGCGGACCCGGCTGGCTCTGGCGTGGCTTTATCGCGACTGTCGCGCCCTGTCGCCGATATCACGTGTCGCGCAGGCCGTGTTTGTTGACATTTTTCCTTGTGCCGTGGATTGGCTCGGGTGCCTGCGCGTCAGCCCGGCCCGGCGGTGCCTGCTGGGTGCTGTAGTCCGGCCGTGTCCGCAGCCCGGGCCGGGCTCCCGCTCCCTCCCTGCCCTGGAGCACTGCCCTGCCCGCCGGTGCTGGGGATGTCAGCCTGCTCTGGCTGTTGGCAATCTCCTTTGGATGGCTCTGCTTTGCTCCCGAGCCAGCCTGCAGAGCTGCCTTTGGGCTGATGAATGCTGCAGAGTAGCTGGGAAAGCTTCCTGGGGGTACAGGCCACTTAGGGCATTAGGTATTATTATTATTTATTTTTTTTTTTTTCATTCTCTGTCCTCTCCTAATTTGCTTAATAACTTTTCGCTTGAGAGAGTGAGTGGCTGCTCCTGCACTTCATAGTTTGCATTTGTATGAAGCATTTATGCTGCTGGGTTTGCTTGCTCAGCTCTTTCGAAACTTTTGTTAGATTCTTCTCCCTGCTTTAAGTTACTGCTGAGTAGGAAGCAACTCAAAGATGTTTTCTGCAAAAGGAGCAATTTCATCACTGTTAAAATTATAGAATTGTGATTTTTTTTTTTCCTTTTGTGATTAGCTTTACTAAATTCTGTGTTTAGCGGTGTAGTGTGGTGAGATTTTAGCAAGAAGCTATGTAAGATATCACAAAACAGGAACTTGAGAATGGTCCAGGGCTCAAGGCTTGCCCAGGTTTGTGCTTAGTTACCAGCTTTGTCATAGAGTCCTTGTATGACCTGGGTAATTTGATTTCTGAGAGAAAATGAGATTATTTAGGGGGCACTGGGTGTGGACTCTCCTCTGGTGTCAGGTGATCTATTACCAGACAGTCTGTTGCAGTGAACCCACATATGTCGGGTGTGTAGTGTGTCTGAATGTTTGGCCTTGCTCTGTGTCTGCTTAGGGGTTGTGTGAGACTAAATTATCTGCAAAGGTAGAAGTGCAGGTCTATGGAAGGCTGGCTTCTGCCCACCTTTCCCTACTTTGAGGAAAAGACTACTTACTCACATTACTCCTCTGATACCAGATTAGTAGCTTCATTTATAGCTGTGTATGTATTTATCCTCAAAAATACCATATTTGCAGTTAATTGAATCCTTACTTGTCGGCTTTCTCAACCAGAAATGTTTATTCTTATATAACAACATAGAGCAGAAGGGGAAAAAAAAACTTCCTGTGAAGCTTATTGTTGCCCTGTAGCTTTGTCTGTCATTGCATTTTGTGTCCTCCCTTCCTCTGCACTGCCTGTCAGCAGTGACTCTGACTTTTACTCGTGTGTTTCTTACACACAAGGAAATGGTTACTAAAACCACAGTGGCTGTAAGCGAGTGATTACACCCAATGATGCTTTCATTTGCATTTTCCTGGTTAAAAACTCATGTTAGCCAGACTTCTCAAACATGAGATTTTTGATGTAAAGCTAAATTTGCTCCAGACAAACACTTGCAGTACTGATCTTTAGTACTGACAAGCAGCTCTCACCCTGGCACCCTTAATTTATCCTTCAAATCCAGGAAAATTTCTGTGTTCCTTCTCATTTCACAGGTCTTTGTGATATTGGCTCACAAATAATGAGAAAATAAGAAACTTTCTAGGAATAAATGATTCTGATGAATGTTTAATGCGTGAAAGTGCAGTGACTGGACTTTTACAGATCCCCTTGCTGGAGTCCTTAGAACAGCATCAGTACATGAGAATGGCTCACAAAATGAAATATGCATATTCCCATTATTATGTGCTCACTTATTAATGTGAGGTGCTGTTAATAGTTTAGGAGCCTAATGTAAGAACCTCTGCTCAAAAAGAGATAAGTCTTACTGTACCACATTTTTCAAAGTGCTGTCTATTAGTGTCTGTATGGAGTTGTGGTGTGGGTTTTTCCTGGGCACAGGAGATGTTTGGCAGACAGTAGAAGTTGTATTCCACCATGTGTGGGGTGTTTTAGTCGCTCCTGAGCACTACCTGACCCCTCAGCTGGCTTGCAGAGGGGCTGGAGCTGGGGTCCCCAGTCTGCAGCACTCAACGGGAGTAGAGTGGTCCAGAGGGACATCTGGGTGCCAGAAATCCTTTTACTCTGATGACAGCCAAATGAGTCCTTTTTCCTTAAGCTCAAAATTAGTAACAACAAATGATGGTTTCTGCCAAAAAAAGACTTGGTATGGAAATAAAATTTCTTGGAAAATTTGGCTCCATGATTCTGAGGGCCAGCTGAACTCTTTCTTCATGCTCATTGACAGGGAAAGCTTAGCACATGTGGTCTGGTGTGTGGGCTTGGTTTGGTTTCCTTTGTGTCTCAGGACATTTAAATCTGTGATCAGAGACCATTTGATTAGCTGAGGAGATTCAATGGTAGGAAGGGAACCCTTGAACTTGCCAGATCCTGGGAGCACTGTGTGCCAGAAAATTTCTTCCAGCACTAGGAAGTTCCTACATAGGTAGCTAAGATCTTTGGGCAGTGGGAGATTATTTTGAGTGTCTTTCCCTCCCTGTTCTGTGCCAGCTGCCCCAGTTGAATAGGTGTCAGTTGAAGATTTCATATATGGCTGTGTTGGTACTAGGGCAGAAAATCTGCTGTCATGCTTTGGATATTAGAAAGCATTTTCCTGCATCAAATAAGGAGGATTATTTTACTGACAAATTTTCCCTTATTGTGTACTGTGAGCTGAACTTGCTTCTTAATGCAGCCTAGCTCTGACTGTGCTTGAGCGGATGTCAGGTGGTTTTTGTGTTGGGTTTTTTTCCCCCAGTTTCTGCACGGGTGGGATAGACTGGTTGCAGTAACACAGCTGTTAGCATCACACAAGGCACTGTGCTGTGATGTTTCTGGCTCAGCCTATGTTACCTGAGGGTCTGCTTTCTACAGTTTGGTGATAGGTTGGCTTATTATACTCACTAGTTTGGGATGAGCTGAGACAAAT
Organism: Muscicapa striata striata; assembly: GCA_030060385.1. Classification (NCBI taxonomy): domain Eukaryota; kingdom Metazoa; phylum Chordata; class Aves; order Passeriformes; family Muscicapidae; genus Muscicapa; species Muscicapa striata. Next base: position 1,322,991 of record JAREIS010000196.1, on the reverse strand, counting down.
GCTTAACTCAGTCACCTGGTACAGACTCACCAAAAATATTTCTGCAGTGATGACTGTATCACCTGGAGACAAAGAACACAGAGTCCTAGCAGTGCAGTTTTTTCTTGTTCACATGGATTAACACATGGGTGGCAGAACAAGCACTTCCCAGGTTAGTGATCAGTCAGCCTGGGCTGGTCTTGAGAGCCAGCTAATAAGTGTTGTGTTGCTGCTCTGTAGAAAGTCCTTGTGATCAATAGAGCTGTGGCTGCTGGGCTGTGATGTTGTGCTGTGCTGCACCATCACCCTTTTTCTGACATACAGCCTTTAGTTGCTACTCTGCATCTTGTGTACGTGCCTCCAGCTGTCCCCTGGGACCCCTGGAGCTCTGTGGACAGCAGTGTCCTTCTGTGTGCCCTCCAGCACCGCTCACCTCTGCAGCAGCACTGCACTGATGAGCGTGATGCCGGGTGAATCAGTGCTGCTGCAGTGTCACCTCATGCCTCGCCACCTCTCGTGCCACCTCATGCAGGATCTTCTGCTCCTCAGGCGCTGCTGTTTACATGCCCCATCTCGGGAGACAGGGCTCCACTGAGGTACTTGGAATGACTAAAGAGGCACTCTGTGTCTGGGAGATTGCTCTCCTGAGGTCAGGCTGCCTACTTAAATCCTGTTTTAATTCCATCCCCTAGTGAAGCTGGCAGGTTGCCTGGTGAGTGGGTGTAGAGTGCAGCTCTGAACTGCCGAGCAATCCTCTTTCTGTTTGTGCTGTGGACAAGAATGGGTTGTCTGCTATCCTGCTCCGTCAGCATCCTCACATCTGTTAGAGGGAATCACTCTTACTGAAGATTTGATCTGGCTTAATTTAGAGCTAGAAGGAAAAAAGACTAAAATGCGGCCACCCTCTGCTAGTAGTTTTGTAAGGAAATGCTTGGGAGTTTAGTGGACCAGAACGGCCATGTTTGTGTAGAATTGAGAGTTCTGTAGTGTTGAAGTTCGATTTAATGCTGGCTTCCCCAGCCAAGTGTCCCACTGTGCAGGTCAGAGAAACATCCAGCAAATGTTGACCACTAAATATAGACCTTAGTCATGGGCTTTTTTTAGAGGGAGTTGTCTTGCCGCATTTCTGAAATTATGATCACTGTTTTACTCATGCTGTGTGTACAGCACATACCTGTGTTCCTCTCACATGATTAAGGTGTCATGGAAGAGCCAGCGCCGTGGTGGTGAATGGCCTCCAAAGCTCCTGTGGAAGGTAGCATTACTCAGACTGTAATGACAGATTAAGGAATGTTTCCCAGGAGTAATTGGAAATTGGAAGGCTGTTGTGTTCACAGTTTGATAGCAAAGCTCTGGTGGCTGCTGTTTGTGCTGCTGCTCTTGAAGCTCCACCAGTGTTTCCACCATGAAAATCTCCACTGTGTAAATCCACGTGATGACACATTTGGAGTGAGCCAAGCAAGGAGGTGAAGATTTGGATGATGGATGGGAAGAGGTGTCTCCTAATCAGTGGATGGGCAGGATTAAATTCGGGTGGAAAAACACTGTTTAAATCTATTTCAAATATTTTTAGACTCAAATCAAAGCCTTATTAAAAGATTTAATTTTGTGACTGGACTGAACTTGCCACTAATCTGTGAAACTGCAATAAACCTGTAGATCTCAAAAGCTCATCTTAGTGCTCAATCTTGTGTAGAGAATTGAGGGATGGTTCACTTTCATGTGTCCTCCTTTCTCCTCTTGCTTTCCCACACCACCTGCCTTCCCACCTGTTGATATCAACTGAAAAGCCTTGCACAGACCAGCAAACAGAGGGTTTGCACTGGTGGTAGGAGTCCAAGCTGGATGGCTCTGGTTTGCTTTGGAAAAACACCCAGAGAAGCAGATGTGGGTCTTGCATGAGACAAACTGCCTCCATTCCAGAAGTGAGATATATTGGGAATGAGAAGCTAAGCACAGGGGTGGTCAGCAGAGGTGGTGGTCTTTGCAAAGGCAAGCAGAGTTTTTTGGTTTGGTTTTGTGTTCAGAATAAGTATATATGGTTTTGCTTGATGTTATCTGGCTGATTTTTTTTTTTGTTTTTTTTTTCCTGCTGTTATGTATGTTCACGTAGCAGTAGTAAATGGCAAATTTGATGGAAAATGAACATGAATGATGTGATCTTCCAAGGCAGTGTTTCTCAGGTGCAGACCTAAACATACTTTGCTTAAGAGAAAGCATCTTAATTGTCTTTAGATGTTACATTTCCTGTCTGAGAAATGTAATAACAAATTTTCACAGCAGAATCTAGGGACGAGCCCTGCCCATAGATAGCTTTGGAACCTTTGCTGTGCTTATTGTATAGCAAAGAGGCACTGTAATTGTGCATTGTCTCCTGCTTTATAATGTGCAGGCCTTTAATACTACTATAAACATAGAGATGCTGTCAAAATGCAAAGTGAGGATCTCACAGCTGCATTTGTTTACTAAGCAAGGTTGTTTCAAGGGGGGCCGATAGAAATGAATCAAATTGTGCATTGCTGGTTGCTTAGGGCAATAATGTTCAGTCTGGCTGCAGGAGCACCTGGCTTGTCTCCTAGCATCAGAATAACAGGAGGAATTAGGTCAGCTGAGCTGGCATAGTAGGGATCAACCAGACAGTGTGGTTCCAGTGGGGAGAATGAAAGATGCATAATTTTAAGTCATTAGAGATCCCATTTAGCAAAGCATCTTGGACACCTGCAGGAAGGGGGAGACTCCCAGCCAGCTCCGTGTGCATTGGTGGCCTGGGGTGAGAGAGCTGCTGATGTGATGGGGACCCAGGGACTGCAGGGAATGGTGCCAGGCAGGGCTGGGGGGCAGACCAGGGGCTGTGGGGTGGGCTCTGTGTGTCCCCAAGGGTGCTGTGTCACCTCACCCTGCTCACACCCCAGTCACTGGGAGACTTCATTTGCATTCAATGCTCTTTTCATTTGGTTGGCAATCATAGCCAGCATACTAAATATGTTATAAAGTGCTCATTTCTCTGTTGTTTAAATAGTGCAGGTTTGATCTCATGTTTCTCTGGCTTCCAGTAACTGGAGTTTTTCCCTTCTTAAATTAAGAGTGTTCTTATTTGAAAGAAAGCTCATGCTCTTTTTCTTTATATCCCTTGCTTCCACACCTTTGTGGTAGCAAGTGTGCTTGTTTTCTTAAATCTGATGAATGAAGTATGAAATAAATAGATGGAAAAGAGAAGACTTGCAAAGGCCAATCACTCATGCAGCTGCCATAGAAAACCCTGGTTTTCAGAGTTGCTTAAAAACCCACACCAGAAAAACCCAAACCAAAACAACTCTTGCAGAGTATCAGGGTATGTTTGGTATATACCATTAAAAACCAAGCAATTCCTATCAGTTTGACTACATTAAAGAAACTAAAATCAAACCTTGGGACTGAGTCACTTTGCTTGTATTTGCACATATCTCAATAAATTAATGTCTTAGTGAATGTGATTAAAACTGAAATATCTGCCTCAACCCTTAGCTCTCCCCCCACTACCCCTGCTCGTTGGGCAGGCTCATAAAATGCAGCTTTAAGGTATACAAAGATTTAATTCCAGTACATGTGACTGAGCTTAAGGTATTGGGGAATTCAACCTTAAATGTTCAGTGTATAGTATTGCTGTGATACAGGAAGGGGATGAGGAATAAATACCAAAAAGCAAATCGGATCTTGATTATTTTTGTCATTGTTGTTAGAATTCTGACGTTTCCTCTCTTGATAGCATTAACATAATGCATTGCCATTTGCACAGGAGCTTACTTTTGTTTGAAAAAGCTTCTAGATATTATTCTGCCTGTTGCAAAGGGGTAACTGCTTCCTTCCACCCCATGTCAGAAAGTCCAAACTTTTCAGAATTCTGCTGCTCTTTTCTTTTTCTACATTCCCTTATCCTTGCTGCAGCCTGCATTCAGTGTTTTTTGGGCAGTGATGTCTCTCCAGGAGCTGGCTAGGAGAGCCCAGATGCTGTAGGAGCTGCAGTGTTACCCCAGAGCAACATGACTGCTGTAAGAAGGGATTTTTTCTCCCTTCTTACAGAAGCACAAGTGCATGTGCATGTTTTTGGTCTTGCCTGGAAGCTCTGTGACCTGTGAAACCCAGTACTTTGTTTCTGTACCCCATTAGGACATGAATCCCATACTTAGGTTTCTGTGGTTAGGCTCAGTGGCGGCTCCAGCTGTGACTTGCTGTAGTGTGTTGCTCTGCAGAGGCCCTGTCTGCCTGCAAAGGAGAGTCAGGGTTTTTCTGTCTGAGCTCTCTGCAAGTGTGTAGGGTCTCAGTGCTTTGTTTGAGCCCAGCAGTGAATTTGTGAAGCTCAGCAGCGGGGCTGTGACCAGCACTGCCACTGTCACTGCCTGGGGGGTACAGATGGGGCTGGGCTGAAGGAGCCTTTTGGAAGCTCATGTCCAGTGAAAGGTATGCTGAAGTTTCTCCAGGTCACTTGAAGGCTGAGCTGCCTCACCAGCAATGATCCCATCTGGCTGTGGTGGTATGAGCTGCCTGGAAAAGAGCAACTCCACAGACATGACGTTGTCCTGTTTGTTTTCTAATGTCATGCAAGCAGACTTTAGAACTGTTGCCAGGGGGATGGGAAGTAGTCTCCCTCCCTTCCTGAAGCCTGTGTAGTACCAGTGAATGGTTTTCCTGCTGGTTTTAATCTGCCCAAGTACAACCTGTCCTGAAACAGCTCATCTGTTTTACAGTGGAGAGTAGGTGGTGCCTGGAATGGGGCAATGGGCACTGCTGACCCTTGGCATCACTGCTCTCCCAGTTCTGCAAAAATCTGCCTGCTGCAAGGCCACCCATAAACCATTCCTGTGCTGCAGGGCCTCCCTTCTGCTTGTTCCACATCCTAGAGCAAGCTGGCAGGTCAGAAGGAAGCAGAATGCAGTCAATGGCCAGTTGTGGGGCAATTGTGGACAGAAGTTTGTGGGCCTTGCCAGGTCTTGCTTCTGGTGCTTACTCTATAGGATTGACATTAAGAAACTAGAAGCCCTCATTATGTTGGAAAGTCATGGATCTGCTGACTCTGGAAATAACACTTTCCAGTCAGTAGCAGTAGGTTTTACCTTTCATTTGAGTTAATTGTCTCCTGAATTGAAAGCCTGCTCAAAATGTTCTTGAATTCCTTATTGATGATGTTCAGGAGGAGGATAACCAGGGCCAGAGAACAGAAACACAAGAGGCTCTGGAACTGTTTTTCTTTTCATTTGGGGTCAAAAGGCATGTGAATATCTTCTGGCTATTTGCTTTGGATGGGTTTTCCAAAGGATGAGCACTGATAGGTTCTCCTACACTTCTGATTGATGTTGCTATTGTCCTTATCTTGCTTCCGTTCCAGTAGTTGCATCAGAAGATAATCCTTGCATATCATGACAGTTTTCCTTTCTCTTTTCAGAGGCTAGCCTGCTCAAGCCAAGCTGTGAGCCTCAGTGAAACACTACTAAGTGATTTTACTTTTTGGAAAGTTTTTCCCTTCTGAGAACAGCAGATTTGTTTTTCCCAAACCCTGTCAGCTTGGTAGCCTCTGCCTGAGCCAGGGACTTTCCAGGTGCCACTGAACTAAGAATTGGCTTCTGCAAAGCAAAGTTTTGTTTGTTTGGACTGTATTTGTGACTCCAGTGCCACTGTCAGAAAGCAATGACTGGAGACCACAGGTCAGAAGGGTACTGGCTCCGTGAGATCCTCCTGGTAAAACAGGAGGATGTGATATGCAGTGGTTTTGCTGCAGTGAGTAGGGGAAGTAAAAAAAGAGATGGAAAAGCTTAGCTTTCAGTTGGTGTTATCTTCCACTGTCAGACCCTCAGCTTTATGTTATGCTCTGTTGTGTTGGTGCAGTTGGTTAAGTCCTGGCTGTGCTTAGAGAGATCCATGTACAATAAAATTATCTTTGCTTGGCAGCATCTCTGGGTGCTGTTGGAAAGTTCGTGTTGAGCAGCTGGTGGTAGATATCTCCTGAGAGGCACAAACCCTCTGCCATCACAGGGATGTCAGCAAACACCCAGGAGAGTAATAAAACAAGTCTTGAGACTTGAGTGCTTATGGCTCCTCTTCTGTAGGCAGCAGGAGCCTTGTCAGCCCCACCGTGCTCAGCACATGGGTGTAACCCTGGAGCTACCTCCATCTTCACTGTTCTTCCTGCATCCCCCAGCTGTCCTAGAAAAAAGGCCTTATGTGAGGTGGAAGTTGTTCTTTGCTGGTTTTTCCCAGCATTTTTTTTTCCCCAGAGTCTATTACAGCACTGGTCTCACACAGACTGGTGAGAGCACTGCACTGCTGAGAGAATCTTGGAGTGTTGTGTAATCAAATTTCCACTTTTTTCTGTTCCTGAGCACCTTTCTAAACTTGGTGGCAGGCTGAGTGCAGAGGAGGATTTTTCTAAGGAAAATTCCTCTCTGACTTTTTAAGCTGTGGTAGGAGGATGACTAACTGTGGGTACACCCAGACATTTCCCTTTGGACACACCTAAACACACTCTTTCCAAGAAGAGGATCATGCCACCTTCCAGTATGGGTGGAGAGAAAATTTAAAGGGAGACAGGACTGTTGGGTCTTAATGTCCATAATGCAGTGAGGAATTTTAACAGAGCACAGTCTTGAGTTGATTTATGATGTATTGCTAAATGAGGTTTCTTCATTTCTTTGTTCTCCATCAGCAGATGTGTGTTATTTGTAGACAGCAGAGGCTGTTGCCTATTTTTGCACTCAATTAAATTGTAACTTCATCACTGGGGCCTCTGCTGCAAGAAAGTCAGGCAATGATCCAGACTGATTAATTATCAGCTTAATGCCTTTGGCAGAGGCGTTTTGCTGCTATTGTGGGGCATGGTCAGGGTACTGCTGCCCTTTGTGATGACAGGAAAAGTTAGGGGTTGTGTCTGTGCTGTTCCCTTCATTGAGCTTGTTTAGTGACAGGATTAGGCTTGGTGCATGGACTGGCACATATGAATAAGATGTCCAGAGGAAATTATCTGTAACACTTCTTGAACATAAGTGTGCAGAAATACAGAAAACTGTAATACTTTTCTTGATGTGGAAATGAGTGGGCTGGGCATTTTGCTTTGGTTTTCAGAGAAACTGGTAGCTTGCAAAATTTGGCTTGCAGTATTTTTTTTCCTTGCTTTGTTGATGAAAAAAATCATAAATATAGTGGAAGGATAAAAATGGACAAGAAGTAGTTTCTGATGCTGAATCATCTTGAGAGAAGTCCTGTTTGAGAAACCAGTAGTCTCTTTAGACAGCTGAGTCTATTTTAACCACAGTAAGCTTTACTGCTTTTTTCCAAACATGAGTTTGTTTCTGGGACCCTTCTTGAAATAAATGTTTTGTTTTGTTGGCAAAATTCTGCAGATCTCCTTCTCGTGAGTCTTGAAATGCTGAAGCTCAAATGTGTGAGTTTGTTCTCCTTGCTGTAGGCACCTGCTAGATGTTCCTCTGCTGCTGTGGGTGCAGCAGGGAGGCCAGTTCTGCCTGGTGGGGTTGAATTTTCAGAGGGTGCTGTTGCCAGTGATGATTGGGGGAGCCACTGACTTTTCAAAGCCTTTCAGGCATTGCCCTCTTATCACACCAACACAGAGTGAAGAGATAAAACCACCAACCACCAAGGTCATGTTGTTGTTGGAAAAGTCAAGCAGAGCATCTCCCTTGCCTGTGCAGGTCCTTGTTTAACCCTGGTCACTGCACACGCTGGCTGCCAAAAATCAATTACTTCCTTGGTGATGTTTGTTTGCAGTCTTTAAATAATGTAGAGTGGAAAAACAACCAAACTGCAGAGTGTACATTAGCTGTTGGCTAATATGTTGTTACAAATATCTTCTGGACTTGGTTTGTGTAAGCCCTGGTTCCTCTTTGTTTTCTCTGTAGGTAATAATATACTGAGCTTCCCCAAACCCTGCTGGCACTATACATATTACAGTGCAGACTTACTGAGCTGCAGTGATCACAGCATGTTTAGGCAAGAAGTGTCTGTGAAAATTTTCTGTTTGTGTGGCAGTGATGAATATGGTCTGGGCTGCAAAAGCCACTTCAGACACTTCTGTGTGCCCAGAAGTTGCCCTGCAGTGAGTTCCCTGAGCAGCTGCATTGCACTTCTGGTGTATCTCATATCTTCTGGTACATCTGAGGCTGTAGAAATGAAAATCCTGGGTGCCTTTTATCAACCTTGGCTTTCTTCTGTTCTTGCTTAGGACAGCAGGAGCTGGTGGGCTTTGAATGCTCCTGAGAATTCTCTCAGTGCAAACCTTGTGATGGTGCTTGGGGTTCTCTTCTTGCACTGCTTCCCTGGGCTGGTGCTTTTAACCACAGACTGGTTTCCCACTTCATCCAATGTGTGTATGAAAGTGGATCACTTAATGTGTGCTGCTTTCAAATGCAGAGGTTGGAAAACAAAGCCTGTTGAAAGAAGTGTTTGTCATGCAAGGAAGTGCAATAAACACTTTCTTGAAGCATCACAGAAAATTGCTTTTTGAACAAACAAGGGGACTTCTAAAAGCTCAGCTGGGCTTGGCAGTGAACAGCTGTAAGAATCGAGGTGGCTCTGGTGGACACTTGAGCCCCTCGGGGGAAAGTGGCCAGTTCCCTTGCAGCTGTGTGAGTCTCTCAAATCACAGATAATTCATCTTCCTCCTCTCTGTCTCTTCCTCCTACCAGTCTTCTGCAAACATCTGGAAACCCAGATTTCACATTGTGAGGTTTAAAGAGGATAGAAGAGAAAGTGAGGGGTGCTGAGGACTCCAGGTGTTGACAAAGGCAGGGCATTTGGTGCAGCTTGATGGGAGGCAGAGTCCTGTGGACAGACCAGAGTGAAAGGGCTGTGTTTTTGTGGGACACATTTCTTCACTATCCATGCTTGTATCATGGATATGTGCACATTTCCCAGGGGCTGTGGAGGGGTCAGCTAAGGCAGGAGGTGAACTCCCACGATGGTAAGAGCATCACGGTGCAGCACCTGTAGTGAACTTAGCAAGATGAGCATTTGTCCTGGACTTGGCTGGTGTTGACCCCTGTTACAATCCAGAAAGCTTTAGCCACCTGCTAATGGCACTGTTAAGGCATGTAGAAAATACGATTAGAAATGTTATATTTTTTGTCTGAGATCTTTCCTTTTTGCCCTCTAAAGGAAGGTGAGTCACTTTTTAGCCACGGGGTTGAATTGCAGGTCCCAAAGTTGTGCTTCTCTTATCTTTCTGTTCAGCCTAGTGCTGCTCATGTGGGCACAGCTGCTATAAAGGGCCAAGTTAAATGTGGAAATGATTAAGGCTCCAAGATAGCAGTGTGCCAGCATCTGTGTTGCGTGCCACTGTTAATCCCTGGAGCCCAAAAGGACATGGAGACCCCAGCCACAATACAGGAGATCAGCTTGGTTAGGCAGATGCACTCTCACAGACCAATAATAAGCTTAAATACCTGGCATTTTCAAAGCAAGCAGTCTTCCAGGAATTAACCTATAATGTTTTTACCCTTTCTTCAGTCTGACTCATAGCAGAGAACAGATTATCTGTTTAAAAGGTAATACAGCAATTAAGTGTCTGAAATATTTCAGTGCATAAATCCCTTACTTTTCCATTTTCTATTTCCTTAGGAACTGGCAAACTCTGTCTACTTGGTTATGGAGGTGAGTGTGTATTTTTTTTTTTTTAACCTCCTTTCCCTCCCTCTTTCTCATTTTTAATTTTTTTAAACTCATTTTAAGGAGGTCAGAATATTTCACAAGTGGTTCTTTCTGCTGGCAGTCTCACCTGTGAGGCTTTGTTAATTTAATCTGCAGCTCAGGCCTTGGAGAGTGGGTGCAGAGAGCAGCCAGGGGATCTTTCATCTTGCTGCTCTCAGGAGGTCATGCAGGCACAGGCTTAAGCAGTCACACACTGAACCTCAGGGGTCAGATGGGTGCCATGGGGCAGTGTGTGTTCAGGCATGCACCAGAGAGAATGTTCTGGACACAGATTACCTGCAGAGCCTCTGAATGTTCCCCTTCCTCTGCAGTTCTCACTCGGAGGTCTTGTTGACTTTTCTTAATGATGTGTAAAATTGATGTGAAGAGTTTCAGTTTTCAGCTGTGTCCACCCCCAGGCTTTCCTCAAAAATCTTCCTGGTGGTGTCTCCAGTGGTGACCTCTCTGCTTTGTTCTGGTTTCATCTTTCTCTCTGATGTGCTTGAACATGGATGTGCACAAAAGCTGGTTGATGCTGGTGTATCGTTATGCAACATAACGTTTAGGGGAAATAGGACAGGAGAGGAACCCAGGGGAATGGGGTTTTCTCTGCCAACTTCAGAATGTGTATTTTTACATGTGTAATTATTTATGTTTAAATACTGTGATAAGCTTGCAATCCTACTGAAGTTTACTGTTTTTCTTGTTAATCTTTGATTTGCCCTATATTAACTGAGCTTTCTGTTCTGTTTGCAGTACTGTAATGGTGGTGACCTGGCAGACTACCTTCACAGTAAGTACAGCAGTATGGGGAATATGCTCTGTGAGGTTCACTCTTCAGAATCATTTGCAGACTGAGAAGCCATGACAATAAAAGCTGGTCTTGTAGTCCATTCTATGTAGGTCAGTAGTGACTGTTGTCAGTAGTTATATATTTTAGTTACAATGGCCTTATACGTTAAACATATTTCAACACTGCTAGGAGCACAGTTTGTCTTTACTTGGTGACTGGGAAAAAGCTATTTATACTGAAGCCTTGCAGTTCTGTAGTGTTGGATTCAAATAAATCCCAAGAGTATATTCTCTTAAGTTTACCCCTAGAGTATTCCCACATCTGGGGCAGAACATATTTCCTGTTTCAGCATATTGAGGATGGCTGTGGTGTGGCCAGTACTGCTGGGAGGGTGACAAAACCCACTAACTTGGGGGTCTTCTGGAGAGTATAGCACAAGTATCTGGGACCATGGTACCTTAAAGAACCTTTGGTGAGACCCAGGGTTGTCTTTGCCATCAAGCCTAATGCTTTGCAGTCATCCAGCTGATCCAGCTGTATTGCTGGGACTCAGGCAAGCCCTCAAGGTATTTTTCAGTGCAGCACAGGTACAGGACCCTGGTCTTTGAAAATCACCTTGCACCTCAGTACCTAGAATAGGTAGGAGGATAAAATGTTTAACAATATGCTTGGCTGCACTCAGACACAGCCCTTTTTAAATTTTTTTTTTTTTCTCTTAGAGTAGCTTTCTGGTTGTTTTGCATGTTAACTAGAAGATTACTAAATGTGAAGAGACAACTTTAATCTCATTTCATGCGTGGCTCTGGGTCATGGTTAAACAAAGTTTGTTCACATTGTTCAAATTAAAAGCTAGTCAGCTGGATAATACTTCAGGCTCCTTATTGAGCTATGAGATGCCTGGAAATGGCAAAAATTGAAGGATTAAAAGATAAATTTACATTTGCCCTATAGCTAGTGCTGGTGTCCCTAGAATGATAATTTGGGGCTTGATGCTAGTCACACTCTTCCTACAGGGTAATGAATTATATTTGTGGACTTGAATTTTCAGAAAGGGTTTAGTACTTGAAGGAAAAAGAATATTCTGTCTTTCATTTGTTTTTTAAAATCCTATTTAAGTGTGCTTTGTCTCAGATATATTTTGCATCTGTTGGGAATTGCTGTGCTCTAAAAGGAGCATCTTCAGTGGTGGCAGAATGCTCTTACGAGCACCAGTGGAGGATGGTTTTGTATTTGGTACCTTCTTTTTCTTTCTGAATGCAGATGCAAATTTTATAAATCAAATTATTTTAAAAAATAGAGAAACTTTAGTTTTGCGTGCATGGGCTTTGAAAGCTAAATTTTTTTAGCTTTCATGCACATGAAGTGAACCTTGCACTGGGCTGTGCACTCTCATTGGCAAACGTGTGTGTGTAAACAAGAAATTACAGGAACAAATTACAGGAACAAGCATTTATAGATTAATGGAAATTTTAGATAAATTTATAGATTTATAGAAAATCTTCTAGTCTGTACTACTACTTCTGTGTGTACATTGTTGTCTTTCCCCTTCTGCCACCCTCCCACCCCAAAAAAAAAAACCTCAAGAAAAAGTGAGACATGCAATTAGGCTGTTAATACAGCTCACTTCCTGGTTTATTGATTGAAATTACTCAGGAAGTTGGTGGCTAGTTTGAGAAAGTGATGATGAGTTGTATTTTCCAAATAAAATTTCATTTTCCCCCAGTTTCGTTTGTTTGAGTGTTACCTGGTGCAAGACATGATCCCTATTTGCCTGAGTTCACGAGAAAGTTAACCTTTAGCTCTGTTTTTACCAATAAAATATTTTATTTTGGCAACTGTAAAGATTGTTGTGTCTGGGAAGTTGATGCTTAGTTTTATTTTAACTCTTAACACTTGTGTGCTGGTTGCCAGTGAGGAGAGCCCAGCAGGCACCAATTTCCAGAGGGAGGAGTCAGTAAGGGACTGCAGCAAGAAGGTGTAGTTATTCCCATCAGTGCCAGAGCCCAGATAAGTGTCAGCTTTCTGCATCCCACCAAATGCTCCTGTGGGGGATCTCCTCTTCCAGCCTCTGCAGGCACCCAGGGTGCTTTTGACAGGAGTGATTTTTCACAGAAAGCTCGTATTGGAAAGTTTAGATTTCTTCAGTATTTGTCTAGTACTCAGGAGGCTCATCTCTATTGAGTGGTTATTGTGCTGCTTGAGTTATTTTGATAATTGTGATGGTGTTTAATTGCAACATCAACTTTCCCACTGGCTCCTCAGACATTTGTGCTGATAGTTCCTGTAACACTTAAGCAAGCAGCTCATGCAAATCCCCTGGTTCTCATTGAATGAGTTGCTTGTAAGCTTCCAGATCCATTCTGCCCTCTAATTACAGGCATTAGGCAACGTGGTAATTCCATGTTGAATCCAAAGGCACTCTAATTCTCCTTGTCTTCATGACTGGAGGACGTGCATAGGTGCACGTTGCAGTGCACTGTGTGTTTCAACTGGGTTATGGTGTTGGGCAGCTCCATCCATCCCTGTGATCCAACCCAAGGCTGTGTGTGTCTGCCTGGGTCATGGTGTTGGGCAGCCCCATCCATCCCTGTGGTACTGCCTAAGGCTTTGTGTGTTCTGCTCAGCACAGCTGCTGTGCTGGTGGTGGTGTCCTTTAGTGGTACAGTGCAATTTCCCTTCTGGGAGATCTCTAGATGTTGCTTTCCCTGGAGGCCATCATGTATTGAGCTGAGAATGGCAGGTTTCTGCTGTGTGTGGTAGAGCTGTGGGAAGTGTTACATAAGTGACCAGCTTCTGTACAGGAATAACTGGAATTCTGTGTCCTCAGGTACTCAGGAGGTCAGAGCAGGCTGGTCTGAAATTCCTTCTGTGAGTTGGCATTGGCACAGGCTGTTATGGACACTATATAAGAGGGTATTTGTGACCTTGCTTTATGCTGTTGCTTCCATATCATAGCAGGGAATTTCTTGGTTTGTCCATGACCCATGCAGGGAGCTTTGATCTTCCTAGTCCATTCCAAATGATGCAGGGACCCTGTTGCAAACCAGAGGTGTGAATTATTGCTTTGTAGCTTTTCTCCCTCTACAGCCAGATAATTAAGAAGAAGGTCTAGTTCTCTCACAGATATGTCTGGAATAATTCTTCTGACTTGTACAGAAGACTCACAGGAGTGTCCCTGTCCATGCTTGGCATGGGTAGATGGGGTAGGTACAAGCCAGGCCCCAAACAAGTCAGCTTAGTCTCAGACTTCAGTGTGACTTGGATTGGGCCCATGTTAGAGATACTTGTGACACCTGTGGGTAAGAGGAGATGTTCTTTTTCCTAAATAACTTTTCCAAAATGGTGTTGTAATACAAGGTCAGTGGGTGTACTCCAGAACATCTACTCTTGGATCAGCTGACAAGGGCTGTTTACTGCAGTTTACCTGGCAGCCTCTTGCAGGTTGAACTTCTCAGAGCAGGCTGACCAGGGCACTTCTTAGGTGGCTTCATCCTTTTTCTCTGCCTTTAGAGCTCAAGGCATGTGGGCCTCACAGTGACCCAGAGTAAATATTTCCTCTGATCTACTGACCTGAGCAGCCCAAGGCAGTAAGCAGAGTGCCTCATCACTGAAGTGGAGCCCATGAAAATAAACACAGGGATATTACTGCTTCTCAGTAATGGCAGAGTAAGGCTTGTGAAACATCATCCTCTGCAAGAATGTGTTGCTCACCACAGACATCCACAGGGATGCCCAGACTTCATTGCAGAATTAGTATTTTGCCAGCAGTTTTCTGGTGAAGATGAGAATATCCCCTTTTTACAGGGACAGACTAGCAAGTTCCTTGTTTGGGATGTAGCAAAGGAAGAGAGCTGTTTTGCTCTTTTGTTTGGGGTTTTTTTGTTTGTTTGTTTTTTGTTTTTTTTTGTTTGTTTGTTTGTTTTTTTTTTGGTGTTTTGTTTGGTTTTTTTTTTTTTTTTTTTTTGTGTGTGTGTTTAGTTTTTTTGATGGCACCTAAATTGAATGAGTTTTCTGTATCTTCTTCCCTCTGCTGTTGGTAGCTGGTCTGGAAGGACTTTTGCAGACCAGTATCCTGAAGTCATTGAGAATGTCAGTTGTATTTATGCTTCTGTCCTTCAGTTGCAGATTGCTGCTGTCACACAGTAGACTGATGGGCTGAGTATGAGAGATAAGGAGTTTTGTTTTCCAATGTTACAGCCTGTTTGTTGATGGAGGGAGGTAAAAGGGTAATGCCCCTGCCCTCCCCATGGAACTGACTGTCCCCTCTCTATTCCTGAGGGCAGAGCCTCAATTTCCCAGTCCTGCCTTCCTCCTGGATTTGTGAGGTTTAATGCTGCCAGAGGATCCAGCAGGCTTCTGCCTGATTTTGCAGCACTGCAGCATGGTAGCTCCACTCTGCTGCTGCAGTTGTACTGTGGGAATATGTCTGCAGGTTCAAGACACCAGTTTAGATTCTCTGTGCCCAGAAAGCAGTTCTTTTGCAGGGCTGAGAACTTTGTACAGATGTGGAAAAGCTTAAATTCTGCAGAAACAGGTAGTTTAGAAGCCCTATTTTCTATGGATGAAGATTTTTGTGATCTTGCTAGGAATGTTGTTGTTTTCAGTGTTCTAAGGAGTTAGAATTCACATCAGGGAGGCTCAGCTGGTTTGCTGAGGGCTGGTGGCTGGTGCTGTGTTAGCATTGCAGCCCCCAAATTATCTGCAGGAGAGGGTAATGCCTTAAAGCCGTGGCACACTCTTGAGGCTGCAGGTCAGGACAAGGCTCTCCACAGTTCCTCTGCTAGAGGCACAGTGTGTTTAGCCAGGAACTGGTAATTGCCTGCTGCCTTAATAATAAGAATTATCAAGTTTCAAGTCTTGCTTCAGGTTTGAGGGAGGGTGATCAGCCTGTCCTTTCCTGGCCTGAGCTGAATTGGGAAAAAAACCCTTTGCTGTTTTGTTTAAAGATGGTGCTTTAACCATTCTTGTATAGATTTCCTTGGGTATAAATTGCAGAAATACTGCAGAGCCGTTTTGTTGGAGAGAATATTGAGCACAACTAAGATGCTGAACTTTTAATGGTATGAGACTGAGTACAGTGTAATATTTCAGCAGGAGGCTGGGGAAAGCTTTGTTAAAGATGAGGCAGTGCTTTCTTCAGAAGATGCCAAGTGTGTTTTGAAGACTTGCATCTGAGCTGCCTCTTAGTATCCTTAAAATCCCTTCACAGAATCTCCCCTTCTGGGAGAGGAGTCTTGTGAACTCCAGCTGAGTGCCAGTTCATGAGGAAAAAGGCTCAGTGAGGAGAGAGAAACTCTATATACATGTGCACTGCTCTCACGTGTTGGGAGTCCAGGACCACCTGATAGCCATGGTGACACTTTAGCTGTGCTTGTGCCTCCTAGAACAGTGAGCCTTGGGAGTGGTGGGAGTTTATTTTCTATTCTAAGTGTGACTTAACTTATCTGTGTCCCTTGCTGCTTCCCATCCATGTATTTTAAAAGTTAGATTTTTAATTTCCTGTGTTGTGTTAAAGCTGTGTGCAGCCTCAGCTGTGTTTTCATAAGGATTCCTCCCTTCTAGCTGACTGGGTAGAGTAGTGTTTAGAAGCTCCTGCCAGCCTGTTTTAATGTCTTACTAGAGAACAGCTGGAAAAACTCTAATGAAGTCCCAAGTAATTTACAGGGACCTTTTACAAAAGAAATCATTTTATTCAAGTAGAATGGTGCTTGCTTGAAGCCTGACTTGCTCAATGACTGACAAGGAGGCAGGCTGGTAGCACTGTTGATCCTGGGGTTTGTTCAGCAGGCTGTTCCCAGCTTTGGCAAGAGTTTCATATGTATAGTTCTTAAAATAACCAGAGCTGATGTTGCACTGCTCCGATTAGAAGAGCCAGTTGAAAATTATTTTAATCCCCTCAATATTTATTTTCACACCATGGTCCCTGGGAAGGCTGTATCTCAGGAGAGGGCACTTCAGAACTTCTATATTTGCAGATTTTGATCACTAATACATTCTTTTAAAAAACTTGGCTTGTGAAAACATTTTGAGATATTCTTGCTGGATCTATGGATGTGGGTGGAGGGTGGCAGGTGATAGTTTGCAGGGGTCATTTGCTAGGGTCTGTTGTTAAGTACTGGACTGTTGTTCACCCAAACACTGGGTTTGGGATTAGAATTCTGGTTTGCTTGGGTGATGATGCACAAGGGTTAGGCCTAGACTTGGATTCATACCCTAAAGGTACAGGTCCCTGCTGGCTGTGTGCCCTAACCTACTGTGAATTTAACCTAGCAACCCTTCTCAGGCCCAGCATGAGCCTTAATGACTCTTGCAGGCATAAATCCTGATCCTAATTGCCTTTCCTCTGAGCTCCACCTTTAGACCTAGTCTTTGTGATAAAGCTCTGACCTTGGGTATCCAGCTGCTGCTGACCATAGCTCACAGGCAGCCACAGCCCTGCCTGGTGCTTGTCTGGATCTGCCTGGCAGCTCTTGCTGGGGGAAGCCCTAAACCTCACCAGATGCCACTTTTGGACACAGTTAATAACCCAGATTCAGCACCCAGTGCTGGCCTGAGTTCACCGTGAGAGACTTGGGGCTGAAAACAGCCCTGACCACAGAATAAGCTGGGAATGCAAATGCTCTCCCTTGTTGCCTGTAGGAATCATTCAGAAATGGTGTGTGGGGAAAAGACATATGTGGGAATAAAATGACAAATTACAGTTAATTGCTGTGAGACTCTGCCCTCTGGGCTCCTCAGAGAACTGGCATTGTAAGTTTTTCATCTGTGGTTATTTTTCTTTCCTCCTTCCCAGCTATGCGGACACTTAGCGAAGACACCATCAGGCTCTTTCTCCAGCAGATAGCAGGTGCCATGAAAATGCTGCACAGCAAGGGCATCATCCATCGGGACTTGAAGCCACAGAACATCCTCCTTTCCTATGCTGGAGGCAGGAAATCCAATCCCAACAACATTCGCATAAAGATTGGTAAGACACAGCTACAAACATCACCCTGAGCACTCAGGGGTTTGGTGATGGACAAAACCTCAACTTGGGAGCTTTCTAGGAGAATAAAAGCATTGCTCCACTTGAAAAACACCCTGATGTTTTTCATTCTCAGTTCCTCTGGTAAATGTAGCCTTCAGCTGCCTCCAAGCAGTAGGAGCAAAAGCTTTCTGCTCTGCCAGGACACAGATTTAACACAAAGGAATTGGGCAGGCCTTGCTCTGCTCCCAGTTGAATGGTGCCTCCCTCAGTAAAAACAAACACCAGCCTGCCCTAATTGGCTTGTAATCTCCAGGTTTACCAAGAAATAAATAGAAGTTCTGAATTTTGTCTTTAGCTTTTAACTGTGTTGAGGTTAAATGTTGTTGTCTGGCACTACTTGCTCTCCTGGCTGGCCTCAGAGAGCACAGTGGGTTGTCAGGCAGACCCAAAATTGGGAGTTTTCTCAGTCTGAACCTGAGACAGACTTCTCAGCTGCATCTTGAAGAAATTCACATTCTGCACATCAGGCAAGTGGCACAGATGGACCAGTAGTTGGGATGAGTGCTCCAGAAATCCAGTTACAGAGCACACATATTCCCTCTGGTCCCTCAAAAATAAGATGATATCACCCTCACACGTGGGCTTTTGGTTAAGTTACATCTCAGAGCTGAGGCTGACACAAATTAGGCAAAACTGTTCCTCACCTTAACCTTGTGCTGTGGAGAAAGTGTTAGTGGTTTTCTTCAGCTGGGAAATGAGGTCCAGTGGAAAAGGTTTGTGTTTTTTTGCTTTTGTTTGGGTGGGGTTTTTTTTTTTTTTGTTGGTTTTTTTTTTTTTGTGTGTGTTTTTTTGTTTGTTTGTTTGTTTTCAATTGGAGAGTTAATATCTGTAAAGAAGGGATTGGGAAGGCTGTGAGCACAACTGCTCTGGGTGTGATGTAACCTGCAACCCTCCCTGTGCTCCCTGAGGAGTACATGGTCCAGGGAGAATCTGGCTGTACCAGTTCATTAGTGACAGATGACAGTGTAAACAGCTGTGTCAATGTCCTAGCTTGAAATATCTGGTAACCTTGAGAGAACATCTCAGTGTCATATGATCAGATGCTGAGTAACCTGCAGAGGTAATTCCCCTTAGTATTCCTTGCTCCTGGCTCTTCTACCTGCTAAGTGAGCTGTGGCTCAATTATCTGTCCTAGTGCTGGGGTTAGCACTGTTGGTACTCTTGTAAAGAAACAGAATCATTTTGATCATTAAAGAAAAAGAATCATTTTGGTGAGGCTGGTCTGGAATTGTGGGTAGTGGTGAGTAGTGGTTCCTCTTGGCTGTGTTTCACATTACAGCCTTATCAATGGAAGGTGTGGAAGGCAACTTTCAGTTCCCCAAATGCAAGGCTGAGACAGCAGCAGATGAACTGGCTGGTTATGAACTGGCACATTCTCACTCAAGAGAGCCTTCCCAGCTGTCATTTCAGAGTGCAGGCAAATGGGTACTGATCCCTGAAGGAGGGATGGGAGTTTGTTCATCTGAGTACTCTTGGGACTTGGTCTGTGCTTTTGTACTGTGTACTCTGCATTAATAACTAGCACAAGGGTGCTGGTGCTCAAGAAGAGCTGTCAAAGGCTTGCTAAGATGGGATAGGGGCTGCAAAGATTGATGGGAAGTGAAGGTAAAGTGGGAAGAATCAACTGGAGAAGGTGCAGGCTCTCTAGAGCTGGTGTCTGCTCCTGACCTACCTCTGTTTGTCTTTGTAGCTGACTTTGGGTTTGCCCGGTACCTGCAGAACAATATGATGGCAGCAACATTGTGTGGTTCACCTATGTACATGGTAAGTGTGATTTTTCTAGAGGATTTTCTGTGTTGTTTTTGCTTTGCTCCCCAAAAACCAGGCTTTGTTTTTATCTAGTCTTTCTCCCAGAGGTGAAATTTTGTTTACTTGCCAGAAATGAGCTATTACACAGGGAGATTGCTGGAGTTGTGGCTGTGGTAATGTCAGACAGCAGGTGCCTGTGAATTTGACCTAGGTGAGATATGGATAAATCATGCTTCCAGGATGGCTGCTTAGACTGTGAAACTGATGTGTGTAAGAAACCAAACTGATCCCTTTTAGCCTCTTTGTACTTTCCACTCTGGAATCAGGTTGTGATGAGGTGATCTCTTATTTGTGCTCATGGCAGCAGTCAAGGTCTTGGTGTCACATCTAGTCAGTGAAAGGAAAAATGAGAAAACTAGACAGAAATAAAAATGTCAAAGCCAGACTTGTAATAGTTCCTGGGGGTGTGGGTGTCTTGAGCTCAAAGTAAAAAGATGATGTGAGTCAATTTAGGTTGAAGTTTTTTACAGGTGCCTTGGGGTAAAAGGCACCTCATTTCAAACATAGTCTAATCCATCCTTAAGTTTTTTGTCTGTGGTCTTTGGGCAGTGTTAGGCTGGACTGTGCTGCATTGCACAGGCAGAGTGCATTTGGTAGTCTGCTCCACAGAACTACCTCAAGCAAAACACACTTCCTCTCTCCTTTTTTTTTTGAAGCCTGATGTTTATTTGAACTATGCTATATGTGAAGATGATCTAACTCTCCTCTCCTGTGAGAGTTTCCTGAATTGTCTATTTTTAGTGATACTTTTTCTTTCGGAGTCTCTTGTGAAAGTAATTGAAAACACACAGCTTATTTTCTGAAAGGGCTGGAGGAAACTAGTGGTGATATTTTTTTCTATTTGTTTTTTGTTTTTATTTTAAACAACAGTGGATGTTACAAGAAATCTCAATGTTTCATATTGCTCTTTGTTTATTGGTGGGTTTCAAGGAAGATGGGAAGGGAGGGTTCAGTTGGGATTTAGGGAGGGTTTTGAAGTCTTTCCCTACTGCCATTGTGGGTCTTGTGCAGGAGCCCTGGGAACATCTGCTGGCAAGGCAGGAGTTTATTCCATGCTTTAGCTCACAGCCTGTTGCTGCTTTATTTCATTTTGCTCTTTAAAAAAACCAGAAAGGTATTTTACCCCTACCAAAAGGAACTTTCTGTCTGAACTCCCAGCATGATCCATACCATGGCAAGACTTGGAAATCTTCTTGTGCAGTTCTTGTCCTGCTTCTTTGGTTTTTTTGGTGTCATGCCTCCTTCCCTTAGGGACAGACTGAGCTCCTATCCACAATTTACTTGTTGCCTTTTTTTTTTTTTTTTTTTTCCATTACGTGTAGCCTTTACTTCTAATAGAGCTAAAAAATTGATCCTGTTCCATGCTGGCAGCACTGCAATGAAATCTGTAGTTATAAACACGTGGGATTAACCAGCCTGCCCTCCTGTCTCTCCTGAGGTTCTGCCTGCTGAGCCAGGGGCTCTGGGGGCTTGCACTGTCTCCAGCCTTTGGAACAAGCCTGGGAGGGAGCAGCTGAGGGCACAATGAGGGATTAGAAACCAGAGTTCTGAGGCACAGCAGGGCTCAAGCTGTTGGACTGGAACACTGCCTTTGAACCCAAACTGTGACCTTGGCACCAGGCCCTGGAGCTTAATTAATGTGCTGCCATCTTGGGCTAAATGAGGGAAGTGCCCAAGTGGTGCAGCTCAGGATGGAGGCTGAAGTTTACCTGTGCAGTGGCAGCCTTGCTGCTCTTGATCTTGCTCCTTACTTTGGTTGAAAAGATCTGTTTGAGAAGGGGAAGTACTGAGTTTGCCCAAAATACACAATATTAGGATGTATTTTTGCCTTCTGAATGAAAGTCTCTGCTTCCCCTACTTAAATAGGGAAGTGGCCCTTTCAATATAGTGTTACAGTCTTACTGGGAGTAAATCTTTCATGGTTACTGGGGAATCTAGCTCAAGGGGTTTTGTAGAATAATAGTGACTTATCTCTTTTGGAATTGCTAAAAAAGAAAACTCAACAAAACTACTTATTTTTATAAAAGACATTTCCCTTCTCTCCCTCAAAAGGCACCAGAAGTCATTATGTCCCAACACTATGATGCCAAAGCTGACCTCTGGAGTATAGGAACCATCATTTATCAGTGTCTAACAGGAAAGGCTCCCTTTCAGGTGAGTTGCTTAGATATGATGTTTATGACTCCTGCTTTTTTTTTTTTTAATCTTTTCCATCTAATCTGGTTACTCTAAGGTTTTCCCTGCTGCTGTCATCTCTAATATCAACTCCCATAAATCCAGCCTCATGAAGGTCTGGCTGTCCCAACACCTTGACAGTGTTGTGTTTTATAGTTTGTAATGCAGGATGTGTTACTAGAATGTGACTCTTCTCTGGGTTGTCTCTTGTTGAAATATATTTCCAAGTTATAAGACCTTAGGCAGGGTCACTTATTGAGAAAATTACCATGAATCAGTTAAAGCAGTGGGGTTTTTTTAGGACTACACTTAGAAAATCAGTTTCTATTTACAACCATAGTCAGTGTATAATTTATAATTATAATTTTGTTGGATATAGAAGGACTATAAGAAAGATGGTAATTGCAAGTTAATGTTCAGGATGATTTGTGGTAAGTAGTGTATTGCATCTAAATCAACTTGGTTTCCAGAGCAGTTAAGTAGGATAATATCAAAAAGATCTTATCTGTCATCTCACAGCAATCTCTTCCAGCCTGAAATGTTTATGTTCATCAGATCCAAACCCCTCCAAATATAACACAGCCCTGTAAACTCCACCCTGTATTTAATGCCATAACTTCTGGATGAGCTACAGCATATCCTTTGTGAACAGCATCCTCTGATTTTAAGTTTTTGATTGGTGGAGAATTCACCACAGCCTTATGCCTGTTGCTTCAGAGTTACTTCACATATTTTTCATCATCCATCCCTAGAATTCCCTAGACTCAGTGTATTTTTTTCATTAGCCACACTGTGTGCTACTTTACTTCTTCCATCTCTGAGATCAGCAGACTCTCCCTTAAAATTACTGTTTTAAAGTATTGTATTTGTCAGGTATTTTTCCCCCCTTGCTTTGTGATCCTCCCTTCTTATGTCCTGACATCTCTTTATCCTGATCCCCTAACAAAACAAAAGGGAGAAAATCCCAACAAACCTTAGAACATGAGTAGAAAGGAAACAAAAACAAATAGCACAGAAGAAAGTCAGAGGGAAATCTATGCTCATGTAATAAGGCAAATTTTATGAAGTGAAGGACTTTATGAGCTTTAGTTCCACAGCTCTTTAGGATTTCACACAGGACCTGGAATGTTTATGCAGTTACATCATTGGGGAGGATAAAGTGAGTTCTAAATCTGTTGCAGGAAAGAGTGGGCAAATACAGGAGTAAACTAATGGTATGTTTTGGTTTTGTCTAGAGCCAAAAACACTTCTTTCCTTCAGGGTAATTTTTTCCCTGCTGCTCTAAGAATCTTCCACTCCAATGCTTTATATTCTGTCCACCAGCTTCCTCTGTATTTAGAGCAAGACTTCATTTCCTTTGCATGTTACTTTTTTTATAAACCCATACAAAATGCACTGAAACTTCTGAGTGGCTTCTGGTTACTGGTTGCATCCACTTGTCATCAATGTTGGTATCTTTGTTTGAGAGGAGAAAATGACTGTTAGGATGAAAGAAAATAAATATTTGTGTGTTAAGAAGAAAATGTAGGAGAGGAGAAAGCAAGCTTTGACTGCATGCATAGGGGAGCCTGGCATGGATTCTCTCTTTTAGTCTCTAAAGGCACCTTGATACCTACTCGTTCAAATGATTTAATTGCTGTTTAGTGTGGTGACTTTATCATAGGGATTGTCTCTGTTTGAGGCATGGCAATACCCTGCCTTGGAGTGGGCAGTGAAGAGACACTTCAGTCCCTGCCCAGCAGTTCCTGACCTTGCTTTGTGCTTGCCTCATTAGATAACTCTCTCCCATAAACATCTGTTAGGCTGGGAGTGGGGGTTATTGGTTTCTCTATTTCAGTTTATCCCACACCCTTTCCTTTTTTGGAGGTCATATTTTGAAGCAAAATGCCAGGCCCTGCTTGTGACTGCAGTAGCAGCTGTGGATGTGTTTGGTCAGGGAGAGAGAGCAGCTCAGCCCAGATGGTTCTTTGTGCCCCATCTATTTGTTTTGGCCATGCATGTCACAGATTGCCTTCCAGCTTGAGATCCAGGTGAAAGAAGCCTGTCTAGGAGAAGCTGGTTAAAGGTTAACTGGCTTTCTGTCTTTATTGGCATGACTGTGTTATGAGAATTTGCTGATGGTCACTGAGCAGGCAAGAAACTGTTTACAGGGCTTTTAGAGAAAAGGGGGTAGTGGACAGAGGTGATGGGGACACCATGAATAAGAATAAGTGCTTTTGGGAGGGATGTCTGCCAGTGGGTGGGAAGAAAACTGGCAGATTGCACATGGTGCCACCAGCAGACCCAGTTGTACAGGGAAGCCAGGAACTGGATTTCTGAGTGAACCTCTTTGGGCTGAATCCTCACTGTGCCTTCCCTCCCAGGCTGACAAAGACAGCCCCTCATCTCTGGCTAGCTGAGATTCCCATGGGAATCTGGAGCTTGGTGGCACATGGGACATGATGTGTTTGGGTGCTGTAGCTGTCACTGCCTGAGCCAAGGAGGCACCTTCAGGAGGATGAAAAGGACTCCAGTGTTATCTGTGGGGAGGAGGAATGAGCTGCCTAAAAATAAAATAGGGTTTAGGGAAATGGGTTAGATGGAAAAAAAGATCAAATGTGTGGAAAGGCTGAGGCAGCTGTCAATCCTGAAAGTGCTTGTAAATTAAGTCAGAGTTGTGTGTATGTGCATGAACGTGATTTCTGGCTGTCTCAGAGTTAAAATTAACTCTAGCTGGGTCACCCAAGGCAATTTCCCAGAGCCATTCCTGTCCCTTCCCTGCCTCACTGCACACAGACTAGAAAGAAGCTGCTGATGCTCAGATGTGAACAGTTGGTAGGATGGCTGGTGAAGCTTTCTTAAGGAGCTTTTTGTATTAAACACACCCATAAACAAAAGAGTGAGACTACCATAGGGATGAGATTAATGGGATTCATAATCCCTATAAACAGATTTGCTGAGTGCTGTATTAATGTGGAATTGTTAATTTGCCTTGCCTAATAAGTGGTCTGCACACACATCTCTGCATTTCTGTTGCTGAGGACAGGACTTGAACAGTGCATTTCCTGCTCCTGCTAACCAGAACTGGGAAGTGCCTTGGGAACGTAGTCATTTGTTCCTGTCCTTACCTGAGTTGAAAAGTTTGGGATCCTGTGCCCACTGAGATGTGGTGCTGGCTCTGTAAACAAGTGACAACCAGAAGCAAAGCTGGAGGCAAGAGAAGAAAGATTTACACAAGGTCTGAACCAATCCAAAACCAATCTAGTCCTTGTCAGATGGTGTTTTAAATATGATTAGTTAAATGACCTCAATCTTTTTTTTTTCCCTCCTTTCTGTGTGGGAGGAATCACACAGATTTCTGGTGCCTTCTGTTGTGTGACCCGTTTTAAATCTGGGCAGCTCTTGGTAAGCAGACACCCCACTGAGCACATGCTCTGGCAGAGCTGGCTCTGGCAGTGGCAATGGGACATCAGATCCTGCTAAGCACCATGAAACCTGGCTGTCTGCTGTCTGAGCCTTTACATGAATCTTGAGCTTTCTGTGGACATGGTGCCCTGTGTCTGGGGGAGAGTGAGCCAAAAAGCAGGGGATTGGGGATTGACAAGACAATTAATGCAATTTTTTCTGCCTGGTCTGGCAGCTCTGAAAGAGTTAACCTGCCTGTTTATGTTCTCATCCCAGCTAACTGTTAGGTGAAAAATTAATTTCTAAGTCTGGTGTACCAAGTTCACTGCTTTAATTCTGAGTTAATTCTGTCTGCATAAGTACTAGGATTATGTATCACTTACAGCAACTGCTATGTTGTGAAATGCCTTGAGGAACACCAGGAAAGGCTGGATTTTATGCCAAGAATTTGAAACCCTGGTTTATTTGTTAGGCAGCTTGCTCTTCTGTTCCCACTCTGTTCCTCTGGAGTGCCCTGTGTCCATGGGGACAGAAATTCCTGGATCTGGTGGGTAATTCTGCTGAGACTGGGTGCAGTGATGGACTTGTTGCTGTAGTCAGTGAACCACTGGCTTTTGGACCAGTGTTTGTGGGTCTTACTGTGCTCTGTTGGCAGTAGAGAGAAATCCATAGACTGCTAAAGAAAAAGGTTCAGGAGGTGGGTTTTTTGTTTGCTTGTTTTTGCTCTTTGGGCTTTCAGGTCCTCTGAATGCCAGCCACTTAGTTGTGGGAATCTTACAATACAAGAAAATATTTTCAGCAGGTTTTCAAGCTTTTCCATAGAGCTACTGAGCTGGAAATGTTAGTTATTTAATTTTTCTTTCTAACATATATGAATCCCCTTTCTGCACCTCTAAATACCCAAGGAAAGAATTCAAAGAGCAGAGCAGATACCATACACCTGCTATGGAGTGTTGAATAGACAGGGCTCTTCAGGGAAGGTGTGAATCCCTGGCCCTCTTCTATCTGAATGTTGGGCTTTTGCATCCAGCTGTGGCCCAAGCATGACAAATGCACTGCTGAGTGCTTTTG
Organism: Muscicapa striata striata; assembly: GCA_030060385.1. Lineage (NCBI taxonomy): Eukaryota > Metazoa > Chordata > Aves > Passeriformes > Muscicapidae > Muscicapa > Muscicapa striata. The sequence goes on along the minus strand of JAREIS010000196.1, from coordinate 1,297,084 downwards.
GGAGCACTACCCTGCCTGGTTTCCACATGCAGTTCACTTCCAGGCAGCCAGCACTGGAGGGGATTTGGCAGAGTTCTGCTGAATGCCTTTGTTGGCTCAACATATTTCCACTGCTGCTCAGGACAAAGTAACAGAGTGGCAGGATTGAATCTGTCCAATTGCTTCTATATATAGAAAGGGTAGACAAAACCAAAATGCAGCTGCTCCCTAGTGACATGAAAGGGGGGCTGAGGGTGTGAGCTGACCTGCTGGTGTGCTCTCCTGGCCTAGGGAAAGCTGAGCTGTTCTGCATCCCTGGTTCTGATAGGTGGGTGCTGTCCCACAGGTAGAATTCTCTGTTTACCTTGAATGGTCTGGTTGTAAAGTGTGCTTTTTCTGGTGTTTTTCTTGGGCAGGGTGTATTTGCCTGGAAGGCAGATTTCAAGTTAAGTTCTTAGCTTCCTAGACAGGGGAATTCAAGTGACATTTTTACTGTATTGCAAACATTTCTGTTTTTTTTTGTTTTTTGTTTCCATTATTCTTAGAGAAGCACCATTTATTGAAAGGAGAGGTGAGCAAAGTGGCTGAGGCTCCTAGTGCTTTATGAATTGCATGATATCAAGAGAGCAGTGGACAGGCTACTGGGAGCAGAACTGTGTGACTCAGTCAATTAACAATGAAGTTACACGAAGATGCAGTTGGTTTTACCAAATTAGTGGTGATCCATGGCTGTGTGTGCTGGGCACTCACTGGAATGACTCCCTTCCCCTGGTATCTGCACTGGGGACCAGCCTTGAGTCACAGGCTCTTGGGGACAGCCCAAGTGAGGGAGTGTGGTGGAGAGGAGCCTGGTGGGGATTGCACTGACACAGCAGAATGTGGAGGAACAGCATCCCTACAGGGATTCAATCTCTTGAATTTTGTACAAAGAGGAGGAAAGCTTCATTGAGAACTTTTCTTCTGTCCAAGCCAGTGCTTAGAAACCTCTAATGAACTGGTCTTCATATATATGCTGCTTTGAATATACTCTCTGTTCATTGCCAGGAAAATTTCTGACAAAACAGTGTTTGAAGTAGATCAGAGCTTCATTGTGTTTGTGAAACAATTGAGCTGTTGCAACAGGAAATGACCAGAGCAAACAGCCAGGGCTTGTATCTCTCTGAAGTGAATGAGCCCTCCCCTCCCCATGCTGGAGTTCTGCCCCTCCTTGCACGTTGTGTCTGTCAGGAATATTTGTCATCACTCTGGGCAATGTGGCCAAGCCATTTGGTGCAAGTGTGTCTGCTTGCCTCCCTAAAGTTTGCCAAATATTAATCTAATTACATTCCAAGATCTGCAAGTGGAAGGTGTAAAAGAGTTTTCCTGAATCAAATTGAGTGGCAGCAGTTGGAAATGATGATGCAGTTTGGCATGTGTGTAACAAGGTGCTCTGCTTTAATTTTGATGGTTTTTTTGGTGTAGCTTCTGTTGGTAAGGCTGTGTAAAAAACACTGCCCTGATGAGTACTACACGAGTGTGTTGATACTATCAGCTTTTGAGACTAGCTTTGGTTTCTCTTGAGGTTTTTCTTACTGAGCTCTCAGTTATCCTTAATTTTCATCTTCAGCCAGAGGGAGTAGGTGATGTTGAAACAGCATCTTATGTGGCTGCTTTTCCAGCCATACCATGTTAGTGGTATTTTGATGGCCATCTGCAGATTGGCCTGTCTGATTTGCCATTTTAAGCATCTTAATTGACCTTAAATGCTTCTAATTTAGAAGTAGAAGTAGGTGGAAGGCTCGAGGGGTTTTTAAGCCTGCCCTGAACATCAGGAGAAGCTGCCTGTTGCCTCCTCATTCACACTTTCCTACACACTCTGCTGCACTAATAATTGATTGCAGATCCCTGTGATCTTCCTGCCCTGTTTATGTGCCTTCATGTCTGTGTTGTGCCAGCCAGCCTGCTCTGCCTTTAATAAAGCACCTTTGCCTAAACAGAAAAGCTTGAGACACTAGGCTTAATTTACTGGCTTGTATTATTCATTTCATGAAAACAAATGGAGAATTTATATTAGAGGATTTTTATGTGTCTGTGCTTGTCTACAGATGATTTTATTTTTAACCTCAGCTGTAAACCTCTTGTGCCTAGCCCCCAACTTTTTTTTTTTTTTTAATCCCATCTCTCAGAATTTGGAATCTTGTCATCAACATCCCCCGCAGTTGTATACATTATTGCACAAATAAAATCAGAGTTCTGGCTTGAGACCTTCAGGCTTCCTGGAACTAAAGTAGAAAATCCTAATTCAGCTGCTGTTTCTCCATGTTCCTAGCCTCTTCACATATCCCTTGCACGTCAACAGGCTCCCTGTCCCTTTTCTAAATGCCCTGCAGCATTAATCCATGTTCTCAGCAGGATCTGTCATTCATCATTTGGGACTCCTCACATCTACAGTTATTTAGTCTCCTGGGTGAGGCTATTAGGCCAGCTCAAACCTGAGCATCAGAGCCCACTGCAGTGAAGCTCAGCCTATGGAAGGGCAGAGCCAGGACAGAACCAGGTCAGGGACAAAATGGCAGCAGGTTGAAATTCTGTATTTTCACTGCAGCACAGGGCTGACTTTTCAATCAAAAGCAAAAGCTGCAGGTTCTCATTGTCTGTGCTGATCCAGCAATTAAAAGGAGCTCCAGTGAAATAGAAATGCTCATCCCTTTCCTTCATTGTCAATTGCTTCATGTACTGGTTTCTTTCTCCCTTACAGGCCAGCAGCCCACAGGATCTCCGCCTCTTCTATGAGAAAAACAAGATGCTGATGCCCAAGTAAGCATTTTTCCAGTGTCAGTGTTTGTAGGCACTTGTTTACTCTGTGTTTACACCTGTCCTTGCATGCTCCTGGCTTGTCACTTGGGGAGGTGACTAAAATATTTGGCCTCCTGCCTTTCTCCATTCCTTAAAGCAGCAGTGACGTGGCCCAGAGAAAGTCCGACAGCAGCAGATAGCCAGGGTTGGGATGTTCTGTCTGTCTGCAGAAAGAAAGGGATGTTCTGTCTCTCTGCATTGCAAAAATTCAGGACTGTTGGTGATTCCAAGAGCCAGCTAGAGGTCCTGTTCCACACGTGGCTCCCCTGAGGCTCCCCTGAGAGCCTTGGGAAGAACTCAAGGCAATTCTGGGATCGTGTGAGCAGCCAAGTGCAGCCCCTGCTGTAACCTGCCATACCTGGCTGCAGATCACATTCCCATTTCTCACGTGTCAGGGCAGCAACTGCTTGTGTCCATCCTGCTACTGGGGGAAACACTATAACCTCTCTGGAAATGGACACTGCTGCAGTTTCCAGGGGGAAGATAACTGCTCTCGTCCTGACAGGGTGTATGTTACCTCTCTGCTCGCTGCTGTGATTTGACAGGGTATTTTGGTTTTGTTGCTGTGGTCTTTCCTTTTGATTTCTAAGCTCTGAAAGCAGAAGCTCTGCTGGCTCTGAAAACCTCAGCCTGGTACAGAGACAGGGCCAAAGTTCCAGATTATATAGCTAAAATCTGGATGGCCTTTTTTAACCAGAAAGTTAGCTCCCAGTTGGCAGAGCTGCTAATACAGCCATATATGCAGGAAGTTCATTGGGTTGCTGTATATGGATTTTTCTTTTCCCTTATCAGTTGAGACAGCTCCAAGAGATAACTGGAATGAACTGTCAAGAAGCTGGAGCTCTTACCAATGACTTGTGATATGTAGTTAATTTCCCTTTAAGTACTTCCTTTTTTGATTTGGGGAGAAGGCACAAATTTCTACCATGATTACCTCTGGGGCACCTGGATTGAACCAGAGGGTGTGATGGAGTAAAACACCTGGAAAGAAACAGTTTAAAGCAAAAAATGTGACTGCATAGTTAGAGCCAGTGTGAGCAGAAGGTAGAGCTTCTGTTTTTCCTACACAGCCCAAAACATGGCTGCCCCTCTTACTAAATGAGAAATTAATCCATAAGATTAATAAATTTTCTTGTGTCAATCCCAACTGCCCTGCTGTTGTTTGGCTCATGGTGCAGGCGAGGGGAGAAATGAAACTCAGCTGTAAGAGGAGAGCATGTCTCTTCTTGTAGGGATTAGTCTTCCTTGAGTCCTTCACACAGTCTGCATTTGCTATTTTCACTTATCTGCACTTTTGAACTACAAAATTCAGACCCAAGCTGATTGTTTTTCTCACTATGGAAGTCAGATCTGAACTGGCCTTTGTGTAAATGGCAATTCTCTCATTCCAAAGTTGGTTTGTCTCTTTAATATGGGCTGCAATCTGTGCCATTCCTGAGTAAACATGAATAAACTGCTTGAGTGCCCTGCCAGCACAGGATGAAACACAAAACTACTCCAGAGACCTCCTTCTCGGACTGCAGCAGTGCCAGGATTTGTTTTCATTTTCCTTGGGGCTATGCAGGCTGGCACACATTTCCTTGCCATGGCCAGGGAAAGTGTTTTGGCTTGAGAATGGAGTGGGGAAGTGGTCCCTGGCTGCACTGCTGCTGCAGGCAGGTGAGCAAATGCTGTTCTGAGCATTCTGGGGAGCTCATAGCAGGAGAAGCCCAAAGGCCTCACAGTTTTAATAGTGCTGGTCTAAATCATCCACATTTGTTGTGCTGGTTTGCATTGGAAGTACATCCCAGGTCATAGGGGAAAGGAGGCAGATTTGTTGCTTATGTTTAAGAAGATGGTCCTAGAAAATAATGCTGAAGGGTAGCAAAGCTTGATGCTTTGGACGTGGGAGGTAAGAGGAGACAAACAGGCTGTTAATCTGCTCCTCTTCATCTGTGTTGTGCCATCTGCAGTCCATGAGTTGATGTACCTGTTTCTTGGCTTTAAAACCACACCAAGGCTAAAGTCATAGCTGGGAGATGGACTCATTTTGAAAGAGAGCTTTGTGTCACAGATAAATAAATGATAACACTGCAGGGCTGCAGGACTCCAGCACTGATGCATTTTTCAGGAGGCTGCTTGCTGTGGTATCTTTGGGTTATTCCATTACACAGAATGCTTCCAAGGGACACCTCTTTTGATGGGACTCAACCTGAGTCTCATTCTGACTGCATCCCTTCCAGAGTCCTGGTGGCCTCCTCCTGTGTCAGCCTGAGAAGGTGCACAAAACCAGTGTAGCATCAGGGATGAAAAAACAACTCCTCCAGTACAAACAAGATGAGGGATGCTTGCTATCATTCTCTGTTCTTGGAATTGCTGGGTTCAAATTCCTACCCCAGCAAGGCCTAGGGCTTCACTGAAAAGTAACTAGGTGGTATTGAAAAGTGTAAAGATGTACCTTGCCTGCCATCTCCTCTTCCTCTCAACAGGAGTCTGGTAGTGCTAGCTAGCACTCTTTTCCCCCCCACTATTTTTGGGCTAGCTTCTGTTTTACCCCTGTCTGTGGCAGGGTGTGTTGATGGAGATGGTAGAGGGAGGGTTTTTCCCCCAGCATTTGTTGGGCTTGGCCTCAGGGCAGTGACTGATGCCAGAGCCACGTGCAGAGCCACTGAGAGCTAAAATTACTGTGCTGGGCACACATGTCATTACCTCAGCTGACCCAGTGTGGGGAGAGGGGAAAGCCTGGCAGAGTGTGGGGACCATGCTGGGAACAGCCATGATAAACAGAGTTGAGAGGAGCTGCAACCACCCATTCTTCACTAGGAGAGCTCTGCCCCAGCCCAAAGCCCCCAGCAGCACTTCTGGGGGTGGAGGGAAGTCAGCAGGGCTGAATCCACTTATGCAAGAGCTGAACTCTACTTTTCTGTGCCTTAATCCATTCATTTATTTCCTGCATTTTTCAATCTACAGGGGTTATGAAGAGCTGCCCTGGCCTCTTGCCATCTGCTTGTGGGGTGAGGGAGAGCACAGTGCTTTACCACTCTTTTGTTTCAAAGGCTGTTGAAAAGAATATTTTCTTCCTAACTATGCTGAAAAGTGAGGCAGTAACTGCACAAATTTTAGCTTGATGAGGTGGCAGTTGCTGACATCTTAGTGGCCTTCAATTAATATATGCTGTATATCAAGGAAGCAAATAGACAAAGGTTACTTGCTAGTCTTGCATAAGCTGCACTGAAAAATAAATGCCTTAATAAAATGGTAGTAATTGGTGATACATTTCACCACCAGTGTCTTAATTGGAAGCTTCCCCTTGGAAACTGCTTTGTTCTAGTGATCTTATTCCCATTAGAGCAAGTAGGTGTGATTTTATTTATTATGTGTGAAATACTGCGAGTGGAATGAGCTTAGCTGAGCACCAGAGGGATGAAGGGAAGGATCTGCAGGTGCTCATGGGAGAGGTCACTAAAGCAAAATTAGCTGTAGCCTGAACAGTGCAGTGGGGAGTGAAAGCCAGAGATGTAAAATAGAGACATTTCTGATCAGCCTCCCTCCAGTGAGCTCCTGGTGTTCCTGGCCCAGCAGGCATGGAGTGAGTTTGCATTTGCCAGTTGCCTTCCTGAATATGCAAAGGCTGTTTAAATAGACTGCAAGTCTCTCTTACTTTGCTTTTGTTTTCAATCCTAGCATCCCCAGGGAGACATCAAGCCACCTGAGGCAGCTCCTGCTGGGCCTCTTGCAGCGTAATCACAAGGACCGCATAGACTTCGGTAAGATCTCCTTCCAGTTTGAGTTCTGCTGTCTAACTCTGGCTTTTGGCACTGTACAAGCCTCTCTACTTTTGGCTGGTGCTAGGAGAAGCATCCAGACACCTGGATTTCACCTGTGCCTGGAGGGTTGCATAATCTTGGGGGTTTTAGTTTATGTGCTGGAAAGGTCAGTGCTGATTTCAGTACAATTTTGTAGACCAAGGATACTTGGCACACCTTCAGCATGTGTTTGTTATTTGTATTCCCTGTTCTGGCTTCTGCTTTTATAATCTCTCTGAACTGTTGTTAAGTGTGTTACTAGGTAAAATGTGTCTTGTGTATCTGTGCTTTTCTGTCACAGTTCCTTCCCAGAACTACAAGCTGAACTCATTTACTGAACAATCCAGTCACTACTCCCTGTTTCTCAGGGTTTGCTGTGATAATCTGAGCCAGGAGATGTAGCTTCTTGCAGACCCTTCCCTCCTTGTCCAGTTTCTGTGGAAGGAAGCCTTGGTCCTTCTCAGGGCTCAAGCTGGCAGTCTTCAAGCCTTTGTCTCAGTCTCCTGACTTGGCTGACATGAGGATTTCCTTTTTTGTCTTAATTCCTTCTAAACTGAGATCAATCATTGTGAGCCCAGTGGTTCTGTCTTGGCAGCATCTTACAGATGTGTTTTAGCTGAGCTCAAAGGTCTGAAAACCTAGGAAAGCCATGCCCTAAAGGAAAGCAGATAGAGGTGGAGCCTTTCCATGAGTTGCTGAAAGGACCGGGTCATCTAAAGGCAAACACATCCTGTGTATGTTCAGGATGCTGCTTTTTAATCAGACCTGGGTAAAATAGTTTGATATTTCTGGGGTTTGAGAGTTGGTTTTCTGTTGGGTTTTTGTTTGCTTCTCTGCTCAGGTGGATTCTTTCATGCTGGGCAGCATATGCTAGGTGAATTGTTTTGCACCTTTGTTTTGTTTTGTTTTGTTACTGTTTTGGATTAGAGATACCAGGAAAGCCTTTCTGGGGATGGTCAGCTGAGTAAGCAACTGTAGATTACCTGAGGCTGATCATAGTTATCCAGTGATGAATGCAAAGGACTGGTTACTGGAATGTAGAAGTGAGAGAATGAGCCTTTTGAAAAGTGAACTGTTGAAGCTCCTGACAGACTTGCTTGGATAGAATCACCTGACAGGGTTATTCCCTGCAGATCTTTCATCTGGGCTGTGGATCTCTACCTCTTCTATCATGGTGCTGTGCATTTCAAAAGAAGGTGTCTTTTGAGATTCTTGATTCCCTGCTGTCAGAAATTGTCTGGCAAACCTTTTTAGCCTATATGAACTGGTTTTGAACCTCTTGGGAGCAGAGTGCATGACTCCATGTCTAACACTTGGAAATTGGAGATAGTAGATTTTGATATCACTCTGGACCACAGTTACAGCACATCTTGCAGTATTGACATTTTTCCTGTCCTTAATCACATATTTATCAATAAATTGGCATGTTTCCAGAGGAGAGGGGTTCCTGCTGTTCCTTGTTCCCTGAGACTGTCTGCATGGAGATGTCACAGAGACCTCCACAGAGCTCCCCTGGGGCTCAGTTGAGTCACACAACAGCAACTCATCAGCTTGAAACTTCATATACTTATTGTGTCCCAGCTGCTGTTCTGCCAGGAACTGATGCTCTCTGCAATCTCAAGATTATCTAGAGGAAAACCAGGAGGGTTTCAAGTTTCAAGTTTCCTGCTGATGATTACAAGCTGGGTTGTTTGACTTTTGCTTTGCAAGCACAGCTAATAAGCAGTTTGGAGCAGGGAGGGGGGAAAAATGAAAGAAATCATCATTTCCACCCCCTCAGTTGAGTCAGCTTGGCTGAGGGATGTTACTCTCCTTAGTGCAGCAGGCTGAAAAAGAAGCAGGAAAGCTCAGCAGCTGAGCAGCTCCCACAGGATGGGGATGTTCTCCATGCACAGCAGATCTAATCTGTGAGATTCCAGCTTTCCCTGCCAAAGATTTCCATTCCCTGTCTTGAGCTCTGCTCCAGACCACTGCACTCTGGCTGCAGGACCTTGGCATGGCAGTGGTGAGGAGAGGCTGGGGAGACAGGGATTATTTAAGATTTAAAAGCAGACAATCAAAAAACCCGGTGACTACTTTCTGGAAAGCTCAGTCGCCAAAAACGAGCTGTTTACAGAGCAAGTTTGTAAACCTTGGGTGTTGCAACAGGAAATCCATTCTGGGAAAGAAGCTGAAGCTCAGTTATCAGTGTTGATCCATGGCTGACACTCCCAAAAGACTGAGTTGCTGATTGTGATAGGAGAGGGCTCTGGCACAAAGCTGCAGTGAATCAGAGATGAAGGAGCTGGGAGAAGTGGCTACTTGTGAGGACAGGCAAACATGTAGAAAATGTTCAGCAAGCCAGCACAGAAGCTTTTCTTGACCTGGATCTGTAGAATGAATTCTCATAATGAGGGGAGGAAGCAGGAGTTGTGTTTGATGTGAAAGGGAGGGAGTTGTGGGCTGTGGTTCTGGGGCAGCCCATGATGGGTTTGAGTCTGTGTGTCACAGAAGATCACTCAGTGGAAGTCCTTTTGTCCATCATTCCTATTCCATGGAGTGAGTGGCAGTGCAGTGTGATAAATACAGCTTCTCTGGATCCCTACATTTAGGGTGATTCACCATCCTGATCAGCCAGACATCCAACTAATTTCCCATCCTTTTTTCATGAGCAGGCCCTGCATCCAGTCTCCAGCCTGTATGTTTGACCACTTCTATGTGCAGCCATAGTCAGTCAGCTTCCATTGTTGCATGGAAAAACCACTGTATAACACTGTAACTTCCTGTGCTTTAGCTGCTCTGTAAACTTCTTACCGTCATTTTCTTTCACTGAGTCATTGTTCTTGATTTTTTTCAGATGAATTTTTCCATCACCCATTCTTGGATGCAAGTGCCTTTATGAAAAAATGTAAGTATTGCATTTTTGATTACAACTCTTTTTGAACCATGGCCTGACTTCCTTTGCTGTTAGTTCAAAAGGAAAGAAAAATACTGCTTTATGTTTCCTTAGTTATTTAGGCAGGGATTCAGTGTTTATTACTATATCATGTCCAGATTTTGCCATCAAAATGTATTTAATTTTACTGAGTTATCTTCAAAGGGATGATTGGGGGATATTTAGAAACCTCAAGTAGAAGCAAATGTAGCTTTGAAATGTATTCAGCTGCTTTGTGTGGAGTGCTTGGCCAGTGGGGTGCTTGTAGGTACACAGGATTGTGTATCCTGGTCTTGCTTTTCATCCTTACCTGTAGGACCATTCAGGCTAGTGAATGGTGGAAACTGGCACTCTTGGCCCTGCTTGCCACGTTGGCTGTGCAAAAGCCAAATTTTGTGGTTACTCAAACTTGTTTCATCATTTACATCAAAGTTCTTGATACATCTTGTTTTAGAAGGGTTACATTTGGTACTCTGTGAGAGCTGGCCAGAACAAAGACAGATTTCCATTGCAAGTTCTCTCTTCCTCCTTTTGATTCAAAACTTTGGAAAAGTTGCAGCCACACATATTGTGGTTCAGAGGTTTGTTTTTGGTGGAAAACAATTCAGAATTGCTTCTAAATTGTGCATGGGGCATCATAGTCCTCTGGCCAGGAGACTTGGGTTAGTGGAATTGTGTATGGTTGTCTTCTTTGGAGGGATTCTCCAGGACATTTAATCTCCTGAGTAAATGATAGCACCAAGAATCTTCATCAGTGGCTAATTTGGGGTGTCCAGTGCAAGGTTTTGGAGAAACCATGTCCAGCACAAACCCAGTTTCCCTCTTGGATGTCTGATATCCACATCCTTCCTGACACACTCTTGCTTTCCTGCTGCCAGAGCAGGATTTCTGAGCTGTCCCTGATGAGATTTTACCTGTGCACTCAGGTGATCGTCCTGCGGGCAAGAAAAGACGCTTCTGGTTTAGGGGAGCTTTCAAAGCAGCCAGAGCCCTAAAGCCACCTGTGCCAGCAGGGTGTGGGGCCAGGAAAGGACTCTGGCCCTACAGGGCTGCTCCTAAGCCAGCCCAGCTCCTGGCACCTCCTGTCCTGCGGCTGTGTGGGAAAAACCCTTCGGAGTCTGATCCCCCTGTGGGCAGAAGATCTCCCCCTCAGGATGCTCTTGCATGCCCACCACCTCATCTCCTGCCTCCAGCTGTCCCACTGCTTCACTGGCCAGGGGAGCAGAAAACCCCAGAAAAACGGGAGAGGGTTCTCCTGACCTGGCCCCAGTTTCCAGCTTGTGCACGCCTGCTGTGCAGGAACCAGAGGTGCCATTATGAGCAGGAGACTGTAGCTCAGCCTTTGCCCCCAGCTGCACCAAGGTTAGTGGTATGGGGTCAAGGACCAAGAAAAAAAGCCCCTTTACAGGCAGATAAGGCCTATGCAAACTGCAGACCTCTCTGTCATGCTGCTGATCCTCACCTCTGGACATACATCCACAGCCTGGAGTCCTCTCCTGGCAGGAGAGACTGCTACTGGTTTTGAAGATCTGGGAGAAATGTCAACCCATTGCTGGAGATGTTCAGGCTGTAGTGCACAGAAATCTGCTAGTGGAGGAGAGAGTTCTTACAGTCTGCTGTGAGGTCTCTGCTAGTGCCAGTGATGGATTAGAGTCTTTGGGAAGTGTGCTGAAGAGCCTGGAGGAGGAAGGCTGCCTGTGGTCTTTTTGATTTCTGATAGGAGAGAGGAGAGGCAGTGTGTCAGCCAAGGCTGACTTATGGTCATCTCCATAACAAAAAGTCACCTGAGATTTATGGAATGCTGTCTAGCATGGCAGTGGGCTTGACCCTTGCACAGCTGTAGTGTGACTTGGCAAGGCTGCAGTTCTCAGGGAGTGGCTCCCCTGACTGTGTGCAGAGCTAGGATGAGTCCAAAACCTTGCTCTTCTTCTTCATCTCAACATGTGGCTCGGCATCACAAGTGTAGGAAATACCAAAGAGAAGAAGAGCTGCATCTGAGCCATGCTGGTTGTGCTCAGACTGAATTAGAGCCCTCAGGCCTGCAGTGGAGAGCTGGGGATGTGTGCCTTGTGTTCTTGCTCTCTTTGAGAGCTGATAATTAGCTACCACTAAGTCATTCACATCTGAATTTTTTTAATATAATGTAACTTTGGAATTCTGGAAAACTGGTGAGTCCTCAAATGTAGATCATCATTCTCCAGGTGGATCATTTTGAAGCTGCTAAGGCAGGGGGATCCCCCTTGTTGAAGTACATTTGCATTTTTTTTTGAGATGCTTCAGCAGAATCAACATTTCTTTCAAAAATCTTTCAATAAGACATTTCTGACAAGCACCTCTTCTTCCCTGCTGTTTTGAGGGATGGTTGTTTTCATGTCCCTTCTTTCATCTCCCTCCCTGAAGACTGGGTTTAGGGCCCTTGGGCTTTGTTAACTAAGATGGTGTACTTTATTTATTTTTGTTTGTTTATTTGTAATTTATTTTATATTGTGGGTTTTGTACCTGTGACTAAGCATGTACTTTAGATGTGTAAAAATGTGTTAATAAAGTCTTTAAAATGCTGTGTCTAGTCAGACTGTCGTCTGTCTGTAGCCAGGTCTGATCAGCATATGCTATGGGGCCGTGTGTTACAGTAATAACACATGAGAAGGCATAATTAGATGCTTGTGCAAGTCTTCTCTCAGTAAACACATTGTAATTGGTACCCGTGCAGAATATTTTGGAGGTTTTTCTGCTGCTGCCTTTAATGCATGAGAAGCTGCTGCCTCCTTGACTCTGAGTTAAGAGAGCATGAAAGGTGAGCAGTTATGGTTCAGAAGTGCACGGGTGCTTCAGTGTCCAAAATACCTGTCAGGCTTAGCTTGACTTTTGCCATCTTTTTAATCTTATTGTACATAGAATACTCAGGTGAAAACTAGCAAAAAATCCCCATGACTTCTGCATATAAAAGACTTTAATGCTGCAGACTTCTAAACTCTAAAAAGCAGCTTATTTGGACAAGTCCTTGCAGAGTTTGCACTCAAACTTTATTGCCTTGTCAGAGATTGCAATTAAGGAACTTTTTGATGAGTGGTTTTAATTGAATCCACATAATCAGAAAAGTGCATCTCTCCAGTGTATGTAGAACTCAGATTCCAAATAAAGCTTTTCTTATAAAACTTGAGGGTTGGGTATTTTTAGGACAGCTGAGCCCCTGGTAGGATGATGTGTCAGAAGTTATTTTTACAAGTATGGGATCCAGTATCAGGATCCACACAGCTGGAGCACAGACTTGCCTTTATGGCTCCCAGCTCTCCCATTTTGAAACCAGTTGGCATTGGTTACACAATGTACAGGATGACTGTTTTGTTGCTGGAGCAAGTTGGAGAGGACAATTATGAAAACAGACTTATTTACATTACAATTACAATCCAGCAATTTCTGGATTTGGGTGGGGGCCTGCCTACAATTCATGTTAACATTCCCCACATTCAGACTCAACTGAAAACATGATGAGCCAAGTGTTTGCACCCTTTTTAATTTTGAACTGGGAGTGCCTGGGTGTGTGAAGGAGATGGAAGCAGGCGTCTTTCTTTCAAGCTGGCCTACATGGCTGACACCAAACAGTGTCCCAGCAGGGATGTGGAGGTCAGAGAGGGTTTGTCAGAGCCAAACCTCATGGTTCTACATGCATTAAAGTCTGTTTGGAGTGTCAGGACCTTCTGAGTTGGAGCTCACAGCATTACAGTGTGAATTTGGGGAGTTCAAAGGGATTGAAATAAGAAGAGTGATTAATAGAGGCTGTATCTAAAGGAGTGCTTCATGCAGCTGAGTTTGAGTTTCAGATGATAATGGCAAAGTCTGCTAGCTTGTCTTCCCTCCTGATTAATGAAAAGCTGTCTGAAGCAAATAGTCAAAAATAGAAGTGTCTCAATTCTAGCCAGGTTTAAATCAATAATCACAGAACCAAAATAGACTGGAGGGGACCTTGGAATGACTCTAGCAAAAGTGCTAATGCCAGGAAAAGTGAATGGTGATGCAAGTCTTGCAGCAGGCATGTGTGGATACATAGAGAATTCACCTTTTTTTTTTTTTTTTTTTTTTTTTTTTAAACCTTCCATAACAGAAAGTGCTGTCTGTACATGGGTGGGTTGTTCTGTAGCATCTGGCAGGATAAACAGGGGGGGAGAACTTTCCCCACCTCCTTTCTAGTATTTAATCTATAGGGAAAGTCCTAGGGATTGCTCTGCAGGCTCTGTGGGAGGACTGCAAAGATCAAAAGCACTCTGATAGAGGCAGGACAGAGCTCTTCATTTTACAAGCAAGTTCTCAGGCCTCTGTGTGTGTTCCCTGAGCTCAGGGAGGGAAGGCAGCTGTGTTGGCTGTGGGCAGAGTGGCTCTCCATGCCAAGCCCCTGACCGACCTCCCAGAACACCCATCCTCGGGCTGCCTCCATCCCTGCTGCTGTACAGGAGCCAGGGCAGTGTGTTACAACAGCACAGCCCATCAGGGGTGCTAAATCTAGGGCAGAATAGATGCAGAAGCTAAAAAGTGTGTGCAGGGTCCCCACCGCCATCCCCCTGTAGATTCCTACTTGTTAATGTTGCCAAAGGCTGGGGGAGATCACTGTGACCCTGCTTAAACTGTTGAAGTGGTCAGTTACTTACATTAAAATACGTATTTTAAGTCTACACTGCTTTGGCTTCTCTTCCCTGTTGTTGGATCTTGTTACATCTCTCTGACTGAGGAATTCAGTGTCTCTGATTGCTCTCTTTGTGATAAAAGACTTTGGTCCAGTTATCCTTTAACCTTCTGTGATAGGCTGCATGGAAAAACCTCCTAATGCCTTTTATTAAAAGGCATATTTTCCCATTCTTTTATCATTAGAACGCTGTTTCAACAGTTGATTGCAAAGAGATGGACTTTCTAGCCTGTTGAATAGAGTAAGTACTTTGTAGTATGTAATGAGATTAATGACAGAGGTAGTTTTACTTCAGACAGAAGCATTCTTCTTCTAGGTGTTATTAATCTCCCTTATATTAGGTATGGAGTCATTAGCACAGGTACTGTAAAAGTAGGAATTTGATAGAAGGTGCTAATTTTCTGCCTGCATAATGGAAAAGCAGCAAAGTGCTCCTTTCCTCAATGAAGTATTGTGTCTGATCTCTATCTTAAGTCATTCAAATACCAAAATGGTGCCAGTGTAAAATCTGACTTCAGGCTGCCTTGAAGTGGGGATTTTGGGCTTTTCCGTGCTGTTCGGTCTTGTGCAGGTGGATTGGGGAATTTGAACCACTAACTACTTCAAAGTCCTTTGAAGAGCCATTGTTACCTTTGACTGTCTCCCTGCTTGGCTGAGCTGGGCTCTTCTGTTATTTACTGAACCTCACTTACATAAGTCATTGGAGTTAAATATTCTTTTCTCCTGTGATGCCTTAATCATCTTTTCTGCCTGAAGGTTGGTGCTAACCAGGCCTTTCAATGTAAGCTTTAGGCCTTGTGAGGGTTACAAAGGCCAGTGCAACAATGAAGTGAATAAGGTTGGCAGTTCCTATACTCAACAATAAAACATAAAAGGAAGGGACACAGGGATGACCTGTGCTGTGGAAACAGTTTCTGTACATAGATACTAAATGAACAAAACATGTTTAACTTGCAGAAGTGATCACATTGAACTATAGGAAGCAATGCACTGTTTCCTTGGGGAAAAACCCCCTTGGGGGTTTTTTGTTGAGTTTGGGGTTTTTTGGCAGGAACATGTGGCCTGGGATGCCCGAGTGGCTGTTTGGACAGCAAACACATAGGCTTTGAGTAGGCATGTGTTTAACTTGGCACACACCTCCCAGTATTTGATGTATGTGTGCCAAGCCATGAGGTCTCATGAAGAAGAATCTGTCAGGGTATGGTCTAGCTCCTGGCTTCTGCAACTCAGTTCAATTTTCTGTTTCTCTTTCCCTGCATTTGCAAAGATGCTTTGGAGACTCAGTAGGGCAAACCCATCTTGCTGCCTGGGTAGGTCAGTTGAGTGGGCATCTGACTTTGGTCAGGAGTTCTCAGTCCTGTGAGAGTGTGCATGGAGGAATGGATGGCTGTGAATCACATCACTGAACAGAATGCTAATTTTCTTTTGTTCTCCTTTCATTGACCACATATGATATATCAGATACATGATGGTGCATGAGATAAACCTGATGGGAAAAGATGAAGAAGACTTTTTATTGTTGCTTGGTCTTGGTTTAACCACTTCTTTTGGTTTTGTCTTTTGCTGATTTTAGCTGCTTCTGTGCCAATGCCTTCTTATCCCAGTTCTGGCTCTGGTAGTTCCTCTAGCAGCTCATCCACGTCCCACCTGGCATCACCTCCTGTAAGTACAGCTCAGAGGATGCACTGTTGGTGTTAATGGTTTCCTTGCTTGTGTGTTTGAAATGAGGTCTCTGCTGGTGCAAGTCCCTGAACACTGTAGTTCTGGCTGGGCTTGGTGCAGTGTTCTCTCCAGTTTAGAGTTTGGATCCTGAAGGTTGGCTTACTCTTCCCAATACATATTTCAGTGTGCCATTGCCTGTTGGATGAAAAACCTTTATGAAAGAAGTTGGTATGAACAACATTAGCTTGTCTTGGCAGACATGGAGAGCTTCTTGGAACCCAAACCTGTTGCTAATTCAGGGTGTAGCTCTGCTTGCTTGGCTGCATGTTCTGTGTGTTCAAGCAAAGTCTCTGCAGCCTGACAGTGTATCCACCTCCTTCTGACCAGCATGTCCAGGCACCACAGAGGGACATTCAGCAAAGCTGTTTGCTCAGACCAGACCTGCCACAGTCCAGTGGTCTTGTGAAAGATGATCTGGACTGATGGGTTTTCTCTCTGGTTACCCAAAACGATGAAAACTTTTCTGGAGGACAGAATATTTAAGTGACCAGTGAAGTGACATTCCTCCAGCTTGCTGAACTGAAAGGTTGTTTTTGAAGGATTTTGGTGAAAGCTTCCTTTGACTTTGAACTCAGGAATGCTGGTGGTGTGATTGGTAAGGGAAGGGAGAAGGATGGGACTTTTTCCTCCCTGCCATGGCTGTTCTTTTGCTCTGTTCTCTGAGTTTCCCTGGGCCAAAGTCTGTCAATTTGATATGGGGAAGGCTGAGGGGCACCAGCAGAAGTTGATGTAGGTTCTCATGATGTGAGCTGGACAGAGAAGACAGGTCTGCTCCCCTCTGAATGTTTCATAGCTGTGTCCCTGAGAGCTTCCTCCCTGCAGCCTGAAGTAAAGGCTGGTTGGCTGAGACCCTCCTGACCACAGGACTCCAGGAATGAGCAGATGGTGTGAAAAGCAGACTCACTCTCCTGAGCTTTCCTGATCTGGGAAGCTTAAGGATGGTACAGAATCATTGCCAGACTGGGAGAGGGTCCCATGTTAGAGGTTTGCTGCTCCTCTCCTGCTCTGTCCTTGGAGGCTTTGCTGATGGAGGTGTGCTGGCTCAGTCTGAGAAAAATGCCATGTCTGCAGGGCAGAGTTCACAGATTGGGTGGAAAAGAGGCAACTTGGATTGCTGGAAAATTCCTTCTGCCTGTATGTACTGTGTGTGCAGAGAGAGAGAATCCCCAGTGGTGCAGCAGGAGTCTCTGGAGGGTCAGCAAGGTCTTAGTGAGGCCCAAGTGAAAGCTGCTTCGAGTCTCTCTCAGACTGGAAATGCATTAGGATAAAGATTGTGATCTGCTCCGTGGGCAGTTCAGCTGCCTTAAAGCTTTCTTAAACCATCCTGCCTCCTCCATCTGTCTGCAGTGTGAGGGGATTGTGGGGCTATTCATCATTTGCTGAAGGAGGCAGGAAAATGGGACTTTTTAGGGACTGTCCTGCCTCTGGCAGCTGTGAGCTGTTTATCTGCTGAAAGTTTAATCTCTCTTGGGCCTTTCTTTAGCTCCTTAGCAGCAGTACAGCAAAGCAGGGTGGTCTTGGAAGTTCAGGAACACTTATCTCTATGTTACCAAGTGCTGCAAAAGCACAAATAGAGACCAGATGGTTCTGTGTTTAAGAACAAAACAGAAAAAACATAACCCTAAAGAGCAACCAAAAGTACCTCTGGAAACTCCTCTCATGTTCCCAGTCATACTAAGGTGAGTTGATAGAAAATGTGTGGTTGATCCAGAAGACCTCAGCAGAGGGATACAATACCTCAAGTGAATTTTTCCTGTCTGTGGAGCATCAGACACACTGGAAGTATGTTTTGTGTTGTTCTGACAGGGACATAAAAGGCTGTTCCTTTTGAGGAAACTGAACAGCTGCTTCTGGCAAACCATCAGCCCTGGTTTATCAGCAAAATGCTGTTTGTAGCCTTGTGCAGCTCAGTTTAGAGGATGGAGCAGAATGATGAAGTAGCTGTGCTGAAGCCAGTGTTTGTTTTCTCCTTGAATTAGCAGTCCCTTGGAGAGATGCAGCAGCAGCTGCAGGAGAAGGCACTGGCATCTCCTACCCAGGATTCTCCCGGGTTTCTGCACAGATCCAAGGACTCTGCAGGAAGCAGCAGCAAGAATTCGTCCTGTGACACTGATGACTTTGTCATGGTCCCAGCACAGTTCTCAAGTAAGGGGGTTTCTGAAAATGCAGATGCTCTGAGCAGAGGGGGATGTGGATGTTAAGGATAGATACTGAAAATTTGAAAGAGTGATTAAACTTGTCTGTTTTGACTGAATAGTTGGGATGGTTTTGTTTTCAAGCTGGTAGAGACATCTGGCTCACTGGCTAGTTTCATAGGATATTTTGTAATTACCTTTAAAGACAGGATTTAAGAGTAAAGATTACTTGATGACCTCAATAAGAGATTGAGCCTGGAAATGCAACTGGAAAAGAAGGCAAATAGGCTCACAGGGAAGGGTCTCTCTCTCTCTCACAGAAGCTTTTACCTTGTTATCCTGTCTTCAGTTTCACTCAGAATCACAGTCCAAGGCAGGATTTCAGCCAGCAAGCTGCATTTTACACTTGGAAAAAAATCCCCAGGAAAAACTAAAATATGTTGTTTTTTCTTCAAATGCTCTAAATTTCATTTTAGGACCTTTATGTGTTTATACTTTGATAGGATTTGTTTGAAAATAAAGATGTGCATAGAACCAGGGCCTCAGTTCAGCCACATGCCTAAGTATGGCCGTGCACAAGTCCTTAACCAGCAGAAAGACACTGTTCAACCTTGCCCATGTGTCTCATGCTTGGCTGAGTTGGAACTTGGTGATAAATGCCATGATTCCTCCTTTCACACTTGCACCACTTGTATTGAAACAGGAACTTGGAGGGGTAGAGCAATCTCTGGAAGATCTCTGCAATCCTTATGATAAGGAGGAGCTTGTGTTTTCCCTGGAATCAGTAGTGGGACCAGTACACACTTGCCTGGTGCTGGTCATGTTCCCAGTATTCAGATGTCTGTTGTGTATCCAGCTGCCAGCTCATTTGGCTGCTCTGGATTTTTGCCATGGAGGACAGGATGTTCCAAAGCACTGGGAGTATCTTCTACCACTTACACAGCAGCCAGTGACTTGCACCAAGTGGACATGGACCTGTTGCCTCAAATGATTGTGAAGTTTTGGCCCTCTCCCAAGAGGACTTGCTTTAGCCTAGATTTTCCAAAACTTCAGGGTGTAAGCATCAGCAGCATCTACCACAAACTTCAGCTTCAGCCCACATGTGGTTTGCAAAACACTGATTTTAGGAACAGCTCAGCAGGGCTTGGAGGAGCAGGAAATTCTACACAAAATCTCAATTGCTATGAATGTATAGGTGTTTTTAAGAAAATTATCTTGAATTAATCTGTTTCTGCACTTCCTTGTCCCTCAGGTGATTTAACTGCTGAGGCTGCGGGAGGGAAGCCAATCCAGGACAGCCTGATGTACAGTGGGTAAGACCATCAAGGCACCTGAAATTGTCCAGCTACTGGAGCCTGCTGGGTGTTTGGGACTCTGAGGTCTGGTGGATGGAAGGGTAACATGTCCCTGAGTTAGCCTTTTTTTCGGGGACATGTGTCACCTGCCTGGTTGTGACCATTTTCAGTTCCATGTGGTGGGGGCAGGATGACAGTCCCCAGAGCTCCCACTGATGAGGTGCTGGGCAGACACAGCTCTCTTGCTGTGCTTTGTAGGAGGGAAAGGGGATTTGTTCCCAGGCTCTGACAGCTGAGCTCTTTTCTGTTTTCCTCAGGAGCTCCCTGGTGACTTCAGCAGGCTTGGAAAGCCAGGGAAGGACACCATCTCCATCACCTCCATACAGCAGTTCTCCAAGCCCATCTGGGTAAGAAAAACTGTTTGGTGGTGTCTGTGCAACACTGAATAACTGAACTCCATCGACTTCCAGGGGGGATTTTACTGCTGTTGGGGTGCTGGGCAAGATCTACATCTGTCCTCTTAATGAATGGGTAACAAGAAACACCCAAGAGGAACTCCCCCAGCCTTGGGCACTGATCAGTCCCAACTACTGAGCCTGTCTCTCCCTCTTCTGGCTCTCAGGAGGGACTAGGAGTGAATACAGGAGAGTTAGAAGTAACTCTGTTCCCTGAGAGGGCAGGGATTGTTCTCAAGCAGAAGGTAAATGTACTGCTTATCCCCTCAGAGGTGGGCAGAATTCCAGCTAAAGACCCTTGTTTGTAATTCAGTGAATTAGAGCACAACACTTCATCCAAGGCTGAAGTTATGGTGGACTTGAGTTACTGGACAAGTGTGGGGGGTGTTGCTCATCTCCCCTTGCTGTTGAAGGACAGATGAGGGCCTGCTTACTTGTTTGTGGTTTGTTGAAAAGCTCTTTGTGCTGTGTCTCTGTAAAGTAATGCTGATACTGGACCTTGTTTACTAATGGGGGATGCAGGAGTAGGAGGAACATGTGCAAACAGGCGTGGTCATGGGTTTCATTCCAACTAAACCAGTTGCTCCAAACTCACTTTTGGCCTTTAGAAGTGTTGTAGGTGACAGCTGCCTACACATAACAGTACCAGCTGCCCAGTGGGCCCAGACACTTTTGTGTTCTGAAGGTGTTAATGGTCTGTGGAAGGTGATCCCCTTGACTCTGGGCCCTGAAGCTTTAGGATATGTGCTTAGCTTGCAGGGAGCTGCTGGTGTTGCTTCCCATCTTGTTCTTGTCTGCTGGGGAAGCAGGACAGCTTTCATCTTCTGTTCTCTCAATATGGCACCTGTCGGGGGAGGATGGTTTAAGGGGATTTCACACTGGGAGATAGATGACCCTAAAATCTTTTTTAAGAAGAAGATACAGTTGCAGGCTGTGAGTTGAACACATTTGTCACATGAACAGAGCCCAGAAAATGACAAAACATAGCCTCAAAGCATACAAATTTAACAGAGAATAATATAGCTCAGAGCCTAGCTGACGTGATCAGATTAATTGGCAAGCATGTACCACAGTGTGGAGTTTAATTGCATGAGGCTTCTTATGCCATCGCCTGCTAAGCTTTTTAACAGCTTATTCCTTAACTGATTCCTTTGCATTCTGGAGATCAGACTCTGTTAAAGGATTTGGCCATGCTTCTGGGCAGCAGTGAGGAGAAATTCATGGAATTTCTCACTGTTCACCAAACTGGCCTCATCATTTTCCAGTGGATCCCAGGGTGGCCAGTCTGTGCCAGAGGCTTTGATCTAAACATGTTTTAACTCTCACTGTCTTTCCTACTCATTCCCAGCATCTTCTGTGGAGCAGATGCCAAACCCTCTAGTGCTGCTTCCCACTTTTCTATCTGCCTTGAAGAAAAGCTCATTTCTGTGCTGTTCAGGATGGGGAGTAAGACATCAGTAATTAAAGATTGGAGCAGTCATTCTTAAATCCAGAGGCTAAAGCATGCTCTTTGACCTGTGCCCTGAGAGTGCTCAGAATTGGTGCCCCCAAGGTGTGCCCAGGTTTCAGTGCCCTGCCCTGCAGGTGGCACGAGACCCATTGGTTCAGCACTTGGCTCCACTGGTGCAGAGGACCCCTGGTTTTCCCTCTGCCTTCTCATTTGGATGCAGCAGTTCCCCTTCCATGTGTGGCTCCAGGCTAGCAAGCAATGCTGGCTGCAGTCCAAGTGGGACAGAAAGCAAGGGCTGTGTCAGAGTGGCCAGCAGTGGGTTTTCCACAGGATGTCATGGTACACTCTAGGACAACTCTCCTTGCTCTTAATTAAGAGATTAAGAACTGGGCAGAATTAAAACATGCCAATAATTGATCTTGTTTTTTAAATTCTTTTTTTTAACTGCTTCCTTGAAGATACTTAGTAAGTCTAATGAACGTTAATTTCTTGGATGTACCTCACAGCACTAGATTTAATACAGTTTTCAAAGAGCTTTTAATTGCTGCCAAGTAGTTAAACTCCCTATCCCAGCTTTATCTCTTGGACTTTGCAGGTTTATGGTCAATTGCATTCTTTAGGGCTTGAGGCCAGTTAGGAGGTTTAGTGTATGTCACCTCATTTGGATAATTTCCTTTGCAACTTGCACCATGTGAAGGAAATAAGGACTTAATAAAACTCTTAGGGAGAGGGAGGATCCTTTTACCCAAGAACTTCTTTTCTGATAAAGAATTTTGACCAGACAGAAAAGAGAAATGTATGTTCAAAGGTTTCAGGTGAACCTTCAGATTTCTTGCTAAAGCTTTGTTTTGTTTATGTCTATCACAACACCATGTTTTATACTCATGGAAGGCAGAAACATCAAAGCCTCACCTTTTTGCTGAGCCGCTGGAAACCTTGACTGCCTTTATTTTATTGTTTGTCAGTGAAGAATCAAGGCATCCATGCTGCCTTTTGGAGACAAATAGGAAATTAAGAGTCTGTTTTCTTGGTGGAAGAAATAAGAGCACACAAGGAAGAATATATGGAACTTTAAAAAGTTGAGAGAGGAATGAAAAGGTCTGAATCATTTGATCATTCAGCCTTGATGAAAGATCTCTTCCAGTTATTTGAATGTTACTGTAATGGAGGAATGTCTTCACATGCACTGTGTGTAGATCTGCAGACTCTTTACTGCAGATCAGCATTTCTCAGTGCTGTCACCATAAACCACGGAATGCTGTGACCTTTCTCAAAACAGAAACTCTGGTAATGGGATGCTTTGAACTGCCAAATAAGTCAAAAACTCTTCTTTCTTCCCCTGAGTATGCACATGTGTTCTTGCTGAATTAAATATATCTTTTCATGTCATGTAAAATATTTCCATTCCAGATGCTAGACCCCAAGGAGTGATGCTTTCAGCTTGTCAGGGGCAGACCAGGTGTGTGTCTTAAGACTGACAAGGAGGGAGACTGCAGAAGCCTTCATTACCAATAAGATCTTCCTGTCATTGTTCAACATCCCTTCAATTGGTGTTGGCAGTTGTAAATATCATTGCCATGGCAATTAATGCTGGAATTCTGGGGCCTTTGAGAAAAGACTTTAGGCAGCTGCTTAGTTAAATGTGGTATTTGCATGGGTTTTGTACAGTGTGGTTGGTGTGTAGCCTGGTGGACAGGCCAAGAGTAACCTGGGGGAGCAGGTATCAGACATGAGCCAATTAACCTGCTTGGATGGAAGGAGCCTCAAATTTGCAGAATGGACTTGTCCCATTTTGTGTGCATGATATTCTGTCTTGTCCTTGATGGCTATGTAGATACCAGCTCCTGTCCCTCAAATTTATTTTCCCTGAGTTGCCTTCTCCAGCCTGTAGTTAACTTGCCAATACTCTGATCTACAGCACTACATTCCCTTGGTGGTGTGAGAGTTCCACAGGGATGCCGTGGCTGCAGCAGTGGCTCTGCATGAGTCAGTCACAAGGAGCTCTTGTCAGCAGAGTCTGTGCTGGTGTCCTTTGTGAGCCACGGGTGTTTAGCCCCTGCTCAGTGCTGTCTGCTTGGCTGTGGATCTGAGCTCTTGGAAACTAGGCCAGCCATGGCCTGAAATAGCAGGGCTCTGCTTTTCCTGGAGGGAGTGGTGCACTTGGGTGTCTTAGCTGTGGGTGGCAATGGTGCTGGAGGAAAGGTGCCTGTTTTCAGGAGATGTGTGCTGCCACTTGCCTTTGATATGACTGTGAACCACCTCCCAGTGCAAACCCACAGCCCCAGAGCAGCCCAGGGGACGCTCCCTGCCTGCAGTTGCTTCATGAAGATGAAATCTCCAATTAGCTGGTTGAAGGCCCAGCCCTTACAGGAGGTTGTCTCTGTGTGTCTCCTTTCACAGGCGGCCAGGGCAGTTTTCCAGCAGCAAGTACGGCCACTCCGTGCCCATCCCAGTCCCCACACAAATCCACAACTACCGTCGGATCGAGCAGAACCTGCAGTCTCCCAACCCATCCTCCTCCCCCCGGTAAGTGCTGGGCTGGGATGAGGGGGTCTGTACACAAACTGCTTTGCACTTTACTTTCTGTACCTCTATAAATTTTCCTGTGTGTTGGGCTCTCCTCCTTGCCCCCTTGGTGTGTTTGGAGGTGTTTTTTTGGTGATGTTGAGATTTATTTATTAGTACTGTAATTTTTACCTGTGAGAAAGCTCCTGTCAGCTCAGAGTGAAGGCTGAGTCTGACAGTTTTTCCCATGCCAGCTATGGATTGGGTATCCAAGTGTCCAGGCAGAGAGAACCATCCATCTGGCAGATGCCTTTATAAAAGGAAAATTTGAGATAAACAGCTAAAATGGATGGGGCTACAGAACCTACCTGACTTTACCTTAATTGGTTCCTGTAGCCAGTCATGCCATAGATGATGTGTTGTGCACGAGTTGCATATTAATGTGGTTATGCAGCCAGGACTGAGTAAATCATGAGCAATTTATGCCTGTGAGGCAGAGCATGTTTTCTGAAGGCTGTCAGGAAGACCCTGATGCCAAGTCTGCAGCAGACAGCTGACCTGAGTTCAGAGGTAATGCCTGGTACATCCAAGACATGTAGGGCTTCTATCTCTTCTCACATATGGTTGCTGGCTGGCAGCAGCAGCCCCCAGGTCATAGACTGATGGAAAGAGGATCTTAAGGAGCTTGTGCAACAGGGGCACTCAAATAGAAGTGTCTAGGAGGTGTCATGTCTTTTCTAGGATGAGTTGTGTTGGTATCTGGATTAGTTAAAGTTTAGATTTTGAAAGTAGGGTAATACCTGTGTCAGTCTAAGTTTGGGTTTCAGCCAGCCTAATTCAGGATAAGGCTTATTTGAAGTGGACCCAGAATTAGAGACACAGTATGCTGGTATTGATCAGGGATAGGGATTAGCAGAAGGCTTGGTCTGTGCCACCATAACTTCCATACTGTTTTATGTTAACTTTTTGAGCTTGTGGCAGGTTTTGTGGTAAACTGTCCTGTTTCCTCCGTGCCTTGTGTTTTTGACAGCAAAACTTGTGGCCACTGTTGGTTTTGGGCTTCACAAGAGTCCTGGTTATCTCTGTGAGGTATAAAAGGAGAGTTCTGGAGAGGGTGCTGTGCCAGCCCCAGACCTGGTGATGGGCTGCTGCGTTGAGGCTCACAGCCCACAGCTACAGTCAGGGAGCAAACTGCCATGTTTTGTTCCTTTTAGTCACCTCTGTGTAATGCTGAGATTGGCATGTTCCTGCTCAGGAACTCGAGGAATGGGCCCAATCAGGGTGACTCACAGGCTGCTTTTAGCATCTTCTCAGCATCTCTGGCGTCATGTTTTTTCTGCCCCAGGAAGCCATATTTATCTCTGGCCATCACTTCCTCTAATCAGCAGGTTCAGTAGACACCCTTCAGGAATGGCAGGAGAAAACTCCACCAAGCATTTAGTGTGTGATTCCACTTTTCATCAGCTGTATCAAACAGGCCATTGCTGCCGAGTCACGTTTGCTGAGTCATTTGATTGCAAACCTTGACGTACACTCTGGTGTCTGAGAATGTCCCCCCTGTCACCTGCCTGGCTGCTGTGTGCCCCTGTGGTGTGGCTGTGGGCAGATGTGTGCCTTGGTGAGGTGCTAATTAGGTGTGTGTGCCTCTGGCCACATCACCTGTCCTGCTTGTCTGCTGGCTTACCCTGGGTCTCTAGGCTGGCATTTGACATTCCACATCTGCCAGCAGCAGCAGCAGTCACCTGGTGGTTTTCTTCTGCAAGTTGCTGATAGATAAAATTCAGCCTTCTGCATGGCTTGTGGTTTGGAGAATTAACAACACAGTAGGGCAGTACTTTCTGCCACTGAATATCTAGGTACCTTCTCACCTTTCTTATTGGAAATTCATTTTGCTTCAGGGCCAGGCACTTGATGAGCATTAGCCTCTGAATCTGGAGCAACCTGAAGAGAAGTGATTTTTAGGTTAAAATTTTCAAGTATTTCCTTTTTTCCAAGCATGTGATTATAGCATGGATTTACTTGGCTGCAGAATGTGTTAACACATTGAATAAGGGCAGGGAGGTTGGCAGATCAACTACTCAACTATCCCAACTACTGAAATAGATTTATGTTTTTAAATATATTTATTTTCTGAAATGTGGCATAAAGTGAAATATCCACCTTGAAGTGTTGTTGAGTTACTGACAGTTCATCAAGACATTTGTGCCATTCCTGGCCCTGCTGAAACCCACATCCTTTGTTCCTTCTGTTCAGATACATGAGGATGCTTAAATGCAGCATCCCTGGCAGTGGAGGCAGGATACCTTAGTGACAGCATCTTTCAGTGGCTCAAGCATGGAGGGTTTTTTTTCAGCAGTCATTGATTTCTGTCCAGAAAACCACCTACTGGTTGAGACTAATGCTTTTGTAACAAGAGCAAGAGAAAAATTGTTTCCAAATTGAGAATGGAATGAAGGACTTGATGAAAGGACTCATATAGAGTGTTCTCATATAGAGTGTAATGGGAATCTTGGTGAAGGAGCCTGCAGAGGCAGAATGGCATTGCAATTTAGGTTGTGTGTTCTTAATGATGGTGAAAAGATTAACATATTGAGAAATAATTAATTAATATGCAATAATCCCTCGCTCTATGGTGTGGATGTACTCACTTTCCCACTGGTTTCTTCTTCTTTCATTTTAGCACTGGCTAATACTCAAGGTTCCTGCATGTGTGGGATTTACAAATTAATTTTAACTCCCTTAGTTGAGCCTTCAAAAGGAGTTGGAGGCATTTAGGCAG
Organism: Muscicapa striata striata; assembly: GCA_030060385.1. Lineage (NCBI taxonomy): Eukaryota > Metazoa > Chordata > Aves > Passeriformes > Muscicapidae > Muscicapa > Muscicapa striata. Next base: position 1,270,552 of record JAREIS010000196.1, on the reverse strand, counting down.
GCAATTCTGACTATCCTGGCCAAAAACCCAAATTCCTCTGGGTAGTTGTGAAGTGTTTCAGATCTGACAGCCACACACTGTTGTGTTTTCTGTTTTGCTCTGTAGCTCCTGATTGGAGCCCAAGCTCAGTTGCAGAGCAGTGCATTGGCACACTTTACCTCAGCATTGAGCACAGAGCTTTCTGCCTAAAGGGCAAGTGCCTCAGCACAGGAGCACACTGAATAAAGCAGGGCATTCCAGAGACACTGCCTACAATAAACATCTTGGACATGGCGAGATAGGAAACTCTGTCTTGTTCAGGATTGATGTAGATACCTGCAAGCATCTGAAGTGTCTCTGAAAAATGACTGTCCTGCTTACAGCTAAGCTAACCTCAACTGTTCTTTTCATTTATTTGAGTTGAAACTTTTGTGAACAAGGATTGTCATCTTAATGTGTTTTAGTGCAGTCCTAGAACAGTGGGATTTCAATCCAGGATAAACAGTCATGAAGCTGTGCTTTTGTGGGAGTAACTGGTGTGTGTTGGGTGATGCTGTTCTCCTTCCTCTTCTGTACTGGCCTCTGGAGTAACCTGTGTACTGCTCTTGTTTCCTGTAAGGTCTGGTGCGGTCCGGAGGTCCAGCAGTACAAGTCCTCTTGGTTTTCCCAAAACTGGTGCTTCCCCTCCTTATCCTGGAGAGCATGGATCCGTGCCCAGCACTAAAAAGCTCTCCTTTGGTGGTGCCAAGCCGTTTATGCCATCACCACAAGGTAAGATGTCAGCTGGCACACTGCTGTCCTTATAAAATCATTTGCCTCCTTCCTGTAAAGAGGGAGGTTTTCACCAGCTGTAGCTGCCAGGCAGTAGAGAGTTCAGATTGTTGTGTTCCCCTGTGGTTCTTCTCCACAGATTATTTGACAAGTGTTTTGACCTCAGTAAAATGGAGAGAAAAATACCTGTTAGCCCCAGGAGAGGCAAGCTTTGCTTTGGTGCCTGCATCAAACATTTTGCTGCCCTCAGAAGAGGGCATCTGTAAGTGCAAAGTATCTTTTTACTGGCTCGGGTTGGGGTGAGAACAAATGTGAGCTAATTATCATCAAAGCAAAATTCTTACCAGCTTTGAAAGGACTTGAACTTCCAGACTGAAAAGTTTTGGCTGAATATCTGGTAGCCTGATCTAGATGCTAGCAAGCAATTCAAGTGGAAAGGGACAAGAGAAACCCCAATATGCAACGGATGCAATTTGCTGTTTTCTGTGAAAGTACAGGCTGATGTAATGAGCTGTTCTATACCCCTTCTGTCTCTGATCCTGTATTGATTAGTCTCTGCTGATGGGGAAATATAGAATATTCATATTCTATTCCTCTGAACTACTATCACTGCAAAGTCAGACTAAAACTTGATAAACTAATACCAGGCAGAGGTGTTTTTTTACCTCCTTTTACAGGGGTTGATGATCTTCTCACCACACAGCTAGGGCTGAGAAGATGGAAGAGATAACTGGCATCTTTCTATAAACAGGTGGTGCATAGTGCTGTTCTTGCCTATGAAAAATTAAACTGGATTAACTTCTTTTTATTTAATTCCCTCACAGTTGGAACAATCCCAGAGCAGCCCAGCCAGACTGTTATCCCGTCTTCTCTTGGGGCAGAAGTGAGAAGCCGTGTTCCTGCTGCCGGTGCGTTGATCCTTGCCTTCCTTCACTATTCATGTGAATAAAGCCAGAACTGTAGTCTCAGGGCATTTTAGGTTGGGTTGGTTGCTTCAGCAGCTTCTCTGGAAGTTTGGCCAGCCAGGATCTCTGTGTGCTGGTGGGAGTTGGGGTCGATCCATTCACATCCCATCAGTCATCTTCCCATCTTCCAGTGCTGACAGACCATGTGTAGCAAAAACTCTAATGTGGGACTTGGAAGCCAATGGATTGAGTGAAGGAAAAGCAGCTCAAAACCTCCAACACCACCTCTGCCAAGAGGTCTGCTTGATGTGTAGTTTCCTTGCTGCTGAGCTCTGAAAGTCAGGGTCTGTGTTTCTGAATGGGCAGCAATGAAAGAAGCTCACTTTTATTTCCCTGTTATTCATATCTCATCCTCCCACAGACTCAAAACGTAACGAAGCCTGGCAGTGCTGTGGCTCTGATCAGCACCATACTTAGCCATAGAAGGTTCTGATCTGCAGCTGGTTGAGCTGTAGATCCTGGGATCAGGCTGTCTCTGTGTTAGAACCAGGCAGTGATGTAGTTTGTCACTCTGTGCCCTCCAGGTTCCTTGGCACCTGAACAGTCTCCTCGAGGGATGGGCTCCCGGCTCCACAGTGCTCCCAACCTGTCGGATTTGCATTCCTGCAGGCAGAAGATAACCAAGCAGCACTCTGATCCCCTTGTTGCTCAGTTTGGTCATACCCCAGTCAGCCAGCCTCTGCAGATTCATGGCTTGCAGCACTGCCGGCAGCTCCGATCCTCACCAAAGCTCTCTGAGTTCATGCAGAGAAGCCCTTTGCCAACAATAATGGGCTCCCCTACAAAGGTATGCCCAGGAGTCTCTCACAGCTGGATCTTCTGGGTGATTTGGGGATGAGCTGCTGCAGGAGAAGCTAGCTCTGACCTGGATTTATCAGCACTCACTCCTATCCTGTGAGGGCTGTGCAGTGATCTGTGTGCAATGGGGTGGTGTCCTACTTACCGTGGGCAGCTCTGCCCTGGCAGCAGCACTGAGCACTGAGCAGAGCCCAGCCCTGGGAGCAGGCAGGGGCTGGAGCTGCCCCAGTGGCCGGAGTGTCCGCAGGCTGTGACACAGGGTGTGTCCGGCAGGAGTCCCCAGCACAGCCAGCAGCCAGTGACAGCCCTGTGCCTCATGGGGAGCAGGCACTGTCACAGCATTTCCTCTGCTTACAAAATTCTCAGCAGTCTGTTGTCCTTTCATTTTACCCTTTCTGGGATTAGGGACAAATAACTGTTCAGGATGGGATTTTTACCTTTATTTCAGGCAGATTGTTAAATAGTTTAATTTTGATAAACAAATGGGGACCAAGAGGAACCTTTCTCCTTAATTTTAAATACAGATCTCTGTTCTTTCTATTCTTCTTAGGCTGTGTCCCCATTTGAGTTTCCCAAAACACCAAGTTCCCAGAATCTCCTCACCCTGTTGGCCCATCAGGGGGTCATGATGACTCCGACACGGAACAAGACCTTGCCAGATCTGAAGGAGATGGGTCATTTCCACTGCCAGCAAACTGGGCTGGGACTGAGGCCTGTGGAAGAGGTCAAGGGCAGGTGAGCTGCAGTCTGCTTCATACAGTGATGCCCCACTCCTCAGTACAGGACAGATGGGGTAAATCTCAAACCCCAGCTGATGCTGAAGTTGTAGTGAGGCACCTGTAAACATGTGTAGTTATCTGCTAGCACCTTTGCAATGCAAACAGGTATGGTGCAGACTTTAGAAGTCTTCCTCTAAAGGGACAGGCCATGGCCTGTATCTTTTAAAATGGAAGTTTGTCTGCAGCCTCATACCATGTTTAATGTGCAGAGTTTCATCAAGTGGGGATGGAAAGGACTTTGTTACCAGACAAGCAATTGCTCAGATGCTTGGCTTGCTCTCTGTGGGGCCTGTCATGGAGGAGAAGCTGTTCTGGGTGTTCCTCCTCCATCAAACATCTTCCATCAAACAGAGGCATGGGTCTTCAGAAGAGAGATCTGTTGGAAAGCCATGTGCTGGTTGTCATGAGCACTGCAGGATAGAAAGTCACTCCGGTGCTGGTGTTAAGTTTTTTCTTATATGCCTCTCTGCATACTGCAGCTTTCCCCAGTGTTCTGGAGGAGTCATCTGATATTAATTTTAATTCCTTTCAACAAAAACAAATTGTGTTGTATTAATGTAGTGAGGACTTGCATTACTGCAGTTAGTCATGGTAGTTTTGTCCTTTCTGCAAGTAGCATGAGGTGCTAGAGATGCTCTGTTAAAAAAGTGTTTGTTTCAGCTCCAGAATTTACTGTGTAGTGTTAAGTGGCTGTGGACCAGGAATAGCACAAAGGAATGAAGTTAGCTGACACCTTGCACCTGCTGACTTCCAGCATCATGTTGTATGTACTCTTTCTAGATCTCTGAGCACAGGCAGGCTCACTGACCTGCTTCTGAAGGCAGCCTTTGGGGCACAGATCTCGGAAGCTGGCAGCAGCGACAGCCTGAACAATGAGAAGCCAATGGAAATTGCAGGTAGGTGGGGGGGCCAGGATCTGGCAGGATGTCCTGGGCTGGGGTTTGCCTGCACCCCTCCTGCATGGGAGGCTGCTTTGCCAGTGGCTCTTGGCGCAGGAAGCGGGTGCCGTGTGTGAGGAGTGCAGTGGTGTTTGCTTTCCCTGCTCTGTGGGCTGTGTGTGCTGTGTAACTGCTGGATAGTGGTGTGATTTTTATAGGCAGGACTTCCTCTTTCAGCCCCTTCAGAGTGTGATAAGCTGTGGAAGTGGTGGCTTGGTGCCAGGCGGCTCGAGCATGAGTGGCTCTGCAGGGTGGGTGTTGTGGGCGTGCAGGCCAGGCAGTGAGGATGGAGAGCAGCTGCAGCAGTGGCTGGCACTGCCCAGGCTCTGTGCTGTGGCCCGTGGTGCTGGGGACGCCTCAGTGGCCTGTGCTGGTACCCAGCGTGTCCCAGGAGAGTCTGCAGGAGCGCAGCCGCCGGGCGAGGCACCGTGCTCCGAGTAACCTTCTGTAATGCCGGTCTGCACCTTTCGACTGTCTCCCCAGCTCCCTCAGGTGCTTACGGAGGGACCCTGCACTCTGGTGCCCGGGCTGGGGGCTCTGCCAGCCCATCCCCAGTGATTTTTACTGTCGGATCCCCTCCCAGTGGAACAACCCCCCCACAGACCACGAGGACCAGGATGTTTTCAGGTAAAGGGCCGATACCTACCTGCCTGTTCCAGTGGGAATGCCTGGGGGCAGAGAGATGTGTTGCATTCCTTGCTGCAGGGCACTGGTGATGGCAGAAGGCTGCTCAGAGCAATCTGTAGAGCTCAGCTGGTCTGAGCACCTTTGAGATTCTAGTGCTGGCTCCTGCCAACCCCAGTTGTTGCTGCTAGCTCTTTGCACTGGCATTAATGCCAGAGAGCGGTTTTCCAGTACTGTAAGAGACAGGCAAACTTTCACTGTATTGCTCTGTGCTTCAGGAATAGTGATGCAGATGTTCACAGAACCACTGTTGCTGAGAGGTCAACAAATATAAAGATTGTGTTGTGTTCTGATTGTTCTCCCCATGGGTTTTGGATGAGCTCTAAAAGATGAGTGTGACTTTCTGTGCCCACCAATTTCAGTGCAGAAGAACAGTTGGGAAAGGGCCAGGAGGGCTCTGTGTGCAAAACTATTTTGAGGCGTTACTCATGCTCTGAGCTGCTTAGGTAGGAGGTGGGGAAATGCACTCCTGCTTGACAGATACTCCTTGTAAGACACCAGTGCTCTGGCCTCGTCAGCCAGCAGTTGAGGTTGTGGTAATTGGCCCTTTTGGGATAGAGTGTCTGGGAGTTGGAGTCTATGTTCAGTTTAAGAAAATATTTGGACACATTTTGATTTGCATATTTGGCTTGTTTGTTTTTTTGTCTTGGCTGTTGCTCATCTGAATGTACTTGACTCTGTTGTTCTCAATTACTGCAGGGAAAGTTTGAATGTGACCATGAATAAACTGGTTGACTGGTACATGTGGCCTTGGTTCCTGTGCATAACTTGCATTTCCATCCTAACTGAAACCACTCATGTCTTTGGTTGCCTGGCAGATTGGAACCACAATTCCTTCTTTGTCTCATTTATTTGGAGAGTGAGCTTTAAGACTCTTTAAAACTGTGTGAGGGGTCTGTAGCACAGCAGTGTTACTGTCCTGGGTACAGCCTGCAGCTACTACTGCAATGTAATGGATAGAGGATTCAAACTTCCTGTGTTGCTTTTCAGGAATAATAGCAATCTGAAAGCAGATCCAAGCTCCAGATTTTAGCAGGTTGATACTGAAGTGCTCAAGGGTCTGTCAGATGAGAGGCCTGGAATAGGAGGCTATTGAAAGTGAATCTGCAGCAGACACACAGTGTTAGGTCAGGGTGACCAAAGCTATGCTGCAGGACAAGCTTTGTTTATTAGGGCTGTGCAGGAACTCCTCATTTTATAGTTAATGCACAAAGTTAATGGTGGAAAGGGGAGAGCTGGAAGCTGAAAGTTTTCACCTCAAATGCTTGGACAAGCCATGAGTAAGGACAGTTCTAAAGGCAGAGCCTTTCTGTGAGTCATCCTAACAATTTCTGCAAACAGCCTCTTGGAATTACAGAGTACCCAGAATATGAGGTTGTAAGTCCTTTCCTCTCCTGTCTCTTGAGAGAACTGGAAACACTCTGCCTGTCTTTGATGATCCATTTAGCTTTGAAACATTGCTGCCAATGTGGAGAGAGCTTTTGGGAGGAAGAGGCTGTGCCTCTCCGCAGATCAGTTGTGCATTATTACATTGCTGAACCTTTTGAGGGCAAGGTCAGGCAGTAAATTAGCCTTGTAGTTAGAAGAGAAATACCTTCCTCCAAAGGACCAGTGAGAGTGGAGAATACCACCTGGGTAGAATTAGCAGTGTTGGAGCTGGATTGGCATCCCCCATCAGACAGAGTGTTTCCCTCTGTGGCAGTGTGTCAGGGGTAGGAAAGCCTCTGGAAGTGGTGAATGTATTGTGAATACTTGAGACAAAATCTCCTTTGTGGGTGGATTAAGTGGTCAAGAAGGGGAAAAGCTGATGGTGAGGGAATTGTCTGATGGACACCATACCTACAGGGTCTCCAGAACCCTGGGGTTAGGGTCTTGACTCAGCTGGTCACTTACTCTCTGCCCAGCCTTTTATTTCTAAAGAGGGGAAAGTAAAAGTGCAGGGCATTTAATGGAAAGCTCTCCTGGCTTGCATACAGGATGTTCTAGAACCATCACTTATCAGAGTGCTCATTCAGTGACAGTAATAGCAAGAAGGCAGGGAGCCAGGGTTCAAACTGTGCTGCTCCATGGTGGGGAAGTTGGCTATGACAGTGTATGATAAAGATCTGCCCAAGATATTGTGGCAGGATTTAGAAAGGGTTTAGCCAAAAAAAGAGAAAATAATTTCTTCTGAATTGTCTCTGTAAATGGTCGTCGTTTTGGAAGGTGCTTTAAGTCTGCCTGAGCTCGTAAGCTGGTCTGCCTGAGTCACTGAGGAGTTTATGGTGGGGAGTGCTTGTTCTGCATCCAGAGTCCTTACATCTTCCTCCAAAGTACCTCTTGCTGGCTCCTGTCAGATCCAGGATCCTGAATCCTACAGAATTCTCTTTCATGCATGAGGAATTACCTGGCCTGCTATTAATACCTCCAGTTAATTCCTTTGTCTGTTTTTCTTCACAGTGGGGTCTTCCAGCTCTCTCAGTTCTGGAGGCTCCTTCAGTGGGAGGCACTTGGCAGTGGGAGCTGCAGGGGAGGCCCTGGAGGGCCCCTCGAGTCTCCGGTACACTTTTGCTGATCCCATCACTGCCAACCTGGAAGGTGCTGTTACATTTGAGGCACCAGAGCTGCCTGAAGAGACACTCATGGAGGTGGGTATATCCCAAGGGCAAAGGACAGGGGAGTAAAAGTGAAGCAAATCCAGACAGCTCCATGCTTTGCTTCCAAAGGTGGAGCAAACAAGACAGCAAGTTCCAAGAGAGCAAGGCCAGTGAAGTGATCAGAAAGCCCAGGGCATATTTAGCACCAAGCCCTTTAGTCCATGTAACAGCCCATGACTGGGATTAAAATTCCCCATTTCCAGAGTTGAAATTGCAGGCTGGAAGATCAGTTATCCAATGCATTCTGTATTAAGGGCCTCTGAAGCAAACCTGCCTGCTTTTGGTATCTCCTTTTTTAAAAGGCTCAGCATTAGTACTGACTGATGTGAGAACATGAGTAGCTCAGTGTGTCAGATGCCTGCCTGGTGTACTTGGGGAGTCAGCAGTGATATGGTCTCTGCTAAAGGATCTGAAAACAAAGTAAACCTGACACTTCTGTTCTTACTGGGGGTGGGGGGGACACTGTGTTCTGCACCAGAAGAGCTGAACCAGATTGTGGAGCTGAAAGGCTGCCAGGCTCCCCTTCTCTGCAGGCTGAAGCAGAGCAAATGCTGTTATAGCTGAGATATATTTGAAATGTAGGTCAGGCTGCCCATTTGCAGTGGAGGTGGAAGGCAGATTCAGTCACGCTTTTAGGTCTGCTTGTGATACCTCCTTGGGCTGTTTGGGACTGGAGAAAGCTCTTTGTGTCTGATACTTCTTGGTGCTGCTGAAAACCCCAAGATGCCAAGAGAGATATGCACACATTGTTTTAAGGATGTGGGTTTGCTTTTCTACTTCATATTTTGTTGAGCTCATTTTTTCTATCAATTCTGCATTGGATTGCTTTTGTTGGCTTCATTACCTGTAAAGCCACAGGGCTTCCAGCAATGATATGATCACAATAGCAGTCAGTTTAACTGAGCATCCTACCTGTGTGAGGTGACAGAAGTTTGGGACCCTGCCAGCTGCCACCACTTCGGGTGCTGGTCTGAAGAGAAGTGTCCTAAGGAAGTACCAGTTGATCTTAGAATAGCACTCAGCTTCTCTGGCTGTAATGAGTAATCTGGCTTCAGTCATCGTTTCTGCTGAGCACAGTGATCCCTTTGCATGTCACAAAACCTTTACAGCAGATTTCAAGACCCTTTTGTGTTCTGTGGAGTTGGCCAGAATGCAGACCTGGCAGGTTTTCTGATTTCTGCTCATCTTTCAGGGCACTGAAGTCCTACTGTTCAGGTGCCCTTGTTTATCTTGAGCAGTGCTGTTGCATTTGGATAGGTGGTTCTTCTGTCTTTTGTGAAAGTTTCTTTAGGTGCAGACAAGGCATACTGGAGGCTGGGGTTTAGTTTCTTTTGCAGTGCTCTACAAACACAATACAGAGATGGCTACAGAAGACTTGTGATGGCAAATGAGGCCATAAATGCCAGCACAGTTAACAGAAGCTGACTGTAGGCAGAGGAAGGACTGCCTGTGGGTTAGAGATAAGAGGCTGAGACCTGCAAGATCTCAGCAGTTTCCTGCTCTGCCACAAACTTCTTGTATGACTTGCTAATTACTTAATCTCCAAATTCATCCTCTGCTTTTAAAGAAAATTGAGGAAGATGGAGATAACACTTCCTCACCATACGGGACTGTCCAGGTAGCAAGGTAGTGGGAGGGAGAGATTCATGTTCAGATAGTCAAAGCTGCCTGAGCAGCCAAGTGCCTGAGCCAGTGAAGGAAAGAAAGAAGCTCTCAGATCTTGAGCAGGGATTTTTTTTGGTAAATTCATGCAGGGAACATCCTTACCCCGTTGGAGAGAACTGAGCCATGAATCTTTGAAGACCAGGTTACCTTTTTCAACAGAGAGTACAAACAATGAAGTTGGCATCTGACCCAGGCAGCAATTCACTTTGCAGACCCACAGGCATTCAGTTTTTCCACAAATAGTAATTTCCCAGAACTGGTTGCAGTGACTTAACCAATGCAGCTTCCCAGAAATGGGATAATCCCCTTTGATCTGTAATAGCAGAGGAAAAACTACTCTGAAATGACCATGGCATTTGGTGTGAGCACTTCTCTCGCCAGCTGGGCAGGAGTTGCAGATAAAAGGTTGTCCTTGCTGTCTCCTCAAAGAACCTCACCCAAAGCTCACTGCAGTGAACTGGGAGGGGATGAAGGCTGGGGTGTAGGATGGGAGACATCTTGTTGGCAGTTTTTTGTGATGTAGGAAGTTTTCACTCTCATGAAATCCACATTGCCATTGCTGGGAACAAGAGCTGGGCTTATGGTGCAGATGGTCTCTCCCCCTTCCTGGCTGACTTTCCAAAGAATCCCACAGAGCTGGGATGCTCCTTGGGAAGGGAGCTTGTAATTTTAGAGTAAGTCTCACCAGCTTCTCCAGGGAGCTGTCTAGAAATTTCTGCCCTGGGCTGTTGTTTGCTGCTGTTACTGTGGAAAAGGAACCAGTGCAGGCTCCAGGCTGAGTTTGGCCCAAAGCAGAGATGTAAGGGGGTGTGGTGTTGTTTCTGTGATCTGGAGTGGGTTGCTGGCACAGCTTAGGTGAGCAGCTTTCCCTGTAACCCCCCCTTGGCATCCCTTCAACAGCAAGAGCACACGGACATCCTGCGCAGCCTGCGCTTCACGCTGGCCTTTGTGCACTACGTGATGGAGATCGCTGCTCTCAAGGGCAGCTCCAGTGACATGAGCAGCTCGGTGACATCTGAGTACCAGCTCCAGGAGAGCGTGGTGGCCGACCAGATCAGCCTCCTGAGCCGGGAGTGGAGGTAAGGATGGGCAGAGCTGCCCAGCTCCCAGGGCTTCTGTGGCTGCCTCCCACCCCACACATCCTTGTGTATCCGCAGTCCCTGGGGACATGGGGCTGCTGTCACACTGATCTGTCTGCTTTCTTTGCAGCTATGCAGAGCAGCTCGTGCTGTACCTGAAAGTGGCAGAACTTCTGTCCTCAGGGCTGCAGATGGCCATTGAGCAGATCAAAGCTGGCAAGCTGTGCCTCTCCTCCACTGTCAAGCAAGGTAAGGGGCTGCTGCACTCATGGGGGAAAGGGCTCGCCTGGAATGGGACTGTTAAAAGTGTCACAGAGGGTAGGGAGTGAGTGTGAACCCCACCAAGATGGTGGGGGCTCATTTATGGTTGTCCCCTTGTGTAGCTGGATCTTTATTCACACTGAGAATGTTTCTCTCTTCACATTGACTTTATGGCTCAGAGCTATTGCCATGCTCCTGTGAGACTCTTCAGCACTAATTGTAAGGGGGGGGATGTATCTTACCTCATTCCTTGTATATCTGTCTTAGGTGCTAATGTGTACTTGATGTAAGCTTAATTACACAGTGCATGCCCTAGGAAGTGCTTACTCAGCAAATAGGGACTTGTCCTGGCAGTGATGATTTTTCAAGTGAAACAAAAACACAGGAAGTGAAGTACTGGTAATGCCAGAGTCACTTTGCTGGTGTAACAGCTTTACATTTGCATCTGACTGGCTGTGGTGAGAGCTGGCTGTGAGTCAGTGATTAGAAAAAATAGTTTTAAAACTCCCAGTATAATATTACTGAGGGAGCTTTTTGAAGCACCTGAAATACTTGACCCACCAGCCACCTACCCCAAGAGCTTTGTCTTTGCAAGTATTTTTGCTGCCTTGGGATGGGGTGTAAAAAAATGGAAGTTAAATACAATGAACACACATATATTGTAGCAGGCAGTGTGGAGCAAAATACAGATTTAGCTACACATCTTCCACAAGTTCAGGCTAACAGGAAAGTTGTCATAACCCAAATAAATCACTTATTTTCAGAGCAGATTGCAGCTTCTAGATTGGTAGTGTCATTTGTCCTTCAGTGTATGGGAATTGGGCAAGGCTGGCTTGTCTTGTTTCATGCAGTGTGGGGATTTTCAAATGTGTGTGTAGGAGTTAGTTCTCATCAGATGTGGGTGAGAGTTTGTGTTCAGTACTCTGTGTAGATCATGCCATGTAGCTAGGGAGACTCAGCTGTGGCATCCCTTGCAGTTGTGGATTGTTATTTAATCACACAGTCATATTTGATTCCTGATTCCCTATTCTGTATCCTTCCCTCTCGAGCTGCTGTGGTTCAGGAGAGGAGATGGCCTTTCACAGGCACTCATGCCTTTTCTTAGAGATTCCCTTGCTTAGTCAGTGCTGCTGATCCACACTCCAAGAGCTCCCACGTCCCCGTGCACCCCTTCACAGCACATCATCACCCATCAAGTAGCAGAAGCTCTGTATCTGCTGCTGCTGCTGGTGTGTGAGACATCCTGTACGGAGCAAACTGCTCCTGCCTTGTGACTGCTGAGGGAAACCAAAATAGAGCTGGCCTCAGGTGAACCAGACGTGTGTAGGAGCTGCTATGTGCAGGCTTATAACTGGTGGAGGTGACAGAAAAAAGGAAAAGACCCACTTGCTGCAGGGCTTTCCTGCCACCCTCTTGGCTTTAACAGAACCTCATTGTCTCCAGGTTAATCCTTTGGGGTCCTGCACTTGGGGATAGGGAGGCACAGGGAGAACTGTGAGTAGTGCCTAAGCATTTATTTTTTACTTTTTTTTTTTACTGTAGTTGTGAAGAAACTAAATGAACTTTACAAATCTAGTGTATCCTCCTGCCACTGCCTCAACATGAGACTGCAGAGGTTCTTCTTGGACAAACAGAAGCTCATGGATCGGATCAACAGCATCACTGCAGAGAAGCTCATCTTCAGCTATGCTGTGCAAATGGTAAAAACCTCCCTCAACATGGGACTGGGGGTAGCACAGAGCAGTGTTGGCATTAATGGTTTCTGCTCATGGCCTTAGCAGGTGGTTCCCCTCATAATGCTCCCTTCTGGAGACTGGGCAAGGGGCATGTCCATGCAGCTGAAGGACTGTGCTGGGAAAGCTGGGTCTGTTCTGGGAGTAAGCTCTTGGTACTGGTTGTTGCCCTCAGGTACAGTCTGCAGCCCTGGATGAGATGTTCCATCACAGAGAGGACTGTGCACAGAGGTACCACAAGGCTTTGCTGCTAATGGAGGGGCTCCTGAACATCATCACTGAACAGGGGGACATAGAAAACATCAGTAAATGTGAGTATTAGGTGATTTCTTGGTTTTTCCTCAACTAGAACATGTGGGCTTTTTAGCTGAATGGATCAGGAATTTCAGTTCCCAGCACCATTTTTTTTCCTTGGCTCCATCTTGGTGGACATAGCAGAGATCTCTTGGCTTGTTACAGCTCCTCACAACCTGGCCTCCTGCTTTTCCAGCAGAAAAACTGTTAGAAATGCAGGTCCCTGTTCTGAGCCACATTTTGGAGCTCCCCATGCAGAGCAATAGCCAGAACTTCGTTGAAACTTTCGATGTGTGAAAGAACTCGCTGGAGGAAGTGGTTTGGCAGCAGCAGGGCCCTGGGGTTGGTTTCCAGCCAGAACCATCCCTTGGCACAGAACACTTGGGGAATGTGAACCTGCAGTGGCTGCAGGGCAGAGATGGCTGCTCAGCACAGCAAGGACTCCTTCCAGCACATCTTGTCCATGGGGGCAGAGCCCTTGCATAGGTAATGAGAGATCTCTGGCTCCCAGGCAATCAGTGAATTATCACCAACTTTCACAGCTGACAGGAGGCTCACTGAAGGAAAACAAAGGGAAATGGGCAAGGTGGTGTGTTTTCACTGGAGGGCTAAGTGAAAAGGGAATACTAAGTAGTTTCTGTTGTACTGTTTCTTACCAAACCTAGATCCCATCTTTTGATCCAGAGATACAGTTAATGCATGCAATGAATTTCTTTTCCCAGGTATTATCCTGGTATTGCAAGTTCCAGCTTCCTGATTGAGCTGTTCTCTGATAGGCAGTAGTGGGTGTGTTTTTCATTTTAGATCTCAGGTCTATGATTACATATTTCTGGAAAGTAAAGTGATGAACCTAGAAATACAGCAAGTGCTCACATGAGAGGCATGAATTCCACCAAACATTTAGCTTTTGAAAGATTCTTGGGCTCAGGTGATGAGACCCTGGCACTGAGGATGCTGGATGGGCTCTCCCAGTGTAAGCCATGGTAAATGGCACTGGAAACCCTGAACCATTTTGCCTGCTGGCAAAAGCTGCTTCAATAGCTGGAAGGAAGATGGTGATCCTTTGTAAAATCTTGATACCTCTGTCAGAACTGCTGCCTCCCAGCTTTCACTGTCAGATCTCTGACTGGTCAACCCTCTGACCTGTCCCTTCCCAGCAAAGTGTTTCTGGTCAGGCCTCATTGGTACCTGGTAATGATTCTCAAAGTTCTGCTTAGATTTGTTGAAATTCTTCTGTCTGTTTTCCCATTTTGGTTCAGTGACCAGTGGTGGTCTTTACATGCTTGTGCTGTGTTTTTTCCCCAGGTAAGCTGTGCATCGAGCGCAGGCTGTCAGCTCTGCTGTCGGGGTTCTGTGCCTGATTTCAGTGGTGTTGTCCTTCACACACCTGCCCCAGCTGATTGCTTTATTCCCAACAGCCTGTGCTGTGCTGGGAAACCATTCTGGCAGCAGGACACCTGGAGGATGGACTGCTCACTGTTCTGTTTTTGGACGTTTTGGGAAGTTGTTCCACAGACTCAGATTCCTTTGTGGGGACGTGTGACTGCAGCAAGCACAAATACTTCCCTGCCCAAAGGCCTGGGTGAAGATATAGCTGATGTGGAAAGGTCTCCCTCGTTGTCAGAGGGGGTGAAGGATAGAAGTCTGCTTCTTCCCAGCACCTTGAAGGATAAGACTGCTGCCTATCCCTCTTGCTTAAGAACAGGGTATTCCAGTGCTGTGTCCATTGCAGGCAATGGATATGCTGAAACTGCTGGCTTCAGTTGATGTCCAAGTGTGTCATTCAGACATAAAGGCCAGTCTGTGTACTTTAGCCTTTCCAGCTGAGAGCCAGGCATCTTCAAACTCCCTGGCAACTGGAGGCTCCTCTCCACTCTCTCCTTTGTCCTTTCTCCTTGTCCTTATTCCTTGGAGTGCTTGGAGAGGAGGGAGTTGGCGTTGTGAAGTAGCTCCCAGCTCTACAGACTTGCTGAGTGAGGCAGAGGATGTGAAGCTGCTGGGAAGTTTGGAAATCTCATGGCTGCTGTGTGGGCTCCCTGTCTGCCTGCCTGGATGGGCAAACAACACAGGGAAAGGGGCTGTGCAGGAAACAGGAAGGCAGCAGAAAGCATCACACTCCTGGTTCATAAGAAGCCAAAACGAATCCGTTCCTCACTGGGTTCCCTGGCTGCGTGGGATCAGAGTGAAAGACCCGTGGCTGTTGAGCTCGGCCTGTCAGCACGTACCCACCTGGAGGAAGCACTAGCTCTGTCCTGCTTTCAGCTGTTGGCTCAATAACCCCTTCCCTGGAGCCCCCCAAACTGAAAACACTAGCTTTGTGAATCAAAGGAGCACTTTACACACTATGGGAACTTTGAGAAGTTGACTTTGCATCACACAACAACCCAGGAACATCACGACTGTTAGGAATGCTGTTCTTTTTATTCCTTTCCTTGCTTCCTGGTTGTTTTATTGCACTACGTGTGTGCGTATATTAATATGTATTCCTAAGAGTGAATATATATTGATATTGATATGGTTTGTGTGTAACTGTATGTATTTAACTGTACTGTATCTCGTGAGTGTGAGGTAAAGAGCACTGCAGAGTCTGTGCTGTTCCTCCTCCACACCAGGCAAAGCTGACTTACAGTCTGGCAGTACCAAGATTTGTTTTTTATTTAAATGTTCTTTTAAGGACAGTCATTACAAAGCTCCATGCTTTTTAAGAGCTGAAGAACAGGCGTTAGGATCCCACACACTTGGAAACGCATTTTTAAAGAAGTGTTATTTGCTGCTTTGTTTTTGTTTGTTGGTTTGTTTTTGGTTTTTTTTTTTTTTTTTATATAAAGAAATCCCGTAGCGTTCGGTTTCATGTTCAGCATTTCTTTCGAGGAGACTCTGTAGCCAAATGCGACTGCGGGTGTGAGTGGCTGGAGTTCTGGCTGAGGCTGTGGGTGCTGTGAGCATGTGTGTGAGAGGGGAGCTGCTGCCTTCCATCTGTCTGTGAGAGCATGAGTGTGACGTTCCAGAGCCGTGGCAGTATTGTGGTAGTGCTGGGCAGAAAAGCATCTTTGAAAGCAACTTGAAACCTCAGGCTTAGTTTTTGGGGATCTAAAAATATTTTGCACATGGTGGTTAAGTCCTCATTGCTTTTTTTTCCTCTCAAGATTGGCACATTCAGTGTGATACTTTACAAGGGTTTCAGGAGCAACTTCATGGGCTTTGGAGCTGGCACTGCATTTGGCAAACATGGGTGTTTCTGTTCACAGAGCAGAAGTGCCAATAAAGAAATTTAAAAATATTTCCAATTGCCCCGACCACGGAAGCTTAAGTGTAGCTTTCACAAATGCTTCAGTATTTGGCTCACAGTCTGCTGCTTCTATGGCCATTTGTGCTTGTGCCTGGGAAAAAAAGGGAAAAAAAAAAAAAAAAAGAAGACAGAAACAACCAACCCCCCCAGCCTGTTGTGGACAGAAATGCTGAGGAGACCCAGACTGCTTCTGAAAGGCTTTGGCCAGCTGTGCAAAGGGCTGTGCTGCAGCATGGAAGCACCAAGGCAGGACTGACTCTGCAGTACCATGCCCTGCACCCCAGAGCCTCCAGCACAGCCCCCAGGGGCTCCTGGCCAGGAGAGGCCCAGCCCTGGATCCACATCTCTGCCACTCCCCAGCGAGCCGTGTGTGTGGCAAGCTCAGCACTAACCTTCCAGCTGTGCTTCGTTACTTGAATGTATCAAAATCGTCCACATTCAATGTATACAAATATATATTGCTCCAAAAAAAAAAAAAAAAATTGTGGTTTACAGACCTACAACCGGTATATATGTATGTGTTTGTGTATATACATGCAAGGCTGTGTGTGTGTGTATGTGTGTGCATGGGTAGAGATACACACACAAACACAAACGTGTATATATATGTTTTTTTTCCTCTCAATACTTGAAACTTAGCCACTGTGCTTGAATTAAAAAAAAAAAAATTAAAAAATTTTAAAACAACAAAAAAAACCCAACAAAACCCCTCCCCACAAAATAACCCCAAAGGTAGGGGAGGAAAAAAAAAGAAAAAAAAAGAAAAATCTGACAGGTGATTTATTTTGCCATCACTTTGGTGACTTTCTTTTTTATCTAACTGCATGTAGCGTGAAACCAACTTTTTTGGTGAAAAATATTTATTGCTTTGTAGACAATAAGGTATGCAAAAAAAAGGAAAAAAAAAAGAAAACACCCCAAAAACCAACCCCCAGCCATTGCTGAAGTTGCTAGTGTAGTCCACCTGCTATTGTCATGGCTTTGTTGCTGTTGCAGCGTTTGTGTCTGGCGTCTTTAATAGATTTCAAGAAACCTCAGTCTGATTACACGTACCTTCAGGTTTGTGAGAGCGTATGATGATGTTCTTTATAAGGTAATGCTTGATACTTTGTCAACATTTTTTATTTGTGTTTTGTGTGACTTTATTTTTTTTTTGGCTTTAAATTGTACAACACTGATTTAAGACAATAAAATTGATTTGAAATTGTTAGTGGCCTGTTTTCAGTCCTTTATTATCCCAGTTCATGTGGCGTCTGAGCAAGGTCTTTCTAATGCTTGTGGTTCTACTGGGCTCGACTTTTGGGCAAAAAAAGGGTTGCTTGCTGTGCCCTTACACAGCAGGTGAAGCTTGGGGTAGAAGAGCCACCTTGCCTGAATCCACATGAAGCCTGTGAATTTGGGAAATTTGAAGCCAGTTGCTGGGTGGGAGCTGTGATTCCTGGTTTCTCTGTCCACATTATCTGTCCTCTCCTCCTGCAGTGGTTAGTGATAGCAGACCCCTCCCCAGCCAGTTGGATTAAATTCCAGCTTAAATTCCATCCATATTTCAGTATTTGTAGGATTACAGTGTCGGAATCAGCAAATTTGTTTCTGAACAAAAAAGGGACTTGAAGTGTGATACCATTATAACATTTGGGTATTTTAAATTAAGATTAAATATTTTCCTGCTGTGTTTGTATGCATTGCAATTTTGTTTTTTAACAGAGTAGGCGCATAGCTTAGAATTCTCTTGCCCACATAGCTTTGCAAAAACGTCACTGAACATGGCAAAAAGGACAAATGAGGATGCTGAAAGTGTTGGTCCTGACTTTAGGTGCAGGACAGGTCCCTGTTCTGTCTGGATTGGAATATTCTAGGGGGAAAAGCTAAGCCCTGCATCTGGGATGTGGGAGAGGTGCTGAATTTAGCCCAGTCCTTCCATTCTTGCAGAAATTTCAGCAACACAGCTGTAAGCTTTCAGAAGCCAAATACCTTAATTCCACCAAACATGTCCCAAAACTCCACTTGCTGAGCTCTGTGTGTTATTGTTGCCTGTGAGCATCACTGGGGAAAGTCCTGCCCACCAGGCCCTGTGTGATGCAGCATCACCCCACAGTTACTGCACAGGGTTGTTCTTTTGTAAGAAAAATCTTATTACAAAATCATCATTTACCATAATCTGGAATTGTTGTTTTTTTTCTTGCTCTGCCCTATTTATAACCTCTGTTTCCTGCCCCTGCCTTTCCCACCCCAGGGAATTGCTCTGTGAGAACGGTCCTGCCTAGAAATGCTGGGCTCTTGTTGATGCTGACTCACATGCAGGGACGGTGGATCCTTTTTCCCTGCACAGCTGCAGCACCATCAGTGCTGGGGACAACTGAGAAACTGCACTTCTGGTGCTGCAAACATGGTGGCACAACCTGGGCAAGACCCCAGGGCAGCCCTTGGAAAGCTGGTCAGAGCTGAATAATGACAAATGCTGCTGTTTCTTAAAGTTCAACAGTTCAGCACACTTGGATTTGTGTTTGTTTTTTTGTTTGTTTTTGTTTTGTTTTGTTTTGTTTTGTTTTTGAAGGTTTGGGGTTTTGTTTTTGTTGTTGTTTTTTTAACATATTTCCCTTTTGTAGAAAATCCTTGTGTATTTTTGTTCCTTACAGCATGGGATAAATATATAGAACAGAATACATATATGTAAAAGAATATATACATGTAAAAGTTTCTGATGCTAAGGGAGGGGGGTTCTTTTCAAGCTGCCCATTAAGAATTTCAAAGGTTCAGGTGAAAACGCTGTAGCCAAATGAAAGGTGGACCACTGTGTGTCACATGCCAGTGTAAATAGAGAACTCTTTGCTGAATCCATGGGACTCTTTCACAGGCAGCAGAGCAGAGGGGGAAAGTGCTAGCTGGGAAAACTTCAACAACAGAAATACACAGTCTCTTCTAAAAGCACTGAACCATGGGACCTGGACAGTTCAAAAGCACCAGTGGAAATTGCACAACTTTCTAGATGTTGACTGTGACGTCATGCTGCTGTTGATTTTAGGAGAAAACAAACCCGAGCAATTCTTCCAGGGCATTTGGCTTTGTTCCTGTATTTTATATTTAGTTGTTGGTAAGTACGTCAGCAAAAACACACTCATTCAACTCTGAAAGATCAGAGGTGACAGTGACATCAAGGAAGCAGAAATGGGTGGGTGTGTGTTGAACCAAGGCCATACAAAGATGAATTATTCTGCTTGCAGCTCTTTTAAAGTTTTATTTCACGAGGAGTTAACTCCCTCACAGCATGTTTGAGCTCTCTGGTGTCTAATTTGATGTTGGCTTCTCTGCAGTGGCCCACTGTGCCTGGTCACCTCACGCTCCAGGGAGGGGAAGGGTTGTGTGCAGGGAGACAAAACCCTGGCATAGCTCTGCAGGACAGGAGCTAATGCTCTCCAGAGAAATGCTAGCAGTTGGATTTATTTAGATTTATTGCCATAAATGTAGCACTAAGCATGGGTGCCATTCCCTGGGTGAGGAATGGCACGTAGTGCAACGATGCAAACTTCCCTGGGACATTTCTTTCTAAAAACAGCCTTTTTAGGGACAATAGAGTCAGAACCACCCCCCCTCCTGGGAGATGAAACCTGGCAAGGGATTTGAATGCTTTTAGAAAACATGTTAAATAGTGTATTTCTAAGAAGGAGATTAAGTATATGTCAAACACAGGTTTCCCCTTACCATGGACAGAGTGTAACCGAGTTCCCAAATGTGCACAGTTTTTCTCCATGTTTCCAGCTAATGCCCAAAACACAACTGCTGGGTGGAGCAGAATAAGGTCCTCTTTGTCCCTTGAGTTCAGCATGTCACCAGTCCCCAACATGGATCTAAATGGCTTTTAACTACAACATGGTGTCTCCTAAACTTCTAGTGCAGTGCAGCAAAGCCCTTAAACCCACTAAACATCAGTTTTTTCCTTCCTTTTAACATAAAGCAATTGGAAGGAAGCATCTTTCACAATGCAATGTTTCCTTGGAGCCTTTTTTTATTGATTTAAAAGAAATTTTACTTCTCTGTGAATTGAAAATAAATACCTCCTTTTACAAAGCAGGCCTTGGGGAGGAAGATGAGAAAGTTGCTGGGATGACATTGCCACAGCAGAGCAGGAACAGGCTGCTCAGGGAGGGGACAGCCAGCTGCAGTGGGGCCATAGGGCGTGCTCAGCCAGCCGGAGGGGCCAGCCCGCAGTGTCCCCGGGCTGGGAGGAGTGGCAGCAGTGCCAGAGGTGCCTGGCAGGGCCAGCTGTGGGGCCAGGGCTGGGCTGTGTGTGCTGTGGGACACGGCGGGGAGGTGGCGGTGCGCGCTGCCAGAGCCCCATCTGCAGGCGGCCACGCTGAGGAGCGGCACCGACACCGCCGCGAGAGTTAAATGAACTCCGGCAAAAAGCACACGGCGACTCCTCTTCTACAGCCATTCTGCTGCCCGCTCCATACAGCTCGGGTGTCTGTGAGGCCCCCATGGTTGGTACCTGCAGAGTTTTGATGGTGCTGATTTCAGTGCTCAGCGAACTCGGGACCTCCTGCCCCAGAACGCAGCAGCAGCAACTCCGGCACGTCACTTCGATTTCTCCTTGCTTTTGACAGAATAAATAGATAGAATAGATAAATTATACATAGGTGTTTCAAGATAAAATAGGTACGTTTAAAAAAGGAAGAGCTAGTGCATGCTGTGGCAAGTTAAGAGCAAAGCTTGTGCTGCCTATTTTGAAGCTTCTTGGCTGCTCTTAGAAGGGGCAAGGAGCTGGGACACTAAAGCTTTTTCCCTAATGGGATATCCATGCAAGCCTTTCTCCTATCCCATCACTGTTTCCCACATTGACTGGTGCCTTCTTCCCTCTCTCATGAGCCAAACTCAGAAATCAGGGCAGGGAAGGAGGAGGAAGGGATGTGGTGGACAGACAGGCCAATTGCATAAGCTTCACTTCCTAAGGAAATGAGGCAAAAAAAGATTCAGACACCCTGGTTGCAGAGATAGAGAAATTTGTATTCCTGTTTCCCTTGGCAGCAGCACTGCACTGTGACAGGCTCTCTTTTATCACTTCTCTAAGCAAAGTGCAGCTGGGACCCTATGATAAATCTTCCCTTTGCTCCATCCCACTCCTGAAATAACTCAGAAGTGTCAGTTCCAAAAAGGACGTGCTGCATTTCTTCCCCTTATTAGCTGAAATAACAGGCCTGTGATAATCTGGCCTGCTTGGAAGTGTCAACCTTTCCTTGTCCCATCTGAATGGATAAATGGAGCTCTCCTACGATAATCTCACTATGTGCCAGGGAACCCATGTCTCCACTGGGTAGCTGCATCCTACAAAGCACAGGAGCAAAAAACTACTCCAGGTGCATTTGGCTTTTTGGGAGGTGCATGCTGTGGCCTGGTAAGGGCTCCTGTTGTATTCAGCTTGCCCAGAAGTGCATCACTGCGGATAAAACTTGCTGCACAAGGCATGAGGATTTTACTCAAGGATTGCTTGAGCAAGCTGGATGGAGGTAAACCTGAGGGGAAGTGGAGCCAGACGTGCCCATGCTTGACATTGGCACAAAGAGAAGGTGTGTGGAGAAGGGACCAATGTGACATCCCTCTGGGAAAGGAACTGTGAGCTTTTACTGCAGACCTGTGTGCCTTGTGGGCTATTCCTTCGCCTTGTCCTCGCCTCACGGGGACTGCACTGCTGTCAGCGCCTTTTCCCCATGGATAAGAAAAACTGGGCTGCTTCACTTACACAGCCACAGAACGTTAGTTTGCCTTTCCCCCTGCTTCTCAGATTTAACAGTATGACAATTTTGGGGTGTGTTTACACCGGAGAGCCCGTGTGAGGGAGGTGCGGCTGAGCAAGGCAATACCCCCACCCTGGTCACTGCCGGTACTGGAGCAGGGCTCTCCGGGCTGGGAACCCTGGAGCAGAGCTGCCTCTACACGCCATCCCTTTTTCCACTCCGAGGGAGACCCGGGAAGGGCTGGCTCTGCTGCACAGGCGGCGCTGCCCTCAGCCCGCCCCGCTGCCCTCACGGCGCTGCCCTCACGGCTTCGCGCTCCCCGCCGTGTCCCCGCGCGGCCGCCGTACCACGCACGTGTGCGTCCCGCGCGGTGCCGTCGCTGCGCAGCGCCCGCGTAAGTGGCGGCGGCGGGCGCGCGGGGCTGAGGGCGGCGGGCGCGGCCTGTCCCACCCGGTGGCCCCGGGGACGATGCTGTGGTGGGGGCTCCGGGTCATGAGCTGCGGCCTCTCCGCCGCGGGGAGCGCGGCGTGCGCCGGGCCGTGGCGGCGGCAGCGCAGCGTGGGTATCGCCGGGCCCTGCTCCGCCCCGCTCAGCAGACGGGTCAGGCCGGCTGCGCCCATCGCCGCTCGCCCTGCCGGCCTTCCCAGCTGGCCCGCCGGGTGTCCCGGCAGCGCAGGCCGTGCCTGCCTCCTCCGGGGAATGCTGACACAGCCTAGGGAGGGACAGGGGTGCTCGCCCTTCCTGCCTCCTGCTTGTTCATGCGCTGTTCCCTTTTGCGGCCCCGGGGGATGGAGCTGTCGCTTTCTGCCCGATTTTCGTGCCATTTATGCTCGTTCCCCTGCAGGTTCTTACAATGGCTGAGGATTTGATAGCAGCGGTTGCCAGCCAGACAAAGAGACTCAACAGCAGCAGCGAGGTGGTTCAAAGGCTGGAGGAAAACGGGCATCAAAACAAAAGGTTAAAGAGCGATGCAGATGAGGAGGATACAGAGGATCAGAATAAGAAGTCACCCAAGAGGAAGATTGTGCTGTTGATGGCTTATTCAGGGAAAGGCTACCATGGCATGCAAGTATGTGATTTGGCAAAGCAGCATCTTCAGCTTATTTTTTGTTTTGGAGTCAGTTAGGTTTTGTCTGGGTAGGGAAACAGTTGAGCATTTGCAGTGTGAAATACCAAGGCAGGAACAGTGTATGAATGGGTTCAAATGGCTTGGTAGTAACTTAATTTTAGAAATTCAGTGTTGCATCTGTGATGATTCTGGTGCTTTGTCATAGCACCAGACCTTCCTGTGCAGGGTGGTCTGTGGCACGGAGCTGGCAGCGAGAGGGTGATCCTGCTCCATCTGCTGCTCCTCTCCACGTACTGCAAGCTCTATACACTTAAAGAATACTTCAAAAGCTCCAGGGCATAACTGACAATCTTGCACACAGACAAGAAAGGGAGCCTTTCATGCTTATACCACAAAGAAGGTTTTTTCACCAGCAGTAAACATCATGCTTACAGGCACATCAGATGAACTGAGCAAAATAACCCAGTCTAATTTCTAGAAGAAGAATTTGCAGCGGCTGGGTTTGGAGCAGCAGCTGTTAGATTGCAGGCACTGGGACAGTGTTGGTGCTGTTTCATGCAGTTGAAGGAATCATCAACAACGTCCAAAAGTGCTGTACAGTGAAATTGGAAATGAGCCCTTACTTGCTACTGCAGTAACAGCTAAATCAGAATGATGTTTTATTAGCACTCTCTGGTAAAATACAGTTGGGTTTGTTAGAGAATGGCTCTTAAGTCTGTGAAGGGAAGACTTTAAAATAATTTAACAACAATGTTTGATTAACAAAAATTCCATCCTCATTTGTTCAGTTATTTTGATTTGTTCTGTTTCTTATTTTTGCTACATATGGCCTTTTAGAGAAACGTAGGATCTTCACAGTTCAAGACAATTGAAGATGACCTAGTCTCTGCCCTTGTTCAGTCAGGATGCATCCCAGAAAACCATGGGGAAGATATGAAGAAGATGTCTTTCCAGCGGTGTGCTCGAACTGATAAGGTGGGTTGGGCAGGGCTGTGCTCTCCTAAGCTCTGGGGTTTGCACACCTCTGCTGCTGGGATGGACTGGTAAAGTATTGTCCAGAGAGAGATCCAGCAGCAAGTGCTATTCACAGTGAATGTTGCTTGAAAATTCTCCTTTTGTCCACTATTAAATTAAAGTACAAGCAAATAAACTTGTTATTCATCTACTTCAATTCTGCAAGTGCTTTCCTAGAGCTTCCAAAGTACATGATTATGTGGCTTATTTTTATTATTTTATTATGTGGCCTCTTTATTATTGTTACTATTTTATTTTGTGACCTAGTTTTATGGTTTTTACAGGGTGTGTCTGCAGCTGGACAGATTGTGTCACTGAAGGTCAGGCTAATAGATGACATATTAGAAAAGATCAATAATCATCTTCCTTCTCACATCAGAATTCTGGGTAAGAACACTGAAATGGGCAGAGAAAGTATTTTCAAGGAGAGCTTTCTCCTGCAGAAGGTCTCTCCCTTACCATTATAATTTTACATATAAGGGGTTTAATTTTAACATACTTCTATTAGCTTGAAATCGGGGTTCTTTTGAACAAATCAATTTTTTGTTTGTATTTTGTTTAAAAAAATATTCTTGTTGGTAGTAGTGAGATCACAATCAGTCTGTAACCTCCTGATTCAAAAACCTAATATCACTTTTAAATGCAGGCCTGAAGAGAGTCACTGGGGGATTCAACTCCAAGAACAAGTGTGATGCCAGAACCTACTCTTACATGCTGCCAACGTTTGCCTTTGCCCACAAGGACCACGAGGTGCAGGAAGAGCTTTATCGGCTGGACAGAGAGACCCTTGAAAGGGTCAATAAACTGCTGGCCTGCTACAAAGGGACACACAACTTCCACAACTTCACGTCACAGAAGGGCCCCAGGGACCCCAGTGCCAAGCGGTACATCATGGAGATGTACTGTGGAGAGCCCTTTGTCAGGGAAAACATGGAATTTGCAGTGATCGAAGTGAAAGGTCAGAGTTTCATGATGCACCAGATCAGGAAGATGATTGGGCTGGTGATAGCAATTGTGAAAGGTTATGCTGCTGAGTCCATCATGGAACGCAGCTGGGGAGAGGAGAAGGTCGATGTCCCCAAAGCCCCAGGACTTGGGCTGGTTTTGGAGAAAGTACACTTTGAAAAATACAACAGGCGTTTTGGGAATGATGGGCTGCATGAGCCACTGGAGTGGACAGAGGAGGAGGAGAAGATTGCTGTTTTCAAAGAGCAGTACATCTATCCTACCATTATCAACACAGAAAGGGAGGAGAAATCCATGGCAAACTGGCTAAACACCCTCCCCATTCATGACTTCAACTCGTCTGCTGTTGAGATGCAAACTAACAACAAAAATTCAAAGGTAATGACTGAAGCCATTATTTTACAAATGGAAGCTGTCAAGTTGAAATGTCTCTTTCCCTTGTAGCATTTTTGTTTTCCATAAAATGCCGTGGAAATGACAGTCATCTGGAGTATGAAATGTGTATAATCTTTTCTGTCTTTGTGCACTTGATGATAGTGGAATGAACTGTACAAAGAATTGTTTTTGCAGGGTTTTACAGGGAGTCGTTGAGGAGGGAGGAAGGAAGGCTTTAAGCACAAGCAATTTGCATAATCACAAACTGGCAGCAGAAATTATGGACACATTGCCAGCCTTTGCTGTTGTGAAAATGTTTGGGAGTCTAGGTTTCAGACTGACAATTTTGCTTTAAATACCTGGTGGCTTTTTATATTCTCTGAT
Source organism: Muscicapa striata striata (assembly GCA_030060385.1). Lineage (NCBI taxonomy): Eukaryota > Metazoa > Chordata > Aves > Passeriformes > Muscicapidae > Muscicapa > Muscicapa striata. Next base: position 1,245,144 of record JAREIS010000196.1, on the reverse strand, counting down.
TTTGGGCTAATTCTTATTTTGTTACCAGATAAGGTTTGGGATCAGGGAAATTTAGAACCAGCTCTTTTAATCTGCCATGAGCTCAAAATAGGCCATCAGAACAACTTCTGAGTAACTGGGATAGTATGGAATTGGATTTGTGTCAACAGGAACTCCTCTGAGCTATAAGGTGCAATACAACAAAGGTATAGAATACATTTTTGCCAAAAAGGAAATTTCTGTTAAAGGCTGGCAAGTTCTTGAAGGATAAATGATGGGCAGGGCTAAAACTTCAGTGTAGTGCAACTCAGAAGAAAATAATGGTGTTTTTTTCATTTAACAGAGTCCTTAAAATTAGATTTATTTTGTGTAGCAAATGGAGAATGTTTGGTTTATTATGTCTCTGCCATTTTTTGCTTGAGTTTAAGAAAGAGTTTCATTTTATAATATAAGACTTACAGCTTTGTTGAATAGCACCAGCCAGATACCATAAGTTTCTCAGGGTTATTTTTGTACTTGTAGTAATTTTTTTCTGAATTCTAGATATGTGAGAGGAGTGTTTGTGATAGGAGGTCACAGCAAAAGCTGCATTAGTTTGGTAAATGGGACCCAAAGAGACTGTGTGGCTCAGAGTTCTTTACCTGGTGATGTTGGCAGGACCTGGTGCTGCCAATCCCTGATGCATTCCTGGAAGGAGGCAGGTTTTGCTCTCTGCAGATGGACCTGACCAAGTTTGGGTTTGGCATCACAGTTTAGCACAAGCTGTCTGGGAAGGATAAATAAGGCATGATATGACAGACTTTGCTGAGATTTTGCAGGCTGTTTGCACTTCAGTGAGCTGTGCTTGCTGGTATGAAGTCAACTGTGTGAGTGTCTTGGAATTTGTTTTGTAGTAGGATGTTAAATTTGTGGGATTCAGTGTTTTCAACAAGTGGTGGTGAAGGGAAAAAAGAGTACTACAGACATATAATCTGTATTTATATGCTATGCTAACTTCTCTTTATAAAAATACTTCTATATCAGTCATATCAGTTAAAACACTTGCTTCAAAAAATACATGAACTCCCCAAATTGCACCATATTGTCTTACTCCTGAAGGAGTGGCTCCCAGAGAAAATGCTTGAGTTCAGTCTCCTTGTAAGTTTTTAACATTTGTAGTTTTTCCTTAGTACTACTTTGTGCAACTGACTTCACTTTTAAACAAATATTACTGAGTTGTGGCTTATCTTTAATACAGGATGGACATAAGTTCTCTGCGGCAGACAAAATTCTCAAATCTTTAGTCAATGTAACAAGCTTAGCTTTTGAGGGACTTGCATAAAAAAAGCACTTAACTTGTCTCACCTGCATTTATTTTAAATGAATAACCACTTTTACGTGCCACTTTTACATTTCCCACATACTGCAGGTTGTAATTACAGAGTTGTAAATGTAAGAAAAAAAATGAGAATTTTCCTCTGCTGGTAATTGTAATCCAAAGTACATTTTTTGTTACAAGCCACCACAGATGTTTACTACAGTAGATGGGTCTAACCATGAAGCTGGGATCCAGGACTGTTTTCTTATACTTGTGGAGAAGTTTAAAGTCAGTACCTTTGATTGAGGTCAGTCTGTGGATGTAAATGCAACACTGACAAACCATTTTTTGTTTTGCTTTGCAGAAGAGCAGCGATCTCGAAGCCAGCGATGGTTGTGGCGATGATTCTGACTGAGCCAGCGAGTGGCTGGAAGTGGGACCATTGCTGCTTGCAGTTCCCTTTGCCTACAAAAAAGTGGCCTTTCTAAATTCAAGAGAACAGTGAAGCAGGAGTTTGTATGCTTGCAGAACGAGAACTGGATGCCCAGGAGAAACTGGGTGGGGAAGACAGTGCAGCAGAAAAAACAGAAGCTTTTTATACCACTGACTAATTCATCTGACTGATATACTTGAAAACAGTGTGTGGGAAAGCAGCTTCCTAAAAAAATCTTGAAATGCAGGATATCTTAATTGCTATTTGAATAATGTTTTTATTACGTTTACTTGGAAAACAGTATTTTAAATATGTATAATCTCTACATAAAGATGGGGAAAACAATTTTAATATACTCCTTTTTATTATGAAGTTATGACTTCATGAGCTTTTGTTTTTTTTTAATAATTTACCTTTACTTAAACTGAATCTCTAAGCTTTTATTTTTCATGTCATCCATGGTTTTCCTATGGAACAACATGCATGACCCTGAGGTTAACTCAGTTACAGTGTGGTGCTAAAAATGCCAAGGTTGTGGATTCAATCCCTTTATGGGCCATTCACCTAAGAGTTGGATTTGGTGGTCCTTGTGGGTTCCTGGAATGTGGACTGACCCATACATTCCAAGATGAGACCTTTTCTGTGGGAGGTGCCATCCTCCCAGCACTGCCCTCATGCTTGGATAGGTTCAAGGATGTAAATCCACAGCTCCAGCTGTAGTTGGGCCTTTGCTGCCTGAGGTGTAACCCAGAAATTTCCTTGAGCCATCCACAGGATCCAGAGTTGGATTGACTGGGATGTGTGAAAGAAATGGTGCTGAATTCTCTGAGCTTTAATCAGGCCTGGGTTTGTGAACTCTTCAAGCCAATCAAGCTTCTCAGAACAGGGGATGTGTGCAGTGATATGGGAGGTATATGGCTGAGCACTGCCATCCTCTGGGAATCAATTTTAATTTTCTGGGTTTTCAGGAATTGCAGACTCTGGAGTTCATGCTCCTTTTTCCCATCTGTGGTTTAACTTCTGGTTCTTGTTTTCAACTTTCTGTGGAGGTGGCAGAAGAAATGACACCCTCCTGCCTTACCAGCCTGCAGAACACTATTGAAGGGTTGGAACAAGACTCCAAGCATTTGGATATTGGTACAAGTGCTTGATACACTTCCTTTGCTGAGTCTGTGTGGAGACTTGCTTTGTAATACAGGACTTATTGAAAATGAAGAGCCAACTCTTTGTTCCCACATTTGGTGGGTTTGGGCCAAAGCCTTTAATTTTATGGTTCCTTCTGAAATGATTCTTTTGGTTTTGCAGGGTGTTTTTGGGTTGGTGGGGATTTTGGGGTTTTTTTTTTTGAGGTACAGCTGTTCTTTAAAAAAGGATTCCCATATTCATTTTATCTTAGAGCTATTTATTTTATCATTGAGGCCTTGCTCGATTTTATGAGAGCAAGTGTGTAGAAGTGGCCTGGAGAGGATTTGTCTTGGATTTTCATTTACATCCCTTGCTGGTCCATGCTACTGACCTACTCTGCATTATCTTCCGTCCAAATCTCTGTTTCTCAATGCCTTTCAATCTGAAAAAAATATTACCTTTATGTACCTATAATAAAGGCTCCAAAGCTGTGATATGTACCACAGTCGAAATCAAAGAGAAAATTTATTTGGAGAAAGAAAAAAAAAAACAAACAAAAACCATGAATAACAATAAGTTAAGGGTCGCGGCTCCCCCTTTGTGCGGGTGGGAGCGCCTGGCGGGGGTGCTCCCCCCCGCGGTGGGAGGTGAATGGTATTGCCGGGCCGGGCGGGCGGGGCGAGGGGCGGCCGCGAGGGGGCGCTGCGGGAGAGCGCGGCGGGCCCGGGGCGTGAGGGGAGAGCGGGGCGGGCCCGGGGCGTGAGGGAGGGTGAGTAGGGGTGTGCGGAGCGGGTCAGGCCGTGCGGGATCGGTACGGGGGCAGTACGTGGTGTGCGGAGCGGTGCAGGCTGTGCGGGGGCAGTACATGGTGTGCGGAGCAGGTCAGGCCGTGCGGGATGTCACGGGGGTGTGCGGAGGCGGTGCAGAGTGTGCGGGATGTCACGGGGGTAGCACAGGCTGTGCGGAGGCGGTGCAGAGTGTGCGGGATGTCACGGGGTTAGTACAGGCTGTACGGAGCGGCCCAGGCTGTGCGGGATGGCACAGGGGAGTGCGGACGGGGACAGGGGACAGCCGTCGGTGGCAGGAGGTTCGTGCCGTGCGCGGAGCGGGCACGCAGCGATGTGAGAGGCCGGGGCACCGCGCTCCCGGTGCTGCCGAGCCGTGTCACCGCCTGCTCTGTCCCGAGGCACCGCGTACCGGGCCCAATGTCCTTTACAGCATGGACCGTCCCGCCGCGCTGCTTTGTGAAACGGGAGGTGTGAACTGGCAGGAATGACAGCAGGCAGCACCCTCCTGGCACAGCTCTGTCATCTCCCCGGCGTGTGACAGCACCGGCCTCTCCCCGTGACTGCAGCCCGGGAATCCCTGCAGCTTGACCATCCTGCATCTTCTTCTAAGTACAAACGTACCCAGTCCAGACTCAGAATGAGCCGCAGAAACCCTCCAGGTTTGGCTAGAGACAAAGCAACTGGATAAATCTACTGGGACGATAAAGAATTCGAATGCTTAATTTGGGTAAAAGGTCAGTGACCATTGAGATCAACTCCCTTTACAGTTATGCAGGAAGCAATTCTGCAACCGTAAACCCCATTTTGTAGCAAAATAAATATGTAAAATTTAAATCAAGATATGAGCGGATAGACTTTTGGAAGTGGTTGGTATCCAATGCACCATTTTATTGATAATGAGATACTTTAATAGGTTAACTTTATTTCAGTTTCAAAAGAATACTTCACAGAGAGACTCATAATTAGTTCTGACAGCAAGTTAAAAAAAAGGTCATGAACTTTAAAATAATGCTGGTACATCTAGTGCTTATATTAATGACTTAAGATTAAATGTAAGTTTTAAACTTTGTAATTAAAGCTAATTGCTTTAATGAGATATTCTGTAACTGTAACATTATATCTAATACTAATTGTTACACATTTTAAAAACCCTCTGGAGAAAAGTTTGGAGATCCTAGTAAGTCCTGCACATCTCATTTTCCACGCGCTGGGTTTAAATTTGTGCCCTCTGAGCCTAATTTGTTGCTTTCCTTAATTAGTGTTGTTGCATGAAATTTTTCCCTTTTGGTCATTTGATATCCTGATAGAGATTGGTTGTGTAGTTATCAACTCTCTGCAGAGTGTTGTTAGCTAAGATCTTGTCAGGTTGAGGAGTGGATAAGTATATCTTAAACTGGCATGCTGATTGAGTCCCAGTTTCAGAGCTTCCAGGCAGGCAGGTGTATTGGGGTGTGGTGGAGAGCTGATTTCACCAGCTATGTAACAGGCTGTGTTGCCACTTCCTTTGGTTCTCTTTGTAGTTTCACTATTTTCTTTACTGAAATTGCAATTTTTATAAATCTCTCTGCAGGTGGAATGCCTTCTGTCCCTCAAATGGCTCAGCAGCTTAGCCAGGAGGAAAACCAACAGTGAAATGGACCAAATTTGTCAAGTTCGCTTAATTCTGTACCTGCTGCACACAGCAGGAGCCCAGCTCTGGCCCAGCAGGTACAACCAGCAGGCTGGGATAAAAACCATGTGCTTGTGGTCCCAGCTCCAGTTCCCTCACAACAGGTATATTTGCATATTATATAACATTTATATTATACAACATTTGTATATTACCTTGTATGGGGAGTGTTGACCTTTGTGTTTTGTGTGGAGACTTTGTGGATGGCAGAATTTATCACTCCAGCTTGGAGAGAAAGGAACAAATAATTCCAGTAGTTTTTGCAGGTGACTTTGCCAAGTCTGATAATTTGCTTCAGACAGCTGTGTTATATCTCAGCTGGGTATGAATCTTTCTTTACAAAAATACTTTGTGTTCATTTAAATTTAGAATGCTCTGTGGATACCTGTGTCTCTCATTTGGTTTTAATTAGTGCTGCAGATGTACACGATTTTTCTTGAAGAAAGGAAAGGGGTGAGAAGGAATCAGATGTTCTCTAGGGAAGTAGCATTTGTTCTTTTAATGAAATCCTAGAAGGAGATTTAATTAAACAGAATCCATTATTTTAATTTTTTTGTACCATTTTAGAATAAGGGGGGGAATGACAATGAAAATTTGTGCTGCTTGTGCTGACTTTGCAGCAGTTGCAGGATGATTACATGTACTAATAAAAATGCCAGAAACTAAATGTGTTTTTATATTAACTTCTTCGAGAATTTTGTCCATCTGGCAAAGTATTTAATTTCTGTGAATTTGCTCACTGAATCAGCCAGCACTTCTGATGAGATCTAGGGTTACTGTATTTTAGGAGGAAAAATAAAAGTTCTCAAGACTGAATAGCTCTGCATCCCAAGCTTCTGTACTGATTACTCATATTACTGCTGCCTCACAAAGTCCTTCAGAGACTTTACAAAAGGCTGCACAAAATGCATTATTCATTATCTTTTCATAAAGTGCAACTTCAAACACCGTGGAATGTTTCCAAGGACAGAATAATAGTTTTTCTTGATTATCCATGTAACATTTTAACATTTTTCAGTGTTTGTTTTGGTTTTGTGTTGTGCAGTAGGAAATATAAGTTTAATTATGTTTATTTGAAGGAAAATGAAATTTTCCAGTGCAAATAACAGCACTGAGGAAAGAAGGTTTATGGTCTCTAAAACAAACTCCATGAGGCCCCACAGCACAAATCACACCATGATTATCTTTGATTATCTTTTGGAAGAAGTGCAGTGGATGGCAGCTGATTTTTATTTTTTTTTTTTTTTTTTAAGAAAGAGGATGGAAAATGATAACTGCCAAGAGAGTAATGTGAATTTGATATTTTCAACCAGAAAAGACCAGGCAGCATTTTCATGGTTAGGATGTGATCACTGAGGATCTGGGAGTTTGGGGTTGCCTCTCCACTGTTTGTAAACTTTAAACAGTACTCCTAAAGGGATTGTAAGTATTGTAAATGTACTTTTTAGATAGAATTGAGTAAAAACCTAAAATAATTTTATGGTTCTATTTGAATGTGTCAAGGTGGGAATAGATGGGTCTGGAATGCCAGTTCTACAAAGGCAAATGTTTAATTACAAGCATAGAATTAACTGCAGAGCTTGTCATTTGAGGGTGCTGCCCTGTTTGTGACTCCTGGTAACATGAGCATAATGCTCTATTTCCATGGTGTGGGTTCTTGGAACCTTTTAAAGTAACAGCAGCTGCTCTCTGCAAAGTCACATGACATGTGGTTCTTCCATGTTCCACTTTAATTCTGCCATCAGCTGGGAGCTTTTTCATTATTCTCAGATACTGTGCTATTATTACTATATTTTTTTTAAGCTGCTGCTGAATAGTAGTAAAATATTTCTTTACTTTGTGGTTTTTTTCCTTTTACTATAACTCAAGCACACAGACTGGTCTCTCTTTGATGTGATTGGGATGAAAAACCAAATTACTTGCTACAAAGCACAAATGCTGCCAAAACTAAAGGTAACTGGAAAGCTTATTGAGGAGATCTGCTGCTCCCCTTCATCACTCAGACTTGAGCCAGTGAAGCTCAAACCAAATAAGGTATGTAGTGTTCAGGTGATTGATTTATTTTTTATTGATTTTTTTTTTTAAAGTAACAGATGAAAAAGAGTAGTATTTGTGAGGGCCAAAAGGATTAATTCAGAATTATTTGTTTCTTTCTTTTAGCTTTTGTTTCCAAACTGGTCACAGCTAAAGACTTTTTGCCTTTAAAGTCTTCTCCCTCAGTCTTTTGAGGAAAAGCAGAGTGATTCTTACTGCTTAATAGTTCTTTTCATTTATGAATGCCCAGTTTTGATCTTTCTGGCCACACTCAGGAGTTGAAGTCACTCCTGGTTTTGATCAAGCACTGAAAATTACTTCTGGAGTAGAGTTTCCTAAGCAGAATAATTAACTCTTTTCCTTCTAGTTAATTTTCAGATGTACTTGCAAAACACTTAAAGATTTTTTTTTTTTTTTTTTTTTTTTTGGTGGGGGGGGGGGAGAGGGAAGGACAGAGGGAGAAAAAATGCTCTGTAAAATTTTGAGCTTATTTCTTTTTGCCCTTAGAAGTTAGGAGGGTTCAGTTTTGAGTCTTGGGGCAAATGTAATTCTGCTGTAGAGCAATGTAGAGTTAAATTTTAACATAAATTAGCCTGATATGAGAAGAGTATGGTTAGTGAAGCCCAAGACAGCTTGTGTGACATTTGGCTGTGACAGGTGACACGGAGGATGTCCTGTACTAGTGTTCTTAGGCTGTTCTACCAGAAGAGAGCATTGGCAGTTAACAAAATTAAGGACTTGGGAGTTAGCTGAAGTAAATATGTAAAACAGAAAAAGAACTCATTCTTTTTCTGTTTAGACATCTTTGATTTCCTGGAAATAGCATACACAAAACTGTTATTGTGAAATCAGCTCTTGCAACTGTTTTTGAAACCATACACATAGTTAAAGCTTTGCTCCATTAAGAAGTTGGTCCCTTATTAGCATCTTTTGGGGAGTTCTCTTGCTGTCTCCAGACTCCAAGGATGACTAAGGGATATGGGAGTTCTGTTATTCCCCTTCCATGTAATCCTTTAGAGATGACTGGAGCATCAGAGCATTTGGTGTAGTTGAATTATACAGTATAGTGTGTTTCTTCTGTGTGTTGAAGCAGAATCCCTCCTGCCATATGCTCTTCAGCTGGGTACCTCTTTTAGCTCAGATTATTGGCTAAAAATATTTTTTTTTGCCAGTAGGCATAGAGTGGGAAAGCAGATTTATTTTTCATTGCAATATCAAAGCTAACATTTGTCCTTGTATCACAAGTGTCAGCTTTTCTCCTGCTCTCTTCTCCATTAGTAGAACTCTTTTATGAACTAAATTATCCTTATTTTCAGCTTTGTTTTTTTGCATAAGTTTTATCTAGTCACAATAGATTCAGAAAATAATTTTGAATTCAAAGGGTATCCCAGGTGAAAAAAGCCAACTAAAGGAACACCTGGACAAAATATACTTCTGGAATGAGCATCATTGTTCCAGAATCCCCCTGTATGGCAGAGACCTGTTGGAAACCTGCTCTTGAATCAGTGAAAGAAATATCTCTCAGCATTGTTCTGCCAGGATTAACAAGTGGTGCTGGGCTGACTTTGCAAATTGCCTTCCATATTCCAGCACTTCAGAGGCTGTAATGATCCATTGCAGGAACTCCTTCTGACTGAGACAGCAGAAGATTGCCCTGAAGGATGTTATTACCAGGTAATTGAGACAAATCCTGTGCAGTCTTTGCACAGATTTGATGGGTGTGTGCTACCCTGCAAAACAGGGTATTTATGTGAACAACTGAAAAGTGCTAAATGATAAATAGGCTGCCTTGCTTTATCCTTTTTGCAGGCTACATACCTCTATGCTGAACCTATTTGCATCTCAGATGTATAATTTTGGATCATTCTAGGATCTGAAACTCTCAATAGTTCCATGGCAACTGTTATTAGTTCTACTACAATTCTACTTTATTTTGACATATCTTGTATTTTTGTTTTAATGCTGACAAAAAAAGTAGGAGTTGTAGTAAGCTTCTCTTGGTAACTTTATGGATAGTGGTAATTTTCTCTTCAGTGTTTTTGCATTTACTTGATGTCAACATAAAACCTCATATCCTGATTTACTTTCTATTACCTTTAGCCAGGTGCTTTGTGCTTCTTTGCAAATATTACTGGTTTTGAGTAGTTAATAGCCCAAGTGGTTAAAAATTAGTATAATAAAGTTTTGATTTGTTTTATAGAGAACCTGTGTGTGTTCCCAGCTGTAGCTGTTGCTGCTCCATGTTTGTATGGAGCAAATCCTTCTTACACATGGACCCCTGGAATGAAACCCTTGCAGTTCAGTGCCAAGGAACAGAGATGGTGCAGCGTGATTCAGGTATTAAACACCCACCACTGGTTACAGCTGTGTGCAGGGGCTGTCTCTAATTGTGAGTGTGACTTACAGAGCCCCCAGGTTCTCATTCATAACCAGGCAGGCTGGGAGCTCTGGCTGTCTTGCTTTGGAAGCTGAAAGCAGAAGGGAAAGCAGGTGCTAATTTTGACACAGAGGATTGCAATGCTCAACATCCTGGAGCTTTTCCTGAATTTCCGTTTCCTCACGTGAGTGAGAGTGGTGCTCACAGCTGGCATTATCTGGTAAGAGGATCTCTTACTCAAGCTAATAGTGAGGAGATGCTCATGGTGGGAGGGAGAATGTAAAGGGAAGTCTAATACATTTGCAAGATACTTTGCATAATTTCCTTACTTACTGAAGCAAATTATGTATGTAGCTGTAGCACAAATATGTAATTATATATGAAATATGTCAGTCATATTACTATTTGATGAGGCATCTAGGGTGCTTTCAATGAGTATGCCACTAGTTATCCTACATTTATGAGCAATTTGTGCTTCAAATGCAGATTTTTTTTTCACAATAGCAATTTGATTAATTGCTTTTGCTTTCATTATCTGTAGCTATTTACATTGTTAGTACTTTAAGTTGTTGTTTTTATGTTGGCGGTTCCTCAGCCTTACTCCAGGGGCTTTTATTTTTCATAGAGTGCCCTGGCATTGCCTGAGGATAAATTGAAAGTATGCTCCTTTCCCTCCCCAGTAAGATTCTCTGTATCCTCTGGGGCCTACAATTTGAGCAAACATTAACAATATATTGAAGTTTTTCTTATTTTTTTAAATTCCAAATTGCATCATTATGCTTTCTGTTAGATGCAGTATAAAACACAGAAGAATACTTTGCCTTAAAGCAACACAAGGCAGCACAACAGAAGGGATTTGATTTAGTCAATAGACAAGAAAAATGGTGGAGCATTACAGGAATAACAATTCAGTCAGGTGTGCTTAGTCATAGGACATGATGTGATTACTGTAATAGATCTTCAGATTTTATCTGGCTGACTGCACCATAAATTAATAGCTTTAAGGGTAGATAGATTATTTGTGAATTGTGTAGATCTGTAATGGGCAGTCAGATAACTTGAAATGTTTGCATGCTTGATGTAGGTTGGGGAAGTTACAAGAAAACAATTTTTCCAATCTTCTCACACTGTTAAAAGAAGTTTGTTTAGAGATTTATCCTTTATTAATTTGAATTTGTAATTAAGTTGCTTGTTTCCCCATTTTAGGAATTTGTAACAAACTTCAACCAAGACAAGTGATGCTTCTGTGCTGTCCTGTCTTCCCACACTCCTTTCACAGGTGTCAGTCACACAGATGTGATTACTGTTGTCTTCTGTGACACTGATTTAGATCTGCTGATGGACACAAAGACTAAAGGATGGTGTGACAAAATTGCAAGAGGCAGAGATACCCACACATATAGGTGAATTTCATGCTAAGAAATCAGTGTTTTAAAATCAAAAGTAGAGAGAAAATGATTTGGGAAGAAACTAGGATTTTTGGTTGAAGTCACCCTTCTAATTTAAGTAACTTGCTCTTTCAGGATCCCTTCAAAGGTTATATCATACCCTTTCCCTTCAAACTAGAGGGAAAATGAAAATAATTTCCTTTCCACACTGCTATTCCTGTCTTTCCCTCCCACTTTCATTTAACAAACCATCTGGACTTCTGTGTTGGGACAGCCAAAATAAATGTGGGTGTGTTCAGCCCTTGATAAGCAATGTCATTCTTGATTATCATTGGATTTCAGATCCACCAGTGATGAGATGCTGTTTGTGTAGTTCTAAGATGTATTTGAAAGCTTTTCTCAAGTGACTGTTTCTTTTCTTGGAAGGATGTGCTGAGAGCACAAGGAGTGTAATGGGTTTCTTTGTTTTACAGGCTTGTAAGTGGTAATTCTATTGAAGAAAGACTGTTGAAAAAGTATTGAACATATAATTCAAGAACTGGCTGCTTGGGGGGATTGTTCAACAGACTTTTTGTCTCAGGTACTGTAACATCAGGAATGTGAGCAGTTATTTAATGATACATTAAAAATTTGAAAAGGTAGTGATTTATTTCTAGGCTTGTTTGGGAACCAGTGATACATGTTCACAGTTAAATTCAGTAGAAATCCTGAACTGTCAGCTATGTTATCCTTTTATTGACATTTAGTCAATCAAAACAACATCTGCAGCAAAAGGTGTCAAATACATCTGTAATCTGACTTTTCTAAACTTGATTTTAGGATGACTAAAAAGTTTTTGATATCATGCCTTATTTTATTGACTACTTCAAAACATGTTTCCATAAGGTTCTTTTCTCTGAATATGGAAAAGAGGGTTCTAGAACATTTACAGAAGAGAGGCTGTCTGAGCTAAGAATTTATTTAGATTGGGAGTTACATGACTCAGGAAACACCATGATTCTTACTCAGTTAGAACACCTGGCTGGCTTGGTGGACCAGATATGGAGATTTCCCTTGTTTTATGTAAACCTTTAAAAACACTTGGTATTTACTTTCCTGCACAACAATCAAGTGGCTTCTTTAAAGTACCTTGTTTTCAATCTGTTTACATCAGACAGTTCTGCACAAATTTAAATATGGAAACACTCAAATTCCTCAAGGTAATTTGAGCCTGTTGATAGATCTGTTCTTGTTCTGAAACACTGAAGTTACCAAGTGTTCTCCTGAGGGTTGTAACTTGCAGTGAACTAAATTGTATTGTGTTGTAAAAGGCACTTTGCCAGATTACTTGCATTTTTTTCTTAAAGGTCTTGGCTCATGTCAGGGGTGTGGTCAACTCTTGTAACTATGTTAGTCACTCTCCAAAGCAAGGCCAACATCGTTACATTAAAACCATGGCAGGTCCAGAGGGAAAGGTGAGTTTAAGTCACTTGCTTTGCATTGTGAGGACTTGGGGGTTTCTGAGGTCTTTTTTTTTTTTTTTTTTTTTTTCCTTATTTATTTCAGTTCCTCATTGCTGGTAGAGTACTACATGAGTGATTACTAAGCAGAAACATAACTAGATTTTAGATTTTGAATAGCTTGGTATACAAGCAAATGTTAGTAAATACCTTCTCCTAACAGTATGACTAATACAGGTTGTATTTATTACATTTCCATACACTTAGGAATATAAATTTCCCCAATGTTATGACAGTATGACCTTGGATGTATAATTTTGCACTACCAGTATATTAAAAATAAGAGAGGGGAGGTGTTTATTTTAACTTTTAAGTGGTAGGATATGAATTGTCTTCAGTCAAGACTATTGATAACTATGAATTTTGAGACAAGGCACTTTTGATTATGTATTTTTGGTACCTAAGCCTTCAGTTTGTATTTATCCCAGAATGTAGGTGGTCATCCTCTTTGTGTTAGACAAGCCTGTGCTAAAGTCCAGAATTCTGTGTGTTCAAATCCATGTAAATCACTTTGAGTTGATGACAATGACTACTAGAAAAGGAAGTTCCTCAAATAGATTTCTGCAAGTTTACTTCTACTGTCACTAATTTTTCTCAGATTTAACAGTAAATCACTGGTTTGATTGGTGATTCTGTTTTCTCTTAAGTATGAATGTATTTATTTCACGGGGACCTTTTTCTTATCAAAGGCTCTGTGATGACCTTTAACCTTATCTATGGTCGGGCTGATCTAAAAAAAAAAAGCCTGAAGTGCTTCAATATCGCTTCGATGTACCAGAAGTCCTTCCTCATGTCCCGGTGGAACCTCCTGAGCATCAGTGTGTGTCCGTTGTGTCTTGTGCAGTTACCCGGTCCGTGCTGAGCCTCCCTTCTGACTCTGACACACAGGGATGGGGTCCCCTCTCAGCCGCCTCTTCTCGAGGCTGAACCGCGCCGGCTCCCTCAGCCTTTCCCCGTAAGGGCGATGCTCCAGCCCCTTCATCACCTTTGTTTCCCTCGGCTGGCCCCACTCCAGGCGCTCCCAGTCTCTTCTGCCCTGAGGAGTTCAAGCCCCGCGAGCTCCAAGTGTGGATTTTCACAGCGTGTCTCAAGAAAAGCGACAGCCCTTCTCTCTGCGCGGACAGAAACTACCCTTTCCTCGGTCCTTACCCTCCCCAGCTTCTGCTACAATAAATATCATTATTCTGCCCTGTCGCCGAGCCCGTTCCTATCGCGACAGGCCCGCGGGCCGCTTGGGCGGTGCGCGCAGGCGCGGCGCTGGCGCAGGCGCGGCGCGCGGGTGGCGGCGCAGGCGCGGCGGGACGCGGTTTGTCTCCTGCCGGCGCTGGTAGCGGCGCCCCCGCCCGCGCTTCCTGCCCGCGGCGAATGGAACCCGCGGCGCCCGCGGTAAGTGCGGCCCGCGGGGCCCGCCCGGGCCCGGCTGCGCGCCCGCTCCGCCCCGAACGGCTCCCGGCAGCCCCGCCGCCGCACCGGGGAGGCCGCGGGGGACGGGCCCGCCTGGCGCGGGGCGGGGGACGCGGGGCGGGCAGGGCCGGGCCGGGCCGGGGGAGCGCGGCCGCGGCGGGGGAGCCCCGGGCGGGGAGTCCCCGCGGAGCGGCAGCGGCGGGGCCGGGTCTCGCCCCGGCCCGCCGGCCCCGCCGCGCTGCTGCACACAAAAGGCGATCCCTGCTTCGGGACCTCCCCTTATCGGCCTGTAATTAATTAAGTGTTTTCACTAGGGCCGTAAGTGTTAGTGAGGTGCGGGTAATTAAATTAATAAGACCTTGTTGCTGGTGGTATCGTTTGAATCTTAATTATTTGGTATCGGCGCTGTGAAATAACCACAATACCTGGAAGAATTGCAGTATTGTTAAATCTTTTGGAAAAGGGCCTGTAAGGAGTGCAGTTTTTTTCTCCCCTTCCCGCTCTGCTGAGAGAACTGGCTCAGGTTTGAGCTCCGGGGAGTGGGAGAGGCGAGACCCGCTGGGATGAGTCCCTGTGCGGGAGAGGCGGAACCCGCCCGGTTTTGCCGCTGTGCCGGCTGCGCTCCCCGGTACCCCCGGCGCGGGAGGTCCCGGGCTCTCGGCCCCCTGTCACTGCTGGCACGTGGGTGACAGCGCTGCTTTGCTGCATCTTCCCGGACAGCCGCCTGTGTCCCGGGGCAAGGAAGGGAATATCTCCATCCGCAGGGCTTGGGGCAGATCGCTGCAGGTAGCGCAGGACAGGCTGTGAGGTGCTGCTCCCTGCCTGGGCGGCGGAGGAACGGGAGAGCCGGCAGCACCCGCTGCGTGCCACCGCTTCCCAGCAGTGCTGCCGTGCCGGTGTGCTGCTGCCTGTTGCCACTTGCGACCAGCTTGGAGTTAAGAACACCAAGGAGTGGCAGCATGTTTATGTATGTTTGGCCTGAAATGCTGAAAATGAAAGTGTTGCTTTTAAAATAGGAGAGAGATTTTTGAAAGGAAAAATCCCCAAAACATCAGGTTTCATTTTCTCTTGCTGCTATTTCTGTATGACTCCCAGCCCTGAATCTACCTGTTAGTGCATGTCATTGGAATTTTTGTTTGTCTGTGATTGAAATACAAAACCAGAACGTTTTGGGATTTCTGGGTAGCTTGTCTCAATAAACTGCATTTAAAATGAAATGCAGATTTGGTTAATTCTCATCGCTTTAAGTGTTCTGAAGAAAAGAGAAGGCAGAGTTAAGCATCAAGTATGGTAGTTCTGCATACACTTAGATGACTTGGCCTTCAGTAGCTAGAACAATAAAGTTGAACAGTCTGTCAGTTTCCTTATTTTTAGTTGCTGTTGAAACAATGGACTATACTTTTTAGCAATTCTGTTTTGGTAATAATGAACACGAAAAAAGAGTAGATGTCTTTGATACTGGAGACTGTTGTTTCTTGAAGTTCCACAGCAAGGGCAAAAGTCCTGTTAGTTCTTTTTTTACATTTTTTGGAGAAATTCTACCTAGCTAAGGTGAGCAAAGCATTTGTAGGACTATTCAGTAGCAGTATCAGCTAGAGAAATTTATGAGAGATTTCAGTGAGTTTTTTTTGTGCTGAGGGTTTCGGATCATTTAAAACGTTTTAAGTAACTGCAAAACCAGGATAACTATAAGGCAATCTTTCTAGTTGTAGCTAAATAGTTTCAGTTGCAGAAGCATTTTTACCTTCCCTGAATGTCTGTTTCTGTGTATTTCTTTAGAGTATACTGTAAAACCTTAGATCAGTGAGGATGCACCATGGCAATGGTCCTCAGAATGCCCAGCGCCAGCTCCAGAGATCCAGGTCCTTCACAGGCAGTGAGGGAGAAGAACAACAGGCGAATTTACCCCAGTCCCCCGCAGCCTCTTTCGCGCCTTCTGCGAGTCCCTCTGCGCCGCAGTCGCCCAGTTACCAAATCCAACAGTTTATCATGAGCAGGAGCCCGGTGGCCGGGCAGAACGTGAACATCACCCTACAGAACGTGGGCCCGGTGGCCTCGGGGAACCAGCAGATAACACTCACCCCGCTGCCACTTCCGAACCCGACGTCTCCGAGCTTTCAGTTCAGCCCCCAGCAGAGGCGCTTTGAGCATGGATCCCCCTCCTACATCCAGGTCACGTCCCCGCTGCCCCAGCAGGTGCAGTCGCAGAGCCCCACCCAGCCCAACCCGGTGCCGGTGCAGGCGCTGCCCAGCGTCCGGGCAGGCACTCCTGGGCCCGGCC
This sequence comes from Muscicapa striata striata, assembly GCA_030060385.1. Taxonomy (NCBI): domain Eukaryota; kingdom Metazoa; phylum Chordata; class Aves; order Passeriformes; family Muscicapidae; genus Muscicapa; species Muscicapa striata. Next base: position 1,228,870 of record JAREIS010000196.1, on the reverse strand, counting down.
TGGGCATGTGCAGCCAGAGCCCCACCAGGGGCTTTGTGGATGCCAGCGTGCTCGTGAGGCAGATCAGCCTGAGCCCGTCCAACGGCGGGCACTTCGTGTACCAGGAAGGGCCGGGAATTGCGCAGATCGCTCAAGGAGCCGCTGCACAGGTGCAGCTTCCATCGTCTGGGACACCTGGCACAGTGCGGGAGCGCCGGCTTTCGCAGCCTCACTCGCAGTCGGGGGGCACCATCCACCACCTCGGGCCTCAGAGCCCCGTGGCCAGCGGGGCAAATATGCAATCTTTGACCAGCCCGGGCCACATCACAACGACCAGCTTGCCACCCCAGATCAGCAATATTATCCAGGGGCAGCTTATGCAGCAGCAGCAGCAAGTGCTTCAGGGGCAGCAGCTGAGTAGACCCATTGGATTTGACAGGACTTCTGGTGGATTGATAGCGGGAGTTGGAGGACCGAGTGCGTTTGGAATGACATCACCTCCTCCTCCCACAAGTCCTTCACGGGCCACTGTGCCACAGGGGCTGTCGAGTCTTCCTCTCACTCCTACAGCTAACACAGCAGTGAAAAAACAACCCAAAAAGTTGGAGGAGATTCCTCCTGCCAACCAAGAAACTGCTCAAATGAGAAAACTGTGTTTGGATCATCATCACAAGCAGATGGAAATTCTTAGGGAAACTTTTAAAGAATGTTTGATTGAACTGTTTTTCCTGCAACATCTTCAAGGGAATATGATGGACTTTTTAGCATTTAAGAAGAAACATTGTGTTCCTCTACAAGCATACCTGAGGCAAAATGACTTGGATCTGGAGGAGGAAGAAGAGGAAGAGCAATCTGAGGTCATCAATGATGAGGTAAGAAACTTTGTTGGAATAAAATCATAGATGAAGTTGTAGCACTGGAATTGTGAAGTATTGAGGAATGGGACAGGACATGAAAAATCATTTTTGCTTGATAAAGTATGGCATTTTTTCATAAAATAGTTGGCCTGAGAGAATGCAGTTCTGCTGGGTAGTGTGATTTGATGGGTTGGTTTGAGTGTGCTGTTAGATTTTTGCATTTAAAAGAAGAATAGAGAGGGAGCTTTAACTGTCCTTATTGCACACAAGTAAGGATGGTAGAAGTGTGGAAACGGTTTTAAGCTCTCAGAATGGTTATGGTTAGGAATCGTAGTCTGAATTTCACTTGACTTGGACAAACAAAGAATGAGCAAAAGCTATACAAGAGGTTAACCTGACTCATGTGACTTCTGAAGTTCAATGTTGCTGCAGCCAAAAAAACCGTGAATTAATCTAATTAGTGAAGGAGAACATGTGGAAGGGTCCACAGTCATGTATTCCATCATTCAGGGTGCCCTGGATCTCTGTATGTGAGTTGCTGTTTAAAGGATTAACAACCAGCACTTACAGACTGGACATTGACAAGCTCACTTTGTTACTTATGCAAAGGTTTAAATTACTAACTAGCTTGAATTCACTGTTTATTAATGGCAAAGAACTTGAAACAAGCTTGCCACAAACAGGTGCTGTGCAGCTTTTCCTGCATATTTGTACCCATCTATGGGTGCTGGAGCACTGGTCTGGTGCAGAGCCTGCCCACAAACCAACATGGCAAGTGGTTGCAGCAGGGTAGATAGAACTGATGCCCCTGCATCACCAGGCACTCATAAATATCTTGTAAAATTTGTGAAAATATCTAAGGGTATATAGGTGCCAGTTTGTAGAAGAACCAATATGTAAAGAACCTCATATTGTTTAAATACCCTTGGGAAATGAGTGCCTTCACTGAAATTTGATGACTCTTAGGTATGAATCATTAGCAGTTATGCCTTCAGCTGGAATTTGTGGGAAATTTTAACAGAGTAATGGCTGAAGTTTAATTTATTCATTGCTTTGTTGTCTGAACTTCTTGATTAGGAAAATACATTTATGCTTGTGACAGTTATTGACAATTTTGAAGGAATCATTATTTTATATAGTAACATAAAAGCTAGCCTGTTACTGTAATTTATTGACAATGGATATTCAGTATTTTTTTTTCACCTGGTTTGTGTTTTGTCAAATTGTTTAGGTGTTCTTGTTGGGTTGCGTGTTTGTCAGCTGAAATAACCAGGTATTTTTAACTACCATCTGCACACTTTGAGGGATCTTTAGTGGGTGTAAATGGTACAGGTTTTTTGAAGTCAGTGGTGCTGCTACACTTTAAATGAGTTGAGGCTCTACCCCTCGGTGTTTTGGGTTGAGAATTTGCTGTACTTCGCTGCCTTCTCGTGGCGGATCCTCTTTTGTTTGTGGAAGCTGCTTGTTCATGTAACTGCTGGAGAATTTTGCAAAGTGCAACAGCAAAAGTCTTTATGTGTTTTCAAGTGATGAATCCTTCTGAAAGATTAAGACATCTTTTGAGTATGTTCTTTCTTTGTATTTTGTTGTCGTCTTCTGTTTTATTTCCCCCTTCCCCTCTTTATCACTTTCTGCTAAAGCAACGCGCTTCATCCCTTGCCTGGAAGGTTGATCTCTGGGAATTCAGGGGGAGAGTGAATGGTGGCTGTGCTCATTGCTTAAATAAATGTTGAAGCTCTCTTACGTTCAAACTGTCTGTCATGCTAATTTGTTGTCTGTTAGCAGCAGCAATCATTCAATTTAATACACACTTTTATGTTAATTGGATTTAAGAAAACATTCCCAGTGGCGAGAAGTCACAATAAACAGTCAAGGCTATGCTCTGTTCTGCTATTAAAAGTAAGACAGAACTCTAAAAATGGGCTGTGCTCAAAACAAGCTGTACTGATGGTGGTTTAGTTATTATCCCCTCTTCAGTGAGGTGCCATCAGTACCAAAGGAGTGTGTTGAACAGTTAAAAAAAGAGAAAAACTTCTAAAAAGAAAATGATTCTCCCTTCTTTTTTTTTTTTCCCAAAATATTTCTCTCAGGTAAAGGTTGTGACAGGAAAGGATGGGCAGACTGGTACTCCTGTCGCTATAGCAACCCAGCTTCCTCCAAATGTTTCTGCTGCTTTTTCATCCCAGCAGCAACCATTTCAGGTACTTTTCAATGGTTCTAAAATGTAGTTTCATCCCAGATTTTTTTTTTCTTCATTCAGATTTGATATTTCTTAGATGAATTAGAATTTTCCCAAGAGCCCATCCCTTATCATCTAAACAAAACCAAAAAACCTTTGCAGTCTTCAAATGCATCAGTATAACTGAAGCCTTGAGGAAGTTAAATCTTTGTCTCCAGGTTGCTGGCTTATTGCATTAACTTTCAGCTTGAATGTTTTCACTTTGGTTTGTTTGTCTTTTGTATCCCTAATGCATTTGGTTCATTTGTGCATTCTGCGTAGTGATAATATGGATTCTTTGTCTGTGGCATTGTAATTGTGGATTTCTTCTAAAATTCTTCTTTTTTTTTTTTCTTCCTCTTATGTATTAAAGGTTTTGAGTGTGGCTACAGAAGGTTTTGGATTTGTCTTCCCTGAAATGTGTTAAACAACAATACTAATCCTCTGACACAATTTGTTTTAAATAATTAACTGTTTTCCATTAGCTCTGCCATAAATGTTGGGAAGAAGAAACAGAAGTGCATATTTTCATTATAAAAGTCCTTTTTAACAATTATTTTCTTTTTTCATGAGGAGTGCTGGAGAAAGCCAAGAAATAAACGTGATAATCAGTTAAAATTTTTTTGGATCAGTGATGATGCAGCTTTTCAGTTCAGTGTGGTTTTATGCAGCTGGCTCCAAGTCTGTTACCCAGACATCACCACATACATACCCTGAGAAGTAATACACCCTAACTCCATCAGCAACTGAAATATTTACCTTTTAGCTCAATGATATGCTTTGCAGGTATTGCAGGGTGGATTACTCTGCTGTACCACAGCAGCTGTACAGGCTGTGCTGCCTTTATCTAGGCTTTGGAAATGGAAAGTGAAATGAAATACAAGATGGGTTGTGTTCCCGTGTGTAACAAATGGGATGTTCCCTGTGATATTGTACAAAGGAGTTGTGCAGCAAAGGGGATTGCACTGAGAACTCTTCCTTAGGGCCAGTACTGTCATATCTTGGAAGTCTCCTTAGGTAGTCAGGATTCATTTAAGCCGTTTAAAATACCTAATATTGTATCAGGTTATTTATTGTAGTGATTAGGGTTGCCACCAAGCTGTAGCTGCAGCAGTGATGATACTTTTGAAGGTATTGTACCATGTCAGACCAGTTTCAGGGAAACTGGTTCATGCTAAAAATGAACACTCTGTTGGTACTGACCTTTCAGCACAAACTGCTAACAGAAAATGGCATTTCTTTCCATCAGTCTTGCTCTTTGCAACTGTTTATGGAGAAATAATGTGTCCCAATCAGCATCACCATTCAAATCCCAGTGCAGAAGTGCAGTGCTCTCAGTGATTATTGTGTGTGTGCTGCATAATAATGACCTTGGGACAGCTACATTATTTTAATTAAAGTTGGGACAGTTTTAGTCTAATATTAGTGGTATGTGACTGTAATTTATAAAGACATAATATGTCTGCTCTCTAAAGAGTCTGGCCTAAATTACATGGTGATAATGCAGACAGCTGGGAGGCATATTCTTAAGAAAATGTCAGTCGAAAATCCTAAAGTAGAGGTACAGCCTGAAACTGAATATGTAGTCATCCAGAGGGAGAGAGCAGGTGAAGTAAGTGACATTTAATGTGGAGTTTGAAGAATGTAATTTCTTAAACTGATGTCCCAGTAGCATCTGATGCAAATGGGACATAAACTGAATTTGTTAGTCAATTTAGTAGCATTTACAAAATCAATTTTTGTGGCTTATTTTGAAAATTCTGTAAATGCCCAGGTCTGTCGTGCTCTGCCAGACACTGGCTGTTGGACCTGAAATATGCTGCATGTCTACCTTGTGACAAGACAAATACTTGAAAACTTAATCCCTGTTGGGTGTGAAATGGCAGTGAACTATGAATATGAGTCAGAGATACTTAAAACCAGAATTTACATCTTAAAGCTGTAGCTGTATCGCTGGAGTGGCCACAAATGCCCTCAGAGCAGCAGAGTGATTAAGTGTAATTAATTCATAGCTATTGATTGAGTCTGAGGGGCATGAGATGTATTCAGCTCAAAAAGGAGCATTTGAAACCCAGTCATTGTAGGTGATGTTGGCTGTGATTATTAATAGTATGAAATGAAGCCGTGAAGATGCAGGATGTCACTGCTATGATTTATTTCAGTAGAGACTGGTGTTTACCTCCATGAGTTTAATTTATATAGGTAAAATTTCACTTTAAATCTGAGAAGAAAATACTTATGAATAAAGTAGAATTTTTTAATGGGGAAATTACTGTCTTTCTATGTTGTCATAAAAAATTTTCACATTTGCAAACCCTTACTATACCTCATCATGTTTAAGGCTCTCATCATTAGAAAAATACATTTTAAAAAGTAGAGTACTAAATTAATTCATTTCCCAGGATGAAGAGACTGCCATACATAAAGTCTGTGTTTGTATTTTCTGATGGAATCTCTTAAGACTGTTTTGGGATAGCCCTTATTTTTCTCATACTAAGTTTTGTAGTAGAATATTTGGTACAGCATGGCCAAATATTGAGGAGAATTAAAAAATTACTTGGAAACTCACTAAAAGGAATTGGACTTGTACAGACACTGATGGACATTAATAAGTACTTGCCAGTGCTTGCCAGTATGCTGAGGGTCCAAAGAGCATGAAAATTGTCATATACCCAAATTTGTTTGCTTCAGTAATCCTGTACATGAGCCTGTCACCTGTGCTTGATGCTGAGAGGATTCTCTGGGATAGATTCTTGCCATCATTACCAATATTAAAGGTAGTGGTTTAAAAATAAAAGTTTGAATGCTCTGTTTAATCTTACTGAAGCTAAATTCCAGCTGCCTGAATCGGAGCCCAGTGATTGCTTTTGCATCTCAATATCAATAGTGCTCTTCCAGGCTTGTTAATTCACAGTTTGTGTGCTGTTTATCATCAGACAAAATAGATGGTAATTTCTGGTGAGCTCTGATGTCACCTTAGCCTTATGGCAATATTGTTTTTCCTCGCCATGAGACTCATTTTGCCAGGTGTGCAAATAAGTGCGAGTCCAGCATGTGGAAAACTGGAACTGGAACTTGTGTACCTTGGCTGAGGTTCTTTATTCCATCTTCCTAGCTTTTTCCTGAAATATTTCTGTGGTAACTCTCACAAAGCTCTATGCTGAGAGTGAGGGTGCTGGAGACTCAAATAAGCTTAAGCTGTTTTCAGGATGAGGATGAATTTGTGTGTTACTGATGTTCCACACAGATGTAATAAACTAATGAAAATTTCCATTAATTAAAAAAAAAAGTGACAAAAATTACTGAGCAAGTTTAATTTTTACATGTTCCATTTTCCTGAGTTTGGTATCACTTAACAAAATATAGGTGTGCATTATTTATAACCAACTTCATCACTGTAAAATTTAAACTCAGTGAAGAGTATCTATGCATTGTGGACAGCTGAAACTTCATAGCAGATACTGAATGAGTCTTGTTTCCTTTGTTGTACAGCTATTCTGAAGGACTTGTTCTGTGCTGGCCTCCTTAGATCCGTTTGTGAATTCTCTCCTGGTGTCAGACCATCTGCAGATTGAACTTCTGTGATTTGTTTTCTTTTCCCTGTAGCAAACGCATACAGGGACTCCAGCGACGGCGACTGTGAGCACCATAGAGATTGAAGCTTTTAAGAGACAGCAGCAGGCCCTTGCACCAGCAGGTATGTTCCACAGGCACAGTTCCACTTCCATCCTCTTTTTTTTTCCAAACAGTGATTGGAGCCCACTGTTCTGTAACTCTTGAAATACATTTTTGCTTCACCTTGGGAATCACCAGATCCTTAGGGCTATCTGCTGTGACTGGTGCTGTGGGAAAAGTGCACTCCACTCCCAGTAGATAGGCCTGGATTTGGCAGGCATGGAGACATGGTTAGGTTGATTGTTCTAGCTGAGAAGATTGGAGATGGCCAACTTGAAGTCAGAGGGACTCTGCCCCTGGAGCATGTTCTTCATCAACGCTACACATGTACAGTAGTTGTAGCTTTCAGAGCTGATGTTGGACTCATGTGTAGTAGTGTGCTTTGTAAAATTGAACCCATTCCACTATACCATGCCATAAATGGAATTTGAATATCACAGATTCGTCTAAGAGACCACGAATTGAAGTGGGCCGTCATGGGATGGTTTTTCAGCACCCGGGTGTGGCTTCAGGAGTTCCTCTTCAACAGCTAATGCCAACGGCACAAGGTACTGTGTCACCACATGCCAGTTGCACATTAATTTCACAAGGAGATGTTGGTGATGGAACTAGAAACTTGGGCTTCTGGCCTGCCAAGATCCTAGTCCCACCACACACTTCTCCATGGAAATTAATACTTGGTATGCAATGCCTGGTTTGTTTAAGGAGCTGAGTGACGGGCTCCAAAGGTGCATGTGGGCATGGAAATACGTCACAGGTGCTGATGCAAAATGGCCAATCTGAGAATTCTGGAACTGAACCAATGATTTATGAAAAGGAAACCACCTAATTGGAACATCATGACAAATTTTTATTCATTAGTCACGCCAAGCTTTAGAATATGTGTTAGAGTGAATGTTCTTAGAAAGAACTGAGTAGTATTTAGACTTTATGCTAGTTTTTTGGGTTGAATTCCATTAGCTCACCAGTCTTTTTTTTTTTTTTTTTGAGTATACAAAATTTAGAAGACCTATAATGACATGCTCTTTTTTTAGTTGCTGTGCTCCAAATTTTAGTTACCGTCCTGTGCATGAAGTACTTTGTTGTTTATTGTAATGGTGATTTATTTTGTGATTGTGATGTGGTCTTTTCAAGTGATGGTGTCTTGTGGCAAAGTAAGTAACAAAACCTCTCTATTCGCAGTCGATTTCTTCCTTAAATCAGCAGAGAGCATTGGCTGTTTTAATCTCACCTTGCCTGTCTCCTCTTGCCCTGCAGGTGGGATGCCTCCCACTCCCCAGACGGTGCAGCTGACGGGGCAGAAGCAGAGCCAGCAGCAGTACGACCCCTCCAAGGGCCCTCCCGTGCAGAACGCGGCCAGCCTGCACACGCCGCCGCCGCAGCTGCCGGCGCGCCTGCAGCCCGCCAGCGTGCCCATGGCCTCGCTGCCCGCCCCCCTGCAGCTCCCGCAGCAGCAGCAGCAGCCTCAGCTCGTGGAGCCTCCAGCCCAGCCACAGATCCAGGTGAAGATCCAGCCCCAGAGCGTGCCCCTGGCGGCCGCTCCGCTGCCAGCGCCGCTGCAGCAGCAGGTGCCGCCAGCAATCCACGTGCAAGGACAGACGCCCAGCCAAGTGTCACAGCCGCAGGCTACAGTGCAGCAGCAGGTACCGGAGCCTTACTGGGGTGGGCATGTCTTTGTTTCCATGGCCAGTAAAACCTAAGAACACTGTCTTCATCTTTTACTTCCACTGAACACTTAAATCCTTTCCTTATGAAAATGTAGGTGTACATTTGTTATTAAAGTCTCCATTGTGTTCTGCTGTAGTGTAGACTAAGTGTTGAATCCTCAGTTCATCAGTAACCAGTGTGTTTCTTGGGCAGACTGTGACTCTGACACGACCATCTGCAGATCCCGCTCAGAGTTCTCAGCGTCTTGCAGCAAATCCACTGCCACCTACCTCATCCATCGCTCCAGCAGTGATCCCAGGCACAGCACCACCTTCTCCATACCCAGTGCAAACAAACAGGACCTCTCCAGCAACCAACAAGTCCCTGTCTCCTATTGCATCCAAGCCTCCTGGCTTAGCAGTAGCAGCAGCAGCAGCAGCAGCAGCACCAAAAACACAAAGTCCAGCTCAGAATGCAGCAGTGTTGCCACAGGAAAACTCTCAAGACAAGCTGGCTGAGCAAGTCAAGCTGGTAAGATATTTTTTGTGTCATGCCTGTACACCTTTTCCTGTCAATTATTTTAATAAAATGGAAGCAATTACTATTTTTCTCTGATTCTAAGACTTCAGGTGCATTCTGCAGCTTCATTGTAATTCTCTTTACTTCTTTTTAAGGAAAATCAAATCCATCAGCGGATAGCAGAACTGAGAAAGGAAGGTTTGTGGTCCCCCAGGCGACTTCCTAAACTCCAAGAGGCTCCAAGACCAAAATCCCATTGGGATTATTTGCTGGAAGAAATGCAGTGGATGGCAACTGATTTTGCCCAGGAGAGAAAGTGGAAGATGGCAACTGCTAAGAAGGTACTTGAAAAACATTTTATAACTCAGAACAATAAAGGTTGATACCATTCAGTTTGGTAGCAAAGCTATTGAGATACCTTTTGCTACAGATAGAAGTAAAGGAAAGATGAGGCACTAACTTTTACCTGAAATGAGAAATTATGTTGTCAGTTTTGGATATGGCACCTGAGACAGGCTGGGTAATTATACAGATTGTACAGATTGTGGATTATATTCCTCTGGAAATCAAATAGCTTGTTTAGGAACCCACTCAATATGTTGACTGGGTTATATTTAAATGAAAAATAGTGTTGTCACGCCTGTCTCACAAATGAGTTATTTCCTGTCAATAAAGAATAAATAGGGAATTCTGTAAATAACTTCCATTGGATGTGCTTGTCTGTCTAGTTCTTTTTTCTTAATCTCACAAAAAAATAAGAGTAAAGACTAATGGAAACATGATAGAGAACTGTTTCCATAGGGGAAGAGAGCAGCACAGCAGGAATACGGTAGTGGAATGAAAATTCATATTGTGTGAGATGAAATATATAAAATCTGTTAATTTACAGTAAGCAGGAGTTTTCTATGGATACCAGCAATGTTGCCTCTTTTTTTTTGATACATTTATGACCAATTTAGAGTAATGAAGAGAGCAACTGATGGTCATTAGTTTAGATTGTCATGTTGTTTTATACTGCATATTCTGAAATGATGGAAACTCAGAAGCAAAGTTTTGAAATAAGTGTATTGTTTTGTACAATAAATATCTGCATTTTGAATATAATTTAAATCTGAATTTCCATTTGTGGCCAATGGTAGGTTTTTAAGAATAGGAGAAACAGGAAGGGCAAATGTGAAATGATCCTTCCCCTGGCACTTTGCTTCAAACTTCTGGAAGTCAATGTTTTAGGGACCTCCTGAGCTAAAGGTTGCAATCAAGTCAGTCTATACAGCCATTGACTCGTCTTTCACTTATGTATGTACACACTTTTTGAACTCATTTTAGCTTTGGTCTCTGACATTTTGTGGTGTGATTTCTGTGACTTCATATGTGCTGTCTGAAAAAAAAAGCTTTTTTTTGTGTGTTTGCTGCTAATTCCAGTGGAATTTTTTCTAATTTTTGTATTCAGAGAGTGAATTAAGAGTTTCCTACTTGATTGCTTAGTTATAGTTGTTGTATTTTCTTTTTCTTTGAGTTTCATGTCTGTTTCTTTACTGGCATGGTAAGAATTAAAAATATTGGAGGTAAGTGCTGTGTGTGTAAAACTATGGTCAACATCTGGCTGCTGATAACCACTATAATCTTAAGAAATGCAATGATACATACAATGATGAGGTAACCTAATTCAGTGTTTCATGGTATTTTAGATGGTGAGAACTGTGGCTCGTTACCATGAAGAAAAGAAACTAAATGAAGAGCGAGCTAAAAGGGAAGAACAGAACAAGCTGAGGAGGATTGCAGCATCCATTGCTAGACAAATAGAGTATTTCTGGTCTAACATTGAGCAGGTAAAGTACCCACTCACTAGGACCTGTGCAATTTGTGGTGGTTTTTTCATCTTCGGTAGTTTGTTTGTAAAATAAAAGTGCTTTATTAGACTTGCTTTGCGTTTCAGGTTGTTGAAATTAAACTGCAAATTGAATTTCAAGAGAAAAGGAAAAAAGCTTTGAATTTAAAGAGATTTTCAAGGAAAGGTAATTGTATTCCATTTAATAAGAAATATAGTCTGAATTCTGATTATATTTTTTATATCCTTTCACTCAGTGCAGGTTATTCTCATTGATGGTAAAATTGTGGGTTGCTAGTAATAGGTTGTGAATAGATCTGAATCATGGGTTATGAGTTTTTATGTTTTTGTGCTAGATTTTGTTAATACTTCTTGTGTTTTGCTTTGAATACGTTTAAAGTTCCGTGTATGAAGTGTAAAGTTGCTAAGTGATGACTACATACAGCAAGTGTAATAATTTTTCAGGTAAGGATACAAAAGAAGACCTTTATTTGGAAAAAGAAAGTGAAATGGTAAGTCTTTCTGTTTTTTGAAGAAGCCATCAAATTAATTTAAATGTGACTACATATGTGAAAAATTTTGGTGAAGGTGATTTTTTTAAAAAAATACATGATCATGATAAGATTTCACTGTAGTTACTGACAAATGATCATTCAGTCACAAGCACAGGTGTAATTTTTCTTTTCTGGTTAGGAAGGGAGCTGGATTGTGGTTGGTACCTGTCTTTAGTGGCTATGAATCATTCATTCTGAGATTGAGGACCAAAAGACTACAAATTAATTGCCAGACTTGGGCAGGAGTTTTATCTGCAATAGCCAAGGGTAGACTTGGTGGGGTGTGAAATGTGTTTTCAGGTGTTCTGCAGAAATTTATCTGCTGAGAGATGAAGGTGTGTGTTACAGACTGGATCAAACTGAATGAAACTTGGATACCTTTTTCCCTGGATAAAATGTGTGCTAAGGACTCCTTGGCTGTGCCTGCACAATTGGAAAAAAATGGACAAGGGATCTGAGGCCCTGAGCCATCTGTCGTGGCACAGCTGATGCCCATGTGCTGAAATACTCCCCTCCACCAAGCAGAATGCCTGCATCTGAATTCCCTGCTAGGAACAAGCCTTAGCATGTGTTATCAGCCAAACTGTGGCCCAGCACTGGCTGTGAGAGTTAATTGGCACAGGCTAAACAATTCTACCGAGTGCACTGGACAGCTGAGACAATTGTAGGCCTGTGGCATATCCCTTTTCTGATGACCAGTGAAAGAATTTAGTCCTTGAGCCAACCTGAGTAAAAGTTTTATACCACAGCTGGACTTGAATAATATGACCCATGAGCATTGGAAGTGGCTGACTGCACACTCCCATCAATTCAGAAGCAGAGTTTCTGTTTTTGCATGACCAGGGAAGTGCTAATAGGTGTTAAATGTCTATCAGCAAATGCTTTTGGGACTGCAAGGCATGTTTTGCTGTCTTTAAAAAACAAAGAAAGCCCCTGGTTATCTTTTGTTTTCTATGATTTTAAATATTACAATTATTTAATGCTAGGGGGGTTCATCATCTGGAAGGAAAAGAAAGGCAAGCACATCTTTGACTGATGAGGAAGGTAAGTCACTTCTCAAAATATTGCATCCATAGCATAGTACATAAATTTAATATTAAACCCACAGGTTTTCAGTCTGTTACTGTGTGGATGCAGCGCTTTTCATGAACCAAATACCAACCTTCACCTATTTCATAGAGACATTAGATAGTCAATTAAATAGTAAATTATCCCTAAAAGAGTTCCAGTGAAAATTTGAAAATAACATTTTCCTTGAAATTATACTGCCACTATTATTGGTGGATTTTAGTTCTTTTTGTCCTCATTACTTAGTTTGTCAGGCCTTACTAATAGTCTTGAAGTTCTTTTGAGGATTTTAGATTGAAACATATCCATCTGCTTTGGGTCCTTTCTTGTGGTGACCACTCTGTCATGTTCCTGACAAAGGAACTCTTCAGTTTAAAGCTATGGAGCAGCCTGTGGTGAATATTGTCAATCAACACTTAACTACCTTCTGTCCTGAGGCAGAAGTGCTTCTCTCCTGTTCATTTATCTTTTAAATACTGCATATAGTTGCTCTCAAATTATCTTGTTTTCATCTATATTTAATTATTTTTAAATTCTGCAGACTTAGAATATTCTGTGCTCGTTCACTGCAAGGGTATAGAATTACAAGCCTCCTGAATTACTGTATGATTTTAATCCAATATTTGCATTTGTTTTTCTTGTAGTTGAAGATGAAGAAGAAACAATTGAAGAGCAAGAAGCTAAAGAAGGAAACATAAACCATCAAACTGAATTGTCTAATCTAGCCAAAGAAGGTAGGCATGTGGCTTGATTCTTTGGGCTGGGCTCTGAAACAACAGCTGGAAACACACAGCACTTGTTATATTTGTAAAGGGTATTAGAGGTGGAAAATTGAGTGCATTCAGATGTTCAGTCCTGTGTAGTCTGTATTTAGTTTTTTCTCTTTGGAAAGCTGCAGCAGTTTATGGGATGATGATGGACATCTGCACTTTACAAAGCAATCCTGGTTACAACACAAGGTGGCTTGAGAAAAAGTAATTCTCTAGTGAAGCACTGCATTAAAACCTTACACCAGGACTCTCAGCCCACATTCTAGGAGTGAATGGTAAACACTCCAAACCAGGGCTGTATCAGATTGAACATGGCCGTTTTATCATTGACTGTCTTGAGTATCCCAGAAGGGTTTTGTGGCTGACTTGGTAGGTCTGAAAGGGCACTTAAGTGCTGATCTTGAAGGGAGGGTATGAATATTTGAAGATAAGGGGCTTTTAGGCACAGTGCTCTGGCTAGCAGCTCTCTCTCATTAGCAATGTAATTGCTATGCTGAGCTTGATGTGTGCAAGGTACCCCATAGAGATGTGTCACTTACCCTGTAAAAGCAGATTTTTAGAGGCAGGCTGCCCATTAGGCTGAGTGTGCCTGGTGATGAACCTGCAGCTTCCAAATCTGTTTGTTTGGTCTGTTTGGCAGCATAGTGGCTGCAGTGAACTGGCCAGTTGGAGGGATTATAACCCTTGGCCAGTCAGCCAAGTTCCTAATGAGAATGTTTACTGATTGATTGGCCACTGCCAGCATGTACATTCATGTACTTTAACAGCTCAGATAAGGGATCCTGGAGTTAGAACTTCCAACCACTCAGCTGGATTTGATGTCCCTACCTTCCCAACTAGGGGTTTACTGAGAGTTGTAGGTTGTGTTTGTAATACAGTAAAAAGCAAGGTATGAGAGCAAACTGCTTGGGGTAATGCCAAATATTCTCTGTAATCAAGGTTATTAAATAAATACTGCCATCATTCACTTAATAATGACCTCTGAAGTTAATTTCTGATTAGAGAACTGGCTTTATGCAATTGTGAAGAATGTAATGAGATTATAATTAGTAGTATCTATTGTTCCAAGTTTTGGTATTTTTAAACTCCCATCCTTTAATGACCTTCAGCTGAATTGCCTCTGGAAGATCTGGTAAAGATGTATGAAGGTGCCTTTGCAGAAAATTTTCACTGGCCCCAGCCGAAGCATGACAGTGAAGAGGAGAGCAGTGAGGAAGGTAAATTACTCTATGTTTAGGAGTTGTGCTGATTTACTAGGTGAAATAAATTGCTTGGCTCTTCAGGACTCTGTGAAAAAAGACATTTTGTTCTAGGGGAAAACACATATTGAATGAATCACATTTAAAATTTCCCAGTTGGTGATGTGTGAGATTTTCAGGAAGAATATGAAAGCCTCTCTACACTAATTAAACAGCACACTTCATAGGTAGCTATGATTACACCTCTGTTGTATGCTAACATGGTGATAGAACTACTTGAAGATAGAACTAAAGAACTATACTTGAAGATAGGTTTTAAATAGAATGAGAGGACCTCCCTATAAGTTTTGAAAAACTAATGGTCATGTTAGCCTAGCTAATGTGAATGTCCAGAACATGTACATGAACTTGAGGTTAGACTATTTGCATTTTACCTTAACTAGCTTGAAAATCATAGAATTGCTTTTAAAAGTTAGCTGCCTCCTTTGGACCAGTGTCTGAATCCTGGTTATCTCAGTTCCTTTGTGTAACTGCTATCAAAGTTTATTTTAGATACCACTGTAATTTTTCTCTCTCTTATAGAAATGGAAGACCTCATGTCTGATAGGGAAAGTCCCCAGAAAGAAGTTGTTCTCATAGACTCTCTTCTCACCATTGACCAGTACAAGGGTGTGGACAGATCGAGTCCTCCCAAGAAGCACATGCGAGACATAGCAGAAGTTGCTGCTGCAGCAGAGATGTTGTTACCTAAAGGCAGCTCCAGGATAACAACAGCAGTAAGAATCTCTGTTTTCTGCTACTCTCTGTGCTGATGTTTACATAAAGAATGCTTTCTTCTTCATTATTTTGTAGCTTTTAGCAAGAAATTGCTTTTTTAATGGTTTATGCCATGCTCTGTGAATTTGACTCAGGGAAAAATTATTCACATTGCAGGTAAAATACAACACTCCGTCACTGTTGTATGGGTCTCTCAGAGAATATCAGAAGATTGGGCTGGATTGGCTGGCAAAGCTGTACAGGAAGAATCTCAATGGCATCCTGGCAGATGAGGCAGGGCTTGGAAAAACAGTGCAAATTATTGCCTTTTTTGCCCATTTGGCTTGTAATGAAGGTAAGTTCATTTGGCTAACAGTTTTAGACAGGTACTGGGCCAGCATTATCTTTGTGAATTGTAGCCTAGGGTAATTTTTTTCCCTACTGAACCATATCAGGCTGTAGTTCATGATAGAAGTAAGATTGTATCAGAATAACTTTCTGATATTTTGTGACAAGGGTGCTATCTAGTCAAGTGTATGATCAACCTGTTACCCTCTAGAGATTCTTCTGAATACTTTAAATTCTTGCTAGTACAAAAAAGACTTACAAATTGTTTAATGACCTGTCATTAAAATACCTCTGTTGTTTTTGGATCTCACCATTAATGATTAATTTAGTGCAATGCATTTAAAAAATCAAGGGAGAATATAAGCCACATGTATTGTAAGGAGTCTGTTTCTGCTGTGTTTCCCCTTCTGTAGGGAACTGGGGCCCTCACCTTGTTGTTGTCCGGAGCTGTAACATATTGAAATGGGAGCTGGAATTGAAACGCTGGTGCCCGGGGTTGAAAATACTTCTCTACTTTGGGAGCCAAAGAGAACTTAGGGCAAAAAGACAGGTGCTGTATTTTGCAACTCTTACACTCTTGCCTGAGACATTTAGCCTATATATATATATATCTTATTTCTCTTTTATTAATGAGGAAGTATCTGGTTGTAAGATATTTGAGAGCTCTACCTTAACTTTTCTATCTCATCCTTTCTTTCCTTTTCTATAGGAGTGGACAGAACCCAACAGCTTCAATGTGTGCATCACTTCCTACAAGCAGCTGTTCAAGGGCCACACAGCATTCATGAAAATGCGATGGAAATATTTAATAGTAGATGAGATGCAGCAAATAAAGAATATGACTGAGAAACACTGGGAGGCACTTTTCAGTCTCCGCAGGTACGGAGCAGAGAATTGATTTCATGCTGGCAGTGGGCTTTTCTCTTTTCATGGCACTAAGTTCTCTTCTTAACAGAAAACTGATTTTAAAAAGCCCTCTTGGCTTGGTCTGCCTGAAATCCTGAGCAATGTACACCTATAGAGAAGAGCTTTTATTTGAAACAATCAGAATTCAGAGAAATGTGTGAGATGTTTTTGTTTCCACTGTTATATCACTATAATTCTTTTTTGCTGATATTCTATGCTCACAAACAGATTCCCTTGTATGTTTTGATACTCTGCAATGAAGAAGCTATTTGGTGGTATATTCAAGATTGAAAAGATACTTTATCCTAGGTTTAATTTTCTTATATCTACATAATTCTTCTGTGGATCTGACAAACATAAAGGCACAGTAATCAGTCAATTAAAAATCTTCTTCTCTTCACAGCCAGCATCGTTTACTTCTGATAGACACTCCTTTGCATAACACATTGATGGAGCTGTGGACCATGGTACATTTTTTGATTCCGGGAATTTCCAGGCCTTACCTGGATTTTCCAGTAAAAGCACCTAATGAGGAGAACCAGGATTATTGCCATAAACTGGTCATCAGGTTGCACAGAGTATGTTGTCATTTTTTCTTGTGTCCTACTGCAGTAGTACTGTTGAGGAGAGGGAAATAAAAATATGTGGTTCAGATCAGGATTTGTGTCCTTTCTTAACACTTTGTTCAGTTTATACAGAAAATCCTGCTGAAAGCAGAGGGTTCTGCTACCAGAAGAGTGTGAAGATTTATTTTAAAATAATACTAGGCTCAGATTTTGAAGCATGACATGCAGAAATTAAAGAGCAAATTAATGTCTATACAACTGTGTGCATAGCAGAATGATTATATATAGCATATGCAGTTTATCACATCAAATCTGTTAGGTGTGAATAAGTTTAGCTTCCTGTTGTAAACTCTTTGAAGTGAGATTTTTTTTCCTCTCAAATCTGAAACGTTTCAGATGATTCAGCCATTTATTTTGCGGAGATCAAAGAGGGATGTTGAAAAGCAGCTCACAAAGAAATATGAACACGTGCTCAAGTGCCGTCTGTCTAGTCGACAAAAAGCCATGTATGAGGATGTCATTTTACAACCAGGGTAAGGGCTTGAAACAGTAAATATCAAATGCTGTCACTTTTAGTGGTTAAGCAAGCAAAGAAATGATTGTTATGACGGGAAGTGTTTTAGTGTTTCTCTGAAATTTTCCATTGTGACCTGTGAATAAAATGTAATTACAGCAGGTGATGCTATGGCCTTATGAAAAACATGCTTTTACCTCTGGAGCCTAAGAACTGAGTTATGATGGTCAGGTCTTCTGCTGCATTGTTTTAACATTTGTTTCTGATGAGTGGTTGTTCATTTTTTTAAAGCCCAGAATTTTTCCTCACCACCCTCCTGCCAGCTGTAATGATAGTTGCAGAGGTGAAACAGAAACAAAACAGGGAGAGGATGAGGACCTGGGTAGGTTGTATTTGATTGTAAGACAGCACTGGGTCTTTAAGTTTCACTTTTCCAAATTTACTTTTGGTACAGTGCTGCTTAAAATACTGCAGAAGACCTTGGTGAAATCTAAACTTGTTCTAAGACTTTTGTGTAATATACTGCATTGCTCATTCTCACCTTGCCTATTTAGGGACATCTCCATAAAAGCACATTAATCAATGTCTTTCTGTATAATTTGTTTGGTAGAACCCAGGAAGCCCTCAAAAGTGGACATTTTATCAGTGTCCTGCATGTCCTGATGCAGCTGCAGCGGATTTGTAACCACCCTGATCTGATAAACCCACGGCTTTCAAGCTCCTCTTATGTATCAGAAACACTGGAATACAGAACAGCCTCTCTGGTGCTGCGAGCCCTGGAAAGGGATATCTGGAAGGTCAGTAGAAAAGTTTAGGGTTTTTTTCCTTTCTTACTGCCCTGGCAGAATTTCAGTACTTTCTATTGTTTTCTTATATGTGGTAAGTCTACCTGAAGTTTATAAATGGAAAGAATTCAGTCTTCCGTAACTGTGGCTACCAAGCATGTTCTTGCTGCATCTCTTTCTTTTGTCATAGTGGTTTGAACTTTTCAAGTGGTTTGTAAACAGTAATTTTTCATGAACTACTTGGTCAAAGAGAAATTACTTTTGTTTTCATAATGCTCATGCTTGCAGGAATTTTCCAACACTGAAGTCAGTCTGGGTAGCACTGTGCTTATTTATGGCATTCTGCAGTTTCCTTATCGTTTTCACTAGCTGAAGGAAAGCTCTTTTTCACTTAACAGTAAACATTCTGTTACAATAAATAAATTAGTACCCTTCTGTCAATCCATTTGAATTACCACTATTTCTGTTATTTTTGAGTGATCCCACTCCTTGACATGATAAAAAATATAAAATAAGTATGAGCAATGGAGCAGCTGACATTTTTTGTTTAATTTTATTTCCATCCTTCATGTTTTTCTACTCTTAAATTATAGTTTGGCATTTAAGCTCGATAGTTATCCTTCAAAGAGTTCTATTTAATTCATTGGAAACTGTGATATATGAAAAATTGTTATATGTGTTTTGCTTTAATTTCCATAACTGGCTAAAGATTTCAGTTCTTTTTCTTCTAATGCTTAAAATGGGACTGTCAGTTTAAGATTTATTTCCAAGGTTTCTAGACAGTTTTGGCTAATAATTAATAGTTTATTTCTTAAACTTACACCATTTATCTCAAGTTAAAAAGTAAATATATAGAAATTTAACTCAATGTTGAACATAAAGAGGACTTAATTGTTTGGGTCATCACATAAAGCAAACAATTCTCTGAAATCCCTAGGAATCGGACCTGTCTCTTTTTGATCTCATTGGAATGGAAGACAAAATGACTCATTATGAAGCACAAATGTTGCCAAAACAAAAGGTTACTAGAAAGTTGATTGAAGAAATCTACAGCTCCCCTCCACCACCAGCGAGGCCCAACCCAGTGAAGCTCAAACCAAGCAGGTGTGTACACCTGCATTCCTTCTAAGCTACAGTTACAGCAGGAAAAGGTGGTTCTGCTGCAATCTTTACTGAGTTCTCTCTGCACCTCTGCTAATGGGATTCACACAAAATCTCAGGCTTACCTTTGCATTTAATTTTTGTCTTATTTTCATGTTTACCTCTGAAAATAAGAATTCTGTTCTCTGAGGCATGCAGTTCCATTTGAAGTTTGTTGATGGATTTCCCATAGTCCTTACTTCAGCAGCAGATGAGCTTTGTTCTTGAACCTTGCTTATGGCAATTGAGTGTTGTTTTGTTTTGCAGAATTAGCATGAGGATAATTCAAGACTAAGTTGGGCCTGCAGTGTCAGCTGTGCTCTCACTGTTATGGAAGAGACATAGGAAGTTTTATAGCAGTACATTTTTCTAAAATATTTTTCTTCTAGTGAAGTAGTGTTCTCAAAGTAATGTAGAACTGTTTTTCTAAAGCAAGAGAGCTGCCTGTCAGCTACCTGCTGACCTGCAGCATGTTCATGTCTCTCTGGAGATTATATGGGAGCCCTTTTTTTCAGATATCTTCAGATATATCTTTTCCCAGATATTGACCTGGCCTCTTTAAGATATTTGCTGTAATTCTGAAGCATCCTGCATTAAACTGAGTGTATAGCAATGAAAGTTTTCTTTGTTGGATTTAGCAAAATCTCTTTCTACAATGTTTACTCAGGAAGCTTGTGAAGTGATGAGTCTTGCCAGCTTCAGCCATCTGCAGGAAGGTTGACATCTGACATGACCAGTTTGTATGTTCCTTGGGGGACAGAGTTTGTTTCTAAAGGCCATTTCCTGCTCTTGCCAGGTTGTTCCAGCCTGTTCAGTATGGTCAGAAGCCCGAGGGCAGGACTGTGGTTTTCCCAAGCACTCAAGTGCAGCGCACGGTGACCACGGCGACGGTGACTCAGCAGGGACAAGTGCGAGGCAGATCCCCCATAGCTACAGTGTCATCAAATCAAGGTAAGGGACTCAGTGCCACCCTGATCACCTGCACCTCAGCTTAGACAGATACAAGTTAGTCTGTTTAATAGAACTCCTTTTCCCTCTAGCTTATTGGTCTAGAATACTAATGGCTTAAAAGTACCAACAGACTAATTGCCAGTAAAATTCCCCACTAGTTTCTCCAGTATGATCTGCCAGTATAATGCCAAACTAAGCTTTGTGTAACCTGTTAGCATTTGGAGTAAATATGCCACAGTTGGTATTTAAACCCCGAAGACGTGTAATAGTCTGTCAAAGATGGGAATGTACAGTGCTTCTCTGTATTTATTTAGCCTTTAAACAATGCTTTCCAAGTAGATAATGTTGTAAAAATAGGATGGAGTAAGAGGTGTGGCTAGAAATCCCAGTCTGTAAGGCCAAAGCCGTTCTTGTAGCCGTTTGATTATCCTGTTGGAAGGTTTCTTTTTAATGCAGGTTGTTTAAAAGAGCCGAGTTAAAACCTCTAACAGCTTGCACAAACAACCCTTATTGATTGCAGCTGCAGCAGCACAGTTTCAGACAACTCAGGCTTCCACCAGTGCTCCAAGACACCAGCCCGCAGCGACCTTCACCACAGCAACTAGCGCAGCCAACCCTGTGAAACCGCGGGGCCAGACCTCTGCGCCGGCCCCGCAGCCGGGCCAGCCCCAGCCACAGCCACAGCCCCCCCCGCACACCATCCAACAGAGTGTGCTGCCTCAGAGGCTCGTACTGACCTCTCAGGCCCAGGCACGGTTGCCTAGTAAGTGGCCTCCCCTTTCAAGGTTTCTCCCACCTTTGTACTACAATGAGGTTAAGTTACTAGGCACCCTAAAAATGTGTACAGAATCGTTGTTTTTTTTTCACTCTTCTGATTAGCCTTGCTCAGTACATTGCTTATGACCAAGGAAAATCGAAAATTGGATAAGAAACAATAGAATTGCTGTGGACATACATTAGCGGTGTCAACTTAATCTCCTATTTCTGCATGTTTCTTCTGCTGGCAAGACTTCCTTCAGACCAAATGTTTTAGCTCTCTCCTAATTATTCCTTTCATGTTAAACACTAATCCATCTGCTAAAGGCCTCTCTGGCAGAGAGGAGCGTCGCCACTGTTAGGCAGAGAAAAGCGATGAGGCTTTGCTTTAAGGTTGTATGTGCACTGCCTATTAGCATGTGTAGAGAGTACTGAGCACTGATGTATTAATTTTATCTCTGGGGTAATGCACTGCCTTTACAAAAGCTGAATTTTCACACCAGTATTTTCTCAATATCATAAAACTTAATGCTTCAATGCCTCTAACCTTTCTGCATTTAAATCACAAAAAGCTTGGTCCTTGCCACATCAAAGCTTTTTGGTTTGTCTAAATGCAGATTGCTTAAAATAAATCATGTTTCATCAGCAAATTTCAAATGTGTGTTTAATGTGCCACACATAGGAATATTTTGATTTCTTCCTTAAACCTTCCTTCATGCTCTTGAAAAGGCAGTGAAAATCACTTTAATGTCTATACTTGTTCTGTTACAAAGTGTCACATGAGTTTTCAGGTAGCTCTTAACTTTTTTGCTAATGAAAGTGGTAATTTCTAAAATGTTGATGTTCTTACCCTTTAAACATTCAGCTTCTTTCCAGTTTGTCCAACAAATATAGAAAGCAATACCTGCTTAACTTTTATATGACACTTTTGATGCACTAAGTATAATTATGCATGGAAGGCGCTTCAGCACCAGTTTACTAACCAAAATGTAGAGTTGTGAATATTGAACTACTCGCCTCCCAGTTTGATTTTTTTTTTTAATGCCTGTTTCCCTCCTTAACAGGTGGTGAGGTAGTAAAAATAGCCCAGCTGGCTTCTATAGCAGGAGCACAAGGCAGGATTGCTCAGCCAGAGACCCCAGTGACTCTGCAGTTCCAAGGGAACAAGTTCACTTTGTCACACAGTCAACTCCGCCAGCTCACTGCAGGGCAGCCCCTGCAGCTACAAGGTACTTAGTTCAACACAGGCATTTTCCATTATTCAGAATGCTCATGTTTTGGTATGGGCACCACGTTCCTTGTTGCTGGAGATTTTTCCATGCCCAGTGCTTTTACTGTCCTGCTCTTCCTATTTTCTGGGAGCCAGGATAGCTCTGGTTTGAAAAATAAATGCCTATCCAACGAAAGACATGGTTATTTTCTTTTTCTGTATTGTATTTAAAAATTGTTATTATTTGTTTTGTTTTCATACCCATGCAGAGCAGCTAAAGTAAGGTGAGGCATTATTTGATATAAACTCCCTGCTGAGCAGGAGCAGAAAAACTGAGAACATTCTTGGTTTATTCTAAAATTGTGTAAATAATACTTCAAGATTGGTGTGCTTCTGAATTTTGGCCCTGAGCTGAATGCTCTATCTACAATATGTTTTGTTCTCAAGTCTCCCTTTCTGGAGGTGTGTATTGCCAAATTTAAGAGAAGCTGCATGTCTTGATTCTCTGTGGCAAACAAAATAAATAGAGGGAATGTTAAGTGAAGAATTTTTGTTTGATTAGATTTTGTCTAAATTCTGTACAAATACCTAGATTAGAATGATACTCCTGTGACATGAAACTCCTCTTCAGCTGTGAATACTTGGGTGTTTCCCTCTTATTTTGGCAGATTGGTGTAATGAGCGTGTCTGGCAGAATTTAACATAGTTTGAAGCAGTAATGATCAGCTTGCAATGGTAACAGATTTTGCTAGAGAACACTAATTCTTTTCCACCCTAATGTGTGTTAAAATCCTCCACTGCAGGAAGTGTCCTTCAGATTGTGTCAGCCCCAGGGCAGCAGTATCTAAGGCCTCAGGGCCCCGTGGTCATGCAGACGGTTTCCCAAGCAGGAACTGTGCAGAATGCCCTGAATGCTTTAGGAAACCAGCACCAGGCAGGTGTCCCAACTTCCACTGCAGTCACACAGCAAGGTGGGTTTTCCAGCTTGAAGAAATGTCTCTGTTGAAATATTCAATTGCTAAAATCACATTCATATATAACTCCAAATTGTTGCAGATCATCATTCTGCAAGTTGAGCTCAGAAGTGGGTAAACTGTGAGGCAGATCCTTTCAGTTTTTACCTGGTGTTTTTTTGGGGGGGAAGAACTAAATTTGAAATACTTTGTTCATTTTTGCAAGGAAAAATGTGGTAACTTTTTATACTGCAGAGAATGTCCAGTGGTTCTCTCCATTTTTCCACATTGATTTTGCTTTCATCTAATTTCTTTCACTTCTCTAGCTGATCAAGCTACAGTTTTCCCTGTGCAAATGTTGCTTAGGTATTTGGTGCCTTGCTATAAAAGTGATCATGTCCTTGCTTAAAAACACAATAAAAAATAATGGAGAAATTAATGAATTTCCAACAAAATAGCAGATTATTAAGTAGAGATAAATATAACACTAGGAGTTCATTCCCTGAAAATCGCCATCTGCTGTAATTTTCTTGGGATATAAAAAAACTATTCTTTCAAAATGGTGTGATGTTCTTACATTGTAGTTAACTGTCTGGGTAAACATCTGCTAACAGTTGAAATCACAACAGTGCTACTGAGATTCCATCATATGATTTCACCAATTTGTAGATACACTCAATTGATGTGTTTTCTGAAAAATCTTAGATGATTTACTCAAAATTAAGTTAAAACAATCTTTTCCTGAACTAGAACATTTTCTATTTTCTATTGTGTTCATAATAACATTTTCTAAATGTCAATAGGTATTGCACCATACATGATACTTTGAATAAAGTCCAAAGGGAGCACTGCACTTTCCTTTGTACAAAGTAAAGTAAAATTCCATTGATCTATCTTGGATTTTTATGAGAACAATTAGAGTAAATATCTGTCAGAGATCTGATGCATTACAAAGCACAAATTTGCAATACTCAGTGGACATTTAGACTAAAAATTTGTCTGCAGTAATGATGTGTTACAGCTATGAAATGTCTACTTGTTGAAAATAATAAAGAGACCAATTTTCAGATGAATGAATATATAAACACAAGGTTTATCCTCAGTTTGTATTCCAGGTAGAGCTACTGTTACTAATTTGCCATCTGGTGACATGGGAGCAGTGTTAAAACCAGCACCTTTGCATGGACAGTCACAGGTATTCAATTTTTATTCTCTTGTGGAAACACAACTTTTCAGATTCAAATTGAAGTCTGTGTAATAGTTGAAAGCTATAATTTGCAAAGCTGGAATTAATTAGGAACTTTGATGATTACAGAGTAGGTAGGTATCCCAACTTCTGTCCATATTTCAGGTTGACAGATCTGATGCATTTGCATTTGTAATCCATAGATAAAATAATCTGGTGTATAAAAGCAGCTGACAGCCTTCTTGTGCTGTGATTTGTGGGTTCTTATAACTGTAATATATTTTAATTATGTAGTAATGCATAAATTAAAAAGTCATGTGTTCTTTTGTGTTTTGAAAACAATGACAATTTGGCAAATTTTTATAGATTACTAATCTTAATTTTTTAGAAAAGATACTCAAGCAAACTACAAAGCATGGGGAAACGTTAAGAATATATCAAAAGCTATGAAAATGTACTTTTAAAAAGCAAGAAGATAGTAAACTAAAGTAGAATTGATTCTTTAATATGAACTGAATTCAGCTGTAGTCTTCAGATTTTATCTGAAGTGTCTGCCTTTAGGAACTGGTCTAAGCAATAGTTCTACTCTAAGATACTCTGATCCTGATAATTCCATTCTAAAGAACCTCAAATCCCTCATTTATTGTGATGAGCAGCAAATGTGGTTTTCATTCACCCTCTCTTGGCAAAGGAGACGTTTGAGGAGAAGAACCGGCTCCTGAAGGAGCGCCTGGACCGGATCTTCAGCGGCAACGAGCGGCGCTGCTCGCGAGCCCCGATGTACGGCCGGGACGTGCTGAGCGCCTGCTCCCTGGCTGGGCACACAAAGGCCTCCCAGCTGCCTTCCAGTGAGGGCAACAGCTGGAGGTGGGCTGGCTTTGTCAACTGCTGCCTTTCCTCAAGTGCCTGCGGAGGCCCCAGTAACCCCTTGCGGGAAATGATCCTGGGTTTGGTTCAGCAGCAGGAATCTCTGGAAGATCTTGTTAACAGGTAATGTGTGACTCTGCCTAACAAGCCTTTACACATCTACTTATTTCTAAAACACTTTTCTAAAAGGCTTAATACCTAGTCTCTGTTGATGAGCTTATTTGGTTTAGACTGGTTTATTTAACACTAAATGATGTGAAGCATGGAAGTAAAAATAAGACACTTCTGTTTCCTTTGGATCTTTATAAATAAGTGTTTTCAATGCTTCTTGCCTAATTTCAAGCCCAAGTGACCATACTTAGGCCTACATTCTTATGCTTTGGATTTACTTGAATAGGTACCACTTGGACCCAACTAACAAGAGTTAAGACCCAGAGATTCAGGCAGAGGCTAGTTTAACCAAGACTCACTTTTATTGCTATGCCTATGATTATTGATGATCATTTTGTGTGTAGCTTTTAAAATCGGTATTGCCTTGTTTCCATGCTTTTCACAGGGCTCTCTTCGTGTTGCCAGCTGCAGTTGCTGCTCCCCCATGTTTCTATGTAGCAAATCCTCCCCCTTCATACAGTCACAGACTGAAACTCCTTAAGCACAGCCTGAGGCAGAAGGCAGCTCCACACCTACATCAGTTGCAAAAGCTGACAACTCCTCACTTGCTGCAGTTCCCTGACCTCAGGCTAGTGCAGTATGACTCAGGTAAAGGACATTTGCTGACAAGATTTCAGTGATTTCCTCTATCATTTAAATGGAATTTCTAGATAAAACTATTTTTGGTTTTTCTGTTTGAATTATAGGAAAATTAGAAGCTCTTGCTGTCTTGCTTCAGAAATTGAAATCTGAGGGGCGCCGTGTGCTGATTTTGTCACAGATGATTCTAATGCTGGACATACTGGAGTTGTTCCTGAATTTCCATTTCCTCACCTTTGTGAGGATTGATGAATATGCCAACCAGGAGCAACGTCAGGTAAGTACGCCCTACCAGCTGCCCACTGGTACAGCAACATGTGCTGCCCAGGCTTTTATACACTACAGCAGGGAAAGGAAATTTGCCTTGTTTTGTACTCAGTTTGAAACACTTGATGTGTTTTTATCCGTTTTTTTATTAGGCTATAGTGAATTTGGTTTGGTATTTTATTTTGGCCTATGGTTTATTTAGTCCTTGCTTTTATTCTGTTTATGTAGGAGCTGATGAAAATTTTCAACAGAGACAAGCGCATTTTCTGTGCCATCCTCTCCTCTCACAGCCGTTCCACGGGAGTCAATCTTGTCGAGGCAGACACTGTTGTGTTCTATGACAATGATCTGAACCCAGTGATGGATGCTAAAGCTCAGGAATGGTGTGACAGAATTGGGAGATGTAAAGATATCCATATATACAGGTGATGGTGACAGCCAACAGCTGCTCTTTAACATGTTTTAATGTGAGGTTAGTTCAGATAGTGCTGTCCTGTATGATCTGGAACAAAGTGGAAACAGTGCTGAAAACCAGCTCCCTTCAATAAAAAAGATGCCAGAGTATCTGATGAAAAAGTGAGAGGGTTTAACACCAAATGTAGTAAATGAATCATACCTGGGTTTTCTCTGATAGTCTACATGGAATTTTTTAAGGGATCCTTTTCATTGTTGATAAGTTTTGTTTTTTTTTTTTTTTTTTTTTTTTTTTTTTGGTTTTTTTTTTTTTTTTTTTTTTTTTTTTTTTTTTTTTTTTTTTTTGGTTTCTTCAAAATACATAAGAAAGTTCTAAAGTAGAGGTGATAGTAGTTTCTTTTCTGGGCCTGTACTATAATTCAAAAAAAACTTCCACATACTACCACATTTTAAGCATTTAGTAGTATGTCTGTCCCTAAGGACAGTTTGGCTTTATTTCTGAAAGCTGGTTTGGAAATGACTTACGAGATTTCTACATTTTTTCAATTTTTTTAGGCTTGTCAGTGGTAATTCTGTAGAAGAGAAACTTTTGAAAAATGGCACAAAGGACTTGATCAGAGAAGTAGCTGCTCAGGGAAATGACTATTCAATGGCCTTTTTAACACAGGTAAGTTAATATTCAGAATGCATTGAAACACCCATGTTGCAGTGTTTAATTAATTCAAGCATCTGTGTTGGAGTGTTTAATAGCAGTTTAGTAGAAGTCTGTCTGGGCTAGAATTAATAAGGAAGCATATTGGATTTCATGATTGCTTGAACTCTCAGTGTTGGGGCCACATTCTTTCAAATATTGTCCATCTGTTTTGTTCTGTTATTTGCATAGTGATGCACAGACATCACCCATGACTTGATATATTGTTGTTTCTTCACCCTGCTGCAAAATTTTGCAGAGCTTGTAAGGGTGGAGGTCTCAACACCTTTAAAAATGTGAAATAGGTTTGGATTTTTGGAGAAATAGGCTTTGAATTGCTGCTCTAAAGATACATGAGGAAGGGATGGCGCTGATCAAGCCAGACTATCCCAGCTGGCACTCCTGATACAGAAAAAAGCCAGAATACTCACAAAAACTGAGTGTATTTCTCTTTTTTCCTTCTATTTACCAAGCAAACAATTCAGGAATTGTTTGAGGTTCATTCTCCTATGGAAGATTCTGGATTTAGAGTGAAAGCAGAAGAATTTGTAGTGCTTTCTCAAGAGCCGTCTCCAGCAGAAAATATTTCACCTAAAGTTGCAAGACCATTCATAGAGGTAATGATTAACACACACATTAAAAATACAGCTGTGCAACATTAATATTAAACAGCTGCCTAATCCCATTTTATTGGGGTAAATTCTGTCAATCTCTTTTTTTGGTAGTTTTATGCTCTTTTGTCATTTGCCTTGTGACAAAACTTCCAAAAGCCCAAAGCTGAGTTTTTTAATTTCTGGGTCTGTTTCTCTTGCTGTAGCAGAGACTTATTCCAGAAATTTGTACTGCATTTCAGTGAAATCCTTATGGAGTTTCTTTCCTTATTTTTGAAGTCTTAATTATTTTTAAAATATATCTCTCTGAAAGGCCCTCAACAGCATTGAACGGGAGGATGAGGAGTCAAATGATCAGATACAAGAAACAGGATCTGAGTCAAGCATTGAACCTTTAATCTCAGAGCTCTGTGAGACAAAATACAATGAAGAGCCCTCACAGCTGCAGGAGTTAGTTGCTGTTGTGGATCAGGTACCGTGACTTCCCTTGAATATCTGGCTAAAAAGAAATGTTTAGTTCAAATGTTTCAATTTCTTTGCAGTCTGACCTTAAAGCAACTCTGTTGTTTCTCCCATTAAATGGAAGGGAGATCTCCTACTGATTTAAAATGTTAAGATGAGTATTAAGGAGAGCTTTGATACTTCATGTAACATTTCTTTTATTATCATCAAAGTAACGTTTTTTTTCCTTTTGATACTTCACTCAGCTGACTCCAATTGAGAAATACGCTTTGAATTATCTGGAGCTCTTCCATGGTTCAGTTGATGACAATGAGCCACGGTTGAGTGAGGTAAAACAAATCTTTCTTTTCCATGTTATTCTGTCCCAGAACAACATTTATTATATTTTCAATATAAAATGGAAGTTTCTCCAATGATGTGGAA